>BPLT01000002.1:8132500-8732500 GCA_019656295.1 Rhododendron mucronatum var. ripense | reverse complement strand
AGGGGTGGAGAATATTGTGTTGCAAGGTGTGGGAAACACAATATCGCGAGGGGTGGTGTACATTGTGTCGCAAGGTGTGGGAAACACAATATCGCGAGGGATGGAGTACATTGTGTCGCAAGGTGTGGGAAACACAATGTCGCAAGGAGTGGAGTTTATTGTGTCGCTAGGTGTGGAAACACAATTTTGTAATGGGTGGAGGACTGTTGGGAGGTGTGTGTGTGTGTGCATATGTGTAGGAGCATCTTATGATATCTCGTAAATGGTGTTAATTTTACATTCTTTGGATTTGCTGTTAAATTTGGTTTGTCGCATTCATGTTCTTCATCTCATTACATGTAGATTTTGTAGAGAATTTCCTACTGGGCTTGTATAGCTCAACAAAATCCTTCTTTTCAGGTTCAAACGCAGGGCAGTAGGTGGTATGACTTGGTATTTTCGGAATCGAAGATTTTTGGAAATTAACATGATTTTGTTACTCATCCATCTTTGTATTGGTTTACTTTTGGATAGAGACGGTATTGTAACTAATTTTCGTAGCTTGATCTTTTGACAAAACATTGTAATATACTGAAGACTTTGTACATGTACTTAACTTAATTTGGGTCATGGTGCCACAGTTGTAATTTCTTAAACTTGTGGACCTTGTTGTAATTAAGCAGGTGGGAAATCTCATTTTGGGTATTATTCATATTATGCGAGAATCTTCCTTAAATTGGTTATTTATTTATGTTGAAAATCGAGGGCGTGACAAATTGGTATCAGAGCATCAAGGTTTGAATACCTAGAGACCGTGGGGAGACATAGTCTCAGGGATTCAAAAATCATCATACTTTTTAACAAAACATGTGTATGCTTGCATGAGTGACGTGTGTTCATCAATGTGGCATTGGATTTGTGTTTATGTGGATTGGTGGAATGTGGTTGACCGGTGTCAAAAAAAAAAAGAGTTTGGCCGGCGTGTGGTGGTTGTGGCAACATTTGTTGCCATTGTGGTTGTTGTCGTTAACAGTCTTGTTCTTGTATTCCATGTGGTAAGATGCCTTTCATATGAGCTGAGAGGTCGTGAAGGATTATGATGGTTGTGTGTAGTGCCAAGGCCGATATGTGAAAGCTGTTATTTGTTAGTACATAATAGAAGTGTTAGACTGCTAGTAAGATTTGTGAGCTAAGTGTTTGATATGTTATATCTGAATTGTGCAAATTACATGTTGAGTTTTAAATACTTTTAGTAAATCTTATGAGATGTGAGGTGTATTGAGTGTAAACGTACAAAGGGTAGTATGTTTGTTAAGATCGCAGAAGGAAGAATAAAAGAGAATGTATGTTGAAGTGTGACAGGAACCATAGTTTGTCTAGGAATCGAGTGAGACGTATCATAGCTAGCGGGTTGAACTAGTGAGTGACTTGAATGTGTTTGAAAGGATGATATTTCGTTGTGTTAATGATTGTGGTTTATTATTGTTGTGGTAGTCATTAAGGTAGTGATTTTAAGTACAGGTAAGACAAGTTGAGTCTTCGTAGAGAGTTGTAAGTATCAGAGGTTGACTTAGGAAAATGAGAGTTATAGGTAGGGTGTCTAGATACGGTATGTGTCTTTTGGACACCCAAGCGACTACCGATGAGATCCAGTTGGAAGAGACGCTTGATCACCGCTCCTTCTAGATGGAAGCCTCGGAAAGTCAATTGGACAGTAGGATTGTGTATATGGGTTAGATCTCTACACTTGAGATAGATGGTTGTATATATGAATTTTGTGTAAAAAAAAAAAGGGTTATAGTGTTGTGGTTGTTATTGTTGAGGTGAATATCATGGTGTTGTCAATATGACAGGATGGTGGAAAATAGTGATAACATTGTGTGGTAAATAATAAATAAATAAATAAAGGGAGAGACAAGACTTGAGGAGTACTATATCGATGCTACTTGAGGCGAGTGATTGATGTCAATGTGTGGTGAAAGACTTGTATGAAGTGAGGGCAATATGAATGAGAACTATTGTGGTTAATAATGCAGTGGAGTGTAGTAGGTGTCCTGAATTGAAATGGTAGGAACTTTGAAAATGATAGGCACGTGAAGAAACAGTGCGTTGTGAGTCAAAAGATTTGAGTGTAGAAATCGTGTATGATGTGTATTCGGGGGTGTAGACTAGACTGGTGACACTAGAGAGGATATGTTAAGGTATGCCATTGTGGTGACAAGTTTGCCTAAGGTATGATAGGGATAGTGATAGCAGTGATGGTGATGGGAATGGTAATTATTTTCAAGGCAAAAAAAAATGTTGAATGTTTTTGAGGAATATTGATGTCATGATTACTTAGTTGAGAGAAACGAAATGGTGAGTTGTGGAACTTGTGGTGAGCAGAACCGTTAAAAGTTGTCGGTGCTTGTGAAAATTGATTCTTAAGTGATAAGGTTGTAGGGGCCTTGGAATATAATGAGAAGTATAGATATGTTGTTTGAAAACCCTGAAGTCTTGTGGGTGTTTAAGGGGGAAAAGTTTGTCAACTAGTTTGTATCGGTGTCCAAGGTTTACGATAGAGATATTCGGGAGTATTGGATGTTTGTTGGTGCAGCCATGGCACCTAGTATGTGTAGGTACTTGGGTGATGAAATCTTGTCAGGCTGTAACGTTGTCAAGTCATAAAGATGATTAAGCGTTAAGAGTACGTATATTTGGTGTGTATATTATATTACCGTAATGTTTAAAGTTGTGAGTATGAGGAGTCCCTAGCTTGACTAGGGTTACCGAATGAGAGTATTTGAGATTGATGGAAGAACAGAAAGCATTACATGTATCGCGAGATTGAAATGAGATGAATGGGATTATTGTTGGGCTGGTTAGAGCCAAGAGACATGATAAACTGGATACCGAGTGAGTTTGTTGATACGTGGATGAGTCTAATTGTAAATGATTTAACCATTGTATTTCGTATATGAAACTTGTCATTATTTAGCTTTAACATGCGTGATTGACTTGATGTATGATCCCTATGAGTGCGATTTGCCTTACTGTACGGTGTAGAGTAGACACTGATGGTTACGTGAGTACGAGGAGATGATTCCTAGTTAGAATCTGGCTTGTGTTTTTGCTATCTTTTTATAAGATATGATTAGAAGGTGAGATACGAATGGTATCAGCAGTATGTTAACCCTTTGTTGGGAGTGGTTAATGGCTTATGATAAGGAGAATGGTGAGTTTGGGAGTTTATCTGAACAGTTTTCGTATTGCGATGTATTGAGTTATATCGAAGGGATGTATTTCCATGGAAGCGAGTTTGAGTTTTCAGAAATAGAAACTAGCAATGATTCTAAGTGGGCTAGGAAAAGTGGAGTAGTTTGGACCTTTGATTGTGTGAACGTTAAATGGATGAAAGACATTTGAGGTTTACGTAGGGTGGATATAGGAGTTATGTAGGTAGTAGGGATGTGAATTGGAGGTAGTGGCTAGCAGTTTTGTGGTATGAATGTTTCGATATGCCAACGGAGATTGTGTTCTTATGAGAGACGAGTGAGTGCTACGAGGCAATGGATCACTTGGGAATTGTTAAAAGAGTGGTGTTGATATTTATTGACAACAGTATCACTTGAATGAATTAGTTGTGAGAGGTGTTTACACTTGTGTTTATGCTTGAAGTCGAGAGAAATATCATTAGCTTGAAGCGTGAAAGGTTTGACTATGGTGAGTGGATGTTTATAGTTGATCCAAGGGTGATAGGGCATTATGTGCTTTAACGATTCTAGGCTTGTTAGTTTTGTTTCAGTGGAGATTATTTGAGGTTCTTAGATTGGTGGGTGAAGTGATACATTGTTTGATGTTGGCTAGGAAAGATAGAACTTAGAGTTTAGAATTTGAGTTTCTATGAGCAGTTCAATTTTTATTTTATTTTTCTTCTAGGAAGTTTGAGGAGTACGTGGTAGAATAAGGTGCATGAAACAAAAATGTAGAATTTGGAATTTTGAAAATGTGAGGTTATTATTTGTCGGGTTATGGTCTGATTAGGATTCTTGTACAGATGTTGGGATTTGACGATTTGATAAAATAATAGAGGTTTAAGATTGAGTGTTGAGTGGTAGAACCATACCGATAGTGAGAATTTTGTGGAGTAATTAGAAAAAAAAAAAAATTACGTGGAGAAGAGTGGATGATGTGATGATTATGAGGTTACGATATGAGATTTGATATTATGGTTGGTGGTTCGGTTGGAGTTGGGTTAGCAAAATTCGAGGACAATTCAAATTTTAGAAGGTATGTTTTGGGCTTGTGTTATGGAGTCTTCACGGTAGTTGGGAAGATCACTTGCCGTTAGTCAAATTCGCGTGCAATAATAGTTACTAATCTAGCATTGAGATGACACCTTATGAAGCCTGGTATCGGAGACCGTGTCGATCATCCGTTTGTTGGACTGAGTTGGGCAAGGCTATGTTGGTCGGACCTGAAATGATCCAAGAAACTTCCGAGAGCATGAAAGTGATTCGCCAACGTCTTCTTAAAGCACAAAGGAGAACCACCAAGCAAATCAAAGTGATTTGATAACCGCACAAAGTAGGCAAAGAATTGTGCCAATCGTCGTCGCCGACCTTTATCGTTTGAAGTGGGGATCACGTTTTCCTTAAGGTATCACCTCGTCGGGGACTTTCTCGTTTTGGGCAAAATGGTAAGCTTTCACCGCGTTTTATCGGACCGTTTGATATTATCGAGAAGATCGGGGAAGTGGCATATCGATTAGCATTGCCACCGAGGTTATCGGGAGTTCATGACGTATTTCATGTGTCGATGTTGCGAAAGTATGAGCCGGATCCATCACACATTCTAGAGTGGTCCGAACTAGAGTTGGAAGCCGATGCATCTTATGGAGAAGAGCCGATACGTATCCTAGATTCGCGTATCCAAGTTTTAAGGGGTAAGACCATTCCGTTAGTGCGAGTTCTCTGGAGTAATCTCGGGAAAGAAGAATCGACGTGGGAAAGGGAAGATGAAGTTAGGGAGAAGTATCCTCAATTATTTTCAAATTGAATTGACGTGAGTTCCGAATTTCAATTTCATAATTGTTAGCTTAATTGTTTCATGACTTGTGTGGCGGTATGAGCATGATTATCTGATGCATGAGTATGTTTGACTTGGATTGTAAATTTTGGGACGAAATTTTTTTTAAGGAGGATAGATTGTAAAGGCCCGTAAATAGTTAAAAATTTTGAAAATCGTTTAATACTTGAAAGGAATCGAAATTATTAATAAAGTTGTGTGTTTGTTTGTGGGATGTATGGATATATGTTAATTGTGGTATATCGGACACATGGGGAATGATGAAAGGTGAGTTTTGATGTTGTGATGATGTTTGGAGGTGTTGGTAACAAGTAGAGTTGATTTTGGTAAAAGTTACAAAAAAATTCATTTTCTGTCCAGCATGAACCGGTACGGGCTTTTCCTGTACCGGTAAATAATGCCCAGAGCTTGTATTTTTTTGGCATTTTGAAGGCTCTTGAACCGGTACGGGATTTTCTTGTACCGGTACATAGTGTGTTTTTCTGCAACTTTCAGCACGCTTTTTGGACCTCTATAAATACCCCCTTTTGTCATTTCCCACATTCAAAACCCACGAAATAACCCTAGAAACACCCCCTCTCACCTACCCAACTCCAATCTCACCCAAAACTCTTGATTTCAACCTCAAATTTTCAAGATCCAAGGGTTTCCAACCTCAAAATCACTTGAATCTCACATTTGGTGACCAAGAGGTAAGTTTGGTGTTATTTTTCCAACTTTTTGGCTCTCACCCACGTTTATCTCTCTCTCCTCTCAATCACTTGTTGATCTTTGCTTAATATTCATGTTTTTGGGTAATATTCTCTCTAGATCTTGCATCTAAGCTTGGGAATAGCTTGTTCTCGGAAGATTTGGGCTTTTTTCTCTTGGTGGACGTAGGGTTTTGTTCAAAACCCACTTTGGTAGGGATTTCTCTCTTTTTCTACATGTTTTGCGATGATTATGCATGATTTTAAGTGTTTATTTCCCGTAAATGGTTGAATGGAATGTTTTATGACTCGAGGATTGTGTATTCTTTGAAAGTAGTGTTATGGACTTGGGTGTCATGATTCATGAGTTATATGTGATGTATTTGGTTGTCGATGTAAAGCGGGTGTGGAGAATATTGTGTCGCAAGGTGTGGGGAAACACAATTTCGCGAGGGGTGGAGAATATTGTGTCGCAAGGTGTGAGAAACACAATATCGCGAGGGGTGGTGTACATTGTGTCGCAAGGTGTGGGAAACACAATATCGCGAGGGATGGAGTACATTGTGTCGCAAGGTGTAGGAAACACAATGTCGCAAGGAGTGGAGTTTATTGTGTCTCTAGGTGTGGAAACACAATTTTGTAATGGGTGGAGGACTGTTGGGAGGTGTGTGTGTGTGTGCATATGTGTAGGAGCATGTTATGATATCTCGTAAATGGTGTTAATTTTACATTCTTTGGATTTGCTGTTAAATTTGGTTTGCTGCATTCATGTTCTTCATCTTATTACATGTAGATTTTGTAGAGAATTTCCTACTGGGCTTGTATAGCTCAACAAAATCCTTCTTTTCAGGTTCAAACGCAGGGCAGTAGGTGTATGACTTGGTATTTTCGGAATCGAAGATTTTTGGAAGTTAACATGATTTTGTTACTCATCCATCTTTGTGTTGGTTTACTTTTGGATAGAGACAGTATTGTAACTAATTTTCGTAGCTTGATCTTTTGACAAAACATTGTAATATACTGAAGACTTTGTACATGTACTTAACTTAATTTGGGTCATGGTGCCACAGTTGTAATTTCTTAAACTTGTGGACCTTGTTGTAATTAAGCAGGTGGGAAATCTCATTTTGGGTATTATTCATATTATGCGAGAATCTTCCTTAAATTGGTTATTTATTTATGTTGAAAATCGAGGGCGTGACAGTAGATGATGTAATTAATTTTGTGTAATGGTTTTAGAACCTTCCCCCCATGGGCAAAATTAATTATGGCCTCGTCGGTATAAACTTCCTTAAAGGATAGGTCTATGATAGTTGTTGTGTGAATTACTTCTCCATCTGAGGTAATTCATAAAAGTACAATGGGTCATGGGGCTAGGTAATGGTATACACTTAGCTGTAAATAATAATATACTCACCATCTGAGTCACTATTATTATTTATAGGACTGAAGGAATATTGGCTATTTAATTTTGCTTGGCATGGTCTAGTGTCTAGATAGTAAAATTAAAAGGTTATGCCTATCTACACGAATGATAAAGAGTAGAGACTTCCCATCGAAGCATGCTCTTCACGGTGTGTAGGGTTGTCAATGTTTTTCTTTTAACATGTGGTAGAGGGAACCAATATTAAAATGAAATTCAAAATTTTTATTGCCCTTCATAATTGATTGTTATGTTATTTGATTCTCAGATTCAAAAATGGGCTCTTTCAATCCACTTGCAAATATTCTCAAAGAAAATAAACTTACTGGACAAAACTATGTCGACTGGAAAAGAAATTTGGATATTGTGTTAACTGCTGAGGGCCACAAATTTATTTTGTCTTAGGATTGCCCTCTAAAACCTGATGAGAATGCCACGGAGCAAGAAGCAAAACCTTATAAGGATTGGGTTAAGGCTGTTGAGATGGCGCGGTGTTATATTTTGGCTTCTATGTCAAATATATTGCAAGATCAGCATCAGTCTATGGAAACTGCGTACGATATGATGTTGAACCTCAAAGAAATGTTTGGGGATCAAAATTGTGCAGCAAGGCTAGTTGCTATGAAAGAATTGGTGAGTATCACCCATGTTGAATGGACCCCGATTAGGGATCATGTTCTTAAGATGATAGCTCTTCTTAATGAACTAGAGATCCTTAGAGCTAAAATTGATGGGGAAACCCAGATCGATTTCGTTTTAACTCACTACAGTTTGAGAGTTTTAAGCAGTTTCGCCTGACTTATTCTATAAACAAAATGCATTTATCTTTGGTGGAACTTCTTAAGGAACTCCAAGCAGCTGAGGGTCTTTTGGTTGTAAAGAAACCGCCATCAGTGTTAGTGGCAGAAAAGGCTTCTACTTCTAGGCCGAAAGGCAAGAAGAAGCAAAATAAGTCTCAGAAAAAAGTTGTAGAGGCAGTTCATGCACCTCAAGGTGGAGTGGAAAAGCCTGCGGGCAAGTGTTTTCATTGCAAGCAAAAAGGACACTGGAAGAAGAAATGTCCGATTTTTCTCAATAAAGTGAACAAACAAGGTAAATCTTTTTCACTAGTTGTTGAATCATGTTTAGCGGTGCTATCTACCAGTACCTGGTGTGTAGATACGGGAGCCACTAATCATGTTTGCAATTCATTGCAGGAGTTCCAGAAAACCAAAAGACTCAGTGATGGAGAGATTTATCTACATATGGGAAATGCTACGAGAGTGGCAGCAGTTGCAGTAGGAAATATTTTTTTAAATTTTAGTAGTAATAGGAGTTTAATTTTGAGAGATTGTCTTTATGTTCCTACCATTAGAATTTATGTTCCTCCCATTAGAAGAAACTTGGTTTCAGTTTCTAAATTAATTAAGGATGGATATTTGGTTTATTTTAGTGACTATGTGGTTATTAAGTTAAATAAACGTTTTATCTATTCTGGTTTATTGGTGGATGATCTCTACATTATTAATCCTATGTTTCCTACAGTGCAACTGTATGAATCGAATAATACTAATAATTTACCATGTAAGAGAAAAGAGCCTTCTAAATTGAACCAAACGTATCTATGGCACTTACGTCTTAGTCATATTAATCTGAATAGGATTTCTAGACTGGTTAGAGATGGACCTTTAGGTTCATTAGAAGTTAAGGAACTTCCAGTCTATGAATCCTGTTTAGAAGGTAAGATGACCAAAAGGCATTTTTCAGCAAAAGGACATAGAGCCAAAGAGCCGTTAGAATTGATTCACTCTGATTTGTGTGGGCCTATGAATGTCCAAGGTAGAGGTTGGTTTGAGTACTTTGTCACTTTTATTGACGATTACTCAAGGTATAGATACATTTATTTGATGCGTCGTAAGTCCGAATGCTTCGAGAAATTCAGGGAGTATAGGGTGAAAACGGAAAAGCGTCTAGATAAATGTCTCAAGACACTACGATCTGATCGTGGTGGCGAATACCTCTTGGGAGAGTTTAGGGACTACTTGTCAGCTGAAGGGATTACATCCCAGTTGTCAGCTCCAGGTATGCCACAACAAAATGGTGTAACAGAGAGAAAGAATAGGACTCTTATGGATATGGTAAGATCAATGATGAGTTATTCAGATTTGCCAATTTCGTTTTGGGGACATGCACTAGAAATAGCAGCATATATTCTTAACTTGGTACCATCTAAGTCAGTACCATCTACACCCACAGAACTATGGACTGGGCGTAAACCTAGTTTGCAGCATGTTCGGATTTGAGGTAGTCCAGCACATGTGCTGAATGGGAACGCAGATAAATTGGAATTAAGGACAGAAGTTTGCTTGTTTATGGGGTACCCTAGAGGAACGAAAGGTGGGCTCTTTTATAGTCCTACAGATAAGAAGGTCATTGTTAGCACTAATGCCGGATTCTTAGAAGAGGACTATGTGATAGACCACAAGCCCAGAAGTAAAATTGTTCTAGAGGAATTGAGAGGAGAGATACTGGCACAAACTTCTTTACCACCAATAGTGCAGGAGGAAACGCCACAAGAGACATCTGTAGAGGCACCTATTGACACACCGGTACCTCGTCGTAGTGGGACGGTTATTGTTCCACCCAGTCGTTATACGTTGTTGGGAGAGTCTTTTGAAATGATCCCTGATGATCAACATGCCGAACCCTGTAACTACAATGAGGCACTTAAAGATAAAGATGTGGAACTTTGGCAAAAGGCTATGAAATCAGAGATGGAGTCTATGTACTCTAATCAGGACTGGGATCTTGTAGAACCACTTGAAGGGATTAAACCCATCAGATGCAAGTGGATCTATAAGAAGGAGAGACAGGCGGACGGGAAGGTGCATACTTTCAGCTAGGCTTGTTGCGAAAGGGTATACTTAGAAAGAAGGGATCGACTATGAGGAAACTTTTTCGCCAGTAGCCATGCTAAAGTCCATCCGGATTCTCTTATCCATTGCGGCTCATCTCGATTACGAGATTTGGCAAATGAATGTCAAGACCGCATTCCTTAATGGAAATCTGGATGAGTGCATCTATATGGTGCAACCAGATGGATTCATAGCAAAAGGTCAAGAGCATATGTTGTGCAAGCTCAAGAAGTCTATTCAAATTCAATGAATACTCGGCACAAGGTTATAAAGCTAACAAGGATCTAAACGATGTCTACCGAACACAAATATGTACATGTCAACACCTAAGAGTGTCACAAAACAAGCATAGAGTTTAAATATAAAAATAACTCTTGAAATTAGTTTGCAAACTTATGACCAACCTGCCTTGTATTGGCCATAACTTTTAATTGGATTAGAATTAGATCATGAAACCACCACCAATGGAAAGTACATTCCGAGTACATCAATTTTGATATAAAATTTGCCCAAAACAAAGTCCGGATGAAAAAGTTATGCCCGATTGAAGTTTCTTCAGAAATGCTGATTTTTAACCTATGTACCGGTACTGCAAAATCCCAGTACCGGTTCATAACCCAAAAACAGTGAAATAACTTTCTCTGGACACCTTGAACCGGTACAACCAAAACCCAATACCGGTTCAACCTGGGTTTTACAGCAAAAACTCAGCTTGATCCTCCTCCGATTCCCAACCTTTTCCACCATTCAAATCATGTCTAAAACCCATCAAAAACTGTACCAAACATGCTCAAACACTAGAAAATCAAAGAGCTACTTGAGAACCACCAAATACATGAATTAATTTCAAGTTCTAAACATCGAACATGAGAAATTCAAGGTACGATTCTCGATTCCTCCAAGAACTCATCTAAAACACAAACCCAAAGCCCTACTCCACAAGAATCGACTAACCATGCAAGAACTCCAACCCACAACAAGGAAACTAACAATTAAAACATGAATTCAAGTAAAAAGAAACATGGATTACCAACTAGAACTTCAAGAACAAGACAATTGAACAAGATTCTAGCTTTTGCCTTCTTCTTCTCTTCTTCTTCTCCTCTCACGTTTCTCTCTCTCTCTCTCTCTCTCTCTCTCTCTCTCTCTCTACGTTAGTAAAGGGTGAGAATGGGAAACAAATATCTCCTAGGATATTTGTTAAAGCCTAAGGGAAAATTATTCTATGCAATTGAAACCATGATCTCACTTATGCTCCACCCATAAATCTCACACAAGGCCCTCAAACTTCCATCATATGCAAATAAACCCCAAAAGCATATAATTGAATTAAAAGAGGAATTAAATACTCTAATATTCGGGACGGGTATTACAGTTTTGATCAATGTCCGGATGAGTCATGTGTGTATAAAAAGCGCAACGAAAAAGTGGTGGTGTTTTTAGTACTATATGTTGATGATATTCTGCTCATCGGAAACGATGTGGGAGTGTTGTCTTCAATGAAAGTGTGGTTATCCGGCCAATTCGAAATGAAGGACTTGGGAGAAACCGGTCACATCCTAGGGATTAAGCTTTTACGAGATCGCAAGAAGAGGATGTTGGGCTTATCACAAGCTACTTATATCGATGCCATTCTTGCCCGTTTTAGCATGCAGGATTCCAAAAAAGGGTTCCTCCCTTTTAGACATGGAATCAACCTATCCAAAGATCAGTGTCCTAAAACACCCGAGGAGATGTAGAAAATGAAGGCAGTTTCTTATGCCTCGGCAATAGGAAGCCTTATGTATGCTATGTTGTGCACTAGACCTGATATTTGCTTTGCCGTTGGCATGGTTAGTAGATTTCAGTCTAATCCTGGGCAAGAACATTGGACTGCAGTGAAACATATACTCAAGTATCTGAAAAGAACTAAAGATCATATGTTATTATTCCAGTCAGATAGTTTGGCACCTCATGGATACACAGACTCAGACTTTATGTCAGATAGGGATTCCAGAAAGTCTACCTCGGGATATGTGTTTACCTTGGGAGGTGGAGCCATAAGTTGGAGGAGTATCAAACAATCTTGCATTGCTGATTCTACCATGGAGGTAGAGTATGTGGCTGCTTCTGAAGCAGCCAAGGAGGTTGTTTGGCTCAGAAACTTTTTGTTGGATCTGGAAGTGGTCCTTTCAGTGCAATCAGCCATTACACTCTATTGTGACAATAGCGGTGCAGTTGCTAATTCGAACGAGCCAAGGACTCACAAGAAGGGCAGACACATTGAGCGTAAGTATCATCTGATTCGAGAGATCGTATAGAGAGGTGATGTTATTGTCACCAAGATTGCATTGGCGAACAACCTGGCAGACCCTTTTACGAAGAGCTTACCGGCTAAGACTTTTGATAGTCACGTAGAGGGAATGGAAGTGAGATGCATGGCAGTACGGTTTTGAGTCTTAGTGGGAGTTTTTTTGTTAGGAGGTTATGTAAAAGTTATAATTTTATTTGATGGATTAATATTTAATTCTTAATCAGATTTATCCGTTTTTTTTGATGTGAATCTTTTATGGGCAATATTTGTATGATATTTGTGTATGTTGTGCATGTGTGTCTTTTATTCTACATAGTACATAATCCAGTGTGTAGAGTACGGCTTACACACAGAAGATTGGATCATCGGTTCTTGTGGAATATAAGTTATGGTTCACAGTCTTAGATGGAACTGGACACACCATCGGGAGGACTGTAGTACAATGTTTAGTAGGTCTGTCTTGACTACAGGGAACGATCTAGTTCTAACTCATTGTGCTAGTACACTTTGTGTGTATTGAACGGGACCGCATTGAGGTAATTGTCTTTATACTAACTTTATAAGACAATTGGAACCTCATGGTTATTATGAATGCTTATGCTCTTAATCCAAAAATAATTATTAGAGGTGTATATTTAATGTTGTTGACTTTGATTCATTAAAGAGTGAGATCTTTATACAGTAAATAGTCTCGGTGAGTTGGGTCGCAACATTATGTCTATGACAACTATTAATTATTAATGGAATCCACGTCCCGATAGGGATTGATGATACCTCTTGAGTAAGCTTATAAGTTTCGAATATGTCAAACCCTGCAGGTGGATTTTGTATCCGACATATCGAATAAGTTAGGCGAATAGTCTCAAGTTAAGATGTTAATTAAGTGGGAGATTGTTAGTAATTTATTTTAATCAACGGGTATTTGTAATCTTAACTTGGGGAGATTAATAAGTGTAACGCCCCTAATTTAAGGCACGTTAATGGTTTAATTATTACAGAAATAAAAGAGAGTCATTGTTCAATATTACAGCACTGCTCTCATAAGAGCATTTGAAATACAAATAGATAACAAAAAGGGAGCTAGGGTTCCTATTCTACGGCTCCTCTTGCTCCTCCAACCTAGCGAGTTCTTCAGCTCCGTACGCCTCCAAGGTGAAGAGATCGCCCTGTTCGTCTATCAGGTTTGACATATTATATTGGCGTCGCCACCCATATAATATGCCAGGGTCACCACAAGGCAACACCATGAGCTACGATAGCTCAATAGTAAAATCCTACTACTAGCATTGTTTTCCACATGATAAGTGCATAAGTAATAAACAAATGACAATAACAACTTATTCATGTTCGTTTGATAACCATTATCGGTGTCAAGGATTCTCAATTTTCCTCCTACGCACACATCGTAGACCGTGTCATCTATTGCTACCTTTCTTTTCCAAAGACTTCTTTTTAACTCACCCAACCTCGGTTCCGCCGCGCCAGGTTCCCGTTGGCACACAAAAAACTTGCATAGGCTCCGTACCGCGGATTACTATGCTACTCACCCTACTTCGGTTCCGCCGCGCCGGTCTCCCGAATATCCTCACAACGGTTCCGCCGCGCCGGGTTCCCATTGGCATACACACACTTCCCACGTAATACCCTCGATTAGTCATTACGTGATTTCAAAATATTTCCAACCGGGAAAAACACATTTTCTTAGTTAAACACACCCTAGGTGCCATGTTTCTACTTTTCTCGGTTTTCGTGTGTCGTTCTCATGCAAGACTCCGTCGTTTAAGACTTTACATACACATATGAATTCAATTAAAGCCTTGAAATAAATACAACAAGATCATCCAATTTTCTAGCATACATGAAACAATTCGAAAGTAAATCATGCATCTCCAAAGTTAACATCATCCATGATCATAGTAACTTTTTAAACTTTAAGTAAAGTAAGTAGAGATTTTAAGTAGCGAGATTTAATCAACTTTAGAAAATAAGATCGAACTACGATATAGTAAAGATTTCACTACCGTTCTTCTAGGCGGTGGTCGGCTACGGAAGTTTGATCGTCGGTTTTGGTAACGTCCTTCGGATTGCTTGAAAGGAAAAGTGTTGGACTACTTTTCCTAGAAACAACTTCCTAACTTAACTAAGCTACTTTTTAGGATCAAAGAGTGGTATTTGGAAGTGGTTTGGTGGTATTGCTCAAGAACACTCAAGAACAAAGAAAGTTCTTGAACTTAGAACAAGAACACTAGAAATTCTAGAGAGAAGGAAGAGCTATTGCTTGAGGTGTGAGTTCAAGGCTTGGTGAGGCCTTCTATTTATAGGCAAAGACTCCCCCTCTCACTCCCTTGGCCGGCCCCCTCTCTCTCTCCTTTCCCCAATTTTTTTATTCCATCCAATCCAACTTTTCAAGGAAGATCAAGGCTAAAAAGGCTAGACTTGCATGGCTATGTTGTCCTTAGATTTGATCTTGGAACCAATGGATGGTGGAGATGAGTTTGTACAAGATTCCAAGGGTTTAACAAATGTTAAAATGTACAAGGAGTACAATGGAGTTAAGTCTTTGGTTGGAAGAATAAGAATCCAAGGATTTGTAGTGCATTGGAAGATCAAGGCCAAGTACTAACCAATTTTTCTCCCACCTCCTCTCCTCCAACCGGCCCCCCCCCCCTCTCTCTCTCTCTCTCTCTCACGGCTCTCTCTCTCTCCCTCTCTTCCTTGCTTCAAAAGTACAATATATATATATATATACACACATGTACAAAAATGCAACAAATAAAAAAAAACTAAGTACTTTTGTACTTTAAGGTCAAAAATAGACTTAAGGCTAGGATTCTCTTTTTATACATCAAATAGACACATGGTACTTAGGCATATATTCTATCCTTTCAAAGTACTAGAATATAATATACTTAGATACACAAGTACTTAGGAGACCAAAACCCCAATAGAAAACAATTAAATGGTACCCTTAGAATCTTAGTACTTTGTACCTTTCTTAATTTAAAAAGGGTTGTGCTTTCACACATGGCTTAAAGGAAAGTATTAAACTAATTAATACCTTAGTACTTTGAAAGACCAAAACTATTGTCCAATGGATAAAATTTCCCCTAACATCTATTATCCAATGGATATTAGATATTAGGTCACTTTTAATATAAAATAGTCAAAAAGTACTTTTAAAGTAATTAAAAGTCTATTTTTTTCTATATCCTTAGTACTTTAACCACATATACTTTTAATATAAATAAATGGGTTTCTATTATCCAATGGATAATAGTTTCCCTAACATCTATTGTCCAATGGACAAAGAATAAAATCAAAATAATTAAAAGAAAAAGAATATGCAATACTTTGACTAGGGTTCGAAAGGTCCAAAAGGTTTAATGAGGGGCAAAACGGTCCAATCATGGTGACTAGATGGCTTCTTAGTTTAGTCACTCCAACCGGATAGTTAGAAGCTAACTAGGCTTGCTAAATAGGACTAAAGCGCAAGAAATAAAAGTTCAGGGGCTAAAGTGCAGAAAATGAAAGTTCAAGGGCTAAAGCGCAGTTTTAACAAACTATCGGAAAAATTAATGCAATTCAAGCAATTAACATTAATAACTCGAATAATAAATACATTTTTATTGATAAAAATTCAGAGTTATTACAACAAGTATTTAATATCATGGAGCTTGTAATATAATTGAGATAAGGATGGGAGTGCAATTATAATTCTGTAGTGGGATGAATTATAATTAGTGAAATAAGAAATAGAATCCTGGTGGGATTAGGTTTTCTTATTTACACTAGGAGCCCAGACTTATTACTCCTTAGGTCCCTATCGTAGCCCTATATATACACGTTATGCTCTCTAGGTCAGTTGCATGTTTTTCTATTATTCAGTAAATAGAGGTAGACTTAGAGAGAGCAAACAGATCATGAAAGAGTCCACACTTGGTTCGTGTTCTAGACGTGTGGGGAATACAGTAGAAGATCATAAGGTACGATCAAGCAGTATTCGTGGTTTATAACAAGGCATGCTATAACAAGTTCAACTAGCGTTCGTGTCGCAGGGAGTTGAGGTAGAACCCTAATTCCGCTTTATAGGGTTTTACAATTTTTGTTGTCTAATCTGTACGCGTCATTACTCGGTCTTGGGGATTCGGTTTTCCAACAATAAAAGCAATTATAGAATACAGAAATTAAGCAACCCAAGTTGACTACAGAAAGTAATAATAGGTAAATGAGGTCCCAACCGACCAATATTACCTGTGTTTATTTACCCAAAAGGAAAAAATTACCTGTGTTCCAAGAATGCAAAAAATAGACTTGGAACACCAAAAGAGGCCCACAAACCGAAGGGGCAAGGGTAATAGGTTCAGAGAGTTTTAGTTCAAAAGGTTGGAGCTGCATTAACTTATTTAATAGATAAGTAACTACTAAGTTATGTAGGACTTCCATTATTTTATTCTTGTTCCTCTTGTTCTTATTCTTAGAGCCTCCAGCTCTTACCTGCTCCTTTGGGCCCGGATCTAGATCCTTGGGAGTTAATTGGAACTTCTCACTGCCATCCCCATTACACGTAACCTTCTCAGCCAAGTTGGAACAACTGGTGCTTCGCTCGATTGGTCTATGTGTATAGGTTGGAGTAGAGTTAACTACCCCCCCCCCCCCCCCCCCCCCCCTTTTTGACAGTGGAGGTTTCAGTTGACGAACCACCACCAACTTCCTCCTCTGCTTCTAACTGGTCATTCACAGGTTCTCTTAATGCTTCTTCAGAGATGAGGGGCATGGTAGGAAAGGTTTCATAAGGGTCAGGCAGAGGTGAGAGTGTATCAGAGGAAGGGATAGCGGATCCCACGTCCATTAGGTTGGTAGCAGAGCAGGAAGTTTGAATTTTAGTCGGATGGTCAGGTACCAATTTGCCTTTCCCCCTCCCAACTTGTACCCATTCTTGTGACGAAGATTTGGGCAAACTAGAGAACGAAGAAGAGGATTTCCCACAGCGAGCTGTTGAGTGCCCAAACGCCTTGTAATGTTCACATAACAGAGGAAGAACTTGATATTCCACTGGGATGACCACTGACTCTCCTCCCATTGTGACAGTAATATCATCCGGAAGTTCATATTCTGCTTCTAGCTCTATGCAAACCCTGGCTTTGGAGGTCTTGGTTTTCCTTGCTATAGCCTGATCGGCATGGATGGGACGACCTATGGTGCTTGCAATTTGACTTATGAAATCTTTATTCCATAACTCTAAGGGCAGGTTATGTAGCTTCACCCAAGCGGGGGTTTTTGAAGGTTTTTCCTTAGCCTGTTTCATCATCCTATGCCAGTTTTTCAATACCAAATATTTCCTAGAAAAGAACCAAGGAACACGTTCTAAACTTGCATCTTAGCTTGTTCATCCTTGAATTAAAATAAGATGAAGCCAGAGATGTCTGGTTAACTGAGACCAATAGATCTTTCCATTGGCTTTTGGCTGTGGTAACTTGTAATACCCACCTCGGATATTTCGGTATTTTAATTACTTTTAATTGAACTGTGTGTTTTGGGGTTTTAAATCGTAAACAATAGAACTTGCGAGGGTTTGTGTGATTTGTGATTGGAACATAAGTTAGCAATTAGTCTCGCTTGCACACGATAATTATTTTATAGGTTTACAAATATCCTGGGGGAGATATTTCTACCCATTCTTATCCCTTGTACGGGGGGAGAGAGAGAGAGAGGGGGGGGGGGGGGGGGGGGGGGGGGTGGGGGGGGGGGGAAGTAGAAGAAGGAAAAAACTAAGGTGCAGGGCTGTTCTTCACAAAATTATTCAAGGTACCTAGAAAGCTTGTTAATTTCTGGTATGTTTACTGAAGGTTTATTAGTGTGTCTATTGTATTGTGTTAAATTTTCAGAATTTTTTGAGAAGTGTAGAAAAGATAAAAATCGTAAACCAAGTTGTGGTCGGATTCCTGTTTTTGAGCAGACAGCTTACAGAGCTCCGTCTTTTATCAATTTTTTTATAGTTAAGTGATCCTCTTGATTATGGGTCCTTATGAGTCTGAAAGATTGATAATTTGATGATATTTTGGCATTGAAATTACCAAAAAGTATTAAGTATTCAATTTTTAATGAATTTTCGAACACAGACGTTCTGTTGGAAATTGTGCTTTGCTGCACAGAATTTCTGAGTTTGGAGGTGTTTTTAACTAGGTTTCCTTACTTTTTAAAATCTGGGAAAAATCAGGGATGAACTTTGGTGTGCGATAATGGTGTGTACCAAATTTTGGGTTTATTAGATGCATATTATAAGTTTGGCGGATTTTACAAGTTGGTGTGTCCCTGTTGAGTTCTGTATTTGCTGCACTGACACATTTTGAAAAAATGGTCATATCTTTTAGCTCGGGTATCGGGTTAGCGCACCGGTTGTTGATTCTGAAACTAGACTCGTATTCCTTTTGGAATATGTAGGGGTTGTGGCTTAGCATATACTAGGTTAAATCAGTTTTTGATTTGAAGCTGATAGACGTGCAGAATCTGCAATTTTGGGCAGTTGTGTGTGTAACTTCGGACGAGCATAACTTTGTCGTCTGGACTCTGTTTTAAGCAAATTTTATATCAAAATTCATGTACCGGAGGTTTACTTTCTAATGGTGAAGTCTCAAGACCTAATTTTAAACCAGTAGGAAGTTATGGTCAGAATACGATAGGATGGTTATGGTTTTGAAACCGATTTTAAGAGTTATGTCATATTTGTACTCTTACGTTTGATTGGGGGCACTTCTAGGCCTTAAGATGGACATATTTGTATTCATTGGGCATCATTTAATACCTTATTAGTTTTATAATTTGGTATCAAATGGTTATTAAATGGTTTAGGAGGTGTTGGTGGTTTTGTTAACATTTTTGACACTTGTTAGCATGGTAAATATACTACAGGGTGTATCATATATTTACTTAAACATTCGAAGGGATTCATATGCTAATAGGAGTTAGCTTGTAGGCAATGAGCTAGTCAAATGGGAGGTACAGAAATCGTAATTTTGGCGTATCTCGGTCAATACAAAGGTGAGTGTGTCTGATATGGTTCTTCTCAATAAGATATTGCTGTGGTGGTAAGTATATATCTTGCTAATGGTATTTTAGCTTTCGATATGATTATCGTTATGTAGATAATGTGGTGGAGGTGATTGTATATCAATGGTATCATGATAATCAAGGTTTAGCTATTGATATGGATATATGTGGTGGAGATTGTATATCATGCTATATATTGTTTTAGCTAATGGTATGCATGCTTGTTGTATGTTGATTGTACCCGCGAAGGATTGTGGAGTGAGTCACGCCATGTTGATGCCATTCCGTCTAATTAACGGAGGTTGGGAGCAGGGTTTGCGGGACACAATGCCTTGGGTACATGGGAATGTGGCAGACGTGTCACTGCATGCTTGGGTGATTTATATTCATGTTGTTGTTGATCATTGTTGTGTGGTTGTTTATTGGATAATACTGCTGTGTTTGGAGGATGTGGTGGTTATAACTATTGTATACATTTGAGTATTTCAGTTATGTTGGTGATGTGTATTCATGTTGATATTCCTTCGGGTATTGTGGTATTATGTTGAGTATTTCTATGTCTCACACACTCTGGCTTACCTTTTTGGTCTGCAGGTAGCAGGTTGCTTTAAGTGGGTTCACTACCGGTCGTCGTGTTGAGGCGTTTTACTAGCGTCAGGTGGGGTTTGGTTACGTTGTTGTGGAGTGTCTTAGCTGATGCAGAACTTAATTCGTAAGGAGTTGTAACTAAGGATAGTTAAAGCTTTTAAATTGTATAGGTTATAATTAAGTTTGGTTGATGACTGACGTTTCATTTGAAGTTAGCCTTGGACGTTGTGGATGGTCGATCTTGTTGTAGGTAGTTGATGAAGAAGTTGATTTGTTCAAGTTGTAAATAACTCGTCGGTGGATGCGTTGAAGTATAGAATTTTTATAGTACTATAATGTAGATGTTGTTGCTTAGTTGTGCAAGGTCATGGTTGGTTAATCAATACGTTGACTCATTTTTATGTTAAGGTGATAAGTCTTCCGCTGGGTGTTTATTTCTGACAGGTTGTGAGGTGTAGTTTGGTCTTCTGTGTGGAATGCCACGGGGTTACACCGACTCGGGCTCACTTTGGGTGCCGTTTGAGGGGTAGGGCGTGACATAACAAGCAGAGGATAAGGCATCTTCCCGTCCAAAAAGTGACCTACTAGAAATTTGTTCCAATTGACATCATCAACCAGATGTTCATCAATTTCAACAACCGCATTCTTCCCTTTGCGTAACTTGTGGAAGAATTCTAGTTTCATCTCTTGAGATGGGCCTTGGGATCTAAGAAGAGCAGCCCAATCTTTTGGTTTTTGTAAGGGGCCAGAGAAAGACCTAGGTTGATAGGTCTGGGATGGGGGTTTATATGTGGTCGGTTTGGTGGGAGGAGGTCGAGGACGGGTTTCTTCGAGTGAGTAACCTAGCAAAGGGTCAGAAGCTAGATAAATTGTCCGTCTCGCATTTACCAGAAAATCTGGTGTAGGGTTTGTCACGGAGTTTAGGGTTTTGGGATTTGGATCGACAAAACTCAAAGGGATACCCGAGTTTTGAGGAACATTACCTTGAGAACGTGGTCCCTCTTGGACCAGATCCTCTTTCTACCACTTCATGCAAGCTTCAAGTGCTTCCATGTTGACATTGGTTGTGGAGCTTTTCACCACTGCTTCCAATTAATCAACTATATGATTGATTTGCTCCTCAGCCCCCAATCCAGCACTTTCTTGTTGAAAAAGTTGTTGTAGTTAGTGAGAAGGGCTAGGGTTAGGGATTCTGGGATTGTGAACTCCAAAAGAGTTCTGATGAACATTAGGATTTGATTGTGGTGTAATCGGAGGTGAAGAAGTCGATGCAACATCAGCGAGAGACGGGGTTGAAAGAGTTGGAACTGGAGCTCCTAGGCATAGATCGAAAGGTTTGCAGTTGTTGATGACCCTTAGTTGGGGTTTTGAGTTGTGGTTAGGTACAGATGGAGCACCAGAACCCAGATGAAGTGTTTATGGGGTAGTGAGGTGTGATTGAGGAGCATTTCCTCGTTGCTCTCGGCGAACATCATGTGAATTTACTGCCCTAGGCCCAAGCCATCAACGAAAGAAATTGTGTCATTAGCCATATCTAGAAATTGGTCAAGATTGTAGGGAGAAGGTGGAGCATCTCTCTCTACATCTTTCTGAAGATCTTTGGGTGCCACATTCTTTTCAAACCTTCTTTTTTAAAAAGAAAGGTAATTTCAAGTTCAAATTAAATAAAAAGAAAATTAATTTTTTAATTTTTTTCCATCGTTGAAACGATCTCAATTTTTTTTGAAAGATCTCTGTAGAGACCCGTATTTTAATTCCCTAGTTTTCATGTTTATAAATGAGAAAAATGTATATTCTAATGTGAAAGATGTGTTTATGTGAAATTAGGGGTTAAAGTGAAAGAATTGAAAGTTTTGGGTGCTATGGCAAAGTGTGTGAGGTGTGTGTATATAAGAGTGTGGTGTGTGTGGCAGGGGAATTTTTTCCCCTCACTTCATTCTTTTTCTCTCCCCCGTTCTCTCACCCTCTCTCTCCCAACTCTCTCTCGGCTCCCTCTATCTCTCTCACTCTCTCACCCAATCACTCAAAACCCCAAACAATCAACCTCAACTCCATCTTCTACTTGCGTATTGGGGCTCGTATTGTGTTGGATAGAGCTCGGTTCGGTGCATTTTGCTCGATTTGGATTCCGAAAGCTAGGGCTTGCTCAATCACTTCGATTTCGGCTTGGATACTCGAGGTAGGAAAATCTACCTCTCTTTATATGTTATTTGAGTGTTCTTGTGTCATCTTTGAGCTTGTATTGGTTGTTATTAAGATTGGATTGAAATCTGAAATTCCTGTTAAAAATTGCCTGAAAAACACGCTCCTTACCGGTAGGAACTTTTCACCTGCCAGTTGGACAGCTAAGAAATTTTTCCTCAACCAGTTCAAACGTAATGCAGCAGCTCAACGTAGTTATCCACCTACCGATAGAAACTTTCATCCTACCAGTAGGACAAGTACAAAGTGTTTCGTGGAAATTGTTGGCCGCGCTATTTCCAATTTCTACCGGTAGGAACTTTCATCTACCAGTAGGACAAGTGCAAAATTCCCCTCTTCTACCGATAGAACTCATTCACCTACCAGTAGGTGAATGAGCTGCTATAGTGTCTTTCAGCTTTTTTTCCTACGTTCTTCTAAATCACTTTTTAGAGCTTCTCATCAACTCTAATGAGTTTGTTTATGCATTCTTTCAAGTGTATTGAAGAGTATTACTTGTTTTGTACTTAGAATGATATTCAGCAGATTTGTATGGGCTTGTTGAGTTAAGAAATAAGGAATGGAAGTTATTGCACGTTTGTTACCCAGACAACAACCTAGAGGGGGGGGGGGGGGGGTGATTAGGGTTGCTAATTAAAAATTACTAATTAAAAACTACAGTGGCAAATTACTAAATTAGCAGCTATATAGAGAGAGTTAAGAAATGCAAAACCAGTTTATAGTGGTTCGGTCTGAATTTGTCCACGGTCCATCCTGCTCCACTTCTCTTCAAGGCAATCTCTTGAAGGTTCCACTAACAAAAATGGAATTACACCAGTAAGCCTTGCGGGTGCTTACAATTACCGATGCTCCTAGCTTTCCGGAGGAGTTAGACAACCGTAAGGATTTAACGTACAAAATCCTCAAAAACCCCTTCCAAAAACAAAACCCCTGTTTTTGGAATTACAAAACCAGTGTTTGATTTCTCAAACACTTAATCTCTCAAAAGATAATAAAATCTGTAGCTTGTAGTGGGGCGAAATACCCGAAGGTCCAAAAGGTTCAAATGACTCATAAGGGATTTGATATATCATTCTTGACCAATTAGTTGTCTCAGTTCATCTGTTTCCCGAGGGACCTTGGTACGTCATTCGTACGTGTTATCCAAAGGATAAAACAGTTCAAAGAGCATAGCCGAGCTCCGATCTCAATCCGAAGGAAGACATACTCGTTTCGTTCGGATAAGACAACTATAAGACTTCAATCGTTCGGTAAAGCGCATCATCTGTTACTCTTCGTTTCCTCGGACATGATGACTTCACTCGGAGACCGCCACTCCAAAACCTTCTAGAAGCTTCCAAAGAAACGTGGGGGAGTCTCTCTAATAGGTGAGGTGACATCTCTGATTGATGTGACCCTTCCTGCTCTGACTCGTGACGTCATCCGAGCATCACTGAGCACGTGGGTGGCAGAAACAGCTGGTTCTACACTCTTTCCATCCTTGCCTATAAATAGAGACATATCACCTCCAAGTAAAAGGTTCAGATTTAAAAACACTCTTCTTCCTCCTAGAGTATATTTCTTACTAAACTTCTCTCCTCCTAGCTCCTCTTTCTGACTAGATCGTCGGAGCTTCTTCCCGGAGTAACAACCCCCTCCGGTTCTGCAGGTACACGACGTCCGGTGCCACGTTACTCGGTTCAAACGGGTCAAGACGGACAAGAAGAAATCAGCCCCCCACATAGCTGACAATTGCAACGCTCTTCTAAGAGTAGATATATCAATTTGCTTGCAAATTTCTCAAAGTAATTGTATGAAAAATGAAATGTAGGAGAGAAAGTAAAAATTTGCTCTTGTAAGGCTTTGTGTGTTTTCTCTGGCGAAGCTTGGTTGTTTTTCTCTTCTATTGAAGCTCTGGTTATATAGGAGAAGGACTTGAACGTTGAGATGTTTCCGTTGAGCTGTAAAATCTTCTCAGCAGTTTACTTATGATCTTCAGTAAATTCAATGAGCAACCTTTCAGTCGAAATCAAATTTTTGCAACGTTTGGGAGTATTAATTGAGAAACTCCAAGTCAACAATGGTGGGAAGGGAAATAAATCAGAGTGAGTGAATTTTCAACCTGTCGACTGCTTAACGCTACTAAACCATCACTTGACAGAATAGAAAATGGATTTTACACCTGACAGCATTTGGACCGAAGTGAACCAAAGAAACAATATTATTAGAAAGGGAATTTCAAGGGCCAAATGTGTTTGGTTCAAGAGGCTTTTTCTTTTTAACAGAAAATACATAAGCTGTACGCATTTCTCTTTTGAGCCAGAGGTTTAGAATATAATAAGGTTTAATAAAGGCTCATTAAAGAAACATTTTGCACAAAGACAAAAATTTATACTAAAACTTTAGTTTTATTTACGGCAAGGCATTTTAACAAAGGTTTTAATAAATCAATTTTGTCGTAGAACATAATCAAAATCAGTTATATCTAACAACATTGAAACACGAACAATACACATGAACATGTCTTGTGATCCAATGGGTAGAATTGCAATTCGTGTTCTCTCGACTCGTAGAATCTTTTAAACTCATTTAGCGTACAACTTACGGACTCCAACTATAGAAACTAGAGGACCGGGCATCGCAGAGTCTAGTTGAGGGTCAATATGTGGTAAGTGAAGGTACAGGAATGTACTTAAAGGTCCGGCGAGGACGTATGTATTTGATTATATGTGATATGGTAGATTGTTGGTCTTGTATTACCATGTGATAGATTAGATGGCTTTGGATTCGATTGAACGACTTGATGTTTATGAATGGGAAATGGAATGAAAATGGATGACAAATGGACACAAAAAGAACTTTCAGGGCTCTTGACTGAGTAAATGCTTGGCAGGAGCTAAATGCTTATATTATATACTTTCAGAGCTTTTCAATGAGTAAATGCCTGGCAGGAGCAAATTGCTCATATCATTTGTCTTCAGGGCTCGTTATCGAGTAAGTGCCTGGTGGAAGCATCGGCTCAGACTCTTAAAGATACATAATTGGTTTATGAAGTTATTTAAAGGATTTAGGTTTTGGTTAAAGGATTTTGATGGAAATCCTCCGGTATTCTTGAGCGAATCAACGGCTTTCGATATTTGGGCACAAATCAACGGACTTCGGTATTCAGCCTGAATCAACAAAACTCGGCCTACAATGGTCTTGAATTTTTCTCTAAATTGCCTGATATCAAAAAGAAAAGCTTCATGATAAAGGGTTCAACGACGAAAGAAAGGGAAAGGGGAGAGAATGTGGTTCCTCATGAGAAATTGGATTGACGATAGTTGGATACTTGATCATGATAGTATGCTCATCTCTGTTGTCATTCGGTTTCTATTGTTTGTTCTTCTATGTTGCTCATTTGTATATAGAGTTTGCGTAGACTTTTCTACTGAGCTAGTGTAGCTCAAGCCTTACATCATTTCAGGTGCTAATCTGGAGTAGTAGCTTGTATGCCTTGAGTGCTTGGAGTGTGGACACACCTTTTTGAAAGCTAACCAAAGGAGTTATTTATTTATCCATGTAAATTTCTTTTGAAAGATGTATTTGTAACTCAAGTTATAATTATTTGATTATGAAATATTTGTACACTCTTAACTCTCATAACACTTGATGCTTGAGCAAAACTTTGGGCCGTTAAGCCGATGATAAAATATTTGGAAATCTCATGAACTTGGAACCATGATTGTGGGAATGGAAATACTGTAATCTTTTGGGTATCGTATGGAATATTGTGAGAAGTTAATTGTGAAAACCCTTTATATTTATATTAAAAATCGAGGGCGTGATAACTTGGTATCAGAGCATAGATTAAGAACACCGCGAAACCGTGGGGAGACTTTTTAGCCTTATGGGTTAAAAAAAAAATCACTGCATTTGTTTTAAAAACCCATGTGTGCTTGCATGAATGAGTTAGTACATCAATATGACATTGCACTAATATTACGGTAGAGTGCCGTAGTGTTGTTATCCATGCTTGAAAGGTCGGAGACTTGCATTATATAGCAATGTGATTAACGTTGATGACTTTTTTTCTTATTTTATCGTAGTAAGATGTATTCGAGATGTGGAGTTAGGTGGGGTGAAATCGGGGATCGTGATCGTCAGGGCTGTAGTGCATGCAAAAAGGATGAGGTAATATTTCCTGGGATTGTTGAAAGCGTGAAAGGTGTTGAGACACTGGAGGGTGCTGTTTGGGCTGAATTAGCTCAATCAAATGGCAAATGATTGTGTGTGGGCGTGCCAGAAAAGAAATAACTTCAGAAAAGAAATTACTCTTTTCAAATTGATTTGAAACAACTAATTTGCAATCAAGCAACTGTGTTATCCGTTCGATTACCTCAACTAAGAGGATTTTTCTTTAAGCTATCAACCAAATAAAAGATTGACGCGCTTCGAATCAGAAAAGATGATTGAACACAAACAAACCTGAATTTAATCAAAGGTACGTTTGTATACAAACACTCTTAAGGTTCTATCAAGAATAATGCAGAAATATAAGCACACTGAATTTAATCAAAAGTGGACTTACAAACGACTATTCTTTGGTAAGAAAAAACTTAAAGGAAAATAAGAGAACTTTGAATTTAATCGAAAGTAATCTTACATGCAAATAAGCCTTCAACTTACAAAAGATCTTATTCTAAACTAATCTAAACACTAATCTATGATAAATCTCTGAACAATCATGTTGTATGAATTGTCAGATGATATGAATTTTTTGTGTGTCCTCTCTCTCCAATTACTTCTATTTATAGACGACGGGCATGCCTTCGATCTCCACCTCCCGTGTCTTTAGTTGATACCCACGTTTGCCACATAAATTGGTTGAGAGGGGCCTTCGAACGGTTACTTTGATATTTCCAGAACTTCTTCTCTCTCTTCATGCTCTGATAATGGGGCTCGTGGCCTCTTCATGGATCGTGGTTCTCCTATCTTCATGCAACGTGAATTAGTGTCACACGATTGTCCCAAATGATTCCCTGTAATTATGTTTAACTTTCGTTATAAATCAAGGCAGCAGTGGTACCGTTCGATAATTCCAAGGCTTAATCAACGGTTAAATTCCATCATGCTCTAAAATCATCTGTGTTTGATAACAAAACGCCGTCGGTTCCAATCAAAACGATACCGTTTAGTACTAAAATAATGTCATCATTAAACCCCGTAATCCTCTACATCCCGGGTCCAATTAAGACATGTTCTGATTGGTCACCACGCTTTCCGATGACACGTGTATTATCCTCATTGGGTGGTATATTTTAGGATGTAAACACACCCCCCGCATTAACATTTCATTTAAGCTAAATGAATGTTAATGGCACATGTACTGCCCATGTCCCTTCAAATTTGGATGCATGGGCTATGAGAGAGATTTGCTTCATGCATGACTATTGAGCTTCCCAAAGATAGCTGCAATTATCCTTATAAATAGTAATCAATGTTAGGGTTTTTAATGAATCATATCACTTCCTAAAACCCCTTCGAAATTAAGCTTTCCCTGCTAAATAATCCTTCGATTATGGATTCTCTCCCAGAAATCAACTTAGTTCTAGAAAACCTTGATCATCAATCCCACTCACCTCAAACTTCTCCCCCAAATTCCCCTCGAATGTTGGCAGGAAAAATTCTCTTTGACCGAATATACTCCACTTCTAACTCGTTGCCCATGGGTTGGGACTCTTCTTTGACTCGTTCGCACCCATTCGATGGGTCCAATTGGGGCACATGGGATGAAAACCATGACAACATCAATACTGGTACCATCTTGGTCAAGTTCGATCAGCCTGACCCCACGCACAATAAATTCCACCACTTTCGAACTCTGTTTGCGAGTCAATTCCTGCCCCTGAATGGTAGTGATACTGTTCACATGGGCATGCTTGAGTCAATTTACTCTTCCCTCAAATTTTCTCCTTTCCTAAAACAAGAAGAGAACTATCTTGGGCTTGCTCCTTATTGCGACTTCAAACGCATGGCCCAATCCCAAAGGTCTCTCTGGCTCACAGAGGTGAAAACCCCACACTATCCAGCTGACTTCGAAGAGACCAACAAGCTAGCTCCCCTCCCTGAAGAGCCTGATTGGTTTGGCGAGGTGAACAACCTTGTTGTCAACACCCCTCACTTCCAATGGCAATACGGTTACTCCATCTTCCCTTCTGATAAGAGCAAAGCCTTGCAACTCCTTGCGGCCTTCTCCTTCCTAGATATTTCCATCTTGGAAGACCAAGTCCCATTAACCAACTTCAAATGGGCTTGTGAGACACTTGTGTTATGCACCATCCCTTCCACGGTCTCTTATCAAATCCATTGCTTCCTGGATTTTCTCCCAGTGATTATGTCATGGCTCGAAGCCAATGCTGCAACATATTGCTTCGATCAAAACCTCCAGGACTATGCTCTGACTAAGGAAAGGATCGAGAAGCTACATGACCAGATCCAAACCTTCAATGCTGAGTCCTTCGAAGTAGTGCCTGGTCATGCTGATAAAAAGCTTCGAAGGTGCTTCAAAAGAAAACAGATGAAGCGCCCAAACAAAGAAGCTCGCCTTCAAAGGAAAGCCAAAGCTTTGGTACTCCGCTTCAGGCCTCTTTTGGAGAAAAAGCTGGAGTCGGATGCTAAAGAAGACATGAGGAAAATGGAGCTGAAATTCCTCCAATTTTCCTGGAACAAGTTTCACAGCCTTGTTACTTGGTCCTTTCCTCATTACTTTGAAAACAAGAAGATCACTTCTCAGCATCCAGGCCCTTCGAAGGCCTAATTTGTCTTTGTTTTTCCCTGTCAATAGGAATTAGCATTTCCCTTTTGATTTTCTCTTTTGTACATATGCAAATTTCATTTCTGTAACCTAGTAGTTAGTTCAATGAAATTTCCTTTTGCAACAATGAATACTTGTCTTGGAGTTATTTTAACATATGTGTTAAAAGCAATAACAACTTTAATAACACAATCTCCCCTAGAGTAAACGAAAACACTCCAGTGGACTCCCAAATGTGGGCTCACTAAAGGCCTGGCCCACCTACGGAAGTATAAAAACAGAAATGATTCAAAATCACCCTTTACGCTCTACGCATTCCAATCCTCTCGAGTACTAAACCCTCTCTTCTCTCCTTCTGAAAACGTCGAACTCGACCTTCAAATCCATGGCTTCCTCCAGCCGACCAATCGTGGAGCAATCGTGGAGCACCCCACTCCTTCTCTGGCATTAAGGCGGTTCGTGTCAGGAAAAACCCAAGGATCGAGTGGAGATTCCTATCTCGACACCAGAGTTTTCATCCCAAACCCTAAAGAAAGAGGTACTTTCATTTTGGGCCCCCAATTGGTAGGAGAAATTCCTGCTTCCCTTTCTCTTCACTACCCTCGACTAGGAGATGCTGATATTCGAGCCTGTTCAACCCTCGATTGGCAAAATTTCCCAAGGAAATCCTTCCCCTGTTGGCCTACCTTAGATAGGGATTGGAAAATTTGGACTACTCACATGTTGGCTGAGAAATCAGATGACCTTAAAAAGGTGGGGTTAAAAAACATCATTACCCTCCTTCAAAGGGGGATTCCCCAGAATCCACCTCTAATCCAGGTTGCCCTAGCCTTTTGGGACCCATCTTTCAATTTCTTTAGGTTTAACTGTGGCATGATGGCGCCCACAGTTTTAGACGTTACCCTGATGCTGGGACTCATCCCGTATGGTTCTCAATTCGATCCCACCAAGGAATACATTCCTCCTGAGGGCTTCAGCCGCTTGACTGCTACAAAATGGCGTTTTCTCTCATTTTTACACCAGAGAAAGGAAATTATCCAAGAAAGTGTCTGATACAGAATTTTTTGCTTACATTCACTATACCCTTTGCAAGCATATTCTTTGCCACTCTGGGAAAAGGGTGATGAGTGAGTTCATTCCACTGGCGTTGGCACTATCTAGAGGTGAAGAGTTCGATTTCGCATCTTACTTCCTTGGACACATATATAAAGTCGGCTCTGACTTCTACCAGAAGGGCTTGAATTACTCTCAGGGAGGACCCCAATGGTTCATTCAACTCTGGCTCCATGCGTATTTCCCTGAGCTAGGCCCCTTCAAGGCACCCATGTCACCTACTGACACTATCGAAAAACCAAATGTCCATGGTGACAACTACATTCAGCCAGTGGATAGTGCAACTTGTAATAACTCTGAATTTTGATAAATAAAAATGTATTTATTATTCGAGTTATTGCATGAATTTCGTTAATTTTCCGATAGTTTGTCAAAACTGCGCTTTAGCCCTTGAACTTTCATTTTCTGCACTTTGGCCCCTGAATATTTATTTCTTGCGCTTTAGTCCTATTTAGCAAGCCTAGTTAGCTTCTAACTATCCAGTTAGAGAGACTAAACTAAGAAGCCATCTAGTCACCATGATTGGACCGTTTTGCCCTCATTAAACCTCTTGGACCTTTTGAACCCTAGTCAAAGTATTGAATTTTCTTTTTCTTTTTATTATTTTGATTTTATTCTTTGTCCATTGGACAAAGATTGTTAGGGAAACTATTATCTATTGGATAATAGAAACCCATTTGTTTATATTAAAAGTATATTGGGATATAAAAAAAAATAGACTTTTTAAAAAGTACTTTTGACTACTTTATATTAAAAGTGACCTAATATCTATTATCCATTGGATAATAGATGTTAGGGGAAATTTTACCCATTGGACAATAGTTTTGGTCTTTCAAAGTACTAAGGTATTAGTTAGTTTAATATTTCCTTTTAAACCATGTGAAAGCATAGCAATATTTTAAGAAGAAAGGTACATGGTACCAAGATTCTCAAAAGTACTTTAATTGTTTTCTATTGGGGTTTTAATCTCCTAAGTACTTATGTATCTAAGTATATATATATTCTAGTACTTTGAAAGGATATATATATGCCTAAAAGTACCTTGTGTCTATTAGTAGTATAGAAAAGAATCCTAGCCAAAAAGACTATTTTTGATCCTAGGTACAAAAAGTATTACTTTTTTAATTGTTTTCTTCCATTTTTTGTACCTTGGCAAGAGGGTGAGAGGGAGAGAGAGAGGGGAGCAGCCGGCCAAGGGAGAGAGAGAGAGGGGGGCCGGTTGAAGGAGAGGAGGAGGGAGAAGATTGGTTGGTACTTGGCCATTGAACCTCCATACACCATAAGATTCTTGTGCTTCCAAGCAAACTTCACTTCATGTCCTTCTTTTGTACATCCAACATTAGTTTAATCCTTGGAATCTTGTACAAACTCATCTCCACCATCCATTTATTCCAAGATCAAATCCAAGGACACCATAGCCATGCAAACCTAGGTTTTTAGCCTTAAATCTACATGTGAACACACTTTTTTTTGGATAAAAAAAAATTGGAAAAGGAGGAGAGAGGGGGGGCCGGCCTTGATGGGAGAGGGGGAAGCCCTTGCCTATAAATAGAGGCTCATTCTACACTTGAAGCTCACACCTCAAACCAAAGCTCTTCCTTCTCTCTAAAATTTCTAGTATTCTTGTTCTAAGTTCAAGAACTTTCTTGTTCTTGAGAGTTCTTGAGCAATACCACCAAACCACCTCCAATACCACTCTCTAATCTTAAAAAGTAGGATAGGAAGTTGTTTCTAGGAAAAGTAGTCCAACACTTTTCCTTTCGAAGCAATCCGAAGGACGTTACGCCGCCGAAACCAAAACCGACGATCAAACTTCCGTAGCCGACCACCGCCTAGAAGAACGGTAGTTTAATCTTACTATTGTAGTGAAATCGTTACTATATCATAGTTGGGTCTTATCTACTAAAGTTGTTAAATTTTGCTACTTTAAATCTCTACTTACTTTACTTAAAGTTTAAAAAGTTACTTTGAGCATGGATGTTGTTAACCTTGAAAATGCATGATCTACTTTCGAAATGTTTCAAGTATGCTAGATAGTTGAATGATCTTGTTGTATTGTTTCAAAGTTTTAGATGAATGCATATGTGTATGTAAAGTCTTAAACGACGGAGTCTTGCATGAGAACGAGACACGAAAATCGAGAAAAGTAGAAACATGGCACCTAGGGTGTGATTAACTAAGAAGATGTGTTTTCCCGGTTGGAAGATATCTTAGAAACTACATAATGACTATTTCAAGAGTATTATGTGGGTTGTGTGTGTGTGCCAACGGGAACCCGGCGCGGCGGAACCGTTGTGAGGATATTCTGGAGACCGGCGCGGCGGAACCGAAGTTGGGTGAGTAGCAAGGTTATCCGCGGTAGGAAGTCTATGCAAGTTTTTGCGTGCCAACGGGAACCCGGCGCGGCAGAACCGTTGTGAGGATACTCGGGAACCCGGCGCGGCGGAACCGAGGTTGGGTGAGTTAAAAAGAGGTCTTTGGAAAAGAAAGGTAGCAATAAATGACACGGTCTACGATGTGTGCGTAGGAGGAAAATCGAGAATCCTTGACACCGATAACGATAAAAAAACGAACATGAATAAGCTGTTATTGTCTTTTGTTTATTGCTTATGTAATTATTATGTGGAAATCAATGCTAGTGGTAGGATTTTACTATTGAGCCATCATAGCTCATGGTGTTGCCTTATGGTGACCCTGGCATATTATATGGGTGGCGACGCCAATATAATATGTCAGACCTGATAGACGAACAGGGCGATCTCTTCACCTTGGAGGCGTATGGAGCCGAAGAACTCGCTCGGTTGGAAGAGCAAGAGGAGCAGTAGAATAGGAACCCTAGCTCCCTTTTTGTTATCTATTTTGTATTTCAAATGCTCTTATGAGAGCCGTGCTGTAATATTGAACAATGACTCTATTTTATTTCTGTAATAAATAAACCCTTAACGTGCCTAAAATTAGGGGCGTTACACAACTCCTACCTTGGTGTATTATCTGTGCTTCTTCTCTGGCCTTGCTTCAGATAGAGAATGGCCCAATCCATTCCCGACTCCCATTGGACCATCATGGCTCTTCGACATCCTTACAGACAGACAAGGAAAATCCTCTCGAGCCCTCCAAGCATGGGGTAACATTCTTACGAGCAGAGAGGTTTTCATATCCTCGTCGAATCCATCAAAATCCTTGGCACATGCAGAGGTATATTGCCCTGCTCAATTTGCTAGACAACTCGACTTCATTCAAGGCATACCTATTCCATTCTGTGGCTCTGCCAATATTTCCATGTCTGAACGTTCATGCATTACACTCGAGCACTTTCAAACTGGGTTTGCCCAGTCCAGACATGCATTGAGGAAAACTGTTGTTCAAGAGTTCAAGGAACCGGAAGTACGTACTACTCCTGCATTTGACAATTGGTGGCACACCAATTGCTCCTTCCTTATCGGATGCACTCCCTTTAAAAAGTTCCTTGAACACATTGGTTTCGAGAAATTTGAATTTGGGCATAGGAGGCAGAACAACTCGTCCTCCTTCTCTTCAGATAATGAGTTTGGAATAGTTGGAGGGATTGAAGATATCCCTGAAGGTGAAGTTGACCAGAAAATGGTCCCCATAGAAGCTTCTCCTCTCTCAATAATCATTCCTCCCTCCCTTCCAAGAAGACAATCTTTGAGGGTTACACAAAAAAGAGGTACTTGTTTCTGAACATTGCTTCTCCTTTTGAAACCAAATCTTAATCGTACACAAATCTGCAGGTGTTACTTCCCCTTCAGAAAGTGCTTCGAAGAGGAGCAAAACTGTTCCTCAACCCAAAGAAGTGATTCCAACCAAACACTATCTTGAGCCCTCGGCTGAACTTCCAGATTTGTTCCTTCCTTTCTAATCATCTTTTATCTCTAATTTTTTGTTTACTTGATTTATTTCCCCATCATCTTTCTTTTAGCATCCAAGAGAGCCAGAACCACCAGAAGGTGTGGTTCTCAAGTTTCTTCTAGTGATGAGGAAACTGAGACTGATACAGAGACCCTAACCCCCAAGGGTAAGTCCTCTCTTATGATGAATGTCTTCTTAAAGAACTCCTTTGTAATCCTGATTCATGAGTTTGAACCAGGTACGACAAGAGCAGCTGCTAAGGGGACTCTTTTCTATGAGAGAAAAGAAGTTCATTCCAAAATATCACAAACCCCAAGGGAAACTTCTTTTCCTAATGAGGTAGGTCATGTATCTTCTGATTATATACACATTTATGTGTCTCATATGCACATAACTTACTATTGCTTTGTAGGCTCAAATGACACCTTCTGATGAAGCACTGGATTTGTCCATTATTCCTAGCCTTCAACAAGAAGTGGTAGAGCCTTCCTCTGTTCAAGAGATATCAAAAGATGACCCCTACAAGGTATCTTTTGAATATTCCTCTCTTTGAATTGTGAAAGAAGTCTTCCTAACTTGCCTTTTGTTCTTTCAGGCATCACCTATTCAATCTCTTTCTGTAAAGAAAGATATTGTTGGAAAAGACCTTGACATGCAAGCTCTGCTGTCATTCCTCACTGAGCCTACCTTCGCTCAGGTCATGGTCAATTTGGCTCATCCGAAGGTCATGGAGCCACTTCGAATTTTGAAAAGAGACTACCTTCCCAATCCCTTACTAGTTTTGGAGCAGGAGTCCTTGCTGACTGACTCCACTTCTGCTTCGACGAATCATTTTGGCAGAAATATTAGGGAACAAGATTTAGATTTGACTCCCTCTTCTTCGAATCAGGTAATCTTGCCATCCAAACATACTTCTATTCTCCTGTTCACTATTCTTTTTAATCTCAAATTCTGGTTCCTATGCAGGTGACTGAAATTACTCACATTTCTAGAAATGATTTTGCGGCCTCTTCTTCTCCAATTGACATGCCTTTAGTGGCTTTTGACATATCTTTCTTCAAAAGTCAATTGGAAAAATTTTGTAATCAAATTGCTGATCCTACTCCTCTCATTTCTTCTAATCCCTTGGAAAACCTTCAACAGCTTTTAAGCCCATCCATGCCTTCTGACTTGCCTTCATTTAGAATCAAACATGTTCTTACAAAGGAGGAAGTTCTGATACTAAAAAGCCTCCTAAGGGCTTTAAATCATTTAGGGCTTCCTGCTTTGCTTGAACATAACTTCACCTACCATTTCGAGGTATGTTATCAGGCCTTATCTCTCTCTCAAGGGCTTACTCCTTTAATCAATTCTACTTTTCGAGGACATCTTAAACAATTCAGTGAATTGATTGCTCATAACCACTTCTTGTCTGAGAGCATTGGCACAACCATTGAAAAGGCCAAAAAGTTGGAGGTTGAAGCACTCAAGACTGCCTCTTGTCTTTCTCTTTATCAAGCTCGAAGAGATAAACTTGCAGAACTTGACAAGAAAATGCAGCGGTTACAAGAAGAAATGCAGAAGGTCAGGGAGGAGATGGCTGAGGTCTCAATTGGTTTTCAAGAGCTTGAAGGCGAAGCATTAAGGAACGAGTCCATGCTTCCACAGCTTATTCCTTCCCTTCAAGAGGAACAGAGAAGAAGGGCTGCCCACACTTCGCTTTTGGATGTTAACTACAATTCTCTTCGAGGACTATTAACCATCATTTGTGATGTAACAAGTCCCTTTTTGTAATTTTAGACAGTCTGTTCTTTATTCTTTTGTTATTGTATTCAATTTTTGGGTAAGTACAATGGTAATTAAATCCAACACTGTTTCATCTTCTCATTTTTCCAAAAAGTTTGCTGTGTTAACTCCTCACCTATCGTATCTTAAAGAGTCATAAATGACTTCCCCCAAATTTATTGGTATAAATAAGGGTCTTTGAGGAAAGAAAACTTACAAACCATCTTCTTCCTTAGCTTTCCTTTCTATCAGCAGCACCTAGTCCCATTTTCAAGTAGGGTTTGGTGGCTCACGTAATCAAGATCACATGAAGCTTCTTCTAAAGCCCTTAAAGAAAAGCTTCGAAATATAGCCACATCGGCTCTCATGATGTTTTCCTTGAATGCTAAAGCTCCTAGGTATAGACACATCGGCTCTCATGATGTGTCTACGCTGGGCTATCGCTTCAAAGACCAAAGAATCTAACGCAATTGGTCTTCGAAGCCTATCTACCTACCAATGGAGCTTAGCTCAATTCCCAATGAAGCTTGGTTCAAGTCCTAATGAAGCTTGCTTCAAGTCTTTGTATCTTAGTTGTTCTTTAAAAGATCTTTCTTCGAGACACTTAGGCCTTAGATAGATTTTCCTCTTTTATCTTATTTGTAACTTTCTATATGAATGTGATGAATAAAAATATATTCATTGGTGTATCTATATTGTTCTAATGGTTTTTGACCAATAAGCTGGTGTTTTAACCATTTCTTGCTATTCTAGTTTTGTTGATGAGGATATGATAACACGAATAAATTTATGAACAGAAAATTTCCTTACAGGCATTTCAGTGTTACTGTGCCCTTTCTCTTCATGTTTATTTATTATTATCGCTTCGAAGTGTATTGATACTTCGAAAACTAACCAAATATGGTTTCAATCGTTCCAACTAACTCATTTAATTCCAGTGGCTTCTTAGCCGTCTCATCGTAAGTTGTAAACGATCATTTAATTATGACGCGTGATATCTACCACTCTCAAACCCTTCATCTTCTAGGCCTTGTACGTCTCCCCTCAATTAATGATTGCAATAACTGAAGTGGATCGCTTGTACACCTTTGGGTTATAAATAGACATAATTGCTAATCAATCGTTGTATTCTATTTCTACTACATCACCATGGCTGAGAACCAACCAATTCCTCCTGCTGATCTCTCGAAGGAGTTGGCCAACATGGCCAACATGATTGTGGAGCTGAAGAGGGACGTCCACACCGAGTTCCAGGCCCTTCGAAGTGAGATCACTCAGCTTCGAAGCCAGTTAGTGTGCGTGGAAACAGCTTCACGCCTCTGCTTGGCTAGGACCTGGGATGATCTTTCGACCGTCCTCTCGGCTTATGAGGCAAAAAGTCCCCCGGAGGGAGGATCTTCTTAAAGATTCTCCTTTGGGACTGTGAAGACCAGCAATGATCTTCATTTTTGCTTCTGGACCAGAGCCGGTTCTCTTTTTTTTTTGTTCAGACCCACTTGGGTTTGTTTTCCTTGTTCAGACCTACTTGGGTCTCTTTTTTTTTTTATAAATGAAATGAAGTTTGGCCCATCTTGATTTTTTGTGACTTTGATCGCTAGTAAGGCAACTTGGTTGTGGCTTCGAACGCTAGTATTGTAATTTAGTTGAACATAATTGTATTCAAGATCTCCAAAGAAGAAATCTTTAACACCAAACCAGTCAAAAACATACCATCATGCAATCCAACTTTCCAATAAAGAAAGCGACTCGAGTCTTATCTCAACTTGTGGGTATATTAAGTTGCTAACCAAACGAACAATAAATCCAAACTAGAGGATGAATTGGATGTATATAAATAAAAAGACTCACCCTCCACAAACTACCTCCTATGGAAAGATTCCCATATGGAAGGAATGTAAACCTTCAGATGTCTTCCATTTATTTTCCTTCGATGAACATAACCGTTCAAGTTTCTCAAGTGGTAAGCTCCCCCTCTCAAAACTCTATGGATTTGAAAAGGCCCATTCCACATTGGTGCCCATTTTCCTAACCCATCTGTTTTAACTCTCCTGTCTTTGAGAGGGAGTATAACTTTCCATACAAGATCTCCTTCATCGAAGCTTTGAAGAACAACTCTTTTGTTATAACTCCTCGCGACCCTCGCTTTCTGTAGCATAATTTGATTTAAGGCCTTTATTCTAGCTTCATCAATATCTTCCAATTCCATGTGCATGGCTTGATGATAAGACCCTGTATCTAAATCATTTTGAAATGCTACTCTTTGAGATCTCACAGTGATTTCCATAGGTAGCACGACATCATGCCCATAAGTTAATGCGAATGGAGTAGCACCTGTGCTAGACCTTTTCGAATTTCTATATGCCCATAATGTGTCGAGTAACAGGTCATGCCAAACCTCTGGGTTCTGATCCACCATTCTTTGGATCCCCTTTTTGATAATCTTGTTGGTTGATTCTGCTTGACCATTTGACTGAGCATAATAAGTACTAGTATATATTAATGAAATTCCATGGTTATTAGCAAAATTTTTTACTAACTTTCCTTCGAATATAGAACCATTATCCACTGTTATCGTTTGAGGGCTTCCAAACCTGTACATGATTCCCTTTATGAAATCGATGACGTGAGTTTGATTGACCTCCTGATAAGCTTGGACTTCCACCCATTTCGTGAAGTAATCAGTAGCCACTAGGATAAATTTATGCTTTTCCAATGAAGGAGGATAAATCATCCCAATCATATCCATAGCCCATCCTCTAAAAGGCCATGGTTTTATTACGTATTGCAAATCCGTGACTGGCAAATGCTTAAGTGGGCCTGTTTTTTGACAAGCTTGGCATCCCTTTGCATAATCTATGCAATCTTTAAGGATGGTAGGCCAATAATACCCATACCTCCTTATTAACCACCTCATTTTTATGCCAGCTTGATGTGCTTCACATATTCCTTCATGGACTTCAGCCATTACTTTGAATGCATTTACCTTACTTAAACATTTTAAAAGAAGGCCATCCATCCCCCTTTTAAATAACTCGTTGTTATACATAATGTAATTTATTGCTCTCAATCTGGCTGCTTTGTCTGTTACACCATCTGGTTTGGTTAAGTAATCAATCAATGGTCGTCTCCAATCAGTATTTTGATTAGTAGGAACATCAATTGCTAACACTTCGAAACCAATTAACCTATTATTGGCAGGGATTTTCTCAAAGTTAATTGACAAAATTCCCTTTCATTTTCTGACAAAACTTTATAACCAGAAGCCCTTTGAGCTATTTCATCAGCTTCTTCGTTGAAGAATCTAGGGATATAAGTCAAAGTAAGCATATAGAATTGCTCCATCAGTTTTTTTGCATGCTGATAATAAATTGCTAATGCTGGACTGGTGCATTTGAGCTGGCCATTTAGTTGGTTAATTACCAACTGAGAGTCTCCAAAGATTTCAGCAGCACTAACTCTTAATTTAAGTAAAATTTCTAATCCTATGATCAATGCTTCATATTCTGCTTGGTTGTTGGAGCATTGTCCCTCACTGAGTCGAAAACCATATTTGGTTTTCAAACCTTGGGGGAATTCTAGAATTATGCCTACTCCAGCCATCTGAACAGTTCTTGACCCATCAAACCATAATTTCCATGGCTTGATTTCGACCATGTTGGCCTTCAATGCTCTTGGTGCCTCATGCTCATTTGGATGATCAGCTAAAAAGTTAGCTAATGCTTGGCCTTTTACTGATTTTTGAGGTACATATTCAAGACTAAACTCGATTAAAGACACAATCCATTTCCCAATCGTCCCACTAAGCACTAGCTTCGAAAGCATGTGCTTAATTACATCAGTTTGAGAAATAACATAGGTTACTCTAGGCAACATATAATGCCTGAGTTTCTTGGAAGCATAAAATAAAGCTAAACATAATTTCTCTACTGCAGCATACTTGCATTCACAGGAGTTTAAAAACCTACTAAGATAATAAACTGCTCTTTCCTTGCCATCTTCATTGTCTTGAGCCAACAGTACTCCTATTGAGTCTTGTGTTGCAGCTAGATACAACTTCACTGGCTTTCCTTTAATGGGAGGTGCCAACACGGGAGGGTTGGCTAAATATCTCTTGATGGCTTCGAAGGCTTCATCGTGCTCCTTAGACCACTTGAATTCTTCCCCTTCTTTCAGTTTTAGCAAAGAAGAGAAAATTTTAGTTTTTCTTGCAGTATTAGATATAAATCTTCGAAGGAAATTTAATTGACCAAGAAACCTTTGCAATTCCTTCTTGGTAGAAGGTGGTTTGGCCTCAATAATGGCCTTACTTTATTCTGGTCAACTTGTATTCCTTTGTTGTGAACTAAATACCCCAGAAATTTTCCAGCTGACACTCCAAAAGCACATTTTTCTGGATTTAACTTCAACTGATAGTGCTTCATTTGTTGGAAGGCTTTTTCTAAGTGTAGTAGATGATCCTTATCAGAATTTGACTTCACAATGATATCATCTATGTAACACTCCAGAAAACTTCCCACTATAGTATGAAAAATAGTATTCATAGCTCTCTGATATGTGGCCCCAGCATTCTTTAACCCAAATGGCATTTTGACCCATTCAAAGATACCAATGTTACCAGGGCAAGCAAATGCTATTTTATGCACATCCTCCTCTGCTATGCAAATTTGATTGTACCCTGAATGTCCATCTAAGATGGACAATATCTTGTGCCCAGCTGAACTGTCCACAAGTGTGTCCACATTAGGCATTGGATACTCGTCTTTAGGGGTTGCAGTGTTTAGGTTTCGAAAGTCGACACAGATTCTAATATTTCCATTCTTTTTAGGGACTGGAACCACATTAGATAGTCATTCGACATACCTGGCTGTTCTAATAAAACCTGCGTTTATAAGCCTCTGCATCTCCTTCTTGACACTTGCAATGGTTTCTGGACTCATCTTCCTGGTTGGCTGTTTCACAGGTTTGAATTGTGGCTTGATAGGTAACCTATGCTCCACCAATTCCGTGTCCAATCCGAGTAGTTCCTTATAACTCCATGCAAAACACTCTTTATTTGCTTTCAATAGTGCTATTAATCCAACTTTCATATCTGGTTCAAGCTGTTTATTAATAACACAGGATTGGGGTTATGTTCATCTCCCAATCTTACTTCCTCCAATAGGTCTTGGGCTTCGATCTGTTCTTGAGACGTTGACTGGACTTCCTCCTTATGAGGCTTGTTATCCTGCATAACGTCTTCCCATATGTTGTCCTCTTGAATCTTCTGTTCGATCCCCAGAGCGACATACCTTACTAAAGCCAATGAGTTGGCCTCTTCTTCTGCCTCTTCCTTGGATTCACATCCAAGCAGCATAGTATTTTGGGGTGTCTGATTCATAATCAACAGTTTGTTTCAGCTTTGATTTCAGTTCTGCCAATTCTCCCAGTTCCAGCTCATTGGTTGGGTAAGTGGCGGCTTGGAGTAGTTCACTCAAAGGAACTACATCTGATTTGTACATTTCTGCTTCAGCAAAATTCGCCGTGGCACTAAATGAATGAGGATCAGCTTTGACTCCCTCAACACCCACTTCTTTGCCTTTATCATACTTAACAATCATTAATTCCTGATGCATAGAGGAAGGAATACATCCATTAACATGAATCCAATCTCTTCCCAATAAATCATTATATTTAGCATACGTGTCAACTACAAAGAAAGCAGTGTCCGTTTCTATTCCACCTACTGCCAATCTAATGGAGATGATTTCCCTGGCATGCTGGCTCTCCCCAGTAAATCCTGCAATGGATGTGTTGGTTGGAATCAATTTTACTTTTCCTTTTCCTAACTTTTTCAAAGTTTGGAAAGGCAAAATGTTCACTGCAGCACCATTATCCACCAAGATTCTGTTAAGTGGGATTCCATCAAAATATGCAGTAATATATAATGGACGCAAATGTTGTCTCATTGCGTTAGTAGGTAATTTAAATGGATATGAAATTTCTACATAATTCAAATCTATTACCAGGGGGTACTCGATGTCAGACATGGACTCTGGAACGAAACAAGCACTTTCTTTTGAGCTTACCTCCAAACTTTCTTGATTCTGCTCAATTTCACATACCAGGCTTTCGTCCATCTCGATCTGAGCCATCTCTTCCAAGTCATCATCATTACATATAATATTTAGTTCCTCATCACTATGTGCTTCTTCAGAATTGTCTGGTCTGCCCAAGTTCGACCAAGCATTACCTTGGCCTTTGGATGTCTGGCCATTCTTGAAGAAATCCATAGAGCATGGGTATACCATGTTAACTTGTACTTCTGGTTGGCCGCCAAATTGGATTGTGGCCACTTCCTTGACTGATTTGACTGCTTCGGTTTCCTTGGCATCCTCCCTTTCAACTTCTTGCGTTGATACCTCCATAGGGGAAGAGCTTCCTTCTACCCCTTCTTGTTCCACTAACATGGCTTCAAGCAAACCAGATTGATAACTAGCCAATGAATTAGGAGAAGGTGGGTCAAGGTCTTCTTCGAGCATGGCAGAGGCTACTTTCTTCAAAGTCTCTCTTTCTTGATACTGGATTCGAAGCTCTTCTGGGTCTCTCTTAGCCCTATCAAACCTTGGATTGGGCCTTGCTCCCCTTCCTGATTCTTCCCCAGTCGAGGATTCTCCTGACTGAAAAAGCGTATACTTTCTCTGGAGCTTTCTTTTCTGTGTTCTCGAAAGCAATGGAACCATCTGTGGTATTTTAGACTTGGGATCCCTGATCAATACCCAATTTCTAGAGTTTGAACTTGGCGGCTTAAAAGTTCTATTCTCACTCCTGTTTGAATTTTTGTACCCTTGGAACAAATCAGGCTTGACTTGCTTTAGAAACCAATCAGGAACTCCTTTCACCAAAGTGAATTCCTCTTGTTTGGCGTCTCCTTGGGCCTCTGCTGTCTGACCAATATTGGCTTTCTTCGAAGGTGGTAGATCTCTCCGTGGATGGGTGGGACAGGGCTGGTAGGCACATCTCTCTTCGATGCTAACCAAGGCTTGCTGCCACTTGGCTTTGCTTGTGCTGGAGCCATTCTTTTCATTCCCATCTCCTCAGGGAAGAAACTCACACCCTTTCTATTCAAGTCCTTAAAAACCAGATAGTTGGCTCTGCATCCCACACATAAGCATTCCAAAAATGAGGCTTCTAACATGGGTAGATGGTTATTACCTGAGAACCTCTGTGGAGGCAAACCTGTGTTGGCTTGCCTATAATGATTTTGCCTTATCCTTGTGCCTCGAGGGTGGCCAGCATATGGCCTACCTCTTCCATACTGGATGGCATTCATGTTCACTGGCGCCTCCTTGTCTTGCCAATACTTCTTGACAGTTCGAGCCAGTGAAGTGGGCACATTGGTGTTAACTTCTTCCACCTTTGGAAAAGGTACTGCATCCATCCCCATAGCCTTTTTAGGGAATTTGATTCTTCCTTTCTTGATTTGTTCCTGAATCCTGTCACGAAAAACATTACAAGACTTAGTCGAATGAGACCAAGAGTCATGCCATTTGCAGTAAGTCTTTCCATTCTTCTCTTCTGCTGTTGGCAACTTCACATTCGAAGGTAGCTTAATGATTTTCTTTCTTAACAAAAAGTCAAAGATCTCATTAGCTTTAGATATATCGAAAGAGTACACTTTAGTGATTTCTTTCTGCTTGAACTTCTGCCCTAGAGAAACATTCTTTTGAATCAAGGGCTCACAAACACAAGGATCGTATTCTATAATTTCTGCTGCATCTATCTCATAATTGGGATCTCTATAGTATGTTGGGTAAGAGGAATTATGCCTGTCCATAGCCTCCTCTAGCAGTGATTCATATCTAGCAACTTTATAAGTTAAGTCTGCAAAGTCTCTAAACTCTATAGAATCAAACCTTTTTCGAAGCTCTCTTTCTAAACCATCTTGTGCTAGTCTCACAAACTCTGCTTCTGGCAGATGGAGTTTGCACTTGGTTTTAGCCCTTTTGAATCTAGATATGAAATCTGCTACTTTTTCATCTGGTTTCTGCCTTAGCCTAGCTAAGTCTGCCATAGAGACTTCAGGCTCGGCATTAAAAAACTGTGCATGGAAAGCTTCTTCCATTTGAAACCAATTAGTTATAGAGCCTGGTGGCAAATTGGTGTACCATGCAAAAGCTGGCCCAGATAAGGAATTTGGAAATAACTTCAACTTCATGAAGCCATTTTGAGCCAAGTTCTTACACTGAGCAGAAAACCTAGCAATGTGTTCTATAGAGGACTGTCTACCATCCCCGTAGAACAGAGTAAAATCTGGGATTTTAAATTCGCTAGGAATCTGAAATGTTGTGTCTACCCATTCTGGATATGGTTTTCTATAGATCTGAGGTTGTACCCCCCCGAGTTCGAGGTCCACAAACTTCTTGTATGAGACCCATAACTTGGTCTCTTAGTATTGGGTTACCTACGAGAAAATTTTGTTCTTGGTTTTTTAGGGGTGGTTCTGGTTCTACAAAATCATCTCCATGAACTTCCCTTATCGTGTTAAGATCCCATTGGTTTTCTCTGGGAAATTTCCCATACCAAGGCTGTTGCATTTGGTCAACTGCAACATTGACTCGAGCAGGCCTATGGCTTCCATAAGCCGTTGTCATGGGATTTTTGGTAGTTGGAAAGTTTTGTTGAGGATGTTGTCACTCCTTTTCTCGGGTCTATAACCTCGTTCTAACTCTATGTCATCCTCCCATCCCCTAAGCGTGGGTTCGAAGAGAGGGTTGACACTTTGCCTATCTCTAGCATTTCTTGGAACCCCAATAGTAATACCATGGGCCTGTTTTGGAGGTTCCCAAACAGGTTTTGTAGGCTTTACTGGCTCATACCAAGATTGTGATATTTCTTCTGGGTACATCTTTTCCTTACCTGTCCTAGACCTCATCTTTTCTTGACCCATATCCTCTCCAAGCCTTCCTTCGAAGGGACTTTGGTGAGCACTTGAGTTACCATGATTATCTAGCCCAATATTCCCTGGACTATTTCTCACTGGTTTTGGGTTAGGGAACCTATTTCTTATGCTTTTGATCATGGCTCTTTGGGTTTGAGCCATCTCTCTAAAAGCTATCATCATTTCTCTAAACATTTCCTCCTTATCATGGTTTGTTCCACTAGCTTGCCCCTCCTGAAAATTTGGAGGCACTTCACTGGGAGGTACTTCATAAAAGGGCTCTTCTATTCCCAAAGCCAATTGAGGAAAAGCAGGAATGATAGGTGTACCTGATTCTACGGCCTGTTCTGGCACAGCATGTTCCTCTGGTACTAAGTCACCAATGGGTGTTCCTATTTGTTTTCGAAGTCTTGGCATTTTGACACCTTCCTGTCCCACCGGGCGTGCCAAAAAAATTGTTTGGGCTAAATTAGCTCAATCAAATGGCAAATGATTGTGTGCGGGCGTACCAGAAAAGAAATAAATTCAGAAAAGAAATTACTCTTTTCAAATTGATTTGAAACAACTAATTTGCAATCAGGCAACCGTGTTATCCATTCGATTACCTCAACTAAGAGGATTTTTCCTTAAGGTATCAACCAAATAAAAGATTGACGCGCTTCGAATCAGAAAAGATGATTGAACACAAACAAACCTGAATTTAATCAAAGGTACGTTTGTATACAAACACTCTTAAGATTCTATCAAGAATAATGCAGAAATATAAGCACACTGAATTTAATCAAAAGTTGACTTACAAACGACTATTCTTTGGTAAGAAAAAACTTAAAGGAAAATAAGAGAACTTGAATTTAATAGAAAGTAATCTTACATGCAAATAAACCTTCAACTTACAAAAGATCCTATTCTAAACTAATCTAAACACTAATCTACGATAAATCTCTGAACAATCATGTTTTATGAATTGTTAGATGATATGACTTTTTTGTGTGTCCTCTCTCTCCACTTGCTTCTTCTATTTATAGACGATGGGCATGCCTTCGATCTCCACCTCCCATGTCTTTAGTTGATACCCACGTTTGCCACATAAATCGGTTGAGAGGGGCCTTCGAACGGTTACTTTGATATTTCCAGAACTTCTTCTCTCTCTTCATGCTCTGATAATGCGGCTCGTGGCCTCTTCATGGATTGTGATTCTCCTATCTTCATGCAACATGAATTAGTGTCACACGATTGTCCCAAATGATTCCCTGTAATTATGTTTAACTTTCGTTATAAATCAAGGCAGCAGTGGCACCGTTCGATGATTCCACGGCTTAATCAACGGTTAAATTCCATCATGCTCTAAGATCATCTGTGTTTGATAACAAAACGCCGTCGGTTCCAATCAAAACGATACCATTTAGTACTAAAATAATGTCATCATTAAACCCCGTAATCCTCTGCATCCCGGGTTCAATTAAGATATGTTCTGATTGGTCACCACGCTTTCCGATGACACGTGTATTATCCTCATTGGGTGGTATATTTTAGGATGTAAACAGGTGCGCAGAGAAGTATGAATGTGGGGGAAGCTAGACATCGAGTCATTAGCACGAGATCATCTTCTGGGAGTGTTAGGAGGTCAGAAAGCAAGAAACTAAGGGTACTAGACCATCCTATGCAGGGCCAGCAGGGCCTTAACCTACCTTCTTGTTCTGATATTCTGAGGGTTCTCCTTAAGCGTCAGATCGTATGTCACCGATGTGGTTAGACTGGTCATATACGCTCTCAATTCCAAAGGGGTCAAAAATCTTGTTTTACTTGCGGAGAATTTGACCATGTTGTAAGAAACTGTCCTCAAAGGAAGATAATGCAGGATGAGCTGGGTTTAGTACAGCAGCCAGGAACTCGGCAAATCGTTGGTTAGCCACAACTCCAGAGTGCACAAAGGCAACCAGCTGTTGGAGGAAGTATGTCACCGAGGAATTTTGGAAGCCAAGGGAGACAAAGGCAAAGGGAACCAAATCAGCTATCACAGAATTAGACTAACCTTAAGCCACTTACTGCATCCAGAAAACAGGGATTCCCATAGGTTAATAGGACTTGTTATGTTTGTCGTAAACTTGGCCACTTGGCAAGAAATTGCCCATAGAGACCGGGAGTACCAGGTGAGTTGAGCCCAATGCAGCAGCGTAAACATTTACCGAAATCGCAACAAATGCGGTTCCGTAGCTAAACCACCACCTCCTATTACCCCCTATCTCTCAGAAACGTTAGTTGTTTGAGGTACCTTCTTCTTCTAGTTGTTTGACTCATTCGCTACAACCCTTTTATATTGGAAGCATTTCATTCATTGAGAACTACATCATTATTTGTGTTTGGAACTGAAAATCAGGAATCTTAGTCCTTGGGTGTTGAAAAACATCGATAGATCATATTTGTCAAGACTAGGGTAAATCATTCCATGTGGAAGTGTTGTCTTCAACTTCTTTAATTTAAGCATGGTGAGGATTGATATGATTTGGGTAGAGATTGGTTGTATTCATGATAGTAAGTGGTATTCCAAATGTGATTTCGTAAGCGTTGTTTCTTTAAGGACCCTTGTTTGTTGGCCTAGTTGAGTTTTGTTAGAATTGTATTGTAATCTGCTTTCCATGAGATCCGTTGAATTCTTGATATCTAAGTTAATTGTTATGCAAACCATTCCTAGATTTTCTTGGGAATATTCAAAATCTTATGGTGAAGTATCCTATGACACCATTACCATTGATGTTGATAAATGTTCCTCGTATCCCATTCAGAGTCTTATTTTAACATCATCCTGCTTGAGATAAGTTTTTATTGGTTAGTTTAGATTCCTTTGTTGCGACTGTCATTTTTGTCATTTGTTTGTAACCGTTATTCCACATAGCTATCTAGTTTGCAACTTCAACTTATTGAACCCAATCTGTGGTCATGTGCCGTACGATATACGAATTCGTTGGCACCATCAAAATTTGGACCTTGTTACTATTGTTGCCTACTTTGGTGCCACCATTTACCCTGATTCCTTAACTATGAAATCACGTGATTTGAACTTGTATCTGCTTTGTATCCATTTGCTTGCCTAGATCTATTTGATTGGCTGGGATTTCATTGCTGTAGTTACTAATCTATCTGTTGGAGCTTATTACCCTATCTGAGTACTTAAGTTGTAATTGGCGCAAAATCTTGTGGTGACAACCACTTTGTTGTGGGTTCTCAACTTTGGAGGCACATGACTCGTTCTGTAATGCTCAGCCTTAACTTGTTGGAAGTTCTTACCATTTTCGGTATTGGACAATGTATGATCTTGTATCAGTTAGTTTACCAGAGATCTGTTTCCCTACCTTGTATTTATCCTTAGTAGCGACATCGTCCAGTTGCTAAAAGGTTCTTCACTGTCCCCTTTTATTTGAAGAGCAATAAGAAAGTTATGATTGGTCATTTCAAATTTCTTGGGTTTTCATAAAAAGGTACTTTGAACTTGTGGTCTAACCGCCTTAAGGATTCCTTGTATTCTTGAATGACGTTGTGGGGTCTCGAAGCTTGGTCGTTTCGTTTGACATAACAAATCGAATTCTTCTCGTAATCTAGAATGACCCAACCTAGAGCGAAAATTTGGTGCGACTTTTAGAAGAATTGGCTTATGTTATGGACCCGCTAGTACGATGACTTCTATTCGCCAACGATATTTGGAAGCTTGAGGGAGAATGACCGAAAAGAGAAGGGTAAAAATCGTCAAAGATTGCTAACTGCAGAGGGCCGACCAAAGGATCGTGTTGACCGTCGACGTCACCCAATGTCATTTGAAGAAGGGAAATCATGTGTTTCGCAAATCATCACCGTGTTGGAGTTTGTCTGGTCTTGGATGGAAAATGAGGCTTTGATCGCTAAAAGGATAGGTTAAGTGTCTAATATGGCATGCGTCTTTTGGATAACCAGGCGACAACCGACGAAATCCAGTTGGAAGAGGCGCTTGATCACCGCACCTTCTAGATGGAAGTCTCGAGAGGTCAATTGGATTATCGGGTTACACTTAGGAGGTAAGATCTCTATGGTGAGATAGATAATTGTAGAGGCGCTTGATCACCGCACCTTCTAGATGGAAGTCTCAGGAGGTCAATTGGATTATCGGGTTACACTTAGGAGGTAAGATCTCTATGGTGAGATAGATAATTGTATATAGGAATTTCGTAACAGAGGAAAGTTCAGAAACTGTGTACCGTTTGACATTGCTGCCTAACTTTTTCAATATATATATATATATATATATATATATATATATATATATATATATATATATATATATATATATATATATATATATATATATATATATATATATATATATGATGCGTCATGTATACTGAGATTGAGGAGGTAAGAAATGAATCCATTGCATGTGTTAGAGAGGTCCGAAGTTGAATTAGAAGCCGACGTGTCCTATGGTAAGAAACCGATACATAACCTCAATTCACGCAATCTAGTTTTGGAGAGGTAAGACAATGCCGATAGTGCGAGTTTATGTGGGCAAAAGGGGACAAAGTTATGGGATAATATCTACATTTGCTTTTGTTGATTGATGTGAGTTTTGACATAGCATTTTCATAATTATTGAACAGTTGCATGATTTAAGTTGTTGTGGTTTTACGTATCTATATGACACTTGGTAGCTTTGGACTTGTTTTGGCAAATTTCAGAACGAAAATTCTTTAAGGAGGGTAGAATGTAGAGACCCGTATTTAAATTCCCTAGTTTTCATGTTTATAAATGAGAAAAATGTATATTATAATGTGAAAGATGTGTTTATGCGAAATTAGGGGTTAAAGTGAAAGAATTGAAAGTTTTGGGTGCTATGGCAAAGTGTGCGAGGTGTGTGTATATAAGAGTGGTGTGTGTGGCAGGGGAATTTTTTCCCCTCACTTCATTCTTTTTCTCTCCCCCGTTCTCTCTCCCCACTCTCTCTTGGCTCCCTCTATCTCTCTCACTCTCTCACCCAATCACTTAAAACCCCAAACAATCAACCTCAACTCCATCTTCTACTTCGTATTGGGGCTCGTATCGCGTTGGATAGAGCTCAGTTCGGTGTATTTAGCTCGATTTGGATTCCGAAAGCTAGGGCTTGCTCAATCTCTTCGATTTCGGCTTGGATACTCGAGGTAGGGAATTCTACCTCTCTTTATATGTTATTTGAGTGTTCTTGCGTCATCTTTGAGCTTGTATTGGTTGTTATTGAGATTGGATTGAAATATGAAATTCCTGTTAAAAATCGCCTGAAAAACTCTCTCCTTACCGGTAAGAACTTTTCACCTACAGGTAGGACAGGTAAGAAATATTTCCTCAACTAGCTCAAACGTACTGCAATAGCTCAAAAGCAGCTCAACGTATTCATCCACCTACCGGTAGAAACTTTCATCCTACCAATAGGACAAGTACAAAGTATTTCATGGAAATTGTTGGCCTTGCTGTTTCCGATTTCTACCAGTAGGACAAGCGCAGAATTCCCCTCTTCCACCGATAGACTCATTCACCTACCGGTAGGTGATTGAGTTACTATAGTGTCTTTCAGCAGCTTTTCCTACGTTCTTCTAAATCACTTTTTGGAGCTTCTCATAGACTCTAATGAGTTTGTTTTTGCATTCTTTCAAGTGTATTGAAGAGTATTACTTGTTTTGTACTTAGAATGCTATTCGGTGGATTTGTATGGGCTCGTTGGGTTAAGAAATAAGGAATGGAAGTTATTGCACGTTGAAACACGAACGATACACATGAACATGTCTTGTGATCCAATGGGGAGAATTGCAATTCGTGTTCTCTCGACTCGTAGAATCTTTTAGACTCCTTTAGCGTACAACTTACGGACTCCAAGTATAGAAACTAGAAGACTGGGCATCGCAGAGTCTAGTTGAAGGTCGATATGAGGTATGTGAAGGTACGGGAATGTACTTAGAGGTACAGCGAGGACGTATGTAATTGGTTATATGCGATATGGTAGCTTGTTGGTCTTGTAATACCATGTGATAGATTAGATGGCTTTGGATTCGATTGAACGACTTGATGTTTGTGAATGGGAAATGGAACGAAAATGGATGACAAATGGACACAAAAAGAACTTTCAAGGCTCTTGAATGAGTAATACCTGGCAGGAGCAAAATGCTCATATCATATACTATCAAGGCTCTTGAATGAGTAAATGCCTGGCAAGAGCTAAATGCTCATATCATATACTTTCAAGGCTCTTGAATGAGTAAATGTCTGGCAGGAGCAAATTGCTCATATCATTTGTCTTCAGGGATTGTTATCTAGTAAGTGCCTGGCGAAAGCTTCGGCTCATACTCTTAAAGATACATAATTGGTTTATGAAGTTAATTAATGGATTTAGATTATGGTTAAAGGATTTTGATGGAAATCCTCAGGTATTCTTGAACGAATCAACGGTTTTCGGTATTTGGGCACAAATTAACGGACTCCGGTATTCAGCCTGAATCAACAGAACTCGGCCTACAATGGTTTTGAGTTTTTCTCTAAATTGTCTGATATCAAAAAGAAAAGCTTCATGATAAAAGGTTCAACGACGAACGAAAGGGAAAGGAGAGAGAATGTGGTTCCTCATGAGAAATTGGATTGATGATAGTTGGATACTTGATCATGATAGTATCTCGTCTCTGTTGTCATTTGGTTTCTGCTGTTTGTTCTTCTGTGTTGCTCATTTGTATAGAGTTTGCATAGACTTTTCTACTGAGCTAATGTAGCTCAAGCCTTACATCATTTCACGTCCTAATCCGAAGTAGTAGCTTGCATGCCTGGAGTACTTGGAGTGTGGACACACCTTTTTTAAAGCTAACCAAAAGAGTTATTTATTTATCCTTGTAAATTTCTTTTGAAAGATGTATTTGTAACTTAAGTTATAATTATTTGATTATGAAATATTTGTAAACTCTTAACTCTCATAACACTTGATGCTTGAGCAAAACTTTGGGATGTTGAGCCGATGATGAAATATTTGGAAATCTAATGTACTTGGAACTATGATTGTGAGAATGGTAATACTGTAATCTTTTGGATATCGTATGGAATATTGTGAGGATTTATTTGTGAAAACCCTTTATATTTATGTTAAAAATCGAGGGCTTGACAATCTCAATGATATCTATCAAACAAGATCCATATTGGTAGGAAAATTATTTGCATAAATACATAATTTTTGAGTTTGAAATTACCTTCATTTTCTAAAAGTTCATTTTTTAGAAACCGGAACGGGCCCTTATAACTTTTCAATTCGATACTTAGGCCCGACCAAATAAATACAAATGATAAGGAGAATTTAGTTTATGATAACCCTTCCAACAATTAAGCACAACTATAAACCTTTTTTATTCCCGACTAAAATTTTCTTAGCACATTACCAACGTGATCAGCATCAAACTGCACTCCATAATGGGCCAATTTTAATTCTCATCCCACAGATTTAGTGTAACGCCCTGATTTTCTAAGGAATTTCGGAAGCATTAAAATAATATACTTAGCATAAATAATATTCTTTTTATTACAAACCATGGAACAGTATCTCCTTATTACAGCAGAAGGTCAGAACTAAGATGCTCTACCCCACATGTACGGAGGCATTTGGGTGAAATGATGTCACAGAGCAAAGACTCAGAGCGACTCTAGTTCTGATACGGATTCCAAGCATAATCTTGCTCAGTCTCTGCTCCTGGTATCTCTCTTGAATAGTACGGATCCGGCTCGCAAGGTTGATCCACTATGTCGACACTACCTGCAGCTTTTGGCAAATTGATCGCCGAAGCAACTGATTTACTAGGATACGAACGTATCCGTGAGTGATAAATCACCCAGTAGATACCTCCAAACCCATTAACCCATAACATACAAGCAGTAATATAATAATGAGCAAAAGAATGAAGTTATAGCAATCAAGAGCATATTATGAATTATCTTGTCTTTAAGTGATTTCTAGATTTCTCTACCATGAGAAATAATCCTTCCAAACAACCTCTGAACTATGGCGACTCTGCCGATTTACCCTCCCCTTGCTTGCCCAGCCTGGGGTCCCAGACAAATAAGACCAAACTACATGTCGGGTCGAACTCAACTGTACCATCACAAGGAGCGAATGATAACCGACCAACTGCGAGAAATGATACCCATACTCCGGTTTCATCCAATAAATCCAGCCCCGGAATATCCGGAAGATAAATCCAACAGTGCCATGTTCAGGGTTCGCAAGATAATGATCCACCGGTCTTAAACCACAAGTGCCGATACTGACGACCATTCTTTCAGGAAACCCATGTTCCTCGGCCATTCTGGTTATCTCCTGACCATAACGTCACAATTGTGACCATAACAATAATTTCACTTTCCCTAGGGATTTAACGTCTAATCATTTTATTCCAACGTACGAATACCACCCGGGGTACCTATTGTCCAATTTCTACGTTCAGGTAGCAACAATAAGGCAATAACAACTTATTGAAATTCATGAAATACGTTTCCACAATTTTATTATCATTAATTTATTAAGTTGTCATTTTGTTAATCTTTTAATACTTTATCATTATTGGTAATATAATTAGTTTATTATCTATAATGAAAAATTAGAAATTTTTACGATTTTATAAAATAGCCCACATATTACTAATACCAAATAGTTTAAAATAAATTTCTTTTTAAGAAAAATTGTCACAAGAATAGTTATTACTTCTTGTAATATTAAGTAAGTATTATAAATACCTTTTATACTTTAATTTCCTTTCTAAAATTACTAAATAGAAGTATTATTAATTTAAAAACTTTTATTTTTAGTCTCAAGATATTATATGTAATTATCAAATAGTAAGAGAAATTTGAGCACACATATAATCTAAACTTTTTGCAAAAGATATTAACAATTATAAACTTATTCTAATAGATAAATTAATTTGATATAACTGTTACAGTTTATACTAAACTGATATTACATAGTTATAAAATAATATCAAGTCAGTAGTTTTAAATGATTATAATATCATTAAGATTGTAAAATAAATATCAAAAGGGTCATCTTCTACGTAAATAATATCAAATAGACAGTCGGGTACACAAATAATATCACAATGGTGAATCTGGCAGAAAATACAAAGTAAGTTATATTTTCCGTTCGGGGTCCTTCCAAGCCCTAATAACACGTCAAAACTACTCTTTTATACTTAGGGAGAGTGGGAGAAGAGCTATGCAATGACTCTGAATTTCAATAAATAAAAGCTTATTTATTATTCGAGTTATTTATTCAAATTGCTTGTATTGGTTTAATTTTTCCGGTAGTTTGTCATAATTACGCTTTAGCCTTCAACTTTCGTTTCTTGCGCTTTAGCCCCACTTAGTAGGCCTAGTTAGCTTCTAATCATGCGGTTGGAGGAACTAAACTAGAAAGCTACCTAGTTACCTTTATCTAACCTCGAATGGACCATTTTGAACCTTTTGAACCCTAGATTAAAGATTGATTATTCTTTTTCTTTTAATTATTTTGGTTTTATTCTTTGTCCATTAAACAATAAATGTTAGGGCAACTATTATCCATTAGATAATAGAAACCTCAATTGTTTATATTAAAAGTATACTTGGTCAAGTACTAAGAATATTAAAAAAATGGACTTTTTAATTACTTTAAAGTACTTTTTTTAATTATTTTAGTATATAAGTTACCTAATAACTATTATCCAATGGATAACTAAGAAGTTAGGGGAATTATTACCCAATGGATAAAAGGGTTAGTCTTTCAAAGTACCATGGGGTTTATTAGTTTACTCTTTCTTTAAACCCATGTGACTAAGTTCACATTACTTTACTAGAAAGGTACTAGGTACTAAGATTCTTGTAGTACCCTTTAATTGTTTTCTATTAGGGTTTTGATTCTTCCTAGTGTACAATAGTACCATGTGTGGGCAATGCGATTTGCCCGGTTTTCTTTCCTCGGGAAGGGATTCCGTTCCCCTCCTGAGAAGAGAATGCTGCCGGTTCGCGGGAGCGCTTTTGAAGCTGGACGACAAGTGCTCGCGAAAAATACAGAGTCGCCACTCGGGTTTGAAGGTCCGACACCCAAGGAATCATATTTCGAAGCACTTGCCGCGCTGTTTGATTTGAAAAAGTTAAGGAACCAGTCCATCATAACCATATCTGGGTTCGGGAGCCAGGTAAAGAGAGGGGAAGGGTTTTATGGCACCCCTCTCGCCCAATCCGGAGATCGGTCTCTACTTAAGCATTTGTGAAAATGTTTGTCTTTGCGATTCCATTTAATTAATCAATTTTTAGCCAATTAGGGCAGGGGAATAGTTAATCGGGGATTAAAACCGTAACATGTTTGTAAGATGCGGTAAGTAATAGCATGGATAAATGAAATGACAAGGAATAAATGAGATAATATTCAACACTGATTTCAGGATGCCAGAACAGTGCTCTGGTTTAAGTTTATTGCAAACAGTGGCCAACTTGCATGCACAAAAGTTCGTACATCCAAGCCACACCATCGCGCGATATACTCAAACCGTCGCGCGAGTATTGACATCCTATCTACAGGTTAAATTTTATCTCCTTCTGGGCTCCGGAAGGACCAGTGCACACCCAGGGCCAAACCAAGAAGTTTATATGTACTGAAAGTAAGCCATTATTTACAAATGAGCACAACTGAAATAAAATGCAACCCTTAAACAGTGAGGGCGTCAAAACTAAGGCCTATGGCCTAACAGCCCATGCAAGGGCAATTATTGGAAATGACTGAACCATCGCGCGATGGAGTCACATCAGCGCGCGAGTGTTCTGACTGGACTTCCAGGAATTGCTTTGCATGCCTGGGCTCTGAGACAGATCCAGAAGCAACCCAGGGGCAAACCAAAGTAATCAGGAAAGTAAACTAAGCTAACCTACTAGTTTTTAATATGCAAAACAGTGAGATATACCAGATATTTTAACAGATGGGCACAAGATCACACAAATGGACATGGATCAGGATCCTATCCCCGCGATAACCTTATCACACAAATGGCGAACCGTCGCGCGATGGAGTGGGTTACTCGCGCGTGGGTTTGCCTATCCACAGTAACTTGTAAATTTGCTGGCTTTGGGACCAAGACTGATATTGATTACCAGCCTTGGCCCTGTCAGCCCCCCTCAGGGGTCAAAATAGTGCATAACAAGAGTTATACCTTTGCTCGAATGTCTTGAATATGGCTTGAATGGGGTGATGTGGCTTAGTAAATCGATGTGTGAGAGTGATTTGGGATTGAAAGAAGTGTCAAGCTTATTGTTCTTCTTCTCTTTGTGAAAGTTTTTTCTAACCCTTTGAAAGAGAACAAAAGGGGGCCTTTTATAGAAAGAAGAGGGGTTTGTTGGTGGAAGTACAAGGTAATGCAGCCAGCCAACAATGCTGGCTGCACTTACTTGGTGGGGAAGTAGGGTGCAAGGGTTGATGGGAGAGTGGGGTGGAAGTGGTGCAAGGGCAGCCCTGCAAAACGTTGTTCAGCCGACGTAACGGCGTTGCACAGGCCTGTAGACCCCTGATCATCACAAAATCCAGCTGGATATGACAGGTGTCGACCATCGCGCGATGGAGTGAGACCATCGCGCGAGTGTTTGAGCTTGCATGCAACGGTCAAATGGTCAAAGTTTGACTTTGACCACCACCTGGCAAGTACAGAATCGCGCGATAGACCCAATGGGTCGCGCAATGGTCAAACCTTCAGTCAAAGCTTGGGTTCGAGGGTTTCAGGGCTAAGGATGGGTTCACATACGCCAAGCTCAAGCCATTTCATTTTCTCAAGACTGTTTTCGTCCTGATTCATCATCTGGGGAACAAGAAACTGAAAAAGAAATAAAATGGTTGGGAAATCAGATTGGGGTGTCTACAGTAGTCCCTCTTTGACGGCACGCGGAGCACCATTAGTCGGTACGGGTAACGTCAAAGATTTCTAGACACCCATCTAATTCACCCAAAAGCCGTTTAATTGAAAAATGCAAGACAGTATGTACAAATACCGTGCACCAAGGAATTGGACGGATGGATCGTCGCTGATTTGAAATTGGACGAATGGATCATCGCTGATTTGAGATTGGACGGATTGATCGTCGCTGATTTGAGATTGGACGGTTGGATCGTCGCTGATTTAAGATTGGACGAATTGATCGTCGTTGATTTGAGATTGGACGGTTGGATCGTCCCTGAATTGAGATTGGACGGTTGGATTGTCGCTGATTTGAGATTGGACGGTTTGATCGTCGCTGATTTGAGATTGGACGGTTGGATCGTCACTGATTTGAGATTGGACGGTTTGATCGTCGCTGATTTGAGATTGGACGGTTGGATCGTAGCTGATTTGAGATTGGACGGATTGATCGTCGCTGATTTGAGATTGGACGGTTGGATCGTCGCATTGCTGGGGATATAAAGCATCTTTGATCTTGGATGTCTTTGTAGGGATCCAAAAATCAATTGCAAGGCCCAAGAGAGACTTCTGAGCCACCAATAAAGTGATACACAAAATTGGGTCGAGCCAGAGGTCAAATCTGGTCAAGGGCACAACTTGACCGTCGCGCGATGAAGTCATACCATCGCGCGATGGTTTCCAGTCAGGGCTTGGATCTAAAACAAGCCTAGACCCGGCCCGCACCTGCTTGCTTCCCTTTTCTTCTCGGGGACGCTTCGAAAATCATAACAGGCAGTTTCTAAAAACTTCAAAGCTTCTTTCAACTCTCAAACTCTCTCAAAAACCCATTGAAACCCCTGATTTCTTGCCAAAATCAAAGAAACCACACGCATATACTTATCCATGGCAGACCACGGCAATGGGGGCGGCGGAGGAGAGGTTGTCGATCGTCCGGAGGACGAGGGAGGACCCATGGGGGTCGAAATAGGGGATCAACAGCCGGTGGAGATCATTTCGGGTACAGGAGCAGCGGTGGCGGGCGGCGTCAATGGCGATCAGAGTCGCATGCAGGCGGTTGGGGATGACGGCGATCGTCGCACGACGGAGTCAGATCGTCGCGCGACGGAGGGGGTTGGGACAGTGAGATCAGTGATCGATCAACTGGACCCAAGCATGGCCGTGAGTGGTTCGGTTGTAGTTGGTGATACTTCTGAGGTCGCAGGCAGTAGGGGTATTGATGGTGGAGGTGCCGGGTCGAGCGGGGTTCCGTCGAGGGATCCGGCAAAAGGCAAAGACGTGGCGACCGAGGAGGGAGGCGCTACGGAGGCCCCATTCGTGTATAGAGAGGAGGACGTGCTTTTCCGGCCAGCGGCGACATCATGCGGCCACAGGCCAATTACAAAGCAGGACGTCGCGGAACTCTTGAGTGATGCACAACTTGCATAGCTTTTGGAGGACAACCCCGCGATAGGGGCTGCAATCTTGGAGGCTCGAGAGGAGCGAGAGTGGGAGATAGCCGCTTCCGAGGCCGCGGCGAGAGTCGAGAGAGAGAGGGCTGCCGAGGAGGAGATTTTGAGGGATGCTGAGACTGAGGAGAGGGTTGGAGCTAGGGTGCATGGTCCCAGAAGTGACGACGGTGTTGGAGGCGGAGGGTTTGACTCGTGCTCCATTTTCAGCAGAGGGGTACAGGCTACCCGTTCCTCACTTGTTTGTGCCATCGGGTTTCACAGCATACCGGCCACGACAGGCGGAGTACGACCTCGAGCTTGTTCTGAGAGACCCTGACACTCATATCTCGCGCAGCTGGTCTGAGGTAACTTTCTGAAAATCCCCCTTTTCATAATTACCGTGCTTGCATACTGAAGCATGTGAAGTAAAATTATTATTATTTTTTTTAAGTAGACTAGAATAGTAAGTTCGTAGCCCCACGTTAAATGACATGCAAGTGACATAATAACTTGAACCAACCATCTGTAGCCAGGCTGCATTGATTACTTAGAACTTGAAAATGAAACTCTGCATGCTAATATATATCCCTTGTTGTTTGTTTCCGTGTCTGATACAGGAGAGGGCGCGGCCGAGGGACATCCGCGGTTTTGGGGGAGCGTGCAGTTCTTTGGCGTTGTACCAGAGCTTGCCCGAGAGGGTAAGGCAGTTAGTGGACGAGGCGGGCTCTGAAGAGTTCATTCAGACTCTCACTCCAGCGAGGAATGATCATGATGTTCTGGTTGTACTAGCAGAGAGGTGGAGGGATACCACAAATACCTTCCACTTACTGGTTGGGGAGATGACAGTGACGCCTACCGATTTTGCGGGGATCACAGGCCTGAGAGTTGGGGGCGAGCCTATCCCGTTTGACTCGAGCATCGAGGGGGAAGAAGCGGCCCTGGAGTGGTTTCTGGGTGAGGTGCCCAAGATTGAGGAGGGGATGGCGAGATATGGGCAGTTCACCCGATATCTCAAGAAGAAGGGGACAACTGATCATGAGGCGGAGCAGATGGCCCGGGCGTACCTGTTGTACCTCTTTGGCGCTACCCTGTATCCAAACAGACGTAGCAAGGTTCACTTGTCTTACTTGCCCGCGCTGAGGGACTTGAAGACGGCCTCACGCTTTGACTGGTGCGGAGCGGCACTAGGCGCAGCCTATGGTTTCTTTGGGGATTCGTCGAGGACGGAGGTGAGCACTGCTGGGTATTGGCGGATCTGGGAGGTATGATTCACAATAGAATAATGCACACTTTCCAATTTATATTTGTATTCACTTTGATAGTATAATCCGTTCCATAGTATTCTTGTATGTACTGATGATTTGATCTATCGATAACCGTGCAGCTTTGGGCTTACGAGGTTTTGAACATGTGTCGTCCGATGACAAAGAGCCTGGACTTAGGGATTCTCCCTCGCGCGCACATATGGAGCAAGAAGAACATGGGAGAGAAGAGAGGCCGAGGCGACCTGAACGGCTTCCAGATATACCTTGACGAGCTCCGACCTTCACAGGTATGTGCTTCATAGAAATAGCAATACATGTCCCTTTTTATTGCTTCAATGCTGTCGCCGACCGATACTTGCATTGTTTGCCTGTACAGGTTGAGTGGGATCCCTGGAGGGTGGCAGATCCTGAGCCTGAGTACTTGGCTCGTAGCAGGGTCGTCAAGGCGAGTAGAGTGTTGCTGGAGTTGGCCTTTGGTTGGCAGTGGTACTTGGGTGACCGAGTGACACGCCAATCTCTTGGCTATGCAGAGTTTCAGGTGCCTGGACCGCTTCCACCACGGGCCTCACACACGGGAGAGTACACCTTGGCTAAGTTGGAGGTTTTCACACGGCCTGATACTGACTTGGCACGCCACTTGCGTCCTGACATGGACTATGCAGCCTATCAGAGGGAGCGCTTGGCGGGGCCATTAGGAGTACGAGAGTTCAGAGAGGTTCGGAGCCAGGCCCGTGGAGCTGCTGAGGAGAGGAGAGCCGTCTCTGGGAGACCGGGCAGTGGTGAGAGTCGCCCGAGACGAGGTCCGAGCGGACCAGTGAGAGGTGGGCCACCAGAGTTGACATGGCAAATAGCAGTGGTAGACTCTCAAGGCAATCCAGTTGAGTTGCACCTTACCCCGGCCAGAGTCGAGCCAGCGCCCGTTACCGTGCCGGTGAGACGTTATTGCTTTTATTTCTGTACTTTGATAAAGTTTGAAATGTCGTCTGATTGCCCGTATTCAAAACATCCTTGCAGGTACCCAATGAGTGGGTGAATGAGGCTGTCCGACGCATGCTTGCGTTGGAGAATGTGATCAGAAGAGCGGCGAGTGGCCTACCATTGGACTTGCGCTATCCTCAGCCAGCGGTTCGGAGATCTCAGGTATATCCTTTGGAAAACGATACACTCCTGCTTTAGTATATGTCTGCATTCGATACATTCCTGCGTTCGATACATTTCTGCTTTTGATGATGAATACACGTGCACATTCATTCGATATATAGTATGCTTTGATTGCCTTGCTTAAAGAATGACCGTACCTGTTTTAAAACATGTAATATGCAAACATATGCTAATGTATACAATATTTACAATGCAGGCACAGGGACGAGCGGCTCCTAGGAGGAAGAGTGTCAGGGATCCTCCGCATAAGAAATTAGTCGCCAGGACTCCTGCTCCTACACCTAGTACCAGACCACAAGCACGGGGCTCACAGCCACCTGCTGCCAGCGAGGAGGCGGCTCGAGCGGCCGTGGCGCGTGCCGAGGAGAGGTACCAGCTGAAGATGCGCCAAAGACCTTCACAAGATGAGCTGGTCTGCAAGAAGCGGATGATCCTGCCTGAGGTCTCCGAGGAGGAGGACGAAGAGGAAGAGGAAGAGGAAGAAGAAGGAGATGGAGAGGATGCGTCAGACAGCAGTGGGTCCGACGATTCGGTCGACGATCCTGGCTTTCGAGTAGATGCCGGAGAGGGTGATTGGTTTGGGGAGGACTGAGGGCCATTGACGAGCCTTATCCCACTTTTGCACTTGATTTTTGCTTTCGGGCCTACGTGCCCACGTAGATAGATAGAAGGCCAGAGTGCCTTAGCTGATACTTTGGGAGATGTTTTGAGGCCTGTGTGCTCTTTTTGACTTGATGGGCGAGTGTGCCCGCGCTGACGTAGTGACTTTGAGTGCCCGAAGTGCCGTACGTACAGTAGTTCCCTTTATTTTGACATGGATAGATCACGGTTTAGCCATAAAATTTGCATTTTCAGTTCATTCACTCTTGTAAAGAATTAGAGTAGATAAGTGTTTGCCACTAATACCATGCTTGCATTGATAATGTACTGAGACTGTTCACAGACACATGTATAGGTACTGACAGGACTTAGCTCAGAAGAAAAGCAATAAAGTACCTTAGGATACGGCCAGGATACGAGAAATATGACAGAATCTCGGACATTGGCAAGCCAAAACTCAGAATATCCCAATTCAGATGAAACTGACGCTATGGTAAGGCCATGTATACACAAAATGACCTATGAGAGGTGACGGATTCGAAAAATACGTTTTAAAATGCAAATTAGCCCCAAAAACGCCACAAAGGACACAAAACGGACACGAGATGACAAAATGAGACTCTATTATGTCCCGGACTGAAACCGACACCTCCGTACAGTCATACTGGGCTATCATGACCCGTACGGTATGAGAGAATGGGGTGTACCTCTTGGAAATGAGTTTTGAACTCCCGAAATGGATATTTGCACTTGAAACGGGCCGCCGAGGTTCCGAAATCTTCGTTAATCGCCCCATTTGGAATCTGATGCTTCGACATAGTCATATATGCTCATAATGACTTGTTGGAACCATAAAAGTTGCAAAAGAAACATTGGAACTCAAAATGACCAAAGTTGGGCAGTAGCTGGTATAATCTGTCAAATTGCAAGTTGAACAATCGCGCGAGGGAGTGAGTTTATCGCTCGATGGATAGGTTTTGAACACTCGCGCGATGGAGTGATATCATCGCGCGATGGTTGAGGCATGCCAGGCTACCTTTATTTGACTATTTTAGAGTCCCAGGGCGGTCAGGCCTTGTCATCACCTTTTATTAGAGTACTTCAGGGGACGGTGCAGAGATGCCCTTGCTTTGGAGGAATGGCTGACGCATGGTGTGGATTCTTGCCCCGGAAAGAGAGATGCTTCACGCATTCTGACTTATAAAAAGACCGATGCTCTGCTAAGAAAAGGCACTCCTCCCACAGTTTGAGATTCTTTACGAAAACCAACATGGCAACTAACCTTCCAGTCCTGATTAGACCCTGGCTTTCAGCCTTTGTTGCTGCAGATTGGCTATCATTTCGGTTCCACGGGCTGGCCGCATTCCGTTTTCTTCATAACGTGAGGGTTCGTCATGAACTTCTGAGGGCGGCCCTGCAATTCTGGGATCCAGATGTTCATGTGTTCAAGTTTGGGGTCAACGAGCTGTGCCCCACCGTGGAGGAATTCCAAGCGTACCACCAAGGCGTTGCTTCAAGTGTGATCGTCATGCCACCTTACAGGAAAACTATACCGAAGCTCCTACAGTCAAGTCTTGATATCACTAGGGGAGCTGCTGAAAGCCTACTGGCTGGAATGGTATGGGCCGGAAGGGGATGTAAAGGATATGGCTCTACAGGCCCGACGTCAATTCGCTCTAACAATCAGTGTGTTGGCTGCTTATTTACTGGTATCTCCGAATGGGCAAGTGAACCCCATGTTGGTGAGCGTTGCTGCTCAAATGGGCGCCCGCAGGAACGTGGTGCCTCTTGTTCTGGCTGAAACACTCATGGGTTTGGATTTGGTTTCCACGGGCCAAACGAACGTCTTTGGCGGCAGCCCGCTTCTATTGCAGGTGAACTCTCACGCAGCTCGCCTTTTTCTGATTTTCGCACATTTTATTTTTACCTCATCTCTCGGTTAAGGCCATATTGGAGTTTCTTACTTGTTTTTCCGCTCAAGCTTTATATGGCTTCTTACTTGTTTTCCCGCTCATGCAGCTTTGGTTGTCCGACAAGTTAGGATTGCTCACGGCGCCAGAAGCTAATTGGCCCCACCTGCCTGGCCGAATGCATCAGCGTGGCATGATTTACCCGGAGATGACTGTGCATCAATGGTACACATTCATGAGAGAGATGTTACCGAATGAGATCAACTGGAGGCATGAGGCCCTGAACATCCCGGATATGGCCTTGAATTCTGCAGGTTTTGAGAGGATAGTGATAGCTGGGTTGACTGCTTTCACATTCTACACCCCTGGTCGCATTCCCCGTCAATTGGGAATAAGCCAAGGGTTTCACCAAGCCGGGGCTGAGGACTTCCAAGTACCTGCTTTCACTGCCCAAAATTTGAGAGGATATGAGCACAATTGGGGTCTAAGGCAACTCGGGGGAGCTGACCCAGATTTCAGCACGGAGCTCATGCATCGGTATCAAACTTAATTTAATTGCTTGAATTACCTTAAATTCCGATAGTTTGTCATAATTACGCTTTAGCCCTTCAAATTCGTTTCTTGCACTTTAGCCCACTTAGTAAGCCTAGTTAGCTTCTAATCATCCGGTTGGAGGAAATAAATGAGAAAGCTATCTAGTTACCTTTATGTAACCTCAAATGGACCATTTTGCCCCTCTTGGACCTTTTGAACCTTTTTAACCCTAGACTAAGAAATTGAATATTCATTTTCTTTTAATTATTTTGGTTTTATTCTTTGTCCATTGGACAATAAATGTTAGGGGAACTATTATCCATTGGATAATAGAAACCTAATTCTTTATATTAAAAGGCTTCAAAGAGAGATTTGATCAAAGTACTATTATCTTTTAAAAATTGTAATAACTCTGAATTTTTATAAATAAAAATGTATTTATTATTCGAGTTATTAATTTTAATTGCATGAATTGCGTTAATTTTCCGATAGTTGTCAAAACTGCGCTTTAGCCCTTGAACTTTCATTTTTTGCACTTTAGCCCCTGAGCTTTTATTTCTTGCGCTATAGTCCTATTTAGCAAGCCTAGTTAGCTTCTAACTATCCGGTTAGAGTGACTAAACTAAGAAGCCATCTAGTCACCATGATTGGACCGTTTTGCCCCTCATTAAACCTTTTGGACCTTTTGAACCCTAGTCAAAGTATTGCATATTCTTTTTTTTTTAATTATTTTGATTTTATCTTTGTCCATTGGACAATAGATGTTAGGGAAACTATTATCCATTGGATAATAGAAACCCATTTGTTTATATTAAAAGTATATTTGGTTAAAGTACCAAGGATATAAAAAAAATAGACTTTTTAATTACTTTAAAAGTACTTTTTGACTATTTTATATTAAAAAGTGACCTAATATCTAATATCCATTGGATAATAGATGTTAGGGGAAATTTTACCCATTGGACAATAGTCTTAGTCTTCCAAAGTACTATGGTGTTAATTAGTTTAATACTTTTCTCTTAACCCATGTGATTAAGTTCACACTACTTTATTAGAATGGTACAAGGTACTAAGATTCTAAAGTACTCTTTAACCATTTTATATTAGGGTTTTGATTCTTCCTAGGGTACATAGGTACATATGTATATATCATATAAGTACTTTGAAGGTTATAGTAATGCCCTAAAGTACCATGTGTCTATAAAAGAGAATCCTAGCCTTAAGTATACTTTTAGTCTTAGGTACAAAAGTACTTAGTTTTTTATTTGTTTACTTGCATTTTTGTATATGTGTATATATATATATATTGTACTTTGAAGCAAGAGAGGAGAGAGGGAGAGAGAGAGAGAGCCGTGAGTGAGAGAGAGAGGGAGGGGGGCCGGTTGTGAGGAGAGGAGGAGGGAGAAAATTGGTTAGTACTTGGCCTTGATCTTCCTATGTACTTCATGTCCTTTTGTACATTTTTGCATTTGTTTAACATAAGAATCTTGTACTAATCTCATCTTCACCATTGGATTGTTCAAAGATCAAATCTAAGGACAACATAGTCATGCAAGTCTAGCCTTTTTAGCCTTGATCTTCTTTGAAAAGTTGGATTGGATGGAATAAAAAATTGGGGTAAGGAGAGAGAGAGGGGGCCAGCCAAGGGAGTGAGAGGGGGAGTCTTTGCCTATAAATAGAAGGCCTCACCAAGCCTTGAACTCACACCTCAAGCAATAGCTCCTCCTTCTCTCTAGAATTTCTAGTATTCTTGTTCAAAGTTCAAGAACTTTCTTTGTTCTTGAGTGTTCTTGAGCAAAACCACCAAACCACTTCCAATACCACTCTTAATCTTAAAAAGTAGCTTAGTTAAAGATAGGAAGTTGTTTCTAGGAAAAGAAAACACAACTCTTTTCCTTTCGAAGCAACCGGACGCCGTTACTCCGCCGATTTCAAACCGACGATCAAACTTCTGTAAGCCGAGCACCGCCTAGAAGAACGGTAGTGAAATCTTTACTATATCGTAGTTCGATCTTATTTTCTAAAGTTGATTAAATCTCGCTACTTTAAATCTCTACTTACTTTACTTAAAGTTTAAGAAGTTACTTGATCATGAATGATGTTAATTTTTTTTGGAGATGCATGATTTACTTTTGGATTGTTTCAAGCATGCTAGTTAGTAAAAGTTGGATGATCTTGTTGTATTTATTTCAAGGCTTTAATTGAATGCATAATTGTATGGAAAGTCTTAAACGACGGAGTCTTGCATGAGAACGAGACACGAAAACCGAGAAAAGTAGAAACATGGCACCTAGGGTGTGATTAACTAAGAAGATATCTTAGAAACTACATAATGACCATATCGAGGGTATTATGTGGGTATGTGTGTGTATGCCAACGGGAACCCGGCGCGGCGGAACCGTTGTGAGGATATTCAGGAGACCGGCGCGGCGGAACCGAAGTAGGGTGAGTAGCATAGTAATCCGCGGTACGGAGCCTACGCAAGTTTTTGTGTGCCAACGGGAACCCGGCGCGGCGGAACCGTTGTGAGGATACTCGGGAACCCGGCGCGGCGGAACCGAGGTTGGGCGAGTTAAAAAGAAGTCTTTGGAAAAGAAAGGTAGCAATGAATGACACGGTCTACGATGTGTGCGTAGGAGGAAAAATCGAGAATCCTTGACACCAATAATGGTTATAAAACGAATATGAATAAGCGGTTATTGTCATTTGTTTACTACTTATGTACTTATCATGTGGAAATCAATGCTAGTAGTAGGATTTTACTATTGAGCCATCGTAGCTCATGGTGTTACCTTGTGGTGACCCTGGCATATTATATGGATGGCGACGCCAATATAATATGTCAGACCTGATAGACGAACAGGGCGATCTCTTCACCTTGGAGGCATATGGAGCCGAAGAACTCGCTAGGTTGGAGGAGTAAGAGGAGCCGTAGAATAGGAACCCTAGCTCCCTTTTTGTTATCTATTTTGTGTTTCAAATGCTCTTATGAGAGCCATGCTGTAATATTGAACAATGACTCTATTTTATTTCTGTAATAAATTAAACCCTTAACGTACCCAAAATTCGGGGCGTTACAACTTGGTATAAGAGCTTTAGGTTCAAAACCTCGACCATGGGTAGAATGGGTAGAGCCATGTAGAACCTTAAGCTAGTTTGGCCGTTGCACAAACGTGACTACGATTTTTAAGTTTAACATCCCAAATTGGGTGGAATTCTGTCAAAACAATCTTCGGATTGAAGCAAGGCGCGGAAATTGGCAGTACCGCCGAGCTGGGAATTCCCGAACAATTGGATGATGACTTGAATCAAGGATCGAATGTGTAACATAGAAACCTAAAAAGTTTTTCCTATGGTTTTTACCAAAAACTAGATATTTTCAAAACGTTACTAATGAAATTTTCTTATAGATGGAAACCTCAACCGATCTGTCAGTCGAAGATTATGTCTTAGAAAGACTATCAGCCCAGCACTTTGGGGACCCCAACTTCATTGCCGACATGCGTGCAGAACAGCTTGACTTCATAAGAGTCCAAAAGAATACCCCCATTCCCGTCGAGAAGGACCCTTGGTTTTCCCACATGTTCCCTCTCCTAAGCTCATTCGATGAGTATTTTGGTTTCCTACTCCTAATGCCAAACACAGAAATTGAGAACGAGGAAGGAAGAACCGTCGACAACGAAGACGCCATGGAAGGAAACCCCGCAAATTGAGGAAGCTTGAAGATCGAAGAAGACTAGGAAGAACACCCTAAATAAAATTCCCTAGCCGTTGTATAGGATGTTAAGGAATAGGATTTCCACTACCTAAGTTGTATTTTCAGTTATGCTAATAAAGACGTGTTGTTATGCTTGTTGAGTAAGTTTGATAGATAGTTCCCCTATTGTAGATGGATCACTTGAGCCCCTACCAAATCAATCTTTTTGCTGAAGCTCACAAACTTGCAAGCATTGTAAGGTCCATGACCCATCAACTGGTGGAGGATCCTTATTTTCCTCATGCTTTCCCCTATACCCATGACTTCTATCAAGAGCATGGCGCTCTTGTCCGTCCCGTGAACGAGGAGGAAGAAGACATGGTTGATGCAGTACCAGTTCTGGTCCAACTTCCACCTCCCGGTAATGCCGAAGCAGTGGCCGTAGCACCTCCTATCCACGTGGAAGTCAAGGAAGACCCAGAAGAGGAGGATCCTGAGGAAAATGCAGAGACGGACTCTGATGAAGAACCCGAGGAGTTCAATGATCCACCGCTCAACGAGGCTGATTGGGAGCATCAGATGAACATGCCGAATCCAGACTTGCCATCTGACGACGACGAAGAAGACCCTGAGGAGATGGAAGAAGAAGGACCAATGGGTTGGAATTCTGACGATGAGGAGATGCTGATTCACGGAGGGATACCGCCAGCTTTGGTTATGCCCGACTACTTGGATATAGCCGCCGACTCTGGAGATGTGCCACCACCACCTTACGAGGACAACATAGGTGCAATTAGGATCGAATTTCCACCTGTTTTCTAGATTAGCTATCAAGACTAGCAAGTAGAAGGATCTTTTGTTATAAGCAGAATGTGGTAGGATCTTTTGTAAGCAAAATGCCATAGGCAGCTTAGGCTTATAAGCCGTCTATGATGTACTCGTTGTTTTTAGTAATATAAGACTGTGTTTTATCCATTGTGACCACTGTTGTGTATACTTGTACATGTTGTATACAATTTCCGTTCTCCACTGTTAAGTCTAATATATAACTTTCCCTATTGTAGATATGGATAGCTATTTCCCCGCTGAGGCCTCTGTAGCCGACCTTCTGTACTACAAGGCGCTACTTGCACCCGAGAGCGTTCTACCGATGCCTCTTCCAGGGATCCTTGACCTCGCAACTGGTGACCAATTTTGCGAGATAGTCGTGTTTCCACCTGGCACCACTGAGAACCTCGATCCCCAGGATCCGCAGCTTAGAGAGCTTGCTGAGCAGATTCGCCTTGAAGGAGAGCATTGGCTGACAACAAAAGAGAGGGAATGGAAGATTCAGCTGAGAGAGTTCTTTGGAGTCGTTCCACCTAGCTAGTGGGATAGTAGCATTAGAATAAGGTTCCGATAGCTCGAGTTGCCTTTCAAGCACTTGTACTAGAAGAACCATGTAGTAGGTTGCGTAGGACCATTTCAGCTTTTAGTAGGAAGCTTGCTCTAGTTTAAGTATTTTGTAGTAAAACTCTATGCTTCATGATGTAATCCTTCATTATCTATGAGAAGATGCTTTTGTTTTAAAAGTACGGTTGAATATGTGATTGCTTCTTACCTTGTGCAAAGGAAAATAGTTTAGTTAAAACTAAACCTTCCCCTTTTCAATTTTTGCTCGTAGATGGTGAACCGACGGAGTGGATTAGGGTATGAGGCCGGTGGATTCTCGAATCCTAACCCTGACCCTAACCCCGACCTCACTCAAGTCATGCAAGCGCTCGTGACCGCCTTGAACGCTGCCCGTCAAAACCCGAACCCTAATGAAGGACCTATGACTCGAACCCGGGCAATGTACGAGTTCTGCAAGCGTCGACCCCCGACCTTCAAAGGCGATACCAACCCCACTGTGGCGGAAGCATGGTTGAAGGAAATCAAGGTGATCATGGATACCTTGGAGATCACCCACAATGGAGATCGTGTGGCCCTCGCCACGTACCAGCTGAAGGGAGAAGCTCGCTACTGGTGGGAGCTAATGGAGGCAACCCATAATATAGCCACCATGACCTTCGCACAGTTCGAGACTCTGTTTCTCGACAAGTACTTTCCCACGCCAATTCGTTTGGCTAAGGAACAAGAGTTCAACAACCTGAAGCAAGGAACTATGACAATTACGCAGTACGCGGCCAAGTTTGAGGAGCTATCCCGCTAAGCCCCGGATGCTGTTTCAACTGAAGACAAGAAGGCTAGAAGATTCGAGTGGGGGCTAACAACCGCTCGATAGGCTGTGGTAGCTCAAACTCTTCCCACCTACTCCGGTGTAGTGAAGTGCGCCTTACGACAGGAGTGCGAGGGAAACGACTTCAAGGCCCGCTGGAAGAAGGTGACCAGCAATACTGGCGGACCAATCCGAACTCAAACTTCCAACAACAACAACCGTGGGCCTTATCCCACCAAAACCTTTGCTTCTGGACAAAGCAACCAGTCTTGGAAGAATACTACGCCAGGGCGTGGTGACTCGCAGAGATTTGGCCAAAACAAGGCATTTGTGCAGTGCTTCAACTGCTAGGCAATGGGTCACTACAAGCGTGACTGCCCCCAGCCTCTGAAGGAGAGGAACGGAAGCTTCGGAAACCAGAAGGCACAACAGCCTGGGTAGGCCAGCTTTGTGAAGCAAAACTTTGGTGGCCCAGCTCAGTAGTAGAATGGGCAGAATAAAGGAAAGCAGCCCTTGGGAGCTCAGCAAGGCGCTGGAGGGCGTATCTTTGCGCTGCAGACCGAGGAGCAAGAGACGGATCCTTCTGTGATCCAAGGTACGCTACTGTTATATAGTGCGTACAAGCCCTGTTTGACTCTGGTGCATCGCATTCTTTCATATCTTCTACTTGCGTAACTGTTCTAGCACTAGAAACAGAACCCCTAAGCAAATGTACAAGGGTAACATCTCCAATGGGGGGAAGCATAGCTGTTAGTCTAGTGTGAAGGGGGTGCGAAATAGAAGTAGCCGACCTATGCCTTACCTGTGACCTCCGGGTAATCGACATGGCGGATTTCGACATAATTCTTGGAATGGATTGGCTATCAGCCCATCGAACAGTCATAGATTATCATCAGAAGACGGTAACGGCTTACACTCCAGAAGGGACTCGTTTCCGTTTTAAGGGGGATAGAGAGACAGCAAGTGCGATGACGAGGAGATCTAGGTGGCAGAATCAACTGTTTGGATGGCTAGATAGTCTCCAAATGGAAGAAACCGACAGGATGGAACTGGGATTGCCACACATCATTTACGAGTACGCCAATGTTTTCCCAGAAGAACTTCCTGGTTTACCACCTCAAAGGGAGATAGATTTCTCCATAGAACTTCAACCTGGGACGGCCCCAATTTCCATGGCCCCGTACCGAATGGCCCCTGCGGAACTGAAGGAGCTCAAAACGCAACTACGAGAGCTGCTAGACAAAGGATTCATTAGACCAAGCACATCGCCTTGGGGAGCGCCAGCCCTATTCGTGAAGAAGAAAGAAGGAACGCTTAGGCTGTGTATTGACTATAGGAAGCTGAACCAAGTTACGATCAAGAACCGATATCCATTGCCTACGATCGATGACCTGTTTGATCAATTGAGAGGAGCAACTTGCTTTTCCAAAATCGATCTCCGATCAGGCTATCATCAGCTAAGGATTCGAGATGAGGATATTGCCAAGACGGCCTTCTGCACTAGATATGGCCACTACGAGTTTGTAGTAATGCTGTTTGGACTGACCAATGCTCCGGCAGTATTCATGTGTCTCATGAACAAGATTTTTCAACCCTACTTAGACAAGTTTGTAGTGGTGTTCATTGATGACATCTTGATTTACTCTGCCAGTAAAGAGGAGCACGAAGAGCATCTTCGGATGGCGCTACAAATACTCCAAGACAACCAACTCTATGCCAAGGCCAGCAAGTGCGAGTTTTGGCTTGAAGTGGTTAAGTCCTTGGGGCATGTGGTATCCAAGGATGGAATTGCTGTGGACGACAGCAAGGTCGAAGCAGTGCTGAAATGGAAACAGCCGACCTCTGTGTTCGAAATCAGAAGTTTTCTAGGATTGGCTGGTTATTACCGAAGATTCATACCAGACTTCTCCACCTTAGCTAAGCCAATGACCAGGCTAACTCAGAAAGGAGTGAAGCTGGATTGGAATGAAGCCTGTGAGGAATCTTTTCAAGAGCTGAAGAAAAGACTGACCAGTGCACCGGTTCTCATCATTCCTGAGCGTGGTGTCGATTATACAGTCTACTGTGATGCGTCACGAGATGGCTTAGGATGCGTGTTGATGCAGAATGGAAAGGTCGTAGCCTACGGATCTCGACCACTCCGACCGCATGAGAAGAACTACCCCACTCATGACTTAGAATTGGCTGCAGTAGTATTCGCTCTCAAGTCGTGGCGTTACTATCTGTGGGGAGAACAATTCAAAGTTTTTACCGATCATAAGAGTCTCAAGTATCTGTTCACTCAGAAGGAGTTGAATCTGAGACAGCCTCGATGGATGGAGTACTTGGAGGACTACAAGTTCACATTGCAGTACCACCCCGGCAAAGCCAACGTGGTAGCTGACGCTCTTAGTTGAAAGGAAAGAGCACAGAAAGTCAAGACCGCCATCAAGGAATGGGAAATAGTGGACACTCTCAACGAGTTCAATTTGCGCCCATCATCGGAAGGCGGGAACACTCGATTGTACGCTTTGGTTGCGGAACCAGCACTTCACCAGGAAGTTTTGTTAGCTCAAACATTCGAGCAAGATTGCGAGTTCGTCCGGCATCGAATCCGAGAAGGAAAGGCAGTGCCAGGATGGACTATCGAGGAGAACAACAGCCTGAGATTCAAGGGAAAGGTATTCGTGCCTAAGGTTGGAACTCTTCGAGAAGACGTACTCCGAGAAGCTCACCATTCAAATTTCGCAGTTCACCCTGGTGGTATAAAGATGTACCACGACTTGCGAAGAATGTATTGGTGGGAAGGAATGAAGAAGGATGTAGCACGGTTTGTATCTACCTGCCTGGTGTGTCAACAAGTCAGGGCCGAGCATCAGAAACCTGGAGGAGATCTGCAACCCTTTCCAATACCAACCTGGAAGTGGGAGCACATTTCGATGGACTTTGTCACCGGATTGCCAAGAACTGCCAAGTCCAACACAGCTATCTGGGTGATCGTAGATCGACTCACCAAGTCTGCACACTTTTTACCTGTCAAAATGACCGAAAACGTGGAGCAACTAAGCCTGTTGTACATTCGAGAAATCGTGCGCCTCCATGGAGTACCGATCTCGATTGTATCCGACAAAGACCCACGTTTTGTATCACACTTTTGGAAAGGACTGCAAAAGGCATTGGGAACGGACATAAGGCTTAGCACGGCCTTTCACCCACAAACAGACGAACAAACGGAGAGGACTATTCAAACTCTGGAAAACATGCTTAGAGCCTGCGCTTTGGATTTCTCTGGGAACTGGGAGCAACATTTGCCGTTGGTAGAGTTCGCCTGCAACAACAGCTATCAAGCAAGCATCGGAATGGCGCCGTACGAAGCTTTTTACGGTCGACCCTGTCAATCTCCAGTCTGTTGGACCGATGCTGGGGAAACAGGATTGATTGGGCCTGACATCGTACGAGATACCACTGAGAAGGTCAAAACCATCAGGCAAAGGATCCAGACCGCTCAAAGCCGACAGAAGAGTTATGCGGATAAGAGGAGCCGACCGTTAACTTTTGCCGTAGGAGATCATGTATTCTTGAAGATCAGGCCAAAGAAGGGAGTCATCAGATTTGGGAAGAAAGGAAAGCTATCCCCGCGCTACATCGGACCATTCGACATTGTGGAGAAGATTGGGAAGGTTGCTTATCGCCTGGCCCTGCCACCTCAGCTGGACCAAGTGCATAACGTGTTTCATGTGTCAATGCTCCGCAAGTACCTCGCATTGCCCACTCATGTTCTCAACTGGGAAGACATCACTATCGAGGAAGATGCAACATATGAGGAAGAGCCTATAGAGATTCAAGATCGAAGTGAGAAGGTGATCCGAAACAAGACCATCAAGTTGGTTCGTGTTTTGTGGAAGCACCGAGGAGCTGGAGAGACCACATGGGAAAGAGAAGAAACCATGAAGATGAAATACCCTCACCTGTTCGAATCCTAAAGTGCGCCTAATTTCGAGGACGAAATTGTTTAAGGGGGATAGGTTGTAATAACTCTGAATTTTTATAAACAAAAATGTATTTATTATTCGAGTTATTAATTTTAATTGCCTGAATTGCGTTAATTTTCCGATAGTTGTCAAAACTGCGCTTTAGCCCTTGAACTTTTATTTTCTGTACTTTAGCCCCTGAGCTTTTATTTCTTGCGCTATAGTCCTATTTAGCAAGCCTAGTTAGCTTCTAACTATCCGGTTAGAGTGACTAAACTAAGAAGCCATCTAGTCACCATGATTGGACCGTTTTGCCCCTCATTAAACCTTTTGGACCTTTTGAACCCTAGTCAAAGTATTGCATATTCTTTTTCTTTTAATTATTTTGATTTTATCTTTGTCCATTGGACAATAGATGTTAGGGAAACTATTACCCATTGGATAATAGAAACCCATTTGTTTATATTAAAAGTATATTTGGTTAAAGTACCAAGGATATAAAAAAAATAGACTTTTTAATTACTTTAAAAGTACTTTTTGACTATTTTATATTAAAAAGTGACCTAATATCTAATATCCATTGGATAATAGATGTTAGGGGAAATTTTACCCATTGGACAATAGTCTTAGTCTTCCAAAGTACTATGGTGTTAATTAGTTTAATACTTTTCTCTTAACCCATGTGATTAAGTTCACACTACTTTATTAGAATGGTACAAGGTACTAAGATTCTAAAGTACTCTTTAACCATTTTATATTAGGGTTTTGATTCTTCCTAGGGTACATAGGTACATATGTATATATCATATAAGTACTTTGAAGGTTATAGTAATGCCCTAAAGTACCATGTGTCTATAAAAGAGAATCCTAGCCTTAAGTATACTTTTAGTCTTAGGTACAAAAGTACTTAGTTTTTTATTTGTTTACTTGCATTTTTGTATATGTGTATATATATATATATATATTGTACTTTGAAGCAAGAGAGGAGAGAGGGAGAGAGCCGTGAGTGAGAGAGAGAGGGAGGGGGGCCGGTTGTGAGGAGAGGAGGAGGGAGAAAATTGGTTAGTACTTGGCCTTGATCTTTCTATGTACTTCAAATCCATGGGATTTTTCTCTTTCAAAGCAAAACCTCACCTCATGTCCTTTTGTACATTTTTGCATTTGTTTAACATAAGAATCTTGTACTAATCTCATCTTCACCATTGGATTGTTCAAAGATCAAATCTATGGACAACATAGCCATGCAAGTCTAGCCTTTTTAGCCTTGATCTTCCTTGAAAAGTTGGATTGGATGGAATAAAAAATTGGGGAAAGGAGAGAGAGAGGGGGCCGGCCAAGGGAGTGAGAAGGGGAGTCTTTGCCTATAAATAGAAGGCCTCACCAAGCCTTGAACTCACACCTCAAGCAATAGCTCCTCCTTCTCTCTAGAATTTCTAGTATTCTTGTTCAAAGTTCAAGAACTTTCTTTGTTCTTGAGTGTTCTTGAGCAAAACCACCAAACCACTTCCAATACCACTCTTAATCTTAAAAAGTAGCTTAGTTAAAGATAGGAAGTTGTTTCTAGGAAAAGAAAACACAACTCTTTTCCTTTCGAAGCAACCGGACGCCGTTACTCCGCCGATTTCAAACCGACGATCAAACTTCTGTAAGCCGACCACCGCCTAGAAGAACGGTAGTGAAATCTTTACTATATCGTAGTTCGATCTTATTTTCTAAAGTTGATTAAATCTCGCTACTTTAAATCTCTACTTACTTTACTTAAAGTTTAAGAAGTTACTTGATCATGAATGATGTTAATTTTTTTTGGAGATGCATGATTTACTTTTGGATTGTTTCAAGCATGCTAGTTAGTAAAAGTTGGATGATCTTGTTGTATTTATTTCAAGGCTTTAATTGAATGCATAATTGTATGGAAAGTCTTAAACGACGGAGTCTTGCATGAGAACGAGACACGAAAATCGAGAAAAGTAGAAACATGGCACCTAGGGTGTGATTAACTAAGAAGATATCTTATAAACTACATAATGACCATATCGAGGGTATTATGTGGGTATGTGTGTGTATGCCAACGGGAACCCGGCGCGGCGGAACCGTTGTGAGGATATTCGGGAGACCGGCGCGGCGGAACCGAAGTAGGGTGAGTAGCATAGTAATCGCGGTACGGAGCCTATGCAAGTTTTTGTGTGCCAACGGGAACCCAGCGCGGCAGAACAGTTGTGAGGATACTCGGGAACCCGGCGTGGCGGAACCGAGGTTGGGTGAGTTAAAAAGAAGTCTTTGGAAAAGAAAGGTAGCAATGAATGACACAGTCTACGATGTGTGCGTAGGAGGAAAAATCGAGAATCCTTGACACCAATAATGGTTATAAAACGAATATGAATAAGCGGTTATTGTCATTTGTTTACTACTTATGTACTTATCATGTGGAAATCAATGCTAGTAGTAGGATTTTACTATTGAGCCATCGTAGCTCATGGTGTTACCTTGTGGTGACCCTGGCATATTATATGGGTGGCGACGCTAATATAATATGTCAGACCTGATAGACGAACAGGGCGATCTCTTCACCTTGGAGGCATATGGAGCCGAAGAACTCGCTAGGTTGGAGGAGCAAGAGGAGCCGTAGAATAGGAACCCTAGCTCCCTTTTTGTTATCTATTTTGTGTTTGAAATGCTCTTATGAGAGCCATGCTGTAATATTGAACAATGACTCTATTTTATTTCTGTAATAAATTAAACCCTTAATGTACCCAAAATTCGGGGCGTTACAAAAATAGACTTTTATATTTAATTAAAGGACATTTTTGGATTTGTTTATTATATAATCTCCCTAGCTACTATTGTCCATTGGATAATAGAAGTTAGGGAATTTATTACCCAATGCATGAAAGGGTTATTCTTTCCAAGTACGTGGGTTTTATTAATTTAATCTTTTTTTTTAAACCCATGTGACTAAGTACACATTACTTTATTAGAAAGGTACTTAGTACTAAGATTCTTAAAAAGTACCCTTTATTTATTTTCTATTGGGGTTTTGAGCTACCTAAGCTACATGGTACATAGATATATAATATATTAGTACGTGGAAGAATAGACTATTGCCCTTAGTACACATGTGCCCAATTCCTTTGTTTATTGAGAACATCTAGTCTTTTGATCTTAGGTACCAAAAGTACTTGTTATTTTATTATTCTTCTTCCATCTAGTATTGTATATATGTATATGCTTGCAAGAGAGAGAGAGAGAGAGAGAGAGAGAGCCGAGAGAGGGAGAGGGAGAGAGGCCGAGAGAGAGAGGAAGGGGAGAGGGAGAGAGATTTGGTTGTACTTGGCCATTGATCTTCCAATGTACTTCAAGATCCATCGGATTCTTCTCTTCCAAGCAAAACTTAACTTCCAATGTCCTCTTTGTACATTTTTCCATTTGTTTAAACCTAAGAATCTTGTACCACTCTCCTTTCAACCACAAAATTGTTCAAGAATCAAATCTAGTACCAACCCTAGCCATGCAAACCTAGGATCTTGACCTTAATCTTCCATGTGAACAGAACTTTTTGGATTAAAAAATTGAGTTGTAGAGAGAGAGAGAGGGGCTGGCCAAGAGAGGGAGGGAGGGAGCCTTTGCCTATAAATAGAAGGCCATCCCATGCTTTGAACTCACACCTTCAACCTGCTCTTACTTCTCTCTAGAATTCCTAGTGTTCTTTGCTCTTAGTTCAAGAATTCTCTTTGTTCTTGAGTGTTCTTGAGCAATACCACCAAACCACTTTCAAATACCACTCATAGATCTTTAAAGTAGTCTACTTAGGTTAGTGAAGTTGTTTCTAGGAAAAAAGGGACAACTCTTTTCCTTTCGAAGCAACCGAAGGCCGTTACGCCGTTGATTTTAAAACTGACGACCACCGCCTAGAAGAACGGTAGTTTAATCTTGCCCCACTAACTCTAGTATTGTTTTAAATCATATGTTAAAGAATAAAATGTCAATTGGTAGCAACTTTGATCATTACTTTCAAAAGTAGATAAGGTTATCTTTTAGTAAATGTTGGAAATGCATGGTTTGTTTTCAATATGTTTCAACCATGCTATGTAGCTTAGAGTTGGATGATCTTGTTGAATAAACTTATGAAATGCATGTTTGTAAGTAAAGTCCTACACCGCGGAGTCTTGCATGAGAACAAGACACAAGAACCGAGATAGTAGAAACATGGCACCTAGGGTGTGGTTTAACAAGAGAAATATGTTTTCCGAGGAAAAAGATATCTTAGAAACTACATAATGACCATTTCAAGGGTATCATGTGAGTTGTGTGACTGTGTGTGTGGCTATGGGAACCCGGCGTGGCGGAACCATAGTGAGGATACTTGAAACCTTGCTAGCTTTAGGGCCAGGAATGGTATTGATTACCAACCTTGACCCTGCCAGCCCCCCTCAGGGGTCAGAATAGATAGTTACAAAAGGTGGTATACCTTTGATTTTGAGGTTGATGGAATGTTGGAGTTTTGAACTTGAGTTTTAAAGGATGGATGATAAAGGAAGAGAGGTGAAGATCGTGTAGGGAAGCTTCTTGCTTACTCTTTCAAGTAATGGAGGGAGAGAAAGCAAGAAACCAAGGAAAAGAGAAGCGGGAGAGACTTGGAGTATCAATTAGGGTTAGCCCCTTGCATATGAATGCAAGGGGGGTATATATAGGCAAGAAGTGCAGTAGAGAGGGGTGGTAACTAGGCTGGTTGGGTTAAAGAGGGAGCCTCCATGAATTAAATGCATGAGACTTGCATGAAAGGGGTTGTAGGAGAGAGGGGAACATCCCCTGCACGTTTGCAATCATCGGAGGAATGTACAGCGTATTGGGTGGCCGCAAAAGTCTCGTGCACATGGTGGAATAGTGACATTTGACTGATTTTGATTAGCATATGCTAGAATTATACCTGCGTGCGCCAGTGGTAACTGTGTCAATGGTCGATGACTGACACGTGGCAGTTTACCAGCGCACGCCAGCACAGTATTGGCATAAGCAAGTAGGGTTTTGCTGAGGCCATTTGGTTCTAGTTTAAAGGGTTTGAAATGGAGTTCGAATGGGTTTGAATGAGGTTCGGGACGCTCAAAGCTCAAACACACTAACAACTTTGGGATGTTCTTGACCTTAACCATTATTGGGGAATCAAAGACTGTAAGTAAACTAATCTGGGTAGTCCTGAATAGGGTGCCTACAGTAGCCCCCTTATGACGGCACTTAGAGCACCATTGACTTTGTACAAGTGACGTTAAAGGTATTCTAGACACCCTTCCAGGCTATCCAGAATAGAATATATGAGTCAAAGTAGACACAAAACTTAAAGAACCTAATTGGTTGAATTTGGACGAGCGGATCATTGGATAGATTGTCGCTGCTAGGGATAATATGGACGGATAGATCACTGTTGAGTGATTCGATGGACAGAAATGGATTGACTTAGAAGGTGGACTCTCTTGGGGAATATTCCATTGAAAACACCTCAGAGTCTCTTGCTTGATTTGGAATTGGACGGGCGGACCGTCGTTGATTTGAAATTGGACTGGTAGACCGTCGTTGATTTGAATTTGTACGGGTTCTGCTTGGGAAATAATTCCCCATGGGTACTGTCACGGGGCAGTTTTTCGCCTAGAAATTTACCCGTGATCACACCAAGTACGCCAGCACTTGGTCTCAGCCAACTAGTGTTTACTCACACACCCGTTATGTTTCGAACGTCTAGAACACACAAGAGTTACGGGAACCGTCCCAACCTTTATTAAGCACCGACTTACAAAGGAATACACTCAAGAGCCTAGACAGAACATCCCCTCTGCCTTAGGCTATGAAAATGCCTTGCCTAAATAGGCTTACAATCATAAAAACGTGGCCACTAAGTACATGAGATCATGGGGCAAGCCCATGATATTGCAGTTGACACCCCTGACCCCAAGTCTTTCTTTTCTATCACTATGGTTTGGAAAGAACCAATTTATAGGATTCTCTATCGAATAAAGAATTAGCCGTACTTCAAATGGCCCCCAAGTCTAGGTGGAGATAAAGACGCAAAACGTGCTACGAATCAGCACTGTAGCTATCATAAAGATTGGGGCCACATGACTGAAGATTGTGAAATGTACAAAAGACAATTGAACGCCTTATCACCATATTCCTCGACTAGAAACCCTAATTGCCATGCCTAGTCAATTTTCAACCAACTGGTTGGTATAACCAAACTAGTTAACCATTTAGTTACCTTTCAACCTTTAACCATTGGACAATAATTGTTAGGGTAATCTTTACCCATTGGACAATAGCTCCTCCATTATTATATCTTGAGAAGTACATGTATATATATACATATGTGTATATATATACATATGTGTATTTGCCACATGCAAAAGGACATGTAGTCTTTCCTAAAGAGCTTAGTTTATTATATAAGTACCTTGTCCTTAACTATCCCTTGGTTATTAACCATTAGGGGATTTATTACCCATTGGTCAATAGGTTAGTCTTGCCAAGTACTAGGCCTATTAAACTAATCTTTTGTTAGGATTCCCTAGAGTACATTAGTACTTATGTATATAATATATTAGTACTTGGAAGACTAGAATAAGGCCTTAGTACACATGTGCTTATTAGTTGGTTTAAAAAGATAAACCTTAGTCTTTAAGTCTTCTTTGATCTCTAGTACTAAAAGTACCTAGTATTTTATTGTTCTTGTACATTGTGTGTGTGTGTGTGTGTGTATATATATATATATATATATATATATATATAGTATACTAGGACAGAGGGAGAGAGAGAGAGAGGAGAGGCCGGGAGAGAGGGAGGAGAGAGAGGGAGGGAATCAGCCAAGGAGGGAGAGAGAGAGAGAGAGAGGAATGAAGAAAGAAGGAGATGGGATTGCACCTTCCTTGTTCTTCCATTGTAGTTAAGATCCTTGGTGTGAACTCTTCCTAGCCAAAAATCTAGTCCTTTATTGTCCTTCTATTATTGTTTAAACAAGAATCTTGTACAATTATTCTTCTTACCCACCAAGTCTTCCAAGAATCAAACCCTGGCCATGCAAGCCAAGGGTTAGTGTAATGACCCTGATTTTTGGTCGTTAAAAAATTTCGTTAAATATTTAAATTTTATTTTAATATTCTTGTGGTTTGCCAAAATTACGTTTTTGCCCTTCAAATTGATTTCTTTGCGCTTTGGCCTATTTAGCAAGCCTAGTTAGCTTCTAACCATCTGGTTGGAGTAACCAAACTAGGAAGCCATCTAGTCTCCGCAAATGGACCATTTTGCCGTCATTGAACCTTTTGAACCTTTTAAACCCTAGATAAAGAATTGAATATTCTTTTTCTTTTAATTATTTTGGTCCAATGGACAAAGATTGTTAGGGAAACTATTATCCATTGGATAATAGAACCCCATTTGTTTATATTAAATGTATACTTGGTTAAAGTACTAAGAATATTAAGAAAAATACTTTTTAATTACTTTGAAGTACTTTTGGGATTATTTTAGTATATAAGTTGCCTAATAACTATTATCCATTGGATAATAGATGTTAGGGGAATTTTTACCCAATGTATAAAGGCTTAGTCTTTCAAAGTACCATGGGATTTTATTAATTTAGTCTTTTTCCTTTAAACCATGTGACAAGGTACATAATAGTTTATTAGTAGCTTTTAAACCCTAGGATTCTCTAAGTACCTTTTTATTTATTTTCTAATGGGGTTTTGAACTACCTAGATACATTAGTACATGTATATATATTGTTTAAGTACTTAGAAGGTTAAAGTATTGCCTTAAAGTACCATGTGCTTAATTAGTTGTTTAAAAAGATAAAACTTAACCCTTAAGTTTCTTGACTCAAGGTACAAAGTATCCATTAGTTTAATTGTTTGCTTGCATTTTATGTTCTTATATATGTATATATGTGTACCATGTGAAAGCAAATGAGAAGAAAGAGAGAGTGAGAGTGAAAGGAAGGAAAGGAGGAAGATTGGGTTGTACTTTCTTGATCTTCCAAGGTACTTCAAAATCCATGGGATTCTTCCTTCCTAGCTAAGAAATGACTCCATTGAAGGAGGAGAGAGAGCCAAGCTTTGCCTATAAATAGAAGGCCATTCCAAGCATTTCAACTCACACCTTCACTCCTTTGCTCTCACTTCTATCTAGAAATCTCGGATTCCAGTTCCAGGCAGCCTACTGCCCTTCGAAAATCCCCAGTTTTCTCTTACTTAGAGTAGTTTTTAGAACCAACTTCCTTCGGGAAAGTTGTAGAGCACTTCGAGAGCTTCAAGTTAGGCTCAAGAACCACCCCAATCGGTGAAGAAATGACAAGGATATTGTCATCCAAAGTTCAGTGAAATTCTCGGATTTCCATTTCCAGACAGCTTACTGTCTCTTCCTTTATCGCCATTTTTCTCATATCTAAAGTCGTTTTTAGGATCAGCTCCCTTCACAAAAGTTGTAGAGAGTTTCAAGAGCTTCAATTTTAACCCAAGAACGACTGTATTCGGTCAAGGATTGACTGAGTTACTGCCATTCGAAGTTCAGTCCAGATTTGTAGTTTCACCGCCCGTAGTATTCTCCAACTTGCTTATTCGGCTCCGACTAGTTTCGGATCAAGGTAGGATACTCTTGCCCTATCCCTATGTATATGTAAGACCTCTTTATCTTCCATTTCAAAGTAAGTTATCTTGAATTATTTTTCATCTCAAGTATTTGTATTTGATCTTTAAGATGAATATGAGCATGCATATATGAATTGCTTGTATTACTTGTGGAATAGAATAGAGTTGGATGATCTTGTCGAATGATTGTCATTGTGTATGTGGAAAGTCCTACCGCGAAGTCTTTGCATGTAACGAGACACAAGAACCAAGAAAGTAGAAATATGACACCTAGAGTGTGGATAATGTTGAGATGTGTTTTGAAACCGTAATGTGGCCGGACTTGGTAGCCCATTGCGCGGGTTGTGAAAACCACAATGTGGCCGGACTTGGTATTGAAGATTGCCAATAGGGCCGGACGTGGTAGCCTTATTTGTAATATGGCTTGGTTATCCGTGGAGAGGAGCCAATGCAAGTTTTGGGTGCCAATGGGAACCCGGCGCGGCGGAACCATTGTGAGGATACTCGGGAACCCGGCGCGGCGGAACCGAGGTTGGGTGTGTGTTTAGCTTGGTTATCCGCGGTACGGAGCCAATGCAAATGATTTTGAAAAGTTGATTTGTGAGTGGAAAATGGTGACACGGTCTACGACGAGTCGCGTAGGAGAAATACGAGAAATCTTGGACACCAACGTTAGTTAGTGAATGTGGATGTGTTATCGTCATTAGTATGATTTCTATGGTCTCTTGTTGGTAAGCTATGGGTTAGCGAGTATGGGATTATTCTATTGAGCGTTGTAGCTCATGGTGTTACCCTTTTGGTGACCCTGGCATATTATATCGGTGGCAACGCTGGTATAATGTGTCAGACCTCATAGACGAACAGGGCGAGATCTTCACCTTGGAGGCGTTCGGAGCAGAAGAGCTGGCTAGGAGGGAAGAGAAGGCAGAGCTGTAGATAGGAACCCTAGTTTCCCTTTCTTTTGTAATGAAAGTACTTTTGTAAGGTTTATGATGTAATAACGAGCCAAACTCGCTTCATTTTTATAATAAAATGTTTTATTTAACGTCCTCAAAATTCGGAGCGTTACAGTTAGGCTTTGATCTTTCAAAGATTCATGACAAGTGTCAAAATGAGACTTAGAGAGAGAGAGGGGGGGCCGGCCATTGAGAGAGGAGAGAGCCAAGGTTTTGCCTATAAATAGAAGCCATTCCAAGCTTCAAACTCACACCTTCAAGCTTTGCTCTCACTTCTCTCTAGAAACCATTTCTGTTTTTTCCAGGCAGCCTATTGTCCCTTTGAAAATCCTCAGTTTTCTCCTGCTTAAAGTAGTGTTTAGAACTAACTCCCTTCATGAAAGTTATAGAGCACTTCGATACCTTCAAGTTAGACCCAAGAACCACCCCAATCGGTGAAGAGATGACAAAGATATTGTCATCCAAAGTTCAGTAAAGATCTCGGATTTCCATATCCATATAGCTTACTGTCTCTTCCTTTATCACCATTTTTCTCCTACCTAAAGTAGTTTCTAGGATCAACTTCCTTCACGAAAGTTGTAGGGCGTTTCTAGAGCTTCGATTTCAACCCAAGAAAGATCATATTCGGCCAAAGATGGACCGAGTTACGGCCATCCAAAATTCTGTCCAGATTCGCAAATTTCACCACCCGTGGAATTTTCCAACTAGCTTATTCGGCCCCGACTAGTTTCGGATCAAGGTAGGATACTCTTACCCTATCCCTATGTATATGTAAGATCTCATTATCTTCCATTTCAAAATAAGTTATCTTTATTTACTTTCCATATCAAGTATTTGTATTTTGATCTTTACGATGGTTAAGAGCATGCATATGTGAATTGCTTGTATTACTTGTAGCATGATAAAGCATAAGTGATTTTCACTCCAAGGGCGTCCGAACATGTGGCGTTATGCTTTATAAGTTTTGAATTGAACATGATTAGCAATATAGAGTTGGATGATCTTATTGGATTACAATGAATGTCGTGTGATTGTTTATGTGGAAAGTCCTACCGCGAAGTCTTTGCATGTAAACGAGACACGAGAACCGAGAAGGTTAGAAACATGGCACCTAGGGTGTGTTTGACAAGAAAGATGTGTTTTCCGAGAAAGGAAATATTTTTGAAACTACATAATGACCATTTCGAGGGTATTATGTGAGTTGTGTGTGTGCCAATGGGAACCCGGTGCGGCAGAACCATTGTGAGGATACTCAGAAAACCGGCGCGGCGGAACCATGGTTAGGTGTGTGGCTTGGTTATCCGCTGTACAGAGCCAATGCAATTGTGTGCCAATGGGAACCCGGCGCGGCGGAACCATTGTGAGGATACTCGGGAGACCGGCGCGGCGGAACCGAGGTTGGGTGTGTGGCTTGGTTATCCACGATTGAAAAGATTTTGAAAGCTTGATTTGTATGTGAAAATGTTGACAAAGTCTACGATGAGTCGCGTAGGAGAAACTCTGAAATCTTGGACACCAACGTTAGATGAGTTAACGAATGTGGATGTGTGATTGTTAGTGTTGTTGTAAATGATTTTCTGTTGTAAGGTTGGTGGGTATGGATTTCCTATTGAGCGTTGTAGCTCACGGTGTTACCTTTTTGGGTGACCCTAACATATTATATTGGTGGTGATGCCGATATAATGTGTCAGACCTCATAGATGAACAGGGTGAGATGTACACCTTGGAGGCCTTTGGAGCAGAGAAGCTTGCCAGAATGGAGGAGCAAGCGGAGCAGTAGTTAGGAGCCTTAATTCCTCCCTTGTTGAATAAATGTACCCCTTTGATGTATTTATGATGTAATAATGAGCCAGACTCTCTTATGTAATAAATGCCTCATTAACGTACCCAAAATTTGGGGCGTTACAACTTGGTATCAGAGCTTTAGGTTCAAAACCTTGGCCATGGGTAGAATGGGTAAAACCATGAGATAAGTTTGACCGTTGCACAAACGTGACTTCGAGTTTAAGTTTACCATCCCAAATTGGGTGGAATTCTATCAAAACAATCTTCGGATTGAAGCAAGGTGCGAAAATTGGCAGTACCGCCGAGCTGGGAATTCCCGAACAATTGGATGATGACTTAAATCAAGAATCAGAAGTGGAACTTAGATTCAAACCTTCTTAAGTAGTACTCTATCGTAGGACGTGACTAATTGAGGTTTTAAACTCTGTCCTTATAGATGAATCCCTTGAGCATTAGCCTACTAGCCAAAGCTCGCCAGCTTGCTAGCACCATAAGAACCAAGACACATCAACTAGTAAGAGATCCGTACTTTCCCTACGTTTTCCCCTACACCAATGACTTCTACCGAGAGCATGGTACTCTTTTACTCCCCGAAAATGAGGAAGAGGTGGATGATGCCGAAGCAATACCTGTCTTAGTCCAAATAGCACCCAATGATGTACTCCTAATAGAGGAAGGAGACGCTGAAGCAGCCCTCGCCCAAATTCCAATGATACCGCCCCTTAGCATGATTGCGGGAGAACTCGAAGAGGACCCCGAGGAGGAAATAGCATTCTTAGGAGCGGAGCCCGAAGTCATGGATATAGTTGCTAACTCCGGAGATGTGCCACCACCATCTTATGAGACCGACATTGGTGCATAGCTGGTTGAATTCCCTAATCTCTTCTAGAATGGTTAGGAAAGTTTAAGAGGAAGTTAGATCTTTTGTTGTAGATAGAATGTAGTAGGAAGCTTAGGCTAGTAAGCCATCTTCGTTGTATTCGTTTTATTTGGTAATGTAAGACTTATGTTTCTTTTAGTATATGATTATTGTATATGTGTGGACTTGCATCTTACCCCTTATGGCGTGAAAACTACCCCTTACCCCGTTAAGTCTAAATTATAACCTTCCTTATTGTTTAGATGTCAAGCATACCACCAGGAAGACGCCCACCTTTTGCCCCCGCGTGTTTTGGCCAATTATCGTTCATTGCTAGCACCTGAGTACTTAATACCAACACCCCCATCAGAGGATGACATGGAGCTCTATGAGGTCCCAATCACTTGGGAGATGCCCCCACCAGTTGCAGTTCCCGAGAACCCTCTGCCTACCTAAGTTTCCGCGCCGCTTGTGCAAAACTTTGAGCAATCCGATGATTATTTCATGCTTGACCCAGAGCTAGAAGCTGCAATACTAAACCTCTCTCAGTACTATCCTGGACCAGTGGAGGAGCCAACCATCCCGACTATGGAAGAATTGCTCGCACAAGAACGTGAGCGCCTTCTTAGGGAAGAGACCGCAGCTGAAAGGAGCTACAAGATGTGGCTGAGGGAAGCCTTCGGAGTCAACCTACCCTAGGATATTGCACTAGCAGTATTAGAATAAGGATTCTGATAGCTCGAGTTGCCTTTCAAGCACTAGTTGTAGGGAGGTATTCCCGAACAGGTAAGATTACTCCCGAACACGTGATGTATTAGGGATACATGGCAAGCTTCATAAGTCCATCGCCGGGCAGTGCGATGAGCAGCAGTGTGGACCGGTGGCGTGCAAAGGCATTTGGTCCAGGTTGACTGTTCGGCTGATAAGGACAAAGACACGTGAAGTCGTTTGTCCAGGTATAACGACATAGATCAGTTGTATGTGAGGTCATTGCTCCAGGTAGACTGTTCGGCAAAGAGGAGGCCGAACAGGGGAACAAGCTGCTCCAAGTTGTGACATCACGAGAATACTCCAGAATGATAATATTCCGTAAAAGGATAAGATCCCGAGTATATAGGATCGAGGCCAGTGACCCAATGTGAGTGGGGTGTTCGGATAATTATGGGAAAGAGTCCCAGAAGGACTGAGAGTCTTCTAAAGATTAACATATTATACAGATAAGGGAACGAGAGTCCAGAAGATATTAGGTTTCCTACACGAGGCAGGAATCCTAAGGCAGCTGGGATGCTTGGGCAGCAAGCATCCGTGAATCTATAAATACGAGGTAAACCTGGAGATAAAGGTACGCAAAATCTAGCATTCGTATTACACTCCTACTGATAATTAGGGTTTGGAAATCAGTACGTGATACTAACTTTGGCATCGGAGGGCCTTTGCTACGAGAAGCAAAGGTGCGCTCACCCCTTGTCTGTTTTGCAGATTAGGGTTCCGACGAAGAACTAGGGTTCCGGTGTAGAGGCACGTGAAGCCGTTTGCAACTTGGTACGTTCAGAGCATCAATTGTTTTCATCCCCCTACACTAGTGCTAGAAGAGCCATGTAGTATGATGTGTAGGACCGTCTTAGCTTATGGTAGGAAATCTTGATTTAGTATGTGTATTTTGTAGTAAAACTCTATGTTCATGTTTGTAATTCTCTGCTTATCTATGAAAGTTGCTTTTATTTACTAAGAGTACCGTTGCATACTATTTGGTTTATTGCTTGAGTTTATTAATAAGGACTATCTTTTGCAAAGGAAATAGTTAGTTAGACTCAACCGCCCCCTTTTCGATTTTTACTCGTGAGATGGTAAGCTGACGCAGTAGACTAGGATACAAGTATGGAGAATCCTCTCACGTAAACCCCAACCTAGCCCAGATAGTGCAAGCATTTGTAACCACCCTGAACGCCAACCACCAAAACCATGACAATGGACTTATGACCTGAACCCAAGCGATGAACTAATTCTGCAAATGCCGACCTCCAACTTTCCATGAAGACGTTAACCCCGTCATAGCCAAAACCTGGCTGAATGAGGTCAAGATGATCCTCAGAATCCTCGGAATTACCCAGGATGGAGATCGTGTGGCCCTCGCCACCAACCAGCTGAAGGGAGAAGCCCGCTACTGGTGGGACCTGATGGAGGCGACTCATGACATTTCCGTCATGACATTCGCTGAGTTCGAGACCCTGTCTCTCGACAAATACTTTCCCACACCTCTTCGCCTGACCTGCGACCTCAGAATAATCGACATGGCGGATTTGGACGTAATCCTGGAAATGGATTGGCTATCGGCTCATCGAGCAGTTGTAGACTGTCATCAGAAGACGGTGACCGCTTCCACCCCAGAAGGGACTCATTTCCATTTTAAGGGGGATAGAGAAGCAACGAGCTCGACGACAAGGAGATCAAGATGGGAGAATCAATTATTTGGTTGGCTAGCTAGTCTCCAGTTGGGAGAAGCCGACAGGATGGAAGTGGGATTACAAACACATCGTGTGCGAGTACGCCCATGTTTTCCCTAAAAAACTTCCTGGCTTACCACCCCAAAGAGAGATAGACTTCTCTATAGAACTTCAACCGGGAACCGCCCCAAATTCTATGGCCCCGTATTGAATGGCCCTGCCGAACTGAAGGACCTCAAGACCCAATTGCATGAGCTGCTGGACAAAGAATTCATCAAACCGAGCATATTGCCTTAGGGAGCGCCTGCATTGTTCGTAAAGAAGAAAGAATGAACACCTTCGGATGGTACTACAAGTACTCCGAGATAACCAACTCTATGCCAAGGCCAGCAAATGCGAGTTTTGGCTGGAAGTGGTTAAGTTCTTGGGGCACATAGTATCCAAGGATGGAATCACTATGGACAAAAGCAAGGTCATAGCCTACGGATCTCGACAAATTCGACCGCAAGAGAAGAACTACCCCACCCACGACTTAGAATTGGCTGCAATAGTATTCACCCTCAAATCCTGGCGTTACTATCTGTGGGGAGAACAATTTGAAATTTTTACTGACCACAAGAGTCTCAAGTATCTTTTTACTCAAAAGGAGTTGAACCTGAGGCAGCGTCGATGGATGGAATACTTGGAGGACTACAAGTTTACACTGCAGTATCACCCTGGCAAGGCCAACGTGGTAGCTGACGCTCTGAGTCGAAAGGAAAGAGCACAGAAAGTCAAAACTGCCTTTAAGGAATGGGAAATGGTGGACACCCTTAACGAGTTCAACTTGCACCCATCGTCAAAAAATGGGAACGCCCGATTGTACGCTCTGGTTGCGGAACCAGCACTTCACTGGGAAATTTTACTGGCCCATACATTCGAGCAAGATTGCGAGTTCTTCCGGCATCGAATCCGAGAAGGAAAGGCGGTGCCAGGATGGACTATCGAGGAGAATAACAGCTTGAGATTCAAGGGAAAGGTATTTGTACCTAACATTGGAAACCTTCGAGAAGCTGTACTCCGAGAAGCTCACCATTTGAATTTCGCAGATCACCCTAGAGGTACGAAGATGTATCATGATCTGCGAAGAACGAATTGATGGGAAGGAATGAAAAAGGACGTAGTTCAATTCGTGTCTACCTGTCTAGTGTGCCAGCAAGTCAAGGCTGAACACCAGAAACCTAGAGGAGACCTTCAATCGTTACTAATACCGACCTGGAAGTGGAAGCTCATCTCAATGAACTTCGTGACTGGACTACCAAGGACTGCTAAGTCAAAAACCGCTATTTGGGTGATCGTGGAACGACTCACCAAGTCTTCACACTTTCTGCCTGTCAAGATGACAGAGAACGTGAAGCAACTAAGCCTGTTGTGCATTTGAGAGATCGTACGCCTTCATGGAATACCTATCTCGATAGTGTCTGACAGAGATCCACGATTTATGTCGCACCTTTGGTAAGGACTACAAAAGGCGTTAGGATCAGACGTAAGGCTTAGTACAGCCTTCCACCAACAAACAGACGGACAAATGGAGAGGACAATACAGACACTGGAAGACATGCTGAGAGCTTGCGCCCTGGATTTCTCTGGAAATTGGGAGCAGCACCTACCATTGGTAGAGTTTGCCTACAACAATAGCTATCAGGTGAGTATAGAGATGGCACCGTACGAAGCTCTATACGGTCAACCCTGTCGATCACCAGTCTGCTGGACAGATGCCGGAGAAATGAGAATAATTGGACCTGACATAGTACGAGATACTATGAAGAAGGTCAAGACCATCCGACAAAGGATCCAGACCGCTCAAAGCCGACAGAAGAGTTATGCGGATAAAAGGAGCCGACCTTTGTCTTTTTGCAGTAGGAGATCATGTATTCCTGAAGATCAAACCAAAAGAAGGGAGTTATCAGATTTGGAAAAAAAAAAAAGGGAAAACTGTCGCCACGTTACATCGAACCCTTCGATATCATAGAGAAGATCGGGAAGGTTGCATATCGTCTAGCCCTGCTAGATGGAGTACATAACGTGTTTCACGTTTCAATGCTTCTCAAGTACCTCGCCTTGCCCACCCATGTTCCCCATTGGGAAGACATCACCTTCAAAGAAGATGCGACGTACGAGGAAGAACCGATAAAGATTCAAGACCGAAGCGAGAAGATTTGGTACGAGTTCAATGGAAGCACCGAGGATCTGGAGAAACCACATGGGAGAGGGAGGAAACCATGAAAGCGAGTTATCCCCACCTGTTCGAGTCTAAGCGTGCACCTAATTTCGAGCACGAAATTGTTTAAGGGGGATAGGTTGTAACAACTTCGATTTTTCATTCGATAAAAATCTCGTTGTTATTTGAAATTTCTTAATTTCTCTTGATTGCACGATGGTTTTCTTATTAATTTCTAGCGGGTTGTATTCAAGCAATTGAACGCCTTATCACCATATTCCTCGACCCGAAACCCTAATTGCCATGCCTAGTCAATTTTCAACCAACTAGTTGGTATAACCAAACTTGTTAACCATTTAGTTACCTTTCAACCTTTAACCATTGGACAATAATTGTTAGGGTAATCTTTACCCATTGGACAAATGCTCCTCCATTATTATATCTTGATAAGTACATGTATATATATACATATGTGTATTTGCCACATGCAAAAGGACATGTAGTCTTTCCTAAAGAGCGTAGTTTATTATATAAGTACCTTATCCTTTATTATCCCTTGGTTATTAACCATTAGGGGATTTATTACCCATTGGTCAATAGGTTAGTCTTGCCAACTAAGTACTAGGCCTATTAAACTAATCTTTTGTTAGGATTCCCTAGAGTACATTAGTACTTATGAATATAATATATTAGTACTTGGAAGACTAGAATAAGGCCTTAGTACACATGTGCTTATTAGCTGGTTTAAAAAGATAAACCTTAGTCTTTAAGTCTTCTTTGATCCCTAGTACTAAAAGTACCTAGTATTTTATTGTTCTTGTACATTGTGTGTGTGTGTGTGTGTGTGTGTATATATATATATATATATAGTGTACTAGGAGAGAGAGAGAGAGAGAGAGAGAGAGAGAGAGAGAGAGAGAATTGCCGAGAGAGAGAGAGGAGAGGCCGGGAGAGAGGGAGGAGAGAGAGAGAGGAAGGAAGAAAGAAGGAGATGGGATTGTACCTTCCTTGATCTTCCTTTGTACTTAAGATCTTTGGTGTGAACTCTTCCTAGCCAAAAATCTAGTCCTTTATTGTCCTTCTATTATTGTTTAAACAAGAATCTTGCACAATTATTCTTCTTGCCCACCAAGTCTTCCAAGAATCAAATCCTAGCCATGCAAGCCTAGGGTTAGGCTTTGATCTTTCAAAGATTCATGACAGGTGTCAAAATGAGACTTAGAGAGAGAGGGGGGGGGGGGGGCCGGCCATTGAGAGAGGAAAGAGAGCCAAGGTTTTGCCTATAAATAGAAGCCATTCCAAGCTTCAAACTCACACCTTCATGCTTTGCTCTCACTTCTCTCTAGAAACCATTTCTGTTTTTCCAGGCAGCCTACTGTCCCTTTGAAAATCCTCAGTTTTCTCCTGCTTAAAGTAGTTTTTAGAACCAATTCCCTTCGGAAAAGTTGTAGAGCACTTCGAGACTTTCAAGTTAGACCCAAGAACAACCCCAATCGGTGAAGAGATGATAAAGATATTGTCATCCAAAGTTCAGTAAAGATCTCGGATTTCCATATCCAGACAGCTTACTGTCTCTTCCGTTATCACCATTTTTCTCCTACCTAAAGTAGTTTCTAGGATCAACTTCCTTCACAAAAGTTGTAGGGCGTTTCTAGAGCTTCGATTTCAACCCAAGAAAGATCATATTCGGCCAAAGAGCGACTGAGTTACTGCCATCCAAAGTTCGGTCCAGATTCGCGAATTTCACCACCCGTGGAATTTTCCAACTAGCTTATTCGGCCCCGACTACTTTCGGATCAAGGTAGGATGCTCTTACCCTATCCCTATGTATGTGTAAGATCTCATTATCTTCCATTTCAAAATAAGTTATCTTTATTTACTTTCCATATCAAGTATTTGTATTTTGATCTTTACGATGGTTAAGAGCATGCATATGTGAATTGCTTGTATTACTTGTAGCGTGATAAAGTATAAGTGATTTTCACTCCAAGGGTGTCCGAACATGTGGCGTTACGCTTTATAAGTGTTGATTTGAACATGATTAGCAATATAGAGTTGGATGATCTTGTTGGATTACAATGAATGTCGTGTGATTGCTTATGAGGAAAGTCCTACCGCGAAGTCTTTGCATGTAAGCGAGACATGAGAACGGAGAAGGTTAGAAACATGGCACCTAGGGTGTGTTTGACAAGAAAGATGTGTTTTCCGGGAAAGGAAATATTTTTGAAATTACATAATGACCATTTCAAGGGTATTATGTGAGTTGTGTGTGTGCCAATGGGAACCCGGCGCGGCGGAACCATTGTGAGGATACTCGGGAAACCGGCGCGGCGGAATCGAGGTTGGGTGTGTGGCTTGGTTATCCACTGTACGGAGCCAATACAATTGTGTGCCAATGGGAAACCGGCACGGCAGAACCATTGTGAGGATACTCAGGAGACCGGCGCAGCGGAACCGAGGTTGGGTGTGTGGCTTGGTTATCCGCGGTACGGAGCCAATGCAAAAGATTTTGAAAGCTTGATTTGTATGTGAAAATGTTGACACAGTCTACGATGAGTCGCGTAGGAGAAACTCTGAAATCTTGGACACCAACGTTAGATGAGTTAACGAATGTGAATGTGTGATTGTTAGTGTTGTTGTAAATGATTTTCTGTTGTAAGGTTGGTGGGTAAGGATTTCCTATTGAGCGTTGTAGCTCACGGTGTTACCTTTTTGGGTGACCCTGACATATTATATTGGTGGTGACGCCGGTATAATGTGTCAGACCTCATAGGTGAACAGGGTGAGATGTACACCTTGGAGGCCTTTGGAGCAGAGAAGCTTGCCAGAATGGAGGAGCAAGCGGAGCAGTAGTTAGGAGCCATAATTCCTCCCTTGTTGAATAAATGTACCCCTTTGATGTATTTATGATGTAATAATGAGTTAGGCTCTCTTATGTAATAAATGCCTCATGAACGTACCCAAAATTCGGGGCGTTACAAAAGGCTTCTAGGCAAAACTGTGGCGGTATACATAGATGATATGGTTGTGAAAAGTGAAGTCAGCGAGGGACACATGGCGGATTTAAGAGAAGCTTTTGGAATCCTGAGGAAATACAAACTGAAGCTCAACGCCTCAAAATGTGCGTTTAGAGTCGATTCTTAAAAGTTCCTGGGCCACCTAGTAACCCCGAGAAGGATCAATGCTAATCCTGATCAAATCGCAGCCTTGCAAAGGCTACAAAGCCCCAAAACCACGAAGGAAGTCCAGAGGTTAACCGGAATGGCTGCAGCACTCAATAGATTTATCAGTAGATCAAGTGATAAGTGCAGACCCTTTTTTAAGCTCCACAGCCAGGTGAAACTTTAGTTTTGTATTTAGCTGTTTCTGAACATGCTGTAAGTGCAGTCCTATTAAGGGATTTGGGATCTGAGCAAATCCATGTTTACTATGTTAGCAAGACGTTATTGGACGCAGAAACGAGATATCTGCCCATGGAAAAGCTTGTCCTGGCATTAAGGACAGCCACAAGGAAGCTACCACATTATTTCCAAAGCCACAAGGTTGTGGTTTATATTGAGTTCCCATTGAAATCACTGTTACGAAAAGCAGACTTCTCTGGAAGAATCTCAATGTGGTATGTCGAGTTAAGCCAATACGATATTGATTATCAACCACGCGCAGCAATCAAAGGCCAAGTGTTGGCTGATTTTGTGGCGCAGTTTTCTCCTGCAGTAGCGCCCCTGCCTCCTACGGGAAAGGAGCAGGTGACTGAGACACCACCCATGAAGAACTGAGTCTCAGCCGAACAGGATCCCATGGAATGGAAGTTGTTTGTTGGTGGATCAGCATGTAATACTGGTTCAGGAATTGGGGTTGTCCTTTTTCCTCCTGAAGGAGTAATGATTAAGCTATCTGTTCGGCTTGGTTTTAGTGCATCAAATAACGTGGCGGAGTATGAGGCACTCTTAGCTGGATTGAGGAGTGCAAGAACTTTGAAAGTAAAGCGAATCAGGGTGCATTGTGATTCACAGCTTGTGGTTAATCAACTGTCTGGGGAGTATGAAGCCCGGAATGAGAAGATGGCGGCATATGTGCAAGCAACCAAGGATCTGCTTGATACCTTCGAAAGGGTATACATTGAGCAGATAAGTTCTTGACAGAACGCTCACGCAGATTCATTAGCCTGGTTGGCTACGGCCGTACCAGCTGAATTTAAAAGGAAAATAGCGGTGGAGTATCTCACTGAGCCGAGCATTGGGAGGAGTGTTGAGTTGGTCTTGGACGTGAACCAAGGACCAAGTTGGATGGACCCAATTGTGGAGTTTTTACGAGATGAAATACTCCCTTCTGACAAAAAAGAAGCTCACAAAATAAAAATCAAATCTGCTAGATTTTGGCTGTTGCCAGAGGGTAAGTTATACAGAAAATCCTTCATAGGCCCATACTTACTTTGTGTGCACCCCAGAATGGTGCAAAAATTTCTTCACAAAATCCATGAGGGGACATGTGGGAGTCATGCTGGAGGCAGATCCATTGCCCACCGAGCAATTACCCAAGGCTATTGGTGGCCACACATTGAAGAAGATGCAAAGGTGTATGTCAAAATTTGCGAGAAATGTCAAAAATTCTCACCAATGATCCGAACACCAGCCGAAGATCTGGTGCCGTTGACGAGTCCTTAGCCGTTTGCCCAATGGGGAATGGACATTGTGGGTCCACTCCACAAAGCAACAGGCAACAGGAAGTTTCTGCTGGTAGTAACACATTATTTCACTAAATGGATTGAAGCAGAGCCCTTGACCAAAATCACTGAACCTATGATAGAAAGGTTCGTATGGAAGAGTATCATTACTCGATTTAGGGTCCCCTATTCTTTGATTACAGATAATGGGTCCCAATTTCAGAAGAAGTTCAAGGCTTTTTGTCCATAGTATGGAATACGAAATTATTATTCAACCCCAGCCTACCCTCAGAGTAACGGGCAGGTAGAAGCATCCAACAAAACCATCCTTGACGGGATCAAGAAGAGGTTGGACACAGCAAAAGGAAAGTGGCCTGATGAGTTACCACTAGTACTGTGGGCACATCGTATAACACCCAGGAGGTCTACGGGAGAGATGGGTCCTTTAAGTAGCAAAAAGTACTCACCAAAGTCCTTAGGTTTATGAGAAGTCAATCATCAATCACATTTTCCTATCCATCATTAGGATGGTCCCCAAGGTGGGACTTGAAATACTCGTTAGGCCAAATTGGAGTGTCTATAATATCCAATGTGATCCATGTAGGGAATATTTCCGTATTGCCATGTGGCATCTTTATGCTTGTATGCTTTCACTTTTCTAGATTCTATGCTTCATCTTTCTCTATAAATAAAAAATAAAAATAAGCCACCAGCATTGTATTCTCAAACTTGTGTAATAATATTTTTTCTGTGTGTTCTTTTGATCATCTTCCTTTTTTGCGATTGTACTCTTAGTGATTGCACTTGTATATACATAAGTTCAAAATTTTAACTTGTTGAGTACTTAAAAGTGTACTCCATGGGGTTGCCTTGTTATCATTTGCTTGTAAAATTGTACACACCCCAATTTGGCCTAACGATTATTTCAAGTCCCACCTTGGGGACCATCCCGATGATGAATGGATACATGTGATTACTGATTGACTTCTCATAAACCCGTGGATTTTTGGTGAGTACTTTTAGCCACTTAGAGGACCCAATTCAGAGCCAAATAGCCTTTTAGACAGAAATATAGCATCCTAGAAAAATACATCTGTCGGCCGTGATATTGATCGCTCGGCCTCCACATCATTCTTTTCACCCGTTAAACATGTTGTTTTAAAATCTCCCCGAGAGATTGATCCCTCACCGCGAGAACCATTCTTTAGCCGCCAGATCATTCCTTTGGCCACCAGATCGTTCTTTTTCCAGATTTTGGAATGTTCTGTGAATCGTTTGATCCGATGCTCAAAACCCTAGTAGCCAAACTCCGATTCAGGGCTACGAAAGGAGATTCCGAAAAGAGATCTTGTGATCATATACTTCCTATTAATTCATGTATTGTGATTGGTTGGAGTGATGTCGTCCGGTGTCTATAAAAAGAGGCCTTAGGGTTCCAAAATTATACACACAATTCACCCTCTCTAGCCATAATATAGAGACCCATAAAATTTTAATTATTGAAATATTTATTAATTGGCTAATTAGGAGAATATGGTTTATTTGGTGGCTATTTGAATTAGGGATTAAAATGAGGGGATTGGAACTTGAGGTAGTGGGTGTGTGATTAAAGGATATAGGAGTATATATAGGGTGTGTGTGTGTGTAGGAGAATATAATTCCATCTCCTTTCTCTCTCTACCTCACGTCTCTCTCTCGGCTCTCACCCTCCCTCATCGGCCCTCTCTCTCTCTTGCTCCTTTAAGCTCAAAACCCACCAATCGACCTCAACTCCTTCATACTTTGACCTTCAATTCATCTCCTATGCTTGATTCGAGCCTTGGATCACATGGATTCGAGCTTGGCTTCGTTCTTGGAGGATTTCGAAGCTTCGGAAGTCTAGGGCTCGCTTGGACTTCGATCAATCGCTTGGGTCTCGTTCAAACCACTTGAGGTAGGGATTTCTTACTCTCTCTATGTGTTAATGGGTTGATTCTGTGCCTTGATCGTGCCATGGTTCGTCATCGTTGTTAGGATTTCATTGTTAAAAGCTGAAAATTTGCAGAAAAACACCATGGTATTGATACCCTCAAAAGGGGTATTGATACCCCACTCTCCTCTAAACTAGATTCTGGCCAGGTATCAATACCTCCATCAGAGGTATCAATACCCCCTTTTGTTTCAGACATATTTAGTTCATTTGTTTCTTTTCGTTACCAGTTGAACTCCGAACACTTCAAACATCTTTTGAATAGCTTTAAATCACTTCCAAAATTGATTGTTTGTACCTTGAAAGATTCATTGACCAATCAATCTCTTTGGGCTCTCGTTGTAGCTTAGAAAAGTGTAAAATTAAATGATTAGGGTACTCGTACATTATTTACGCTTTTAGTTGATTGAAGTGGATGTTGTGGCATGTCTCATTGATTAATATAGGCTTATTTAAGTGCTATAACATGACGTGATGATTAGCGAATTGAGAAATGGATTATGGAGTCGTTATTGAATATTGTAAGCCATAAAGTATATCGTAGGGTGCACGGCTGGTTGATGAGGGCCTGTCATATAGGTCGAACGACAATAGAGTAGTCCGTGTTCTCCTTATTTGTCTTGTTGATCTTTTAAACTTCCTTTGGTACTCGCTCTAAAGATTCTTGTTTAGAATCTAGCTGGTGGTGTGTCGTGGAGTTGTCATGGGTTTGGTACACGATGTAGGGCGTTGCAATAGACTTAAGGGAATAACGTGGACTTAAAATATATATATCAATGTACAATGGGATATGTTTCAAGTTTGTATTATATTGTGTGATGACGAATGGAAGGATGTGACTTTGGAAAGTGTCATCTTCTTGTATATGGATTGATAACGCATATGTGTTTGTGTGAGTTGTGAACTTTGAATTGAGGGTTCTGCAATGCAAGGTGTGGTAATGCGGAGACTCTATAGGACCCGCAATGCAAGGTGTGGTAATGCGGAAACTCAGGTGGAGAGAATTCACTGTAATGCAAGGTGTGGTAATATAGTTGAATGTCTCGCATGATGAAGGAAGTTATGACAGATTATTGAAGTTCATGTTGTTGTTTGGGCCGTGTATTGCTTGAGATTGTATTTGTTGAAAAAGGGAAACAACAATTGATTTCATCAAAGTTTTCGAAAAGAAAGGAACGTGGTTTTGAAAAAAGGATTTTTATGAAAATCCTCCGGTATTCCTAAGCAAATCAATGGTTCCAGTATTTAGGCACAAATCAACGGATTCCGGTATTCAAGCGAATCAACGGAGCTTGACCCATAAAGGTCGAGAGTTTTTCTCAAAACTATTTTTGGCAACCAAAAATGGATGTTTTTATGAAAAGAGGTTTGATGGTGAATGGTAAGAAATAAGAAAGTTAAGTGTGGCATTCATTTGAGGAGACTTAAATTGGTTTGAGAAATCATCGTTGGCTATTTTGATTGATGTGTGTCCAACGCTACCTCTAGATTGATGTATGAATGGTTAGGGATAGCTAAAAGACGTATAGAATCCCGTAGTCATAGTCCATTGGTTCTTCGTGATATTCCTTTGTATCTCTTGCTCGTCTATTGGAAATCATTCACTCTTATTGCATGTTTCATCGCATTTACATCAGGTGGAGAGAATTCACTGTAATGCAAGGTGTGGTAATATAGTTGAATGTCTCGCATGATGAAGGAAGTTATGACAGATTATTGAAGTTCATGTTGTTGTTTAGGCCGTGTATTGCTTGAGATTGTATTTGTTGAAAAAGGGAAACAACAATTGATTTCATCAAAGTTTTCGAAAAGAAAGGAACGTGGTTTTGAAAAAAGGATTTTTATGAAAATCCTCCGGTATTCCTAAGCAAATCAATGGTTCCAGTATTTAGGCACAAATCAACGGATTCCGGTATTCAAGCGAATCAACGGAGCTTGACCCATAAAGGTCGAGAGTTTTTCTCAAAACTATTTTTGGCAACCAAAAATGGATGTTTTTATGAAAAGAGGTTTGATGGTGAATGGTAAGAAATAAGAAAGTTAAGTGTGGCATTCATTTGAGGAGACTTAAATTGGTTTGAGAAATCATCGTTGGCTATTTTGATTGATGTGTGTCCAACGCTACCTCTAGATTGATGTATGAATGGTTAGGGATAGCTAAAAGACGTATAGAATCCCGTAGTCATAGTCCATTGGTTCTTCGTGATATTCCTTTGTATCTCTTGCTCGTCTATTGGAAATCATTCACTCTTATTGCATCTTTCATCGCATTTACATATAGCTTGAGGATGGAATTCTCTACTGGGCTAGTTAGCTCAACCTATTATTTTTAGGTGTATCTCAAGGACCTTGATGTAGAGTGCATGATTGATCTCATCTCTTTTGAAAGCCGCCCGAGAAGTGATTTCATCTTCTTTTGTATGATCTCTTGGAAAGATGAAATTGTAATTTCATTTGAAGTCTTCTAAATTTCTGATCTACGTAACCTCTAAATTTACTGTCTTTAACTAACTATGAAATTTGGGCCGTAGTGCCAATGTTGTAAATTTCTAAACTTGGGGATTTAGTTTGTAAATGCTTATTTGGGAACTTTCTTTGGGGTATTATCTATAATATGCGAGGATCATTAATTGCAATGGATTATTTATTTATGTTGAAAATCGAGAGCGTGACAATAATACTATGCAGAAATACTCTCTTACACCTCTTTCCAAAAGCCCTAAAATTCCGAAGGCAGCCGTCGTACTCCGAGCAATCAAACCCCGAAGAACAAACTCTAACCCTAGGGTTTCAAGCAGGAAATCAGTCAATCACCCTCAATCCGAAGCAATCAAACTACTGAGGGATCAAGGTGGTGAGGCTCAGGGGCCCATGGTTTGATTTACTTTTCAATTATTGTATCTAAATCGTAATATTTTGACTTTCTGATCAACTGTTCGTTCTGGTGTGAGGAAGAACATCGGCTGGGGCATCATTCCCATGCCCGATACATCGATCCAGAAGGATTCCTCGGCCGTGACATCTATTCACCGGCCGAGGGATCCATTCTCTGGGATAGCCTATTTGTTCTATGCTTATTTTAATGCATGCTTTCATTACTGTCTTGGCTCATTGTATTAGCTGTTTAAAGGCTAATAATCAGATTATGTGTTTAGGATTAAATAAAGCAAACATTTAGTCGAATGTCAAACAATTATGGGCCAGTTTCACGACTGAGTGAAGAGGGGTGCTTAACACCTTCCCCTTATCATACTTTTGGCTCCCGTACCCGGAATCTCTATCTATTTTTCTTAGTTTTATAAACTAGGTGGCAATCCTATTTTGATGATGACCGCTATCGTGTGGCGATGTTCTTAGCCATGGCAATATCCACGATTTTGGTCTATGAAGTGGAAGCAAACAAACATGATCAATCTATATGGTTATGACCCGTTTGGGAGGTGTCTACAAAAATGAGTTAAGGGACCTACTTTTTATAAATTTGCCTTAGAGCAAGTCCAATGGGGGGATGGAAAATGAGGGTCTGAATAGTTATTTTAAAAAGTGGTTGAAAGCTAATTAGATGGATAATACGACTCCCTCCTCTCCAATGGGGGGACGGAAAATGAGGGGATAGATAAAGGCAGTTAGATGAGATAATAGGACTCCCTCCTCTCCAATTGGAAGATCGAAAATGAGGGGAATGGGATGGATAATTATTTTAGGATGAAAAATTGATTAACTAACTTTACTCCATCTTATTTTCCCCCAAATTAATTCAACTTAATTAAAAAATAATTAATTAAGTGAACAATTTTCCAACGGGCAGATTCAAGATTTAAAAAAAAGGCCCAACGGTCAGATGCACCCCTGCCCAAAAAAAAAAAAAAACCTCTTCTCTTCTTCAGAGAAGAAAATGTAGAGAAAATCTCAAGCTTGATCAATCGATCGGAAAATGCGAGAAAATCTTGTTCTCTATCTCTCGATCGACCCAAAAAAATTTCCATCGACTCTCCGATGAGGGTTGTTGCCGGCGTTTAACCTTTCAACTATGGTCAGATTTTTAGATAATCTAGCGAGTTAGGGCAGATTTTCCAGATTCCGGCAAGCTAGGGCAGATTTTCAAGCCATTTTTTTGGCAACTCAGGTATAATTCGGTCGTCCAAAGGTTATGGAGTATTATTTTGACAGAGGAGAATGTTAATCATAGCCCAATAAGTAATGGTTAATGTGTTAAAAGTGCATTAATACAGCAAAAAATTGCATTGACAATCGTAACTTTTTGGGTATTTAATGTGCATTATGCCTAGTGGACTGTGGCAAAACCGTTCAAAATAAATACATGGAAAAATTAATTATTTTGTACTGAATAATGTAATGACTTAAGAGAGTCGTCATACAAGGCTGATGTAGAATACATGGAGGCCCAATTTCATGATCAATTGAACCGGTCAAAGTCTCGGAAGCCCAAACGTTGTTTAATTGCAAATTACCCGATTTGGCAACTTTCGGATGAGCTCGAATCAGGCCCAAACTTGGTGGGCTGACTTATTTTCGCACTGCGGTCAATACACATCAACTCTAAGTTGTTGAATGATGGTGTTTTTCAGCCTAATTCCTTCGTTTAGGCCTCCGATTGGACGTTTTTACAGTTTTAGAAAATATTTGTTTCATTAGTAACTTTTATCGTATAATTCTGTAAAAGTTGATTCTTTTTAGGAAAGTCGTGTTTTTCTTCCCTTTTTTCAATTTTATTATTTTCCCCAAATTTTGGGAATTCGTTTTTGAGTTAGGGTTTTGCTATAGTTACGCCTATTTCCTATATAAAAGGGGTTGTAACCTATATTTATGCAGTTTTTTATCAATAATATTCAAACTTTGTCTCTTTCTCTCGTGGACTCGAGTTTATCATTCATTCAATTAGTACACAACTAATCTCTTTGTTAATTCCGCTACGTCAAAGGCTTTTGTTTCTACTACTCCCTCCATACCCTTTTTAAAGTCCAGTATTCCATTTTAGACTGTCCCTTAATAAGTATCTATTTTGTAAAGTTAGTGGGTAAAAAGTTGGTATATTTTCTATTTTGCCCCATAAAAGTAAATTCCATTTTGAAAAATTAGTGAGCAAAAGTGTAATGATGATATCTCTATCGAGGGTAAGTAGGAAAAATGTAGGTAAAAGTTGATGTGAAAGGTGTAATGATGATATTTTCTTAATAAGTTGAAGTTACGAAGCAGAATACTTAAAAAAGGACGGAAAGAGTACCTTCCAAAACATTTGAAAGGGAAATTAACACTTTTTTTGCAAATGCACTCCACAATTTGTCTTCTCAGATTTTTGAATGCACAATGAAAGACGTATTGTCAAGTGCATTTGTGGAAGAATAAAGTGTAAAAATCAATTTTCCTTTTGAAAATGAAAAAAAACAAAGAGATTAGCAACAAAACGCCCCCCATGTCTGAAATTACTAATTAGTCAATCTTTTGAAAATGAAAAAAACAAAGAGATTAGCTACAAAACGCCCCCCATGTCTGAAATTACTAATTAGTCAATCTTTTCTTTCTTGGCATCTCCTTGGTATAGAAGAATAATAGTTAGATGGTAGATGAGAAGATAACCCGAAAGGGAGTGGAAGATAAAATACTTGTCCTTAATTTCTAGATCAAAGAATGACCAAACCATTCTTTTTGGCAATTTACTAGACAACTCCTCATCTAGACATTACTAAAATAACAGCACTTGTCTTCGGACCCAAACAAAACACCAACAATACCCGGGTGGCCCTAGCAATTATTCAATGGTCTTCGGTCACCATTGCATTGTGCCCCAACACCGTTATCGACCACTCATTTTGTAAAGTCTACACACTTAACATTGGACCCCCAAAAATGTGTCGTGAATAAAAATGTTGGGACAGCATGTTGCGATACCCTAAGACCACAAAATAAATTTTCGGACAGTCCAGTAGGACTTCTATAATCTAATCTTACAAATTCATCACAATTAGCAACGATCTTGGTATATCAAAAGCTGTGGCTTTTGTCAATAGTGAATTAGTTATGACTCATCTTTTCAAAGGAGAAATTGAAACTTTACAAAACGTACGCCCACATCCACATCTTACACAAACTACAAATACACTCAATTTTCCGCAACTGATCAACCATTCAACCGTATCAATTTTTTCTACTTTGACCTAGAGAGAGAAGATAGAAGGAGGATAGAAAGAGGGAACGGGAAGAAATATTAAAGAAGAAAATGAACCTGAAATACATGACCTAAAGGAAATAAACTGAAAACCAAACCAAACCAAACCAAATCGAGCCTTAAGTCCCAATCACTTGGGGTCGGCTACATGAATCCTTTTTCTCCATTGAGCTCTGTCGAGAGCCATTTGTTCACACAAACCTACTCTACTCATATCGTTGCGTACCACAGTATCTAAAGTCAATTTAGGTCTACCCCTCCCCGTAGCATTGCTACCCAAAAACTATCTTATCTGCTCTCTTAACTACTGCATCTCCTGGTCTACGGTAGACATGCCCAAACCATCTTAGCCTATTTTCCCTCAACTTCTCTTCTATGGGTGCTACACCTACCATCTCCCGTACCGTTTCATTTCTAATCCTGTCTCTTCTAGTCTTACCACACATCCACCTCAACATTCTCATTTCTGCTACACTCATCTTGGTCACCTGTTGTTTCTTAATAGGCGAACATTCTGTCCCGTAAAGCATCACTGGTCTGATGGCAGTTCCATAAAATTTTCCCTTCAATTTTATGGGTACCCTCTTGTCACACAATACACCAGTAGGGCTCCTCCACTTAAGCCATCCCACTTGAATCCTATGAGTCACATCATCGGCAATCTCTCCATCCCTACTAATGATTGATCCTAAGTATTTAAAATGAGCACTCTTAGGTATCTCCTGGTCTTGGATCATCACTCTTTCTTCGTGCGCACTGCTGGTACCACTAAACTTGCACACCATATACTCAGTTTTACTCCTACTTATTCGGAAACCCTTTGACTCTAATGCTTCCCTCCAAATTTCTTGTTTTCTTATTAACACCTCTAGCAGATTCATCTACGAGGACAATGTCATTTGCAAACATCATACACCATGGGATATCCTCCTGGAATTGTCTAGTCAATTCATCCATAACTAAGGCAAAAAGGTACGGGCTCAAGGCTGACCCTTGATGCAATCCGACAGTGATAGGGAATTCACTCGTTTCTCCTACTGGTGATCGAATGGTAGTGACGGCACCTTCATACATGTCTTTAATCACCTCGATATACCCTTTGGTCACTCCCTTTCTCTCCAGAACCCACCATATGATGTCTCTAGACACCCTATCATAAGCCTTTTCTAAGTCTATGAAAATCATATGGAGATCCTTCTTCTTTGCTCTATGTTTTTCTACCATTCTCCTTAATAAGTAGATAGCTTCCATGGTTGATCTACCAGGCATGAACCCAAACTGTTTCTCTGACACCGTAGTCACCACCCTCAAGCGATGCTCAATAACTCTTTCCCACAATTTCATCGTATGACTCATCAATTTAATACCTCTATAGTTGTTACAGCTTTGGATATCCCCTTTATTCTTATAGATAGGTACTAGAGTGCTCCTTCTCCATTCGTCGGGCATCTTCCTCGTCATAATAATCTTGTTAAACAACTTCGTCAACCAAGTCACTCCCAGGTCACCTAGACTTTTCCACATTTCAATAGCGATACCATCTGGTCCTAAGGCCTTACCCGGTTTCATCCTTTTCAAAGCCTTTACTACTTCAAACTTTTGTATTCTCCGATAAAATTCATATTCTATATTCTCGCCAGATTCATACTCTTCCTCCCCCCCAAAGCCACCTTCATGTTTCTCATTTAACTTCTCGAAATACGACTTCCATCTATCTCTGATCACCTCGTCTTTTACCAACACAACCGAATCAATATCTTTTATACACTTAACTTGAGAAACGTCTTTAGATCTCCTTTCTCGCAACTTAGCAAGTTTATAAATAATTTTTTCTCCATCTTTACTATCGAGTCTAGCGTAGAAATTCTCATAGGCTTCCAACTTAGCATCCCTAACAGCTTTATTAGCTTCCTTGCTAGCTTGCTTATACCCCTGAAAATTTTCATCAATCCGGTCCTTTTGCCACTTTTTAAAGCACTCCTTCTTGGCTTTTACCTTGATTTGAACCTCGTCATTCCACCACCATGTCTCCTTAGAAATTGGACCTTTTCCCTTCGACTCCCCGAGAACTTCTCTCGATATTCTTCTAATACCGTCAGCTATGGTATTCCACATATTGTCACTATCTCCTTCCACTCCCCACTGTACTTCTTGGGACATTCTTTCCTTGAATACCTCTAGTTTCTCCCCTCTTAGGCCCCACCATTTAGTTCGTGGGCATCTAGTTTCCTTTCTCCTTCTAATATTTCCCTTGAGACTAATATCTAACACCAAAAGTCTATGCTGTGCCACTAAGCACTCTCCGGGAATAACCTTACAATCCTTACATGTCAAGCGGTCCGCACCTCTAGCGAGAAAGTAGTCAATTTGGCTTCTATTGGCTCCGCTCTTAAAGGTAATTAGGTGCTCTTCTCTCTTCCTATAGAGGGTATTTCCCACTATAAGTTCAAAAGCTACTGCAAAATCTAAAATCCTCCGACCACCTTCATTAAGGTCCCCAAAACCAAAGCCACCATGCACCTTCTCATACCCTTGCTTGTGCACTCCCACATGGCCATTGAAATCGCCTCCTATAAATAGCTTCTCCCCAAAGGGTATATCTTGAACCACATCATCCATCTGCTCCCAGAATTGCTCTTTAGTGAGATCATCCAAACCTATTTGGGGTGCGTAGGCACTAATAATATTAACTATGCTCCCTCAAATCACAAGCTTAACTAAAATAATCCGATCTCCTTTTCTCGTGACTGTAACTACCGAATCTTTCAGGTGTTTATCTACTACGATACCTACTCCATTTCTATGTCTATTCTTGCCCGTATAGTAGAGCTTATAACCTGTATTCTCTATTTCCCTAGCTTTCTCCCATACCCACTTAGTTTCCTGAAGACAAGCTATACTAATCTTCCTCCTAAGCATAGTGTCAACTAGCTCCCTAGTTTTACCCATCAATGTCCCTATATTCCAAGTTGCTAAACGAATCCTATAATTCTGGGCTAACTTCTTTACCCGTGCTCGTCCAGGAACACACGGGAACCCTTGCTCACTTATCACCACACCCGGGCGCCGGTGTGGCGCCCCTTGCTCATTTTTCGAAGCACCCGAAGGCAGGCACAACGCGTCGCTTAAAGGGAACGCCCTAGCATGTTTCGTTATTATATTTGGATTCATGTCATAGAGATCTGACGGGCTTTTTACATGCTGGCTGTCAGCTACCTAACACACAACCCTCCTCCTTTATCCGGGCTTGGGACCGGCTGGAGAATAAAGATAAGGCTCTAAGCACAAACCAAGAGAGAAGATAGAAGGAGGATAGAAAGAGGGAACGGGAAGAAATATTAAAGAAGAAAATGAACCTGAAATACATGACCTAAAGGAAATAAACTGAAGCTACAGAAAAACCGCAGTTGGCAACAATTTGGAAACTGAATTCACGATTTATTTCACAAGACGAGAGAAGAAAACTCTAACACTGACACAATGCAAGGTAAGAAAGCGTACTAGCCATTTGGCTTCAATCTGCACAAACCAAAAAGCAGAAGTCATAATGCTCAAACATAGATATATCAGGTTATGCAAACATGAAGCAGGCTAGCCTGAAATAGACCGGGAATAGTAACATGTTATACCAATAACCAAATATTGACAACAAACGTAACCCTGTAGCTTCGCTTAGGAAAAATCAGGTGAATCACACAAGTGACACTAAACGAGCACATCACCACATTTTACACCTCTCCCTCTCTCATGGGAATAGCTTTTGTCATCCCCTTAACTCTCAGAGGTCAACCTGCCCCTGATAAAAGAACCCCTCCGGCTACCGCCCACTATCACATCTTTCAAACGAGATATGGGACCCAGCATCCTGCCCATCTTCTGTCAATATAGTAGGGGAAGACAGTCGTCAACATTGCATAAAAGTGAGGCAAACAAAAATTTACAAAAAAGAGGGGGGTATGAAGCTCATAGCAGTAAGCCAGTGACAAAAATATAGTAGCAGGTTTCAACAGAGGGTCCTCCCTTCTTTCGGTTGGTTTGATTTTAAGAAATTAACTTACGCAGAAAAGTAAATAACTGGTTATAAAAGGCATGTAAATAAGAGGAAACCCAAGAAGCCCTCGATGATGTTGTCAAACGTAAGATTAATTCTCAACAAATTACCAACAACAATTATATTAGCTGAACAAGTTCAACAACTAGAATGTAACTGGTCTGACATTAACCAGAGAGGTACAACAGATAATGTGTACGAGTGTTGATATCTATGTTTCAATGGATTATAGATATGTTAAAATCGCAGTTAAATATTATTCGAAATCGAATAAAACATTACTACTATAAATATAAAAAAGGAATATGTTAGGTGATACAATGAAGTCTGTATGTTTCGGGGGATATTTCATCAATACAAGTGGTAGTGGTTTTGTTTGTTGATGGGTACTTAAAGGGTTAGATGGCATTTCAACATAAAAACCGATGGGGCGGGGGGGGGGGGGCGCGGGTGTTGGAGGAAATGTTATTCATCACACTAGCCTCAACATGGCATCCAAAGCCCCCAACAATTCAAGCTACTCCGATCAATTGCGAGCTCATGATATAAGTGGGCAAGTTAATCAGAGATTCGGCTCTAAGAGGAACTTCTTGATCCATCTAATCTCTTGTGTACTATCTTCTTAACCTTGAAGGAAGAACTACAAAACGATAAGAGAAGACCGTTGAGATTTTAATTTGAGTGTGAATTTGTTTTACTTATACCCTTTGTTACAGCAGTTGGGTGGCAATTTATTGAGGTCATGATGGGAATCATGGGATTGGAACATTGTATGGTACTTGGTGGGGGTAGCCAGGTAGGTAACTGCAGGGCAGCTCTAGTATTTTAGTTCAGTTGTGACAAAAACCTACACAAAATTATTCTATACATACTCTGTATTAAATTAAAGTTTATTTTGGTTGAAAATTTATTGGGTGCGATTTATTTTATTTTGTTGAGCTATATTATCTAACTTCACACAAATCTTAGTGAAGTTTCATTTACTTTTCCTTTGTACAAATGATCACAATTTCAAAGGAAACCCAAATTATGTTACAAAATACAAAATTTTAGCACAGTCTTTTAATCCAGAGGTTCGCTACAAGGTAGAGCAGCCCATGGGTCACTGTGCCGATGGAAGGTGTCAGCTTGGGTGGCCTTTTTGATCGAGGCAACAATAGGATGCCTTCCATAAAACAAATTTTGAAAGTACTAGAAGAGAGACGAGTGGTAGTAGTGAAGTGGAAGAGCTGCAAGAGAAGCGGGTGGTAGCAAAGCGTGGATGGGGTGAGAGAAAGAGAGAGAGGAGGCTAGGGGACCAATTGGTGGAGGTTTCAATTAGCTTCCGGAAGTGCCCCTGCATGGATATCTACAGTGAACAGAGTTATTTCTGGGTACCAAGTTTTAGTTATCAATTGGTCATGGATTACACGTGGTTCGATGACCAATTTGATGACATGAGAAGTTGGTGACAAAAACGCTATAATGCATACTTTGGGGTGTAGGCGTATTTTTACCAAAATAAAATCATTGACTAGGAATGAGAAATGTTAGTTACCACCAGTGGAACTAACAGATTTGATCTCCAACAATCATACGACATTAAAAACCTAGCTCAGCTCAGCTCAGCAACTATCTCCAAAGAGTTGTCTAGAACTATACCTGTGGTCTGCGTACTTCCATGTTGCACGATTAATAGGAAAGTATACAGAAAGCCCCTCTTAGTCTTAGCTGTCTGATGGTAAATCAAATGAGCCAACTTTTTTCTCATAGAGTTATAAGCCCGGCTCTCGAAATAGTATAATTTTTGAAATATTAAACTCACAAGAACAAGGGCCACGGAAGTAATTAAGACAACAATCAGGTGCTAATTTTCATAGGGATTTGTACACCTTCTGTTATAGAATTATAGTTTCGTGAAGACTACCAAAAGAGCAGTTTCAGTACTATTTCAGAGGTCCACCTCAACCACAAATCTCAACCTCTTATAATAAATATGAGTGGCACAGCCACCTCCATTCAACCATTACTCATATTAAAGGGCCATGCATCTCCACCACAACAGTCCAATGGAAGAGTCATCTACTCGCTGCCATCAAAATCTTCTCTATATGCAATGCATGGCCCATCAAACATTGCTACATCACATACAAACAATTGGACACATGAGAACAACCCAAATGTGCTTAAACCAAACAAAACAAAGACTCATGACCAAATTGATTGGGTTGGGCTCTACAAGATAAGCAAAATGCCCAACATACCCACCTTTTTAAGGAAATTTGAAACTACAAAAATTTGAATCTACATGCAACCCCAGGTAATTTACACAAGGAAACAAACATCTGCGCAAAAACAAGCTCTCAGTTCACAGAGAGAAAAATTGTCCCCCCTATCAGTCCGATTCTAAAAAAATCTTTCTTTCAAATAAATTTCTTGAAAATCTGATTTAGAATCAATCTTGGGCGATTTTCAAAATTTGAAAGAATGTCGAGTTCCATTTTGATAGGTCATTAAATAGTACTATTTCCATTCTATGTTGATGGGTAATCTAAATTATGAAAATGTGTGCTTTTTTTTTTTGGGTATTATGATTCGTTAACTTTAGAATATTATGCCTATTTTCATATTAAGTACGTTGAATTCTTGGGTGCCAACTCCGATTTTTAATCCTAGCTCTGCCATTGACGGCCCAGAATGAAGTAGTGGATCTTTGTAACCTTTCTTCCGTTTCAAAAAAAGAATGAAGTGGTGGGTCAAAATACAATGATACTACAACAGATCTATAAAGAAAAACACCAGCAACATACATAATGAAGCAGGCAAAATAATATTGTCAAGCTAGGACAACATTATGAAACTCTTAAGATAGAAGTTTATAACTTTAATCAGACTTATTAAATTGATGTGCCATGTATGAAGCACACTTATTTAGGACAATCAGGAGTCATTAAATTGATGAGCCATGTATGTGGCACACTTATATAGGACAATCGTGAGTACCCGGATGAGACACTCAGTGAGTGGAAAAGGAGTGGGATACATGTCCGATACCCACACACAAGTTAGACGCTTGAATCTTCTAAACTTTATCAAGAAAAACACACATGTTAGCTAGAAAAGAATCATTCCCAACATCCCATATGGTTAGGGAAACAAATTCCATATTTCCGTTATTGCGTTTGTTTTCAAGACACTGCTACATATTTGTTCACATTTTATCTGAAAGTATATTCAGGACACATCCCCTTGCCCTTACCTAAAATTTGGACACATGTCCCAACATCCAAGGTCTATGTTTTGGAAAGTTTGATGCTTGCATGCACATGCGATAGTCGTACTTGATCCATGCATCATAGTTGATGTCTATGTCTTAGTCCTTGCATTTGTGTAGAGAACAGGGCTAGGTTTCAAAATTCTCAGCTACCAATAAGGCTATGTTATAAGAATCGTAAGTATTATGAGGAGAAAGAGTTTAAACACATCCCTATGCCATCATCAAAACCGGACAAAAAGGATTCCTGCAAAACAACTGCATAGTTTTAGCAAATTCAGATCAAGCAAGGACCTACCTCATCATTGATGCTAAGCTGCCACTTAAGCTGCAAAGCTTGCCACCTTTCTTGCTGCCAATGCTGCCCAAGAATTACAAGGCCCATCACAGCTGCAGCAACAAATATAGACCAAAATGTATTTGCCTCTTTTGCCTGTGCGTACAGAGAACAAGCTCTCCTCCTCCACCAACCTTCACCAGGAGGATCAGACCTGTCATATTTATCTTTCTTTGCAGGCTTTGGCAACTGTGAGATGTCAGAATCTAAGCTTCCCTCAAGGCGTTCAACTGGACCAGGAATGACCGTGTGCTCTTCATAAGTTGGCGACCCACCCTTGGTTGTTTCACCATGGAAAGAACTAAATTCAGGACTACTGTGCGGACTCAGCTCTTTCTCAATCCATTTCTCGTCATCTTTTGCATCTGATCTACCGCGTTCCTCAGCTTCCAGCTCAGGATCTATAACATCAATTCTCCGTATGTCCTCAATCTCAATATTTTCAGGTTCCAAGGGCAAATTCTCATGTTGACTTGGTGGAAAGACAAAGTGACCAGACATAAACATTGCACGGGAAGTTTCAGCTTCGTCCTCCGCAACTGTATTTCCCTCATCATTATCATTCAATTCAACCCTTTCTGGACCTGGAGCAGCAGCATATGCTGATGCCGAGAGCGACACTACTTCCCATTCATTTCCACGGGAGGTAGTTTTCTCTCCCTCCTCATTATTAGCCATCTACCAAAACTTTTGATGTTTTCTATACTCCACATAGAAAAGTGGACAAAAGTTACAACAGGAGTTCAAAAGAAATAATAAAGAACGCATAAATTATCCAGAAATCTTGAGAAAGGAAAACATCCATAACTAACAATTAGTAATGCCAAGGAATAAGGATACAATGCCCAGTCCTCCTTAGTATTGACTCGTCTTTCTTGCAATTGTGTCAATAATCATGGAAAAGAGAATAGTTTCTAAGAATGTTTCTCTTTTTTTGGGGTCCTTCTTGTGTAGCGTGGACCGGGGACGCACTTCATTTAAAAAAAAAAGGTACGCCCAAGAGAGATAATTCAATGCCTGTACGCATTCGTTTCTACAGCTAAACTTTGTCCAAAAGTTGGCGGCACATGATAGGTATAGCCATGAAATTTTATAATTGCCCTTTTGCCTAGCCATTAGAAGGAAAAAAATAGATTAATTATAGTAACTCAAATACCTTGCCATTGGAGAAGCTCTATCGTGTGATCTTATGAAATAATTTAGATAAGCGTACAGCTAAGAAAATAAAATTGGATGCAAAGTGTATATACTATAGAGATACATATGCACATACGGGTAAAATGGGTGCATACTTACATAATTAAACATCAATGCCTCTGGTATATGGCTCCTCCTCCTGATGCCTAATGCCTAATGCCTCATGGACAAATAGAAAGCCGTTTAATCATAAGTCCATTGCTCAACAATTGATGAAGTGGGAAGCGGGGAATGGTCAGTCTTTCTTTGATTGGATAACTGGCATACTTTAGGTCCTCTTTTCCAGAAATTGGGTGGCATAGCAGTTTTAAACTTGGGCAGGTCTTTATCTGCTAAGGTTGCATCTATCATTCATGGGGATACTTGGAGATGGCCAAGACCTAGGAATGCTGTCACCCAGTCCATTGTTGATCATACTCCTGCTTCTCTGGTTCATAATAGCCAAACTTCTGATAGGCTAAATTGGATTCCTGATAATTCTAACAAATATACCTCACCTGAACCCCTGGTCCTATTATCCCTTGGACTCACCTGATGTGGTTCTCTCATTCTGTGCACAGACATGCCTTAATTCAGTGGTTGGCTTTTCATAGCAGACTGGCTACTAGAGACAGACTGCATAATTGGGGGGGGGGGGGGGGGGGGGGGGGGGGGGGGGGGGCGGGGGGTGTGGTGCCCTCTGTGGAATGTGCTCTTTGTAATACCGGGGAGGAGTCCCACAACCACCTGCTTTTTGAATGTCCTTATGGTCATGGCTTATGGACATACCTGTTAAGGAAGTGGGATTCTGCTAGAGAGCCAAAAGGGTTAGAGGAAGAAATCAATTGGGCTATCCCAATGGCCAGGGGCAAGTCTTTTAAATCTCAGTTACTCATAATCTCCTTTTGTACCATATAAGGGGAGAAAGAAATTGCAGAATCTTCGGAGTTACTGGCAAAACTTTGCAATCCCTTCAGTTGGAAGTAGAGAAGGCATTAAATTATGTATGGTATCTCGGAGGAATTTTCCTAATACAATGGAGAATCAACAACTTGGGTTCTTCTTTGGTCCCAAAACATTGAAGGGCGTTGGTTGTTTTTTCTGATATTTTGAGGTTGTTATTTCTACAATGCTTTCTTGTTGTCAGTTGTTTCCCATACAAGGTGCTTTTGTTTTGTAGGTTTGTTTTCTCTTGTTTGCCTTGTAGGACCTTGGTCCATATTTCTTTTGTGGTTAGTATAATTGATTACCTTACCAACAAAACTTGGTACATTAACAACATATAAAAAATGAAAAGAGATTATAATGATAATGAATCGTCAGTAAATCTCCACTCAGTCAATGGCATTTGGTCCGGTGATTTTGACTCGTATTGCTAGGTTCTTTTCCCACTTTTGAGGCCTATTTGAGAACCAATACTGCCATCAATTAAGCCTTCTTACAGAACTACTTCCCTTGAGCTCTCATTTTTTATTTGCTATGTTAACCAGAACAAACTATTCAACACCACATCTTTTCTGCTCTAGGTATCTTCAAAACATATCTTAACAACACAATCCAATCTACCTCATCAACTATAATCACTCAAGGAAGAAAATAACTAGATTCAACCAAAACCGTAACAATCAAACTATACACACAGACAGACACATAGATTCAAACTTGTATCTATCAGTCCTACCAATCGAAATAGATCCATCCAACTCAAGCAGGAAAAAACAAATTCAAAAGCATCAGATCTTCAAACGAATCGTGATTAAACAATTGATGAGTTCAAAATTAAATACTCACATAAGTGAAGACGAAGATCGGCGGCGGCGACGAAGGTCCGACGAGATTAACGCCAACTGTTTGAGAGAGAGAGAGAGAGAGTTTATACTGAGAATTGAGGTAAAGATAAAGTACCGGGACGGCCGGTAATCGTAGCGGGAGACAAGTCGGTTTAACCGTCTGTAGCAGATTAAGAGCGCTGTTTGGAATCTTTGGATAATCCTACTCCTAATCAGTTGGGTTTAGGATTTAGATTAGTGGGACGGGGGCTTCGGCTGTGATGCCCAAAGTGGTATTGGGGCATCATGCTCCCAAGTGTTATCAGCTATTAGATTAAAATAAAAACATCACAACCATTAAAAGAAAAGTAAGAAAAACTTGTCTATCCGGTGAAAACTCAAAAGTGTACTCTATTTTTTTTTAATATCTTGACTCAAAAGTATATTTGAAAATCCAAACTCCTTTTTACAAAATCATCTCCTTCATATTACGCCCCTGTGCTCTCTCTTACAGTGAAAGGCCCAAAAATTATGGTGAAAAAATTAAGTTACTTTCGACTGTTTATGGTGAAAAAATTAATGTTTTTATACTGTTTATATATTAAAAAATATGGTGAAAAAAATTAGGTGCTTTAATTTTTAAATTGTTTGAATCGATGCAAAAATTTTATTTTTGATTATGATAGTCTTGAAGACAAAAATTATAACCCTTTAGGATAAAATGATAAAAATAAAATAAAATCTTCACACGGGTTTAAACAGATTGAAAATGGGAGCACTTAAATTTTAATCATATTTTTTTAGTACATAAACAGTCTTAAAAAATTAAGTGCTCTAATTTTTAATCTGCTTGATCCAATACGAAGATTTATTTTTCTGATCACTTTATCCTAAAATGTCATAATTAATTTTTATCTTTAAAACTCTCATAATTAAGTTTCTGCTCTATAGGGTCCCAAATAAAATGCAAATACTTACTTATGAGAATCCTAGAGATAAAAATTAATTACGACCATTTAGGATAAAATGATCACAAAAATAAGATTTTAGTATGAATTCAAAAGGATTGAAAATTGGAGTACTTAATTTTTTAATCATATTAAGTGTTCTAAAAAATTTAAGTATGATTAAAAAATTAATGATGTGAATATATAGATAGCTATCGTATCAACGAGATAGCTTGGATGATTTTTTGCTAAATAAAATCCATTGTGTTCAAAACTTAGAATCACTGCATCCGTTGCTGCTACGAAGATAAGTAAGCAAGACTCTAGACTTGTTGCACCTAAGAAGAATTAGCAAATACATCTAAACGTGTAGTCAGTACTTCCTTTCAAAAAGGTAAGTACTAGTAAAAGTCATGATATGTTTGCATGAAGAAGTAATGGTTGAATGTTATGGTAGTAATAATGATCAAATTTTGTGGTATGCGTAGCCTTATTCTATGGTAAGTATGGTTGGTATTAACAATGATCAAGCTCTCTGATGTATGGAACGTGAGGCAAGGTGATTGATGACTTTCATACAAGAGTTAGAATTGGTTATGGGACGTGAGAACATAACTAATGCTGACTATCATTTTCAAGTTTAGTAAACTTGTTATTCAATTCAAGATGTTGAGTTATCAGACTAATTAGTTTTATTTTTTTTGTTGAATTGAACAAACCAATTTTACTAACTATAATGAGTTTATTGGATCTAAGATGTGGTAAAAACGTCGTTTCTTAGAACAAACCGATTATCGTCATTTCTATCATCATCACTAGTGTCATCACTAATGTTTATCATTACATTCTTTCCTTTCGAACGAACATTGTCATCCATTTCTCCAAATCTGGTCAACTACGACCACAATCAGTGGCAAGTGTTTTCTTATATAGTGGTATAAAATGCAATACATTTATGGTCAGCGTGATGTAAACAAACAAAAAAGATAATCATTGAGACAAATTCAGATTATGGTCAAATATGACCATAGTTTGTGGTAAGTAATTTCATATATCGTGGTAATCGATTGATATACATTATGGTAATTGTTATCTATACAAACCAAAAATGTAAGCATTGATCTTTTGTGGCAAGTGTATCCTTTTGAAAAGGTAAGTACTAGCATAAACCGTGGTATGTACACATCATGAAGTAATAGTCGAGTATTATGGTTGTAACAATGATTAGGTAGTGTGGAATGCGTAGCTTTATTTTGTGGTAAGTATGACATTAATGACTGGTAGGTACACATTTTTCTAATATAATTTATGTACTATAATAAGGGTAGTTAAATAAGCTAACTACGACAAACAAAATTTGATGTCACTTAGTTCTACTTAATTTGTATTACCATGTAATTAAAGCATCATACCTAATGATTAATGAAACTAAATAATTTATTGAATGCAGCATTAGGGATCAATAGTTAGTGGTTACTCTTACATTAACCAATTGTATCAGTCACTCATTGATTGCAATCAACACTATAGTTAACTACTACATCTACTAATAACTTTGATAACTATCAACCTTCATTAACCAATTCATTTTAGTCAATTATTAATGCTCAATCATCACTATAGCATTAGTACAATTGGCCAATGACTCGACTACTATAGTTAATCATCACTCATTGAATATGATCAATTAATTATGCTCTTCGTCAAATGACTCTGACTACTATAGTCGATTATAGCGATTAATCGTTACATTACCACAAATTGAATAGTATAATGTCATATTGTAGCTACTAATCGTTACAATATCACGTTAATCAATTGCAGAAATTATTTCAAATAAATTATTTAAATATAATTTGGAGATTATTACAATTATATGGTTTATATTTTTTATTTTTAAAGATTTGTTATAAGAAACATCAGGGCGGTTCAAAGGGACATCCAAAAAAACACCATAAATCTCAATCTCATAGTTTTCGATCAAATTTTTATGATCCGAACCGTTCAATGTGTGCAGAATATGATTTTAATGGTGCTTGTGAGAAATTAGCAAAAAATATGATTGGAAAGTGCTTGTTTTGTATAGTTTTTAATTGAATTGTTCATCAAAAGCTGAGCTAAAAACTGCTCAGATCAAACCTTTTTAGGTCTTTTTTTTTGCTAATTTCTTGCGAGTACCCTTAAAATCACGTTCTGATAAGATTGAGTAGCTTAGATCATTAAAATTTGATCGAAAACTATAAAGCGTTTTTTTAGGTGTCTATTTAGTTGTTCCCAGAATTGCCCAAAAAAACATATATACACAAAGTAAAAATTTAATGGAATATATTAACAACATTAATTGTAAGTTATTATTCAAAGCAATAAATGAATAATTATTTTCACAATAATATTTTTTAAATACGTAATTATTCAATATTTTTATAGAATATATTAAGAAATGAGTATAAAATAAAGGCAATTTTTTGGCTTAAACAATTAGTTTCAAAAAATTGTTACAAAAAAATTGGTTTACAAATTAAATATTATTAAATTATATTTATATTTTCACCAAATATTTGGTAGTATATTACACAAATAATTAGAAAAATGCCAAAAAGTAGGGGGAATAGGATGAAAAGTGGTGTCAATTTCTAAATTTTAAATAATTAAAAAAATTTCTACAAAAAGGTTCATTTTTCCGCCAAAAAAAAATATTTTTCCACCAAACCGGCTACCTGGAGAATTGGTTAGAGAGAGAACTGGTTGAAATGTAGCATTTAGTTGTGGTAAGTATACAATATGTGTGGTAAGTACCAGTATAAAATATGGTAAGAAAAGTCTGTTTTCATGGTAAGTATAATTGCGTTTTTTAACTGAAAAAATGCAAAACCACTTCACTTTTGAGGGTGGTTTTGATCCAATGGCTTAGATTCACCTAAAATTTGATCTGAAGGTTCATATTAAATGGGGGCATCATGCCCCAATACCGCATTGGGGCATCATTAAAAAAATAGTGGGAAGGCAAGTGTCTGTTATGACCGTTGCGTGTGGCGAGGGAAAAGAATTTAGTGTTACGCAGGCCTCTCAAAAGACCACTACCAAGACAGGATTCAATCCAATCCGATCTGAATTCGGAAAAATTTGAAATTGGAATCCAATAAGCCGTATACTAATCGGATGGAAATATGACGGCTAAGGACGTATTTTGATAATTAATATCAGCCAATGACATTTTTAGCACTAACAAATGTTCTCAGTATGTTCTTGACGGGTATTAATTATCAAAACACGTCATGGGCCATCATTTTCCCTAATCGGATCAGACTAGGATGTATTCAATTCAACTCGATTTGATTAAAATTTGAATCTGACTCGCAAACTTATAGGTCTTGAGATTGAGATGATATTTTAAAATAAGTGGAGTAATAGGTTTAGATTTTAGACTAAAGCTTTGTTTGGAACTTGGGAAAGAGAGAGAGAGAGAGGGGAAGGGAAAATTACAAAAAAAAAATCCCCCCATTGTTTAGTTTGGAGAGAAAGAGGGGAGAAAATAAAAGTATCTAGAATTGTAAAAAGTACAATTTTCCTCTTGTTTTCATCTCATTTTCCCCCACATTTTTCATTCTCTTACTTTCCCTCACTTTCCTTAAATTCCAAACAAAGCATAAACATTATTAGTTTTAAATCCAATATTTGATTCAGATAACTGAAATTAAATTTATTGAATTTGGATCCAATTCAAACTATTGACATGCCTAATTTAAGGGGTGTTGGCATAGTCCGAGAGAGTTTGTGGCTCAACTACCTACCGTCAAGCGATTAAGCTCCCCTTGATACCCTAATCCTCCATACCTCTCCATGGTGGTGGTTCCATAATTAATATTCTTTGGTGGCAAAAACGTTTAGAAATTTTTCAACACAAGACCCTATATAAAGTAATGATATTTATTTGGGTTAGGTTATTTTGGTTTCTTGAGCTATATGTATAGTTTACTCAGAAATTTAAGTGAATAGTTTTGTAGAAATAATTTAGTGCAAACACTATTAGAGAAAATTTTAAATATGTAAGAAAAAATTTGTAACATCCCCCTCGAGTAATTAGCATAATTTGTTTTTTTTTAATTGAGTTATGTGCTTAATCATAATTGACATGTTGGATTGTGGTCTAGTTGTTTTATGTGGCTGGTGTAGGTAAGTTGGAGCGTTGCCTAGTGAGATACAGAAAGTATGTTATGAATTGTGGATATTTTTTTGGTCAATAGAGGAAGAATAGCTTAACATTGTAGAGGGGCTGAACGTCAACGACCATCGAGGCACATATTCATGGGGAGATTGAAGGGTATTTGTTTCTGCTGCATATTGTAAGTCAAGCTGCAGAAAGATCATAAAAAAAAAAAAATCAGCCACAAACTACTTATGAAAAGAAAGGTTTTTGCTCTTATCTACATGAAATGCATACATAACTTAGTGGAAGGAAAGCAAAAAAAGATATGCTTAATCCAATATAGAGATGGAAAAACTTGTTCAAGAAGAGTAAAGCAGGGGAAAATTAGTAACTTTGGAAGTTTAATCCAAAAATCTCATAAATTTGACATGTGTCTATATAGGCCAAGAAAGATCATATATCGGTGCGAGCGACTCTAGGCAAATCCTCCACACCAAAAAAATAATAATAATAATGGCCACTCAAATATGAACCCATATCTCAACTTTATATCGCTTCATCGAAGGCTAATAGGTTATGCATGGATACATGAAAGCATCCCAAATCCCAATTAACAAAGGTGGACAATATCAAGAGACTTCGCCAAGGAGATATGCGTACATTTCCATAAGGACAAAATAAACCCCAAACCTATTGCAATTAGATAGAGAGAAATGAGATTTATTTGGAATTCCTTTCACCTTTGATAGGATTGTAATGTTTCACACATCAGTTTTACTTGTAATGCGCCAAGTGAATCACAAATGTCGAGACTGTTACCAAATTTTTTGATTTCTATCCAATCGACGGGGAATGCCAATCGATGGGAAGTTGTTTTGTGATTTGCTAGAATGTGGGGTGTAAAAGTGGAGTTTGGTTCCTTGCTGTTTTCTGGACTTCTTTGGAAACAAACAATGAAGTAAATGGAACATGGAAGAAGAATAATAAATGAACTTTATTAATCTCTAAAGTAGAAGTACAACCGACTAAGATAGTTGACTCGACGATTACAAGTTATAACTACTCCTAGAGACGAAAAGATAATGGCATGTTGGCGTTGTTTGTGTGTCCTTGAAACTGCCATAAACTCAAACATAAATAGGCCCTCCTAACTTTGAATTTGAATCATTCCCTCCAAGGTGTCAATTTTTTCTTCCATTCATGTCTTTGTAAAAATAATCTCCACGAAAGAGTGATACAAATAACTGCCATAAAGAAAAAGTGTGAACACGTTGCATAACTGCTCCTTTGATCATGGGACAGCTGGAAACACCTTTTTTGCCACCTATAATCCAATCATCAAAGGCAAGGGAACTATAATAGTCAATTGACGGAAGAATCCAAAATCCAACTATTTAATTTATAAGGCCTTATTATGGCTTTAAAATAATCACATTAATTAATCAGACCATAAGTCTCATTGACTTTTCAATAATACCCTTCCATTTATGGCACGTGTCACCCAATCGACAGGGGAATAAAAAAATCACAGATATGGTGCAAACAATGCCCCGCTTATTTAGTTGAGTTAAAACATTTAATTCAAGTACATGATTCCCAAAACACGTGATTGGCATATGGGTCTTAAACGTATATAACCCTTTACTGTAAGAGTTAGGGCTCACAATTTTACTCTCCCATTTGAAAGTCGTTGAGCATAGCCATGGCGCCCAAAGTGTAGAGATCCGTAATTTATTTAATTATTGAAATTAATTATTAAATGCCTAATTGAGATAATATGGATTAATTGGTGGATATTTTGGATTGAGGGCTAGAGTGAAAGAATAGAGAGTTGAGGGGGTGTGTGTGTGATATGAAGATATGTGGGTATATAAGGGTGTGTGTTAGATGTAGGAGATCAAAATCTCACCTCTCAACTCTCTCTCATCCGTTCTCTCCCTCTCCCCACCGGCTATCTCTCTCTCTCTCCTCTCTTCTCACCCAAAACTCCACTCCATCTCCCAAAATCTTCAAGAAACAACCTCCCTCCGGCCTTGCAATCACGTTCTTGAGCTCGGAGATCCTTGGGTTGAGTTTAAATCGAAGTTTCGGAGTCCAAAAAGCTAGGGCTCATTCAAAAACGCTTGAATCTCGACCATTATTGCGAGGTAGGGACTTCTTTACTTCTTTTATATGTTTATACGTTGATTTGGTGTAAAATCGTGCCCTTGATTGTCGGATTTTGGTTCTTGAGCATGTCTGAAAATCTGCTGAAAGTTCTACCCGAAGCCCCGTGGTATCGATACGGATTAAGGGCCGTATCGATACAGTAAGCTTATCTTTTTGGACAGTTGATTCCGTATCGATACGGATTAAGCGCGTATCGATACAGTGAGCTTATCTCCAGTTTTGCACCTTTTGCTTCTCCGTTGATTGTTTTGATCCCCAATCACTTCTAAACCCTTTTGGACACCTCCTAAACTATCTCAAGCTTGTCTAATTGACTTTCCATGATGACTCGATGTACTCCTTGGTCCGTTGGTCTTCCGTTAACAATAAACGAATAAGAATTGACCTAGTTAAACGTTGTAAATGCACTTTCTATAGATTGTTGGTATTGTGTGATCATTCATGGTGCATTTGTGATGGCTTTGGCATAATGTGGGGTGTTCTATCTATGAACGTGTCCATGGGGGAGTCCTAGTTTGCATGTTATATGAGAAATAGTTGATTTGGGGTCGAAGGTTGGTTTAGGAAGTCCCGTAACGCAAGTGGTGGTAATATGGAGACTTAAAGGGTTTCGTAACGCAAGTGGTGGTAATAGGTAACCCGAGTCGTTAGAGATCACCGTGACGCAAGTGGTGGTAACATGGTAATCCTTATGGTGTTATTCCGGTAACGCAAGTGGTGGAAATACCGATGGTGAAGTTTTGGGTTAGTAAGTCGAGTTGGGATTGTTAGAGGGATTAGCATCGTAGGGCTCATGCATACGATTTCGTTAAGGGTTCATTTGCAAATTGATTGGTTACCGTCTATCGAGCTGTGTTTCCTTACCCTCTCATGTTTGCTCTTATCATCATATTTGCATATAAATTTGGTAAAGATTTTCCTACTGGGCTAGTGTAGCTCAACAAAATCCTTCTTTTCAGGTTCGAACGTTGGGCTATAGACTGCATGTGACGGCGTGCTTGTACATGAAGATTTTTGGGAGCTAACCTTGTTTTAGTTACTCGATCATCTTTCGTAATTGAGTTGCTTTTGTAAGGATGGGTTTGTAACTAAATATTCCTAAGCTCCTTTTGACTAGAAAGTTGTATTAATTTGAGTTGGTTGTATTTGTAACTAAGTTAATTTCGGCCGTAGTGCCAAGGTAGTATTTCTGTAACTATGGGGACTTGTTTGTAAAATTTAAACAGGTGGGAACTCTTTTGGGTTATATATACGTTATGCGAGGATCTTTTGTTAAGTTGCATTATTTATTTAAGTTGAAAATCGAGGTCGTGACAAATTGGTATCAGAGCGTCTAGGTTTGAATACTTTGAGACCGTGGGGAGACTTTTAGTCTCATGGGTTTAAAAGTCACGCCTTTTGAAATATCACATGTGTGCTTGTGTGTGCATTGACATTACTTGGCTTATATGACATTGCATTTCAATATTGTAGAGTGGCGTACAGTTGCTTTGACCCGTGTTGGGATAGTTGGAGGTTTTGACCTCATTAGACAATGTTGCTATTGATCAGTCTTTCTTTCTTATAACTTGTAGCTAGATGCCTCCGAGAACGCGTGCTAGGGCAGGTGAGGCCGAAAGTAGGGGTGGTCGCGGTCGTGGTCGTGGCCTAGAAGCGCTGGTTGAGGATGAGGTTAGCCACCATGGGGAAAATCCGAGTGGGAATCCGAGGGAAGGGCCGAACATGGTCGGGGAGAAGAAGTCCCGGTCGTTCAAAACCCTTTTGCTAGGGATTTCGTTGCAGCTCTTGCAGCTGCAAACCTTTTGAACCCTGCTCCAAGGGAAAGCACCGACAGTCGGGCTATGATAGCAATGAGGGAGTTTAGCCGAAGAAATCCACCTACCTTCGATGGGTCGAGTAGTGTCCCTCTTGTGGCCGATCATTGGCTAGCCCAAATTCGAAAACTCTTTAGAGCTCTTCAGATCACGGAGGATGACTTGCGAGTCAATATCGTAGCCGTTCAACTAACCGGGGAAGCGAATGAGTGGTGGGAGTCGGTCTTGGAATCGCGAAAAGACGCAAGGAGAGCGGTGAGGACCGCGGCTCAAGCAAATGAGCCAGATGTTGAGAACCTAACTTGGGCCGAATTTGAGGTGCTCTTCGAGGAGCAATATTTTCCGGAAACGAGTCGTGACCAATTGAGAGATGAGTTCGAAAGGCTAGAGCAAGGGGATATGACTGTGTCAGAATATGCATTGAAATTTCAATCTTTGTCCCGTTTCGCGCCGGAGTTAGTAGCTACCGAAGAGAGGAAATGTAGGCGGTTTGAGAGGGGCTTGCACGAAAACGTGAAAAAGTTTGTTATGGCACAACGCAAAGGGAGATTTTCTGAGGTTGTTGAGTGTGCAAGGAGTATCGAGACACCGAGGGAGACGCCCAAAAATCCTAAGGTTTGGGAACCGAGGCAACCAGTGGGAGGTATGAGTTCCTCATCAGGGAGTTTCGATAGTCAAAGAAGAAAGAGACAACGAGATCAATCGTCGGCTTCACAGGGTCCGTCAAACTTTAGGCCTCCACCTTCATCTTCATTTGGGACTCGGGGAGTTTCTAATAGACCTTCGATCGTATGTCACGAGTGTGGTCAGTCGGGGCACATTCGCGCCCAATGCCCGCGATTGTTGAATACGTGCTTTACTTGTGGGAAGCCTGGTCACTTTGCAAGAAATTGTCCACGTGGGGATGGGGCTCGTAGTGAGTCGGGATTGGTGCAGCAGCCGAGAGGTGGACAGGGTTTTGGCCGGCAGTCATTTCGGGGTAATCAGAGGCAGCAGCAGTCTCACTTTCGTCAGAACACTTCAGTTCAAAGGTCTCAGGCTGAGGGAGGAGCTAGTTCGTCTACACCGTCTCAGGGCTCTGGTCATCGGGGTGGACACGTTCAGGGCCAGACAACTCAGGGGAGGGCATTTGCTATCACTTCCGCTATTCCACCTCCACCACCTCCTATCACTTCTCAGGCCCCGGAAACTTCGGTTGTGAGGGGTACATTTCTCTTGTTTAATTCCTTTGTTAGAGTGTTATTTGATTCAGGAGCATCGCATTCTTTCATTGCTGCACCTATTGCTTGTGCTTTGGGGTTGGAAATCGAAAGTATTAGTCCTCCGTTGTTTGTTGACACACCGATAGGAGGTAGGTCGCCATTAGACCGCATTTGTCAAGATTGTGAGCTTATTATTCGAGATCGCCGTTTTACCTTTGATTTTATCGTGCTCAATATGTCGGGATTCGACCTTATTTTGGGAATGGATTGGCTTTCGACATTTCATGCTACTATAGATTGCTACAAGCGTCGGGTCCGCATTTGTCCGCCTGGAGGTTCTTGTTTCGAATTCTTCGGGGAGCGTCGGGAACCGATAGAACCATATCTGTGCGAGTCTCGGGAGCGTGAGTCGGTGTATGCTCTGTTAGCGAGTTTGGCCTTAGATGAGGAAGTATCCGCGCGTAGGGAGTTACCTCTTGTCGTTTGTGATTTTCCGGATGTGTTTTCGACGGAGTTACCTGGTTTACCACCTGAGAGGGAAATCGACTTTTCTATTGATTTGCTTCCTGGTACCACTTCTATTTCCATACCTCCTTATCGTTTCGCACCTGCCGAATTGAGAGAATTGAAGATCCAGTTGCAAGACTTGGAGGATTTGGGGTTTATCCGTCCGAGTACATCACCGTGGGGAGCACCGGCTTTGTTCGCTCAAAAGAAAGATGGGTCGCTTCGCTTGTGTATCGATTACCGTAAATTAAATCGTGTCACCATTAAGAATAAGTACCCTATGCCTAGAATCGACGACTTGTTTGATCAACTTCGAGGCGCCACTTGTTTTTCTAAGATTGATTTGAGGTCCGGTTATCACCAGTTGAGGGTTCGGAGGGAAGACATTCCTAAAACTGCTTTTCGTACTCGATATGGCCACTATGAATTCGTTGTTATGCCGTTTGGTTTGACGAATGCACCAGCCACTTTCATGGATTTGATGAACCGCATCTTTCGTGCTTATCTCGATTGTTTCGTAGTTGTTTTTGTGGACGATATTCTCATCTACTCATCTTCAGAGGAAGAACACCAATCTCACCTTTTTATCGTTCTTGAACTCTTGAGAGAGCACCGTTTGTATGCCAAGCTTAGTAAGTGTGAATTTTGGTTGTCTGAAGTCAAGTTTTTGGGTCATGTCATATCGAAGGATGGGGTGTCCGTTGATCCGGGAAAGATAGAGTCAGTGATGAGTTGGCAACGACCGAAGAATGTGTTCGAGATTCGTAGCTTTTTGGGTTTAGCTGGGTATTATCGTCGTTTTGTGCTCGATTTCTCTCGACTAGCGGTTCCATTGACTAAATTGACTCGTAAGGGGACTCGTTTTGTTTGGAGTGACGTATGTGAAATGGCTTTTCAAGAATTGAAGAAAAGATTGACTACCGCGCCGGTTTTAGTTGTGCCCGAACGGGGAGTTGGTTATTCCGTGTATTGTGACGCTTCGAAAGAGGGATTGGGGTGCGTCTTGATGCAATTGGGGCGAGTGGTGGCATATGGATCGCGGCAATTAAAGACTCACGAGCGGAACTACCCAACTCATGACTTAGAACTTGCAGCTGTCGTTTTCGCTTTGAAAAGTTGGCGTCATTACCTTTACGGTGAGAGATTCGAAGTCTTTTCCGATCACAAGAGTCTCAAATACTTGTTCTCTCAGAAGGAGCTTAATTTGCGACAACGCCGATGGATGGAACACTTAGAGGACTACAATTTTGAATTGCAATATCATCCGGGAAAGGCGAACGTGGTAGCGGACGCACTAAGTAGGAAATCGATGCGACTTGCGAGTTTAGCCATCCATGAGTGGAAAACGGTGAACGACTTAGGTTTGTATGCGCTACATTTTGAAGAGGTCTGTGATGGAGTCACTTTGTGCAATCTAACCGTCCAATCAACCTTGTCGACTCGAGTGATTGAGGCCCAACAACAAGATGAAGAAGCGGACGAGTTTCGTACTAAGTTTCTTAGCGGGAAAGCTCGAGAGGGGTTGGTGATTCACGCCGATCAAGGTTTGCGATACCAAGGGAAATTATTCGTACCCATTTCGTGTCGGGACGAAATCTTGAGGGAATTTCATCACTCACCTTTAGCCGTGCATCCGGGAGGAACGAAAATGTACCATGACTTGCGTAGACAGTTTTGGTGGCCGGGAATGAAGAGAGATGTCGTCATCTTTGTGTCTAAATGTCTTACGTGCCAACAAGTCAAAGCCGAGCATCAACGACCAGCGGGGGAGTTGCAACCATTACCAGTGGCTGAGTGGAAATGGGAGAACGTGACTATGGATTTCGTTACCGGTTTGCCGAGATCGCCGAGGGGCCACGATGCCATTTGGGTGATAGTCGATCGATTGACTAAATCAGCTCATTTCTTACCGATTCAAGTTACGGATTCGATTGATGCGCTTAGCCGTTTATATATTCGCGAGATTATCCGTCTTCATGGTATCCCCGTTTCTATCGTATCGGATCGAGATCCAAGGTTTACCGCGCGTTTTTGGCAGAGTCTACAGGCCGCTCTTGGCACCAATCTCTTATTTAGTACCGCGTATCATCCTCAAACCGACGGACAATCCGAGAGAACGATCCAAATTTTAGAAGATATGCTTCGGGCTTGCGTTATGGATTTTCGGGGTAATTGGGAAGATCACCTACCGTTAGTTGAATTCGCATATAACAATAGCTACCAATCTAGCATCGAGATGGCGCCGTATGAAGCTTTATATGGGAGACCATGTCGATCACCCGTTTGTTGGACCGAGTTGGGCGAGGCTACGTTAATTGGGCCGGAATTGATCCAAGAAACTTCTGAGAGCATGAAAACTATTCGTAAACGTCTCCTTGAAGCGCAAAGGAGGACTACCGAGCAAGTCAAAGTAATTCGCCAATGGTTATTAACCGCACAAAGTAGACAAAAGAGTTATGCCGATCGTCGTCGCCGACCGTTATCGTTTGAAGTGGGGGATCACGTGTTTCTTAAGGTATCGCCACGTCGGGGATTATCTTGTTTTGGGCAGAGGGGCAAGCTTTCTCCATGTTTTATCGGGCCATTTGACATTATTGTGGGCACGCGCCCCGGAAAATCGCCCGATTTTGGTTTCGAATGGATGTTTGTTTGGGGGGCGGCCCTTTTGGAAAAATAGCGCGGCGAAACGCTTCGATTCAGAGTCGCCACTCGGGTTTTAGCGGAAGAACACCCAAGGAACCGAACTCGAGAACGTTTGCTACGTTTTGCTTTGATTTGAAAAATGTTTGATTTGATTTGAAAAGGCGTAGACCAGTCCGTCGTCACCTTCGATATCTGAGGTTCGGGAGCCAGGTTACGAGAGGGGAAGGGTTTTATGGCACCCCTCTCGCCCAATCCGGAGATCGGTCTCTACTCGGGCATTTTATTAAAACATTTGCATTTTTCTCTCATTTGATCATTTTTGGCCAGTTAGGGCGGGGGAACAGTTAATAGGGATTAATACTGTAACACGTTGCAGTTTGTATGACAAAATGTTTATGAATGATGATTTGCTTGCTTGAATTGAACTAAATGTAAGAACATAGATTGAGAACAAGCGCTGCCAGAAGTCCAGCGGGATGATGTACGCTGCCCGCCGGGTGCGTGAGCAGGCGACATGCTGGCACGCCATGGCCAAGCCACGACACGCCAACACACCCTGCGCACGCCACCTTACGGCTGGCGTACACTACCGCATCAATTTCTTACAGCTCCTACTCTCAATCCTCTGGGCTCTGGAAGGGACCAGTGCACACCCAGGGCAAACCACGCAGTCTATAATATTGATTATACACAAATACAGACATAAGGGATGGCCAGTAGCCAGGGAAATAGCAAGACAGACCCCATAAACAGAGTGGGGAGAAACCATCCTGAGCTAAGATGTAAGGGCCAGGCACTGGACTTCAAGAAACATGCCGTACGCCACCTTTTGGACGTCGTACGCCAGCTTATTATGTGAACCAGTGTTTGGCTTTACATCATCTGGGTTCTGGAACATGACCAGACATGCCCCAGAGGCCTTGATAATAAAGAAAACACAAGTATTGAAAGGTACGCTTGAACAGTTCTATAATACAGAAAGCAGTAGACTGGTTTTTAGCATGCTGTAAGGTGATGACATAAAGAAAATAAGCAATAAATGAGCCCTACATGATCCCCACGCCGACTGCGCACGTACAGCCAAAGGTGGCGTACGGCTAAGAGTAGCTGGCGTGCGCCATGTTGTGGCTCCTACGACTAATTTATTTTACCAGAAAGGGACCTGGACTAGTATCAGTTACTAGCCAGAACCCTTCTGGTTCCCCTCAGGGGTTGAAAACAGAACGTAGCACAAAGATGGTATACCTTGTGTGCAAGAGATGAGAGGAAGAAAGTGAGCTTTGGGGGTTGAAGATGGAGGCAATGGGGTGACTGATCAGTAGTGGGAGGTGTGTACTGGGCTCCTCTGTCTCTCACTCTTTCAATGGGAGAACAAGAGCAAGAGAGAAGAGAGGGAGTGGACTTGGACTCTTAATGGTGCTAACCCCTTGCAAATGAATGCAAGGGGGGGATTTATAGGAGGAGAGGACTGGAGAGGGGGAGGCTGACCAGTTGGGTTAAGAGGTGAGTTGGTTGCTTGGGTTGAGTGAGGAGCCTCCCATGCATTAAATGCATGGGACTAGGTGTAGGAGAGGGTGAGGGACGGTCCAGCAAGAGATAATCATTAGGAGCACTGTTCCCTGTACTCTGGAGCCGCAGAAGTCTCGGTCGCGTGCTGTAAAAGCGATGATTTGACCGGTCTTGTCCCTCCGTACGCCACCTATGACATACCGTGCGCCAGGTCAAACTCAGTCAACGGTCGATGATCGACACGTGGCACGTACCTGGCGCACGCCAAGGAGAGGGTGGCGTAAGCAAGGTATGGCTTTGCTGAGGTTCATTGGGCTCGAGATTTGAAGGGTTTGAAGTGGGCTTTGAAGGTGGGTTTTGAAGGAGGAGGGTCCAACGCCCAAAGCTCAAATCCTTCCATCGACCTTGAACTGTTCTCGACCGTTTATCATCATCGGGTCAACAAAGGAAGTAAAAGGACTAATCCCGGACAGTCCAGAATGGGGTGTCTACAGAAGCCCCCCTTTGATGGCACTTGGAGCACCATTTGGTTGAGTGGAGACAAGTAACGTCAAAGGTTGTCTAGACACCCTACTCTTGACTATCCCGAGCAAGATAAAGAAGACATGAACCTTAAAGAACCTGGTCGGTGAGTCCAGCCAGCCAGATTATTTGAGAAAGACTGCTGCCTGCGGAGGGCTTGGACAGACCGCTGCTTGATTGCACGGGAAGGGCGGCAAGAGCTACCGTAGAAGGCAAACTTTGCTGGGGACAATCTTCCACGCTTTGCTGGGGGAAGGAGATGAATTGGACGGATGGACCGTCGTTGATTTGAAATTGGACGGCTGGACCGTCGTTGATTTGAAATTGGACGGGTGGGCCATCGCTGATTTGAATTTGGACGGGTGGACCGTCGTTGAATTGAAATTGGACGGGTGGACCGTCGTTGAATCGAAATTGGACGGGTGGACCGTCGTTGATTTAGAATTGGACGGGTGGACCGTCGTTGATTTGGAATTGGACGGGTGGACCGTCGTTGATTTGAAATTGGACGGCTGGACCACCGTCGTTGATTTAGAATTGGACGGCTGGACCGTCGTTGATTAGGAATTGGACGGGTGGACCGTCGTTGATTTAGAATTGGACGGGTGGACCGTCGTTGATTAGGAATTGGACAGGTAGATCGCCGTTGGTGGGGACCAAACCGTCCTCGATACAAAGAACTCCAACATCCACGGGTAAGTCGTGTCAGGTAGGTTAAATTCCATCTGTTGGGAATCAGAGCCAATCTCCTTATCAAAGACCATCCGAGACAAAGCAATAAGGCTGTTGGAAGATGCATTTGAAGCAAGATTGAAGTAAAGGTATCTGTTCGGGTCAGGCCGAAGCAGAGTCTTCTGGGGAATAATCAGTTGCAGATGGTCAGACCTATCGAAGAATATTCTGATTGCCGGACCATCGTTGATTTGAGACGGTGGGTCATCGCTGAGGGACGACTCGTTGAACCATCGTTGATTTGAGACGGTGGGTCATCGCTGAGGGGCGACTCGTTGAACCATCGTTGAGTTGAGACGGTGGGTCATCGTTGAGGGACGACTCGTTAAACCATCGTTGACTTGTGACGGTGGGTCATTTTTAAGGGATGACTCGTTAAACCATCGTTGACTTGTGACGGTGGGTCATTTTTAAGGGATGACTCGTTAAACCATCGTTGACTTGTGACGGTGGGTCATTTTTAAGGGATGACTCGTTAAACCATCGTTGACTTGTGACGGTGGGTCATTTTTAAGGGATGACTCGTTAAACCATCGTTGACTTGTGACGGTGGGTCATTTTTAAGGGATGACTCGTTAAACCATCGTTGATTTGTGACGGTGGGTCATTTTTAAGGGATGACTCGTTAAACCATCGTTGATTTGTGACGGTGGGTCATTTTTAAGGGATGACTCGTTAAACCATCGTTGACTTGTGACGGTGGGTCATTTTTAAGGGATGACTCGTTAAACCATCGTTGATTTGTGACGGTGGGTCATTTTTAAGGGATGACTCGTTAAACCATCGTTGATTTGTGACGGTGGGTCATTTTTAAGGGATGACTCGTTAAACCATCGTTGATTTGTGACGGTGGGTCATTTTTAAGGGATGACTCGTTAAACCATCGTTGACTTGTGACGGTGGGTCATCGTTGAGGGACGACTCGTTAAACCATCGTTGACTTGAGACGGTGGGTCATCGCTGAGGACGACTCGTTGAACCATCGTTGATTTGAGACGGTGGGTCATCGCTGAGGACGACTCGTTGAACCATCGTTGATTCGGGACGGTGGGTCATCGCTGAGGACGACTCGTTGAACCATCGTTGATTCGGGACGGTGGGTCATCGCTGAGGACGACTCGTTAAACCATCGTTGATTCGGGACGGTGGGTCATCGCTGAGGACGACTCGTTAAACCATCGTTGATTCGGGACGGTGGGTCATCGCTGAGGACGACTCGTTAAACCATCGTTGATTTGATTGAAAGAGGGTTTGAACTTTGTTGGGAAACGGGGATGGGCAGACCATCATTGAATGCCGAGGCGGACTCTCCTGGGGATTAATCAGTTGCGGACAAATCATTACCCTGGGGGATCGAACCTTTTTCGGCCTACAGAAACTTCAACAGCCACGGGTAGGTCGTGTCAGGTAGGTTAAATTCCATCTGTTGGGAACCAGAGCCAATCTCCTTATCAAAGACCATCCGAGACAGAGCAATAAGACTGTTGGAAGTTGCACTTGCTATACATAAATATGGATTAGGATAGGCGGATGGTTGTTATAGATTGATTAGACGGGCAGACCGCCGTTATGGTGATTGATTGGATGGGCGGCCGCTGAGTTGAACGGCGGGCGATATTCTGAATGCCGTGAAAGGTTGGAAGCGGGCGATATGGCTGATCGCCGTTGATGGATTGAAGTGGACGACATTCTGATCGTCGTTGCATTGAATTGACTTTGAGGACGACATGGCTGGCCGTCGTTGAATTGAGAAGGACGATATGACTGACCGTCGTTGATTTGAGAAGGACGATATGGCTGACCGTCGTTGATTTGAGAAGGACGATATGGCTGACCGTCGTTGATTTGAAAAGGACGATATGGCTGACCGTCGTTGATTGAATTGATTTAAATGACGACACGGCTGGCCGTCGTTGAATGAATTGATTTGAAAGACGATATGGCTGACCGTCGTTGATTTGAATTGATTTAAATGACGACATGGCTGGCCGTCGTTGAATGAATTGATTTGAAAGACGATATGGCTGACCGTCGTTGATTTGAATTGATTAGAAGGACGATATGGCTGACCGTCGTTGATTTGAATTGATTTGAAAGGACGATATGGCTGACCGTCGTTGATTGAATTGATTTAAATGACGACACGGCTGGCCGTCGTTGAATGAATTGATTTGAAAGACGATATGGCTGACCGTCGTTGATTTGAATTGACTTAAATGACGACATGGCTGGCCGTCGTTGAATGAATTGATTTGAAAAGGACGATATGGCTGACCGTCGTTGATTGAATTGATTTGAAGGGACGATATGGCTGACCGTCGTTGATTTGAGAAGGACGATATGACTGACCGTCGTTGATTTGAAAAGGACGATATGGCTGATCGTCGTTGATTGAATTGATTAGAAGGACGATATGGCTGATCGTCGTTGATTGAATTGATTAGAAGGACGACATGGCTGGCCGTCGTTGATTTGAATTGATTCTGGGTAGTGGTTTCGGCTCTAGTTCCAGCAGTGACTTGATCCCAGGTATGAACCCCCAAAATCCTGATTACTTGCTGCTTTCAATACTGGACAGGCATGCTTTAGCACTTGATAGACTTTTCCTGTTTTCAACAGTTGATATACAATATGCAATGATATGTATTCAATTGTATGCACAAATTGAAAATGCAGATGCAAGCTAACGGCGGCTCCTAAAAGGACGACGATGCCTGAGGACTACCACTGAGATTCATTACTTTACTGCCTTCTGCTTTTGAGTTTCGGGCTTGCGTGCCAAAATAGAGGGGCATTGAGTGGGCTGGTGTGCCTCAGTTGACATAGTGACGACATTGGGCCTGGTTGCCCCTTCCTTGATGCTTAGGCAGATGTGCCCCATAGATATGTTTTGTTTTGCCATGGGCTGACATACTCTTGTTGTTCACACGATTCCACTGCTTGGATAGAAGATAGAAGCTAGGGTAGCAATGTAAAAGTTACATTTTTCAGTTTATTGACTCTCCTTTGAGACAGAGTGCATAAACCCACCACTAATATCTAATTTGCATTGACAAGTGAGCTGAGTCGACACACAGACACACGTATATGTACAGACTTGCCTAGCTCGACTGAAAAAGGGATAAAGAGCCCCAGGATGCGATGCAAACTCTTAGATTCGCGGAAAAATGAAATTTTAGGCATCGATGAGCCAAAATTCAAATATCCCGTACGCAGATGAAACTGACACTTACGTAAGGTCAAATAGATGTACAATGACCTGTACGAACAAACAAAATTGAGAAGAAAGCCCCAGAATGGGAGACAGACTGAAACACTTGAAAAATGTCGCAGAGATGGACAAAAAGACGCAAAGGGATGACTCGATATAGGCCCGGACTGAAACCGACACCTCCATGCAGTCACATTAGGTCTGCATGACTTGCATGGTATGGAAAACTTGGCAAAAGCCCATTGAATGATATTCGAGGTGCTTTGAATGATAGAACAACTTTCGAGGCACCGAGACCTTGATTTGAACTTGAGGTACCCACGCAGGAGTCCAAAATATTTGGTAGGCACGATGGCCGCCTACTGTTGCTTGCTCCAGGAATCGAATGAGCGCACGCGGGTTTGAAACCAACGTGCATCACTTTGAACAAAAACGCGTAAACTTTGGATTAGCGCGCATGACTACAAATCCGCTACGGCTACCAGACTTCGCTGAACTTAGAATAAACTGTGAGCCGTTAGGCCTCGCAAGCATTTCGTTCTGTTTTTCATGCTTCAGATTTTTTTCTTGAAGGCTTTTGCTCAGCTTTGAAATTGAAGAAGTAGTTTGAAATAAAATTGAAAGACGAAAGGTTTTCCCCCTTCTGCACAAATGAAGCTTGTCTTCTTCTTGACTATGGCGACGTACCGAAGCCTTTGATCCAATTGATAGATTGCGACCGAGCTTCAAGGAAGGATTTGTCGAAACATAGCTCAGGCGGCCAACACGGTGCACCAAAGCCAAAACTTGAGATCCAGTTGATAGATTATGACCGAGTCTCGAAGAGAGAGACTGCCTACGTATCCCGTTCTGGGGAATCAGGTCAAAACGTAGTTCAGGCCAAGGTTCACTCGTGTATTTTACCTCTCCTTTTTACGCTCTGACTTTTGCCTAGTACCGCCCACTTGGGTCTTCGGTCTAGCGAGCTTTCGACTTTTTGCCTATTTATTTTTGCCTAGACCGCCTCTTTAGGTTTTCGGTCTAGCAGGCTGCTCTAACTTTTGCTTGGAACTGCCCACCCTTGTGGTTTTCAGCCCAACGAGCTTCTCTTAGGGGTAAGCAATACTTGAATTGATCTACGCTGACCACGGTATTGATTTGTCACCGTCGAGGTTGATGATTTTTGACTGCAGCCCCAGATAGAATGGCTTTGATAATGAAAGGGTTCTGACTGCTTCGGTTTGAAATGCCTCGCTCTAGGCCACTTTTTGCACCTTTTTAATGTGCACTTGATAGGAATGATGTTGTTACTGTTTTGAACATGGTACAAGGCCTGGAGCCGTCTGAGTTTCTGCTTTCTGGATTGGCATCCGGTACCAGGGGATTCGACGCTTCTTTATCTTCTGATCATCGCCAGGCGTGTCTTTGTGAGATCCATGCCAAGATGTTGTTGAATTCTTTGAACAAGTCTGAATGGGAGCAATGCTCTTCTGGGGACAGTGCTGAAACAATTTGAAGCTTCTGGGGGTCTACCTCATCTTTCAAGCTTATTTGAAATTACTTCTTCCTTTTAAAAGGCTGAGCATGCCTTTCGTCTTCCCTTTCGGCGAGGGAACACATTTCCTTGGGGATGATCCCATCGAAATCTATCCCTTCGTCGTCAGGGTCGACACAGTTTATTCAAAAGCCAGCAAAATACTTAGAAGCAAGATAAAGCATATCATAAAACCCTCGGGGTTGCCAAGTACAACAAAAAGACTTGAATAAAAACTACGACGTGGAGGGCCAAGAGGCACAAACTCCGACTCAGAGCTAGACTTAGACGACTTGACAGACACTGTGTCAGACCCAGACTCAAAAAGTGTCAATGCAAATTAGACGCGATTTGAAAATGCAACTTTTATATTTACCCTTGACTTCCTTGCAGAGAGGTGGGAGTTAGAGGACAACAAGCCCAAGCAACAACACTTCGGCTTCTTTAGCTTCTTCGGCCAGACCCACTGGAGAGAACTTCTTGAACAACAGCCTCAAAATCCTCATGATCACAAGACCACAGCTTGTCCGCCTTCTCCTTTGATTGATCAAGCTTCCTCTTGAATTCCTCCTTTGCAGGCTCCTGATCACTGTCAACCCAGGTATCGGCAGTAAGGATCTCGATTTCACCTATGGCCGTCAGGTCGACCTCGGGTTCAGACGGGAGAGACAAGATTGGCTTGGATTGATTTTCTGGGATGATGTGGAGGCTAGGATTGAATATGGTGGAGGTTGGGTTGATTTGAGTGGAGGTAATGGATAGCTGGCTAACACGTGGGTTGGAACCGTGTTGAGGCAGAAATTTGGACATGACATTGGGTTTTGATGGGGGTGGAGCTTGAATGGTGCCATTATCGATGAGATCTTGAATGGCATGTCGAAGGCGGAAGCAGGCATCAGTGAGATGGCCAGGCATTTGATGGAAAGCACAATAGGCATTTGAATTGTAGGATGCCGGGAATGTTCGAGGCGAAGGAGTTGGAAGGAGTGGCTTGAGGAAGCCAGCTTCGAGGAGCTTCTCATAAACCGAGGACAAAGGTATGGAGAAGTGGGAGAAGGTCCTTGGTGGGCTCCGACGACTGGATTGAGGAGCAGAAGGCACTCTTTTGCCCTTGGGATTGATTTCTTTGTTGCGCATATCCTCCCTTTCAGCATGGGCTTTGAAAAAGGATCCAACATTCTCCTTCGGGTAAGTCCTGGCTTCATGAAACTCAGCCAGAACTTTGAACATGTCCTTTGAGCATTGCTTGATTCCGATCGCAGGAGTGTGGCAGACTTGAGAGGATTCCTTGATTAGTCCCTGATCCAGCTTTGACATGACGGAGGTAAAAAGGTCAACCAGCCCCTGGACCATAACCATTTGCTTGTCCATTTTCTGGTTCAGTTCCTGTATAGCCCTTTTCAGCTCAGCCAGTTCTGTTTGTGCTGCCATTTTGGATTGATGATCGATGAGAGTGACTGGCCTAGAGCTTTGGACAGCAAAGTAAATGAGAACTCAGTGGCGTTCCTGCAACAAGATTTTGAAAGAATCCAAAGAAATGCAATGCGCATGTCATCATCGTCAGTGTCCTCCTAGACTCTAGAAACGAGGTTGTCTCATGACGTTCGGATGCTGCCAGAATCCTCGGATTTCTTTTCGACAGTGTATCCTTGTTTGAGTCGATGGGCACTAAGGGATGTCAAGATAGCCTAAGTCTTTTGACCACTCCTTTATCGAAGTTTCAACTTTGGAGGTCGGAACAACTCGGTGTAGATGACGTGATACCGGAACCGGAGTGGCGTAAGCAGCCTTGATGGTGTAAGTGATTAGCACTTTAACATGGATGGTGTAAGTATCACGGCATTCTCTCCATTTGTTCCTAGTTTTCTGTTTGAAACTTCGATCTGGTTTAGACAAGAGACTTAAACAGTCCTGATTTCCCAAAGTCTCGCTGACCCAAGGATTTTGGAAATTGATAACGCGCAACATCAAGATGCACGACTCGTCATCGGTCCATGGCAGGGTCCTAACAATCACGAGACGAACTCGAGACAGACCTAAAAGCCGCCCTAGCATGCTCCTACGCAAAGCGGGATGTATGTATGTACAGGCATGCGATAAGGAAAGCAGTAACACATAGACAGTTTATGGGGGTTAGATGCAAGTAATCCTACCCTGTAGGTTCCTGTCTTAGGTTGAAAGGTTCTAGTGCTTTGTACACATGATGAGGCTGGTTTTGGTTTAAGGGGTTCCTCTGACTAGAGCCGCGGTATACCTCCCACTGCAATGCGTGCAGCAAAGCAATGGTCAAACGGTATTACGACTCATCATCGTCCAAGGTTGTTGGGCATTCGAGGACCCCGGGCTCCAGTAAACTGTGCCGGTTACCCAAAACACCTCAACGGGGCTTATCCAACATCGATGCAAATGAAGAATGCCAAAGTTTGACCAAATGAGAGAGAAATGCAAAATTTTGAAAAATGCCTTTTGAAGCTTGGCCCACTTTTATTGATCAATACTTGGAGAAAACTACATAAGTGAACAGCAATAAAAGCCCCAGTTCGGATTGGTCGGATGCTGAGATCCTGTTACGTCACCATTCCGTTCTTCAGCAGCGCGGAGCGTACTGTTTTGCCAGACTTTTGAAGATCGTTCATTCATGTATTAATCGCCAAATATTAATCAATGCAGTGTTCCCCAGCAGAGTCGCCACTGTGGGCACGCGCCCCGGAAAATCGCCCGATTTTGGTTTCGAATGGATGTTTGTTTGGGGGGCGGCCCTTTTGGAAAAATAGCGCGGCGAAACGCTTCGATTCAGAGTCGCCACTCGGGTTTTAGCGGAAGAACACCCAAGGAACCGAACTCGAGAACGTTTGCTACGTTTTGCTTTGATTTGAAAAATGTTTGATTTGATTTGAAAAGGCGTAGACCAGTCCGTCGTCACCTTCGATATCTGAGGTTCGGGAGCCAGGTTACGAGAGGGGAAGGGTTTTATGGCACCCCTCTCGCCCAATCCGGAGATCGGTCTCTACTCGGGCATTTTATTAAAACATTTGCATTTTTCTCTCATTTGATCATTTTTGGCCAGTTAGGGCGGGGGAACAGTTAATAGGGATTAATACTGTAACACGTTGCAGTTTGTATGACAAAATGTTTATGAATGATGATTTGCTTGCTTGAATTGAACTAAATGTAAGAACATAGATTGAGAACAAGCGCTGCCAGAAGTCCAGCGGGATGATGTACGCTGCCCGCCGGGTGCGTGAGCAGGCGACATGCTGGCACGCCATGGCCAAGCCACGACACGCCAACACACCCTGCTCACGCCACCTTACGGCTGGCGTACACTACCGCATCAATTTCTTACAGCTCCTACTCTCAATCCTCTGGGCTCTGGAAGGGACCAGTGCACACCCAGGGCAAACCACGCAGTCTATAATATTGATTATACACAAATACAGACATAAGGGATGGCCAGTAGCCAGGGAAATAGCAAGACAGACCCCATAAACAGAGTGGGGAGAAACCAGAGGCCAGGATTGAGCTAAGATGTAAGGGCCAGGCACTGGACTTCAAGAAACATGCCGTACGCCACCTTTTGGACGTCGTACGCCAGCTTATTATGTGAACCAGTGTTTGGCTTTACATCATCTGGGTTCTGGAACATGACCAGACATGCCCCAGAGGCCTTGATAATAAAGAAAACACAAGTATTGAAAGGTACGCTTGAACAGTTCTATAATACAGAAAGCAGTAGACTGGTTTTTAGCATGCTGTAAGGTGATGACATAAAGAAAATAAGCAATAAATGAGCCCTACATGATCCCCACGCCGACTGCGCACGTACAGCCAAAGGTGGCGTACGGCTAAGAGTAGCTGGCGTGCGCCATGTTGTGGCTCCTACGACTAATTTATTTTACCAGAAAGGGACCTGGACTAGTATCAGTTACTAGCCAGAACCCTTCTGGTTCCCCTCAGGGGTTGAAAACAGAACGTAGCACAAAGATGGTATACCTTGTGTGCAAGAGATGAGAGGAAGAAAGTGAGCTTTGGGGGTTGAAGATGGAGGCAATGGGGTGACTGATCAGTAGTGGGAGGTGTGTACTGGGCTCCTCTGTCTCTCACTCTTTCAATGGGAGAACAAGAGCAAGAGAGAAGAGAGGGAGTGGACTTGGACTCTTAATGGTGCTAACCCCTTGCAAATGAATGCAAGGGGGGGATTTATAGGAGGAGAGGACTGGAGAGGGGGAGGCTGACCAGTTGGGTTAAGAGGTGAGTTGGTTGCTTGGGTTGAGTGAGGAGCCTCCCATGCATTAAATGCATGGGACTAGGTGTAGGAGAGGGTGAGGGACGGTCCAGCAAGAGATAATCATTAGGAGCACTGTTCCCTGTACTCTGGAGCCGCAGAAGTCTCGGTCGCGTGCTGTAAAAGCGATGATTTGACCGGTCTTGTCCCTCCGTACGCCACCTATGACATACCGTGCGCCAGGTCAAACTCAGTCAACGGTCGATGATCGACACGTGGCACGTACCTGGCGCACGCCAAGGAGAGGGTGGCGTAAGCAAGGTATGGCTTTGCTGAGGTTCATTGGGCTCGAGATTTGAAGGGTTTGAAGTGGGCTTTGAAGGTGGGTTTTGAAGGAGGAGGGTCCAACGCCCAAAGCTCAAATCCTTCCATCGACCTTGAACTGTTCTCGACCGTTTATCATCATCGGGTCAACAAAGGAAGTAAAAGGACTAATCCCGGACAGTCCAGAATGGGGTGTCTACAATTATCGAGAAGATCGGGGAAGTAGCGTATCGGTTGGCATTACCACCAAGATTATCGAACGTTCACGATGTGTTCCATGTGTCAATGTTGCGTAAGTATGAACCGGATCCGTCACATGTTCTAGAGTGGTCCGAGTTAGAGTTAGAAGCCGATGCATCTTATGGGAAGGAGCCGATACGTATCCTAGATTCACGCGAGCAACGCTTGAGGGGTAAGACTATTCCGTTAGTGCGAGTCTTATGGAGTCATCTTGGGAAAAAAGAGTCAACGTGGGAAAGGGAAGATGAAGTGAGAGAAAAGTACCCGCATTTGTTTTCGAACTAATCAATGTGAGTTTTGAAACTATAATCTTTTGATTGTTAGCTTATTGTTTGATGATATATGTTATGGCATGAGCATGTACGTTTGATGCATAATCTTAATTGACTTGCGTTGAAAATTTCGGGACGAAATTTCTTTAAGGAGGATAGATTGTAGAAATTTGTAGAGATCCGTAATTTATTTAATTATTGAAATTAATTTTTAAATGCCTAATTGAGATAATATGGATTAATTGGTGGATATTTTGGATTGAGGGCTAGAGTGAAAGAATAGAGAGTTAAGGGGGTGTGTGTGTGATATGAAGATATGTGGGTATATAAGGGTGTGTGTTAGATGTAGGAGATCAAAATCTCACCTCTCAACTCTCTCTCATCCGTTCTCTCCCTCTCCCCACCGGCTATCTCTCTCTCTCCTCTCTTCTCACCCAAAACTCCACTCCATCTCCCAAAATCTTCAAGAAACAACCTCCCTCCGGCCTTGCAATCGCGTTGTTGAGCTCGGAGATCCTTGGGTTGAGTTTAAATCAAAGTTTCGGAGTCCAAAAAGCTAGGGCTCATTCAAAAATGCTTGAATCTCGACCATTATTGCGAGGTAGGGACTTCTTTACTTGTTTTATATGTTTATACGTTGATTTGGTGAAAAATCGTGCCCTTGATTGTCGGATTTTGGTTCTTGAGAATGTCTGAAAATCTGCTGAAAGTTCTACCCGAAGCCCCGTGGTATCGATACGGATTAAGGGTCGTATCGATACAGTAAGCTTATCTTTTTGGACAGTTGATTCCGTATCGATACGGATTAAGCGCGTATCGATACAGTGAGCTTATCTCCAGTTTTGCACCTTTTGTTGCTTCTCCGTTGATTGTTTTGATCCCCAATCACTTCTAAACCCTTTTGGACACCTCCTAAACTATCTCAAGCTTGTCTAATTGACTTTCCATGATGACTCGATGTACTCCTTGGTCCGTTGGTCTTCCGTTAACAATAACCGAATAAGAATTGACCTAGTTAAACGTTGTAAATGCACTTTCTATAGATTGTTGGTATTGTGTGATCATTCATGGTGCATTTGTGATGGCTTTGGCATAATGTGGGGTGTTCTATCTATGAACGTGTCCATGGGGGAGTCCTAGTTTGCATGTTATATGAGAAATAGTTGATTTGGGGTCGAAGGTTGGTTTAGGAAGTCCCGTAACGCAAGTGGTGGTAATATGGAGACTTAAAGGGTTTCGTAACGCAAGTGGTGGTAATACGGTAACCCGAGTCGTTAGAGATCACTGTGACGCAAGTGGTGGTAACACGGTAATCCTTATGGTGTTATTCCGGTAACGCAAGTGGTGGAAATACCGATGGTGAAGTTTTGGGTTAGTAAGTCGAGTTGGGATTGTTAGAGGGATTAGCATCGTAGGGCTCATGCATACGATTTCATTAAGGGTTCATTTGCAAATTGATTGGTTACCGTCTGTCGAGCTGTGTTTCCTTACCCTCTCATGTTTGCTCTTATCATCATATTTGCATATAAATTTGGTAAAGATTTTCCTACTGGGCTAGTGTAGCTCAACAAAATCCTTCTTTTCAGGTTCGAACGTTGGGCTATAGACTGCATGTGACGGCGTGCTTGTACATGAAGATTTTTGGGAGCTAACCTTGTTTTAGTTACTTGATCATCTTTCGTAATTGAGTTGCTTTTGTAAGGATGGGTTTGTAACTAAATATTCCTAAGCTCCTTTTGACTAGAAAGTTGTATTAATTTGAGTTGGTTGTATTTGTAACTAAGTTAATTTCGGCCGTAGTGCCAAGGTGGTATTTCTGTAACTATGGGGACTTGTTTGTAAAATTTAAACAGGTGGAAACTCTTTTGGGTTATATATACGTTATGCGAGGATCTTTTGTTAAGTTGCATTATTTATTTAAGTTGAAAATCGAGGTCGTGACACAAAGCTTCTACCAGTTCCATAGCTTCACGAAAGAGCAAAGCAAAGAAACAGAGCCCACCAAAGCAAAAGGCTTCCACATAAAATTATCCACCCAGGTAGCCCCAATGCCTAAGAGAGGCAAATCATGTGAACCAATTTCTTATCCCAATAATTGATACCCCAACAAATTTTGTGCTTGGACCCATTTACTTTCCAAATGCATCGGCTAAATTACCTACCTATTATCCAGTACATTACGATGAGCCCCTACTTCTTTCACTTTCGGGCCTTCATCGGACTGGTTGGAGTACCAAAGGCACCATTCAATCGTGGTACACAGTCTTTCCATCCTGGGAAAAATGGGTCAATCGAATGAAGAAATACCTAGCCTTTTCATGGCGAGAGATGGACCTCTATGAGGTTATTGATTTATCTATACACCACTAGAGTTAAACCGTAACCTAATTGCAGCTGGTGCTTGTTTTTGGTTGGTATCTTCCAATGCCTTTATTTTCCCAAATGGACCAATGAAGCCAAATATTTTGGATGTTATACATCTAACTGGCTTGTCAAGTTTAGGCGAGAAAGTCAATGCTACCATTGATCATACACCTTATGAACCACTATTTGATGTTTCTGAGGGTCCGTGGAGCTATTCAAATTTCATAGCTACATACAGTACAACTAATGATCAATAACCCTTATTTCATGAGAAAATTGCTTTTTATGTATACTGGCTTAATAAATATCTCCTATGTGTATCTGGTGTAAAGATCACTAAGGAGTATGTTTATTCGGCAGTTTGTTTGGCACAAGGCACCAAACTTGCATTGGCTCCTTTTGTAGTAGGAACCTTATATAAAGGGCTTTGGTCATTTGTACAAAGTAAAATAACTAGTAATTGTGGTGGCCTATTTTGGATTCTTCAAGCATGGTTGTATGCTTATTTTCCAACAATCAAACCTCTCAGCCAATTCCCTAAAAGAAAAGATGGTGGCAAATGTTTTAAGTTATGCTGAATATTTTCTATCACATGAGCCATGACAAGAGAATACTGCATTCAAGAGGTATTTCAAGGCTTTTTACAATCTTGATCTTGGAGATTTGCCAACTTCCTTTTAAAGAATGTTCCTACTCAGCTTCTGAAAGGATAAAGCCAATCCTTCAGCTCATGGTTCCAACCACAATAATGAACAACTTTTGGGCCAGTATCTGGATTCCCAGGTTCATTTCTATTGGATTTTCTCCATTGGCCTCACATTTTGCAAATTTAAGCTTTGAAACATATATTCCAAACCAATGTGCTAGGCAGTTTGGATTGACTCAAGGAATTCATGTTCCTTATACCCATCCTAGAATCAAGGACTTGGCTAAAACCAGGCCAATTGTAACTGAAATATTCCTAATCAAGGAGTTGGTCGAACATTACCAAGGAACAATAGCAAGCTTTGAATTCAGAAGTTTTGTAGCTGAACCCCTATCTACACCGGCCTTCAACTTATGGTGGGAGTGTGTCCGAGCTACCATTTTTACCAAAGATTTGAGAATTGCCTTTTAAGGCTGGATTTAGAAAGCAGCAAACCAGGTAAAATAGTTCTTTTGTTTAGTTGTCCAATCCAATGCTTTATTTAAATTATTCATTTCATCTTTTATTTTTATAGCCTCAATCCCAAAGAAAGTACAGACTTCTCAACCTTCTCATAGTCAAGGGAAGAGCAAAAAGGCTATGTCTGCTGAAGATTTGACTCCATTAAAGAAGAGAACCAGGAGTTTTTCAACTTTAAGCATCAGTCAAAATTCTTAAATGTTAGTTGAAACCAATCGATAAGAGAAAACAACTTCTAAAGAAGAAGCTGATGATTCTCAAATCATTGAAACATACAAAAGGGTAAGAATTTTACCTCGAGTATTTTTATTCGACCATCAATGTATAGTATTTGGCCATCCAACTTTATCATGTGTTGAACTTATCTATTTAGAGGACAAGAAGGAAGCTTCATTTGCTAGCTAACTCAAATGATGACAATGGTCATGATAAAGGCTCATCTACCAATCTCTCAAGTGCTGTGGATTCTCAACCTTTGAAGGCTAAGTCCAGTGTTCTCAAAGAATCACCTCTTAGGTCCCGAGTTCACACAGATCAAGAAAATACAGAACCTGAGAAAATTGAGACTTCAGAAATGTCACGGCCTATGGAGATGGCTCGTGTTTCCGTGCTGAATCCACTTCCACAATCATCCACAATACTTGGTGTCACAATCTTTGACCAACCATCAATATCACCTGGAGTCATAGAAACAGCTGCGTAATCAATTGATGATGTTCAAATACCAAGTATGCCAATTGATGATTCAACTTCTAAGGTCCCCGTACAAGAAGAAGCCTTTCAAGAAGGCAATGAAACACCTTTCGATTTTCAAGGTCAAAATGTATCAATGCCTCAAAGACAAAGAAACCGATGAGACAAGAAACAGAGACAATGATCCTTTTGTTCCCCAAATGTTAGAGGTTTCGAAGGATAAGAAAATACAGCAAGTAACAAATACTGATCCTACTCCTGATGCTATTTTGACTGTTGAACCTGAACCTTTCCTTTCGATTGAAGCCACTAAGACTCAAGAGCCTCCATAAAGTACATAAATTCTTCCGGTTGCTAGTCAAGATATGGCCATCACAACAAAAACTCCAATAACTTCAACCTCATCAGTTAATGAGGGGAATCCTGATTTAACCAAAACACCGAATTCCGATTTGGACCTCATGTTGAATAAAGCCAAATCATATTCTGAATCTTATTCAAGGTCCATTTCTGAGTTTTCAGAGTCTCTTACTCCTCCTGCCTTTTATCAGCTCAATGAGGAAACTAAGGATGAAGTGAAATCCTTCTTTAGGATGTCAGAGCTTCCATTATCTGAGATTTCTACTGTTCATTTCCCAGCTTTTACTAGCTGGGTGAATTAGTTGATAACCAAGAAAGTTCTTCCATTATCATAACATATCAGACTTGAAGAATTCGGTTCAAATCTGAGTGAGAGCTTAACTATAGCAACTTACTGTCAGAAGGAAATAAAGGAAAAATGTGAAACTATGAATTAGTTTGCCAATGCATCCAAGAGATTAGATACAATGGGGGACAACATCTATCAGTTGAAGGATAAGCTGCAACAAATTGATGTAGAAGAAGCTGAACTTCTTGCCCGTTTGGGCCCATTTGGGCCAGCTCAGAGAAGAAAGAAAATCCTTACTAGCATGAAAGGAATTGATCAATCATGAATTGGCTAACATCACTTATGATGAACAAGGGATCAAAGCTATTGTATCTATGGCCAAAGCTAATTTTTTGAAGAACCAAGAGAGATACAACGTTATCAACAACAGATGGAGCTATTTTACCAAACTCTTCATGAAATTTAAGTCTAAAATTCAATGACTGTCTGTAAACAATATGCCTATTTGTGTTAGGCCTAGTATCACACTTGAAGTGTCAGTTTTTGTAACTATGTATAGCCTACTCTTTTAAGGCCTTGTTTACTTTTGTTTTAAGTTAATTCATGTCAAACCTGTGATATGAGGTTTAATATCAACTTGTATTTAATGATCTTTTTATCAGAATGTTGATATTGACCTCTGTTGGCACTGTTAATACTTCAAAATTTGAACAAGCCGCCAAATGACTCATCCACTTCCTAATAATAGTGGAGATTGTGGGTAATAACTACTTAGAAAACTGAAACGTCATCTACTTTCCTTGTTTATAAATTGAACCCACATTAATTCATTTTCGTCAACCAATCTAAATCCCAAATCAAACCCTACCACATTCTTCTCTTTTATCATGGCAACCAATAATCATACTTTTGAAATCATGGAGATCGATGTGAAAGCACCCGCGCTTACCTTGGATGAAGGTAATTCCTCCATCAATTGTTCACTTTCTCTCATCATAGCCATTTCTGGCTGGGATGATCCTCTACCTTCCAATCCTCCTGCATCATGGGGTATCGAACCACCCACTGAAGGGGTTGTTGTAAGAATGGAGATGCCTCCTTCATACCCAAACTCAAGTATCCGACGTTCATGTGTCAAAGTCAATTATCAATTTCCTTGGGTTAGGGAAGAACCAAAGGCCATGTTATTAGACTCTTTGCTCTACATGACTTATAGACCAATGCCATTTCAACTGGCAGAGGCAGGTGGAAAACCACATTTAGAGAGCCATGAATCCCTTTTTGAGAGGGCTAAAAATCAGCAAAATTATTAGAAAGAGGTAGTTCGAAAACCCTGCTATCCTGCTGATTTTTTAGATGATCAACCAGACATAACCCCTCTGAAAACCTCGATTGGTTTCAGGAATTAAGTAAATTGAGGTATGATCTTCCACTTTCTCAGGCCCATATGGGATATTCAATTTATGTTGATTCTGATGAAACCATAGCCAAAGAACTAATGGCTGCTTTTGCCTCTTTGGATGTTCATATCCTGGAAAAACATGTCTCATATCTTAATTTTCTGTGGGCATATGAAACTCTCCAATTTTATGAGAGTAATCTTATCACCATCCATCTGCATGGGTCCAAATCCGCTTTGCCTCTTATAAGGCTCTGGATGAAAGCTAGCATTGTTGCTCATTATGACCCATTTTGGGTCGATTATGAAGTGGATCATGACAAAGTGGTCAATCTCCACAACAAAGTAATGGAACTTGAGAACTCTACTTGGGTTCTTCCTCCAAATCCTTCAAAAAGCCTTTTCAAGAAACACCAGAATTGGCTAAAGACAAAGACCTATAAGAGGGTTGAACTTCTAGCCAAAGCTGGAAAAAGGGTAATGGCCATTGGTAAACAAGAAAATAAAAATGGATGCAGAAGAAATTGCCAGGGACAAAGAACATGAATTCTTGACTTATGCTTGGGAAAAATTCCATGTTTTTGTGACTTGGAGCTTCCCACACTACTTTGAAATCATCAAGATTGATGCTGAGGGCAATCCCATTGCACCTATTGAATCTTAGATTTGTAGGTTCAATCAATGTTCTACTTATGCTTTTAGTATTTATTATTTATTTATTTCCTTTTGAGTATGCAATGTAATATGTTCTTATTATGAATGAAAAGTAGACCTCAATCTACAGGCTATTATGTTACCTATAACCTTACTTGACAGAGTTTCATCAAATCTTGGGACCACTAAGATAAAACAGTGAAATGATTTATTCTCTTATCAATTGAAAATCACTAATTGCCGTCATGGCTTTTCAACTTCTTTTCGTAAGTTAAATGTGCACAACTTTTATGGCTTATAATTAACTATTGCAGTTAATTGGAAACCCTATACAACTCCCAACTTACTTCATTTATTGCCAAACATATTGCAATAGCCAGAAGACCTTATTTGAAGTCTTTTAAATGTTCTACTATCTTCACGAATCGACTAATTCCCAAGGAGAAGGAAAATATGTCTTTAAATATTTTCCATTGATTGTTCTTTCATGGGCAACCCTGAGAATTGATTCCAACTGGTATGCTCCACCCCTAAGAACTTTTAACATATGAAATGGTCCCTCCCAATTTGGAGACCATTTGCCAAATCTTCCTTTTTTTTTCTTGTCTAAAGGCAAAATTGCTTTCTAAACTAAATCTCCTTCTGCAAATGACTTTTCATGAACTCTTTTATTATAAACTCTTTCTAGTTTTTTCTTTTGTGCTTGTATATTATTTAAAGCATCAATTCTAGACTCTTCTAGTCCATCCAGCTCTCTGTATATTGCCTCTTCAAAATCAAAATTACATGGATCATAATGCCTAGCAACTCTATGAGAGGTGACATTAATTTCGACAGGTAAAACTGCAGCTTGACCATACACCAACTCATATGGTGTTGCCTTTGTACTATCCATTTTTGATGTTCTATAAGCCCACAAAACCTTTGGCAATAGGTCGTGCCATTCTTTGGGCATCCATGATGATCTTATATAAAGTATTTTTAATAATCTTATTTGTAGACTCCACTTGCCCATTTGCCTGAGCATAATAAGGAGAGGAATTTAAAATTTTTACCCCATATGAATTGGCATAAGCCATTACTTCTTGACCATTAAACACAGATGCTTGGTCAACTTTAATTGTTTCAGGGATGCCAAATCGATAGAAAATATATTCCTACAGAAAATCAATCACTTGCTTTTGAGCCACACTTCTTAAAGGAATAGCTTTTGTCCATTTTGTGAAATAATCAGTAGCCACTATTACAAATTCATGTTGTAAAGAAGAATGGGGCCTAATTTCACCAATCATGTCAATTGCCCAACCTCTAAAAGGCCATGGTTTAAAATGGATTGTAAAGAAAAAGTTGGGACCCTTTGAATTGGCCCATATTTTTGACATTTTTGGCACCCCTGTACATACGTAATGCAATCTTTTCTTATAGCTGGCCAAAAATAGCCATATCTTTTGATTAACCATTTCATTTTTTCTCTAGATTGATGAGATCCACAAGTTCCCTCATGAACTTCTCCCATCACTATCATTGTTTCAAGCTTTGCAATGCATAATAATAAAACATCATCAGACGACTTTCTAAATAAGTCATTACCTAAAATAATGTAATTAATAGCCCTTTGTTTTATACTCTTTTCTATCTTCTCACTTGGATTTTTCAGAAACTTTTTTATTGGAATTCTCCAATCTTCAAATAGATTTATTTCCATGACATCCAAATCATTTCTATCTCTTTTGACTGAGAAAGGTAAAAATCTATTTTGTAGAGACCCATAATTATTTTCTTAAATTTTAAATTTTTAATATGTGCTACACTCTTAAGTGTTCGAGGTAGATACATTATATGCACTTGGCATCCTTTGCCCTTAGAATCATTTGAGTGAGACACGAATGTTCCTAGATGCGTTAACTATTTGAATGGTCTACCGAGCCATAGGGTAGAAGGCTAGCACACTTGGAAAATGTTTGTCGACACCTAGAGAAAGTATGAGGTTGAGATGGTTGATTGTGTATTAAAGTTGGATCGGGAATACTGGAATGACAATGATTGATTATATTTATGCAATGAAAATGTGAGTAACAACTATTAATTTCCTCTTGAACTATAGATCGGAAGGTGAAGTCGTTGTTCGTAGCTACTTGCATGAAGTTGAGTTTGTGATCAATTAGTAAATACTTGGTAGTAAAGTAAATGGGTTGGTGACGAGATTAACGATGAGAATTGTGGGAAATGTAATGTGAATCGGTTAGCTAAGGATATATATATTGAAACAGGAAAAGAAGAAGCGGGTCCCATAACGCCCGGCAGGAGTATTCGCTCATGACACAGACTAGGCCCACCAACGGGTGTGGTGCTAGGGCAGGGGAAGTGGGTCCTATAACGCCCGGTAGGAGCACTCGCTCTGGACACAGACTAGGCCCACCAACGGGTGTGGTGCTAGGGCAGGGGAAGCGGGTCCCATAACGCCCGACAGGAGCATTCGCTCATGAGAACATAAACGAGAGTTTGAGAATGAAAGACGATTTTGAATGAGAAGCAATTAATGTGGAACACCAATGACTATATGGTAATTTATGAGGAAATTCAAAAGAGTTATGGTCATTCTCTACTAGAGTTGTTATATTTTGTTTACCTTAAAACATGGAGTTGTGGTGTATGAAAAGGATTTGGGATTTACGGGTGAGTTTCCTTATTGTCGAGGTGTGGTATTATTCGATGAGTCATTATTATTTCGTACTCTAACTCTACTTGCGTAGTGTGTGTATTTTTTGTGAGAGGTTGGCTAGTTATTTGAGACAAGAAAAATGATGCTTTTCATTAAAGAACTCAGATTAACCTTTAAGTCATTGAAATGGAAATGAAAAAGCAAGTATTGATTTGGGTAACGCCGTAAAGGTAAGCTGAGATTTTAAGAATATTTGTGTGTGTAGGTAAGAGTGTCAGTGCTTGAGAAATGGAGTTAAATATTTTCCAGCATGAGTATGGTATTTTGAGTCTCACTTTTGATAAAACAAATATGCTTTTGGAAAATATTTTTCCTTGATGTCTGTCTTCACTTATGCATATAATTTAGGTATGGATATCTCTATGAGCTAGTGTAGCTCACCCTTTCCTTTCAGGTACTCGTCATGACACTTAGCTTGGATTGCATGGAGTGCACATTGAGACGCCTCTTGAGAGCTTCATTGGAATCTTTAAGGAGTGGTTTATCATCAAGTTTAATTCATGTCATGTACTTTACTTGCAATAGAAGGTTGTACCTTATAATTAGATCATATGTAAAGCTATGTATAAACTCCTCTCCTTGATTACTATGAAACCCATTTAATTGTAAACGTTTGGGAGACTTTATGTAAGAAAAAAAATTTAGAGAGAAGAAAAAGAAGCGACTTGATTTGCTATTTGGATTTACATGACATTTAAGGGTAAATATAGTTAAGAGAAGGGCTTTTGTCTGTAGAAAATATATTATTATTTTAGTTGAAAATCGAGGGTGTGACATCTTTTGTACTCTTATTAATTTGTCATTCTGTTCTTTTGGAATCCTAATTCCAGAAGCAATCTGTGCCATTTGATTGGCTTCGCCATTTTCCAATCTATAAATATGCTGAAATTGCACATTATCAAAATGTAACACAAGAACTTTAACTTTCTGCAGTTGTAATTCTAATAATGGATGATTACATTTATATTCACTCGTTACCTGTCGAACCACCAATTGTGAGTCTCATCTAAATGTCTTATATTTAGTTCTTTTGCAATATCCAAACCAATAATTGAGGCTTCATATTCAGCTTGATTATTGGACAAGATTCTGCTTTCATCTAATTGAAAAGAAAATTGTAGTATTTCTCCTTTAGGAGATGTAAGCATTATACCTGGTCCAACTCCTCTATCAGTCTTAGAACCATCAAATGAAAATTTCGAAGCTTTTATTTCAACCATATGAATTTCAAATTCATCCTTTTTCATCAACATGTTAGGATGATCTGCTAAAAAGTCAGCCAATGCTTAACCTTTTACTGCATTTTGAGGCACATATTGTAAGCAATATTCTATTAAAGCTAAAAGCCATTTGCCTTGTTTTCCTCTCAAGATAGGTCTTGTTAGAATATACTTAATGATATCTATTTGTGCAATCACATACGCTGTTGATGGTAGCATATAATATCTTAATTTGATTGCAGAGAAGTACAATGTAAGGCACAACTTTTCAATTGGTTTATATTTTACTTTACACTCATTTAACCTTCTATTGAGGTAATAAATGGCCTGTTCATGGCCATTTTCATTATCTTGAACCAAAAGACTGCCAATCGACTAATGACTGGCAGACATGTATAGTTTTAAAGGTTTACCAAATATTGGCGGCATAAGAATAAGAGGCTTAATCAATGATTGTTTTAGAAATTCAAAAGCCTTCTGATGTTCCTCACCCCATCTGAAATCTTTTTGAGATTTTAATTTCAAAAGTGGAGAAAAAACAAGTGTCTTCCCATATAAACTAGAAATAAACCTTTCAAGGAAATTCACCGGAGCTTGACCATTATAGGTCATGCATTTCTCTACATTACACCTATTTGAAAACAAAAGAGATTGATTCATGGAAAAGAGAATGTCACGCCCTCGATTTTCAACATAATGAATAATACATTTCCATAAAAGAGAAACCTCGCATATCAGATACGTGACCCAGAGGAGTTTCCCACCTGTTTAATTTTACAAACAAGTCCTCTAAATTTGGATAATTACAACTTTAATCAAAAGAAAATTTAATAATAATTGGTTACAAAACCATCTTTAACAAAATGAGATTTTTACAAGGATAACAAAATAACAATGATGTCAGCTTCCCAAAAGTCTGTCACTGCCAAGCACACAATGCATGCAAACTTTTGCCCGGTGTCTGAACCTGAAAAGAAAGATTTGATTGAGCTACACTAGCCCAGTAGAAAAGTCTACACAAACTCTATATGCAAATGTAATGAGAGATGCCGAGAAAACACAGACTTCGAATAACGGAGAAGCATAGATAAGACAGAAACACTGTATCAGAATCTAAGAACTTACACGAATACCTCACTCTTATTAATCAACCTATCGCTGTCTTTTGATTTCCTTTATATCAGATATTTCCATCCATAATCACTAGCTGTTTACTTCTTTAACTAATTATATTATTAAACTTACGTCATTCCACATGTGTCTATAATCAAATCAAACATCTTATTATTCTTCGTACGGTAGTACAATCTTCCTCGTGTCCACATTGATCTTCATTAAATGCCTTTATTGCAAAACCTTTCTCTTCCTTTAATCCGGTATTTCCCATCAATAATCACTAGGGTCACCTCGGGTCTAGTTCCCTCGAGCGCAGGGTCACCCCGAGTCTTTTCCCTTAATAATGATAATAATCAGTTGGGGTCACCTCGGGTCTAGTTCCCTCGAGCGCAGGGTCACCCCGAGTCTTTTCCTCCAATAATATGAATCAGTTGGGTCACCTCGGGTCTAATTCCCTCGAGCGCAGGGTCACCCCGAGTCTTTTCCCTCAATAACGACCACTTGGGTCACATCTCGCACTTTTCATAATCATCATCATTTCATAACCAACTTCATCACCAATCTATTGATTGTGTCACAAAACTCAACTAACCATTACATAATTTCCAAACATATGTGTTCGTGCCTTTTCATTAGTTTACAAATTCGAATCAGGCACAACATAATAAGTACACCTATACAATCCTACGATACTTCATCCAACGGTTTCTGCACTTAAACCTCATAGAAAGGGTGCCAAAAGGATTGAAAGACTTGACGGGTCGAGAGGACACCAATTATTTTGTCATCTCCACAGTTCTTTCGCAACCTCGAATTTCACTCCAAGCATTTTAAACAATCTACCAATCCTCCATGTTGATTACATTTCAAAACGTCCCAAATTGTCATCCATATTAAGACTTTAACTAATTAATTAACACACACCTATTCCTTTAAGCATACCACAACACCACAAATCCTCACCGTACCTCTAAGCACACCCCCGTACATTCATAGGCACATATTAACCCACGACTAGACTCTGGGATGCCCGATTATCTAGTTTCTATACTCAGAGTCCGTAAAGTTTCAAAATCCTTTTCCAATCAATCCGTACCGTTCAAATCCATCTTTGGTCTATAAACAATTTTTTTTGTACAATCATTTTCAAATGAGCATTAAGATCATGGATACGTGCAATGAAGACATTAGATATGAGTACTCAAGTTAAAGGATCATTCGAGAAGTTCTTGGAGTGATTCAGAAGTGAACGGAACCCAAAACAATAAAGGATGGATCAAGCCAGCAAAATTGTCCAGACAGAAAGTGTTATCGATAACCTTTACGAGTGTTATCGATAACAATAGGTTGAGGTCAATTAAAACGCAACGTTATCGATACCATGAAGGGAGGTATCGATAACAAATGGGTTAATATCATTCCAGACGCGAGGGTATCGATAACAAATGGCAAATGTTAGGGATAACGATGCAACGTTAGGGATAACAATGACAAACGTTAGGGATAACGATGCAACGTTAGGGATAACATTAGGGATAACGATGCAACGTTAGGGATAACAATGACAAACGTTAGGGATAACGATGCAACGTTAGGGATAACAATGACAAACGTTAGGGATAACGATGCAACGTTAGGGATAACAATGACACGTTAGGGATAACGATGAATTTCTGGGTCTGGAACATAATGTTATCGATAACAATGGAAATGTTATCGATAACAAATGGGTTTCGAGCAGATTTTTGATAGAACCACGTGGGTTTTCAACAATAACAACAACCACCACCACAACAATCAATACAAGCTCAAACAAAGCATGGAGATACTCTAATAGGACATAGGAGAACTCAAATAACATATAAAGAGAGGTAGAATTCCCTACCTCGAGTACCCAAACACAAATCGAAAAGATGGAGCAAGTCCTAGCTTCCGGAAAACCTTGTTCCAACCGGAATACAACTTCTCCGAGCTCGAACCAGTGCGGTATGGGCCACAATACGCGAGTAGAAGATGGAATGGAGGTTATTTGTTGTGGGTTTTGAATTTGGGGTTGAGTTTTTGAGAGATGAGAGGGAGTGAGAGAGAGAGCCGAGAGAAAGAGAGAGAACGGGAGAGGAAGAAATGGGAAATAAATTCCCTGCCACTCACACATATACACACTTGCACTATATTACACCAACACCCACATCTTTCCAACCTTTGCACATTTAACCTCCATTTTCACGCTTATGCCACTTTCATCCTTTTCCCCTAATTTCAAACATAAAAATTTAATAAAGAAAATTACGGGTCTCTACAGAGAATGTCGATGATTAACAATAAGAAAAGGGAGAATGATTATGAGAATGTGAATGATTGTGGAATTATATGTGATGAGATGAATCGGTTGATGTGGGAATGTTAGTGGTATTGGTATGGTGTGTGTGAGGTAGTATGTACTGTAGGTTAAGTAGATGTCTAGAATCTTTTGACCGTAGTGTTTCGTTAGTTGATGGTCATGTGTACCTTGGGCATTTCTGTCTATTCTCATTCATTCTAGATGCATAACTCGGCATATTTTCTTATAACTTGTGTATAGATTTTCTCTACTAGGCTACTGTAGCTCAACCTATCATTTTCAGGTATTTTGCAGGTCATTGTCATGGAGTGCTTTGTAGAGACCCGTAAATTTCTTTTAAATTTTAACGTTTTATAAGTGGGCGAATAATGGTTTAATGTGGAAATTATAGTTGTGGGTCAGTGTGCAAGAGTTTGAAATGTGTGGGTGTTGGTGTGATCAGGTGCTTGTGTGTATAAGTGTGTGCCAGGGGAAGATTAATTCCCATAAACCCATCCCATTCTCTCTCCCGTTCTCTCTCTCTCGGCTCTCTCTACCTCTCTCACTCCCTCACCCAAAAACTCTCCTCCAAACTCAAAACCCACTCAAATTAAGCTTCAATCATTCATCCCTACGCGTATTGTGGTTCGTATCTCGTGGGTCTTGCTCGGTGGAGGAGTATTCAGTTGTTTTCGAAGTTTGGAGAGCTAGGGCTTGCTCAACTTGCGTGGGTTTCGCTTCTCGACTCGAGGTAGGGAATTCTACCTCTCTTTATATGTTTTATGAGTGATTTGATGCATGAAATCGTGCTTGAAATGTCGTATTTAAGCTTGGATCGAAGATCTGTTGTTGCTGTAGAATCGTCTGTTTTTCCTGGATTTCTACTGGTACGCCTGTCCTTTCTACCGGTAGAACGTTGTGACTCTGCCAGAAAATCAATTCCCTACCGGTAGGAGCAGCTCGAAAGCTGCTCAACAAGTTGCTCTACGTATTCAAGTTCTACCGGTAGGAATTCTTTACCAACCGGTAGGTCAAGCCCAAATCCAAAATGTCGGTCATTCTGTCTTCAGTTTCTATCGGTAGGGATTCTTTACCTACTGACCGGTAGGGATTCTTTACCTACCGGTAGGTCAAGTCCTACGGATTCTTTACCTACCGGTAGGTCAAGTTCTACCGGTAGGACTTGTCTTCCCTACCGACCGGTAGGGATTCTTTACCTACCGGTAAGTCAAGTTTTACCGGTTACCGATAGGAATTCTTTACCGACCAGTAGGTCAAGCCCAAATCCAAAATGTTGGTCATTCTGTCTTCAGTTTCTACCGGTAGGGATTCTTTACCTACCGGTAGGTCAAGTTCTACCGGTAGGACTTGTCTTCCCTACCGACCGGTAGGGATTCTTTACCTACCGGTAAGTCAAGTTTTATCGGTAGGACTTGTCTGCCTACCGGGTCGGTAGGGATTCTTTACCTACCGATAAGTCAAGTTTTACCAGTAGGACTTGTCTGCCTACCGGTAGGAGTTTTGAGCTGCTGCAGTATCTTTCAGCTGCTTACCTATATCTTCCAACTCGCATTGTGAAGCTCTTCATCGACTCTATTGGGTTCGTTTTCATATTCTTTCAAGTGATTGGAAAATAATACCCATTTCATATATAAAATCTCGTCCGATGGACTAGAACGAACTTATTGAGTTAATCGTCATGGGAATTAGGATTAATGGATTGATGTTAATGGACTACGAAGATGATGTGATATGTTACCGCCTAAAATGAAACGAAGATCACCGTGAGCTATTGGTGCGTGGGGTATAGGTTTAACTTGAAATGAAAGATTAGTAGATTACCTAAAGGGATTAATGACGGTTTAAGGACAAACGAAGAATACAATGACATAAAGGGTAGCTATTCGATGTAACGAGAAACATGTATTGTACAGGTTGGTATCTTTTGAACCTGAAACTGGGAACCAAATATAAGAATCGGATATACGGGGTCCCGAGAACCCGGAAATAGAATAGGATATACGGGGTCCCGAGAACCCAGAATGATAATCGGATATACGGGGTCCAAGAACCCGGAATGAGAATTGGATGTACGGGGTCATGACCACCTGGAATGTAGAGTGGGTATACGGGGTCCTAATGCCCGGAATGATTTTAGATCGGACTCGTGGTGTGACGATGTGAAGGATTTCATGGATGCCCATTTAGGATCCATAGGGAACATATGAGATGCTAAGCGGTTGGGATGTAACCATACGTGGTAAATGTGTAGTCGAAAGTTGAGTTAAAAGGAATTTGAAAGATAACAAAAGGTTGATTGACAAAACTAAAATGTTCGTTTAAGTTCTTAATTATTAATATAGTGCTTGTGTCCTATCTACGTTCCTTGTTATCCGAAGGTTAATGTCTCATCGGCAACTTTCATTTAATTTGCATATAAGGTTTGCGTAGACTTTTTTACTGGGCTAGTGTAGCTCAAACCTTACATCATTTTCAGGTGCTAACTCAGGACAGAAGCTCGCATGCCTGGAGTGCTTGGATTGTGGACGTTATTTTTGAAAGCTAATCGACGGAGTTACCTATTCATATCTGAAAATTTATTTTGTAAGATGTATTTGTAACTTAAATTGTAAATCTTTTGATTAAGGAATGTTTGTAAATCCTTAACTCTCATAACACTTGTTACCTAAGTAGATTTGGGGCCATTGAGCCGATGATGTAATATTGGAAGTCTCATGAACTTGAAAGTGTTATTTTGGGAATGGAATTACTGAAATCTTTTGGATATCGTACTGATTAATGTGAGGGTTTCTATTATAAAAATCAGTTATATTTATGTTGAAAATCGAGGGTGTGACATGCTTGGAGTGCGTGCTAATGTCGTTGTTTAAAGCTATTTTTGGAAGTACTTGTCTATCTTTGTAAACTAAACTGCATTGTATAGTATTTTCTATTGTGAAAATATGTAAATATAGGGCAAGTTTGTGAATTTGGGGACTAAACTGTCTTTTGGGTTATTGATTGTAACTCCGATGAGGGTTTTAATTATCAAATGTTATTATTATTTTTGTTGAAAATCGAGGGCGTGACACTGGCAATGCTGGAAGCATGCGATATCCCTTAAATAGAAATGGTGCATCATATTCCCCATACCACTTAAGTAATTCAGATGGTATAAGAATTCCAGGATCTTCACCTTCAAATATCAACTTTGGACCAGCATAAATCTGTAAATCATTGCTTCCCATAGTATGAATCTTATGGAACCTTTAGCATAAGTCCCATTATACTATTTCTCTGCAATAACTTCTTCTCCTGATTTGATCTCCTTATCATACCTCAAACAGAAATAATTTTCAAACTTCTATTTCACATATGACTTTTCTTCAGTCTCCATGATAACCTCTTCTTCCTGAATTCTCTTTTCAACTTGGGATGCCATTTTTCCTTTCTTCAATCTAGCAGTCACCACATTGACCTCCACTAAAGGGAATGGATCAATATCAATTCCCATAACTCCTTTGTTTCCCTTAGCATACTGCAATAGTCCTTTCTGAATTAGGTCTTGTACACAATTGCGAAATGAAACACAATTATTAGTATTGTGTCTAAAGGAATTATGCCATTTACAATAATCTTTTTCTTTTCTAGAGGAATCATATGCTCTGGTGACAAAGTTAAGAACTTTTGGTTTATTAGTTCATCAAACAATTGGTCTACTTTAGACAAGTTGAATGAATATTGCCTAAAATTTGCTTGATTCCTTTTATTTGGATGAGATGAAGGCATATTCATAGGCTTCTCAGCCTTTGTTAGAGTATCACATACAATTGGAGCCTTGCCAATTACTTAGGCAACATCAATTTCCACATCACCCTCTATATCTTGATAATAGGTGCCATGTGATTTGTTCTTTCTATATTCACCCTCCATAAGAATAGCCTCGTATCCTATGGCTTTTGATGTAAAGTCAAACAAATCTCTAAATTCAATTCCAGTGAAATGTTTCTTAAAGTCATAATCAAGCCCCTCTTGGGCAATTTTGACTATTTCAGATTCTGGAATGTAAGTGGAGAAAAACGAAAGAGGCTTTGAAACAGCACAAGAGTGTAACGGCTTCTCATGCCTCTTCACCGGAACCCGTCGGGAACCTAATCTGCAAAACAAACAAAGGGTGAGCGCACCTTTGCCTCTCGTGGCAAAGGCCCTCCGATGCCTAAATTAGTATATCGTACTAGCCGAAAACCCTAATTATCAGTAGGAGAGTAATATGAGTGCAACGTATTGCATACCTGTTACGTCTAGGTTTACCTCGTATTTATAGACTCATAGATGCTTTTTGCCCAAGCATCCTTGTTGCCCTAGGATTCCTATCTCGTATAGGAAACCCAGGATATCTCGGATTCTCGTTCCCTATCAGTTCATTGCCTTAGTCCTTTTAGGACTCTTTTCCATAACTGGCCGAACATCCCATGTAGAAACCCATAATTATTTTCTCAAATTTTAAATGTTTAATATGTATTTAGATTATCAAAGTGTGGAAAATAATGTAGATATGAGTTGGGTCAATGTGAGATGACTTGTAAGTTGTGGAAGTTGACGCAATACAATAGGAGTGAAATGGTATAAGTGTTATTTGTGCTATATAAGTAAAAAAATCAGGAGCAAGAGATATTTTTTTTTCCCTTTCTTTTCTTCTTTTCCGGCGTCTCTCTCGGCTCTCACCTCTCTCACCTTCTCTCTTCGATTTCATCGACCACGAGTGAGATTTTTGAAAAATTCCAAGTACTAAAGTTGTTCTACGCGACAAGAGCTTCCTATCCATCCAAGAAAATTCATGATCAGAGAATTTCAAGTTTCCTCCATGTTCGGGCTTGCTTCTAACCTTTGAGGTAGGGATCTCTTACCTTCTTTACGTGTTTAAGTGTTAGCTGGATGTACAAGAATCAAGTTTGATTGTCTATTTGAGTCTTGAATAAATCTTGAGCATGCTGAAAATTTCGTGGGTTTTGGTAATCTGTCTTTTGGGAGCCCCTCTGCTAGGAATCAATTTTTAGTGTCTTCATAACAGTTAAAGTAAGTTTCAATACGAAGATTTCAGTACCACGATCATGAAAAAATGATAATCACAAAATTAGTTATGAATTTTTGAATACTGGCTGTTTTCTGGATGTGCGAATCTGTGCGTGGCTGTCTTCTTTTAACTTTCTGGGCATGATGAACATTTTGGGTGGCTTCGGGTCTTTTACAGGAGCTGCATATTTAAGTTAAGAAGAGATTGGCGTTGGAATCAAGTAATTTGGTTCCGTATATAATTTTTGGTGAATTTCTAAAGCTGGGTTGGTTGACTGGTGTAAAATGGTTGCGAATCGGTTTTCTTTTGATTGTTGGGTTAACCCCCTTTCGTTTCTGAACCTGCAGATTTTATTAAGTGTGGTGCTTCTAGTGGTGCAACATTTGGCATTGGTTTCGATATTTTTGGGTTTGAGATGGAAGGATTATGATTTTTCTAAGAGAGTATGGTGAATTTACTCAAGGAAATTGGTGGTGCCTTGTGTGTCGAGACCTTTGGGGTTTTGGAGGAACTTAGTTTTAATCTAGGGAGTTCTAACTTTCAATATATGTTTATGACTTGTTTCTATTGCCTTGGTTCGTGCCATTGACCGTTGTTGTGGTTGTTGATGTTGTTGTTGTTAAAAACCCCATGAAAATTTGCTGAGAATCTGCTCGAACAAGGATGTTATCGATACTTCTTGTAATCATTATTGATGCCTTTACGTTACCAAGCCCAGAAAACCATTGTTAATGATACCCTCTGCCTCTATTATCGTTACCCTTGCGTCTAGAATGACATTGAACCCAATGTTATTGATACCTTCTCTCATGGTATTGATAACATCACGTTTTGATTGATCTCGACCCATTGTCATCGATACCATTCTTCATGGATATCGATAACACCATGCATTTGGACAATTTTGCTGATTTTGGTCCCTCCTCCACTATCTTGGGTTCTGGTCACTTCTAATCTATTTCGAACACTTCCTAAATGATTCCTAACATGGTCTTCCGTACTTAGCGACACCATTGAACGTATCCATGGTTTTTAATGCTCAATTCGATATGATTTCATAAGAATTATTTTGTAAGTCATCTTTGGAATTGAATGGTACGAACTTGTTGGGAAAAAGAATTTTGAAACTTTACAAACACAACGAGGACACTTTAGGACATCCCTAATGGGTAAAGAGCCTGACAGAGGACATGGGGGTCCTTTAACTGGCCCGGCATGAGCTATACGCTCATATTTGATACTTCAGGACATCCCGAATGGGTAAAGAGCCTGGTAGAGGATATTGGGGTCTTTAATTGGCCCAATTGGAGCTATATGCTCATATTTGATACTTCAAGACATCCTTAATGGGTAAAGGCAGAGGACATTGGGGTCCTTTAACTGGCCCAGTACGAGCTTTGGCTTAGACACATGATATGAAATTGGTTTATGAAGTTGATGAAAGAGATTTTGGGTTTTGTTAAAGGATTTTGATAATAATAATCATAATAAAAATAAAAAGAATCTTTGGCATTCAGAGCGGTCTTCGGTGTTGGGCATAAATCAACAGACTTTGATATTCAAGCTCGAAATGACAAAGTTTTACCTATACTAGTTTGGGTGTTCATCCACACTACCTTACAATCAAAATGAAAAGCTGGTATGAAATCGATTTGATAATCGATCGATGAGGTGGATTTGAGATAGAATGAAATATTCATATGAGAAACAAAGAACTTGACCTCGAGTTGCCACCTTGGATCGTCCAATATGTCAATAAATGTCTTATATTCCTTCTTTTAGACCTCAAATCATTGTGGCTTGTTCTCCTGGTATGTAGTGGGCAACTTGTTCTGTGTGAATGCATATTTGGTACCTTGTGATGCTATGCATTGCGAGAGTTTCATATAGAGTATTTGCTTCTTAGACTTATACAAGAAATCTTATTGTGAAAGGATTTTGCTAGATGTTAACTTGAGATTTGAAACTTGATTTGGGGTTGACGGGTAAGTTTCCTTGTTGTTGAGGCGCGGTATTGTTCGACTTGTCATTGCTTACTTTATGTTCTAACTCTACATGTATAGTGTGTATATTTTTGGTGAGAGGTTAGCTAGTTGTATGAGAAAAGAAAGTGAAACATTTTGTTAAAGAACTCTAAATAATCTTTAGGTTATTGAAATGGAAATGATAAAGCAAGGATTGATCTGGGTAACGCCGTAATGGTAAGCCGAGGTTCTTAGAATATTGGTGTGTAGGTGAGAGTATCAGTGTTTGAGAAATGGAGTTAAACATTTTCTAGTGTGAGTATGGTATTTTGAGTTCCACATTTGATAAAACAAAAATGCTTTTGGAAAACATTTTTCCTTGGGATCTATCTTCACTTTTGCATGTAATTTAGGTAAGGATATCTCCACGAGCTAGTGTAGCTCACCCTATCCTTTCAGGTACTCGCCATGGCTCTTAGCTTGGATTGCATGGAGTGCACGTTGAGACTTCTCTTAAGGACTTCATTGGAATCTTTAAGGATTGGTGTATCATCAAGTTTAATTCGTGTCATATATGTACTTTACTTGCAATTGAAGGTTGTATCTTTTGATTAGATCATATGTAAAGCTATGTACAAACTCCTCTCCTTGATTATTATGAAACCCATTTAATTGTTAACGTTTGGGAGACTTTAAGTAAAAAAAAAAATTTAAAAAAAAAGAAGAAAAAGAGACTCGATTTGCTATTTGGATTTACATGACATTTAAGGGTAAATATAGTTGAGAGAAAGCCTTTTGTTTGTAGAGAATATATTATTAATTTAGTTGAAAAATCGAGGGCGTGACATCCCATTTCCGTTGGGTATCTTTCCCAGATCCTACATTCTCGGAATCTCATTCCTTAACTGAATACCCTTGTTTCTGGATCCTTCTAGAGTGTTCCTTGCACCTGAGGCTGCTTTCCCCAGACTTCTCCTCCTGTTAGGCCTTCTTAGTGCCGAACAGGCTACTTGGACCAGTGATTTTCTCATGTCACTGGTCCCTGTCGCCGACCACAGTCTTGCACGGCGACTGTCCCTATCGTATTTATACATGGTCCCACATACCACGTGTTCGGGCCCCATTTGTGCTTGTTTGGGAATATGTCCCTACAATTGTTCCCCAGCTTTACTCGTTATTTTCTCTTAAATGACGAGCAAAGCTCTCAAGACCTGAGCAAGTTCATTTTGCTCATGCACCTTGTTTCGTAAAATTGGTGCAACTTTCATCATTAGTCCAAGCAAAAAACATCTCGTCGTTTGGGCTGGACAGGCTTTTCTTGTCCTTACTTTTACACGTGGCACTCTTCATATTACCTGCACTCTTGCTAAGTTTGTTCGTACTTAGCAATGACCCTAGGTCATTCTGTACTTTCGCAATTTTCTTGGAATTTAATCATTGATTCGGCCCAAAATTTTCTCGTACTTAGCAAATTCCCAACAATGTTAACTACCCTAGGAATATTTGTACTCAACCCTAATTCTCGGCCCATCATGGTCGTTTCGGGTATTACTCAATGCCAAGTCCTAAGTGCATCAGGATTTGATTTAGATCCCATCAGTTACCAAGGCCTAGGTTTCCTCCACACACTCCTATCTCGGGCTAAGCTCGGATCAGAGCAATTTTCGTTGCTCAGGCCTCAAACTTCTTCATGCTTGGGCCTTTGTTTGACAATCTTTGCTTGTCATGATTCAAGCAATGTTCGTTGCTCAGGGCTCAAACGTTTCTGTACTGGGGTCTACTTTTGACATTCTTCGTTGTCATAGTTCAGGTTTATTCGTACCTATTTTATTTAGCTCGTACTAACCCAAGTTTTCGTGCTTGGTATTGCCCAAGCTCAACCATGCTCAGCAGATTACCTAAGTTTATTCGTACTTAGGTATATTTGAGTTTGATCATACTCAATTAAATTTCAGCATCGTTCATGGTCATGGCCTAAGTTTTCTCATACGTAGCCAAACTTTGAGTTTGATTGTACTCAATTGAATTGTGGCATTTTTCATGGCCTAAGTTTATTCATACTTAGCCAAATTTAGAGTTTGATCGTACCCAATGAATATTTCTGACAAATGCTCTTTGCTCCCCAACATGGAGAACAAGTATCCTTAGCTTGTTCTTGATAGGACCAAACACATGCAATATACATGCTTCTTAAGTTTCTCATACTTAGTATTGTTGTGCTTACATGCACACACCCTAATTTCGTGTGTTTATTCATACACATCAAAGCATTCGTACTTAGTCGGGTTCGTGTGTGTCTTCGTATACCTCAATCGTACTCAATCCTTACCGGATTTATTTACAGACCTAGGCCCTTCGTGCCTGGCCAATTTCATGCGTTCATTCATACACACTTTTTGTATTGTGCTTGCTCGCCCAAGTGTTTTGTACTTGGCAGACTTGTGTGTTTTTTCAGACACAGTTAGGTATTTCGTACTTAACTTGTTCGATTGCTCTTCAAGTGTGTTCATACTTCGATATCCATCTAAGTATTGCTCGTACTTAGTTGTTTGTTGTATGCATCCCAAGTGGTCACGTTCTTAGATCAACTTCTAAATATATGTGTACTTAGATAATGTTGCATGTTCACGTATGCAACCCTAAGTATTTTGTACTCGAAAAAATTTCTTAGTGTATTTGTACTTATATAAATCTGCATATTCTCATATGCTCCCTAAGTTTTCAAGTACTTGGGCCAATTCTTAAGTGTATTCGTACTCAGGTTATACTCTTAAGTTTCTCATACTTAGACAAATGCCCAAATGTATTCATATTTGGCAAGTCTATGCATGTTATCGTATGCATCTTAAGAATGCCTAAGTTTATTCGTACTTAGATGAATCTGCATGTTCCGTATGCAACCCAAGTGTTTCGTACTTGGGGATATTCCTAAGTGTATTCATGCTTAGGTATATCCAAATGTATTCATATTCGGCAGAAGCGTGCATATTCATGTATGCATTCCAGGTTTGTTCATACTTGTCCAAATGACCAAGTGTATCCGTACTTGCATATTATCGTATGCTCCCTAAGAATGCACGTTCCTGGGAAAAGGTCTAAGTTTGTTCGTACGCGAAAAAATTTCGTATGGGCCCACGCTCTGCTCCAAAATATGAAGGGAGGAGAAAGAACAAGGCCTGGCTTCGTATTCCAGCAGAAAAAATTGCAAAAATAGAGTGCTTCACCAAAATCTGCAAATTTTATTCATAATTCAAAACTCAAGGGGCGTTACGTGTACCCCTTGCAACTGGCAAAGAATAAAAAAGGAAATTATATTCGTAATTCCCACACAATCACGATGTGCATCCTAAAACAGAAAAGAAAATAGAGTGAAGTCTGCTAAACGAAGAACTTCCTCAAGTTATGGACATTCCAAGGCCTTGGCACCGGGTTCCCGTCCAGGTCCACCAACTTATAAGCCCCATTGCCCACTATCTCTGTTACTCGATATGGGCCTTTCCAATTGGCCCCCAACTTGCCCTTATTGGCCACCTTGGTCTTGCCGAGCACCTTACGAAGCACAAGGTCTCCAAAACCAAACTCTCGTGGGTGGACATTTTTGTTGTCGCTTTTCATCAGCTACTCCTGATATGAGGCCAAATGCATCAAAGCCCTTTCTCTCCATTCCTTGGCTAGATCCAACTCAATTTTCAGGGCTCTGTCATTGCCTCCAATTTCAACCAAAGTGGTCTTGTTGGTCAGCAAACCTCCCTCTAATGGAATAACAGCCTCTGTTCCATATGCTAATGAGTAGGGGGTCGCTCCCGTAGACCTTCTTAGAATTGTTCGGTGCGCCCATGGGACCAGTGGCAATTCGTCAAGCCACTTCCCCTTTGCTTTGTCCAACCTCTTCTTGGTCCCATCAAGTATAGTTTTGTTGGACACTTCTGCCTGCCCATTACTCTGAGGGTAGGCTGGGGTTGAGTACTAGTTCCTTATTTCGTATTGGGCACAGAATGCTTTGAACTTCTTTTGAAATTGGGACCCATTATCCGTAATCAATGAATAAGAGACCCCAAATTGAGTAATGATGCTTTTACACATGAACCTTTCTATCATAGGTTTAGTGATCTTAGCCAATGGTTCTACTTCAATCCACCTACCTTCAGTGAACCTTTCGTATCCTTTTTACCTTCAGGGTTTTTGCACTTCTCAACCCTGCCAAGAGTGCCTCATACTCTACCACATTGTTGGAAGCACTAAAACCCAGTCGAAAGGACAATTCCATCATTACTCCTTCAGGGGGAAAAGCACAATCCTAATCCCTGATCCGATATTGCATGCGGGCCATCAACGAATAGTTTCCATTCTAAGAGATCCTATTCGGTAGGCGCCTTACCCTTCCTGGTTGATGGCTCAACTAGCTGCTCCTTTCTCATAGGAGGCTGTGGAGCCACTGCAGGAGAAAACTGTGCTACAAAGTCTGCCAGTACCTGCCCTTTTATTGTAGTGCACGGCTGGTAGTTAATATCGTATTGACTCAACTCTACCGACCAGGTTGATATACGTCCCGAGAAATCTGCCTTTCTTAGCAAAGATTTCAACGGAAACTCAGTGTAAACCACAATTCTGTGACTCTGGAAATAACGGGGCAACTTCCTTGCTACTGTCCTCAATGCTAGGACCAATTTTTCTAGAGGCAGATATCTCATTTTTGCATCCAACAACGTCTTGCTCACGTAGTAGACAGGGATTTGCTAGGATCCCTTGTCCCTCACTAATACTGCACTAATAGCATGTTCAGAGACTGCTAAGTACAAAATTAAGGACTCACCCGGTTTAGGAGTAGACAAGAACGGGGCCGCTGCTAAGTACTTCTTTAGGTCTTGGAACACCTATTCGCATTCTGCTCCACATTTGTATCCTTCTCTCTTTTTCAGCAACTGAAAGAAGGGCCTACACTTATTGCTGGACTGGCTGATGAATCTGTTAAGGGCTGCTGCCATTCTAGTCAGTCTTTAGACCTCCTTCGTGGTCTTAGGACTTTGGAGCCTCTGCAAAGCTGTTATTTGGTCGAGATTTGCCTCTATTCCTCTTATGGTCACAAGGTGACCCAAGAACTTCCTTGAACTTACTCCAAACGCACACTTCTAGGCGTTGAGCTTCAATTTATACTCTCTCAGAATTTCGAAGGCGTCCTTTAAATCAGCTATGTGGTCCTGCTTTTCTTTGCCTTTGACCACCATATCATCTATGTACACCTTTATTGTCTTGCGGAGCAATTTCTTTGGATAATCGTTGCTAATCTCTGGTATGTTGCCCTGGCATTCCTCAAACCAAAGGGCATGATACTATAACAATACAGCCCTCTTGGTGTGATAAAGGAAGTCTTCTCTTGATCGGGCCCGTACATGGCAATCTGGTGGTATCCTTGATAAGCATCAAGAAAACTCATCTGCCCATACCCAGTTGTTGCATCGACCAGTTGATCTATCCTTTAGAGGGGAAAACTATCCTTTGGACATGCTTTGTTCAGGTCCGTGAAGTCAACGCAAACCCGCCACTTCCCGTTCTTCTTCTTTACTATCACGGTGTTAAACAACCACTCTGAGTAGTACACTTCTCGTATAGCCCTTGCTTCTAGCAAATGGTCAACCTCCTCGATAACAGGTTCTACGTGCTGTACGGCTGATCGTCTCTTCTTTTGCATCACGGGCTTGTGTTGTGGATCCACATTCAAGTGGTGGCAAATCACGTTTGCATCCACCCTAGGCATCTCTTCGGGTACCCAAGTAAATACATCAATGTTCTCCTTGAGGAACCCTACCAACTCTTTTTCTTCCTCTTTGTTCATGTCACACCCTCAATTTTCAACATAAATTAACAATATCATTTGAAATACAAAGTCCTCACAATCGTACGTACAATACCCCAAAATACAATTCAGTTTCCAATTCCACAAACTGGTCTACAAATCCAATCTTCCAAAGTAGGAATTTTATAACAAAGTGGTTTGTTATACAAGAATAATAAAGTACTCTCCAAAATAGCTTTAATCGATAATGTCAGCATGCACTCCAAGTACTCCATGACCATGACCATGACCTGCAATGAACCTGAAATGGTAGGTTGAGCAAACACGTGCCCAGTAGAGAAATCTACACAACTATTATATACGAATGGGATGACAGGTAGAATGAATAACAGAAGCAAGGTATGGTATCTCAAAGGATGAAACGAAACACAACTAGTAATTTTCCCAACGTCGACGACATAAATGAAGTACCGTGATTACACACCAAAACCCTAATTCAACCACGAGGACTTACTATCTATACGATTTTCTCATGACTGCCACTATCCCTCATATTACTTCGAATCACCAATCTGATATCTTGACTTATGAAACTATCGTAATCAAAGAATCGCAACACCAATGTCTTTCGTATCATTTACACTTTCACAATGATAGCCCCTTTCCATTCACATTGTTTCACAATTTCCTCATCATTCTATATCATGAGCAAAAGCTCCTGCCGGGCCAATTAAGAAATCCCGATACTCCTCACTAGTACCTCCCTCACTGGTGGAGCTAATTCAAATCACACATACCACAATTTCTTCGATACACTTTACAATTGAGCCATTCATCTCAGTCACATATAATGAATTCACAACGAAAACTTATTCAAATAAAAGTAGTACAGATAATTTCATCTCAATCAACTCGCAATCGTTACATTAGTAGTTTCCACCTATACTCCTTGTATTCTCTAAACCCTTGCTTTGGTGTCAAACGACTCATACGGAACCCAATGACCACTACCAAGTGTTAAGTATACCACTAGCCTCATCAAACCATTCAACTAGTATTCAGGGGAACCTAAGAACACCCATGTCTCACCCAAACGATTCTAAGGAAAAAGGATTTCCCAACGTATACGAACATATCGATCGTATTTTGGCTACCAAATATTAACGGTTAAGAATTGGGAGATGAGACCACCACAATTGGAAAGTACATTTCCGGTACATGAATTTCGATATAAAATTTGCCCAAAATGGAGTTCGGATGAAAAAGTTATGCCGGTTCGAAGTTTTGCCAAAATGCTGAATTTTCATTCCCTACCGGTAGGACACATTCTCCTACAGATAGGAGACCACAATTTCACGAAAATGACATTACTGGACAGCTTTTCTACCAATAGGACCAAAATTCCTACCGGTAGGACCTGGGTTTTCAGTGCACAATTTTCCGACTCCACCAGAACATTTCTAACAATGAAAACAACGATCTACGGCACGATTCGAACACCAAATCAACACATACACACATAATAGAAGTGAGAAATCCCTACCTCAAGGGTTTTGAGCAAAACCCGACCCTTTGACCAAGTCAACCATAGTTCCACGAGGTCCGATCATGATTTTTCTTGGATATTCAGAAAGCCCGTACTCCGAATAGCAACTTTAATACTCGGCTTTGTCCGGAATCACACCCTAGGTGAATGAAATCGAAGAGAGAAGAGAAGAGAAGAGAGAAAGTTTCGGAGGAGAGGAGAGAGAGACAGCCGTGAGAGAATGAGAGAATGGGGAGGAGAAATAATTCTCCTGGGAAGAATTATAGAAGTGGGGAGCAATCCCCGCTTCTCGCACCACACACTCACACGTGCACCTTTTACATAATTACCTTTATATCCTTTTATGAACACGTCACACCTAATATCCGTACTGCCTATTTCGACGGGCCGTGTGTTTATAAAAGAAAAAAACGAGCTCAAAAATACGGGTCTCTACATTCTACCCTCTTTAAAGATATTTCGTCCTCGAAATTTGCTTACTTAAATCCAACCAAGTCAGAAACCACAATACCAAATGTCATACTGGAACTCCGTAATCATAGCATCATCCTCTCCCTTGTATGTAGACTTTTCTTATCCTAATTACTCCACAAAACCCTCACTATTGATATGATTCAACAACTCAACACTTAATCACAAGCCACCATCATCTTCATCAAATCCTCATGTCCTCACACTTGTACAAAGTCCTAGACTCCACATACCAATATGACAATCATACCAAAATCCAACAAACAATCTCCTTACGTTCTCCAAGTACCTTTCGAACTTCCTAGAAGGATAAATTAAAGTGCTCATAAAAACTTGAATTCTAAACTCCAGTTGTATCTTTTGCAATCAACATCAATCAATGAATCAAACCTTTACTCACCAATCCAAAGAATCTCAAATAATCTGTCACGCCCTCGATTTTCAACATAAATAATAATCATTTTCAATAAATACAATCAATATTGACGTACCGATAATACCCAAATGACTTATTTTTCCAGTTCTCAAAGTTAAAATTTACAAGTTACAATCGTGGTTCGAAACCCCAAGTTATGCAAATACCAAAATAATATTACAATTTTCAATATTCATTCTTCCGAATACTACTTTCAAATAAGATGCAAAGTCAACTCAACCTTTATACCTCCGAGACACACGAACAACAAGCACGAGATGCACGCCATGCCGATTTCCTTGCTTTTTACCTGAAAATGATAGGTTGAGCTACACTAGCCCAGTAGAGAAATCTATACGCCAGTTATAGGAAAATATGATGAGTTATGCATCTAGAGTGAGAGAGTAATGACAGATAAGCCCAAGTACACAAGACTGTCACAACAACACACTATGATCAGGGATTCTAGGCGACCTATATGAAAGATCTATCTGCTCATATGTCAAACAAGGACCATCAATATTCCTACATCATTCGAAGTAAACAAACCACAGCTTAAGTACCGTTCATTACATCTCGTACAATTTCACAATCTTTCACATTTCACATTTCATCACCAAATCCCATTTCTCATTATCATCAGTCATCAGAATCCCTTTCATCAACTTCATAAACTAATTTCGTGTCACGCGTCTGAGCCTAAGCTCCTACCAGGCATTTACCATTCAAGAGCCCTCAAATTATACAATTTGAGCATATAGCTCCCAAGAATTTACTCATTCAAGAGCCCTGTAATTATACAATTTGAGCATATAGCTCCCAGGCATTTACTCATTCAAGAGCCCTGTAATTATAAGATTTGAGCATATAGCTCTCAGGCATTTACTCATTCAAGAGCACTGTAATTATACGATTTGAGCATATAGCTCCCAGGCATTTACTCATTCAAGAGCCCTGTAATTATAGGATTAGCTCCCAGGCATTTACTCATTCAAGAGCCCTGTAATTATACGATTTGAGCATATAGCTCCCAGGTATTTACTCATTTAAGAGCCCTGTAATTATACGATTTGAGCTTATAGCTCCCAGGCATTTACTCTTTTAAGAGCCCTGTAGTTTCTCATTGTGACCATTTGTCATCTACGTTCATTCCGCGTTCCATAAACATCAAATCATTCAATCGAATCCAAAAGTCAATTAGTCAATTTAATCAAACAAGTACTACTCTACCAATTACACACATCACAACATTTCTTATAGTCTACGATGTTCACGGACTCCTTCACGCTACTATAGCCTTTACGACGATACTCCAACTATGCTAATGCAAAACCAATGGCACAGATACATTCGACGAGTCATACGATACGATCTTTCAAGCTTAGGAATGATTGTCAGATATTCTAATTTTCAGCTGAGCAGTCCGTATTCAATAATTTATTAAAAATAACATACTCAATATTTTTTAATGATTCCGATGCCAAAACATCACCAACTTACTCATCTTTAAAGCCCACAAGGACCCATAACCAACAGGGTCGTTTAACCATAGCTAAACACAGAAAAACGCTGCTCAGTGAGCTGCCCAGATTTTCAGATTACAAGGCAAACTTTTAAAAATCACTATAAATCGAGTGCTTAATATTTTTGAGCGATTCCAGTCCCAAAAGTTGCGCGGTTGAACGAAGCTTAAAAGTCATGAAGGAACTCTTGTCAAATCTGCACTCCAAGGGTGGTTAAACAGGGGTTTACCGAGGCTACACACAAATCTGTCACGCAACATGACAGATTAACACTCCTCCACTCAAACGATCCTAAGTTTCTGTGTACTAAGAGTTTTAAGACGATTTCAGTGGCAAATGAAAGCTAACTTCAAGACCTTCGAACCGATATAAAGTTTTCATAAAACGGACATTGGACGAGAAAGTTATGGCCATTCGAAGTGGGCTGAAACCCAGAAAACGAGACAGATTGCAGGCCAGAATTCTAAAATCCACCATTAATTCAATTCTCAACGGTTTTGGGTGATTCAAGCGGCATTAGAACGGGCTTTAAGTCTACTCTATTTCATATGAAGGAACTAAAATTCAATCATGAGTTTAAGAAGGTGTAAAACCCCAAAAACAGAGACCCTGTTCTGCAGATTTTCGGAAACGAAGGAATCAACCTCAAACAACGATTTTAAGCACGATCTATCAACATAATCAACATATAAACGCATAACAAGCGCAAGAAATCCCTACCTCAAGGGTTTTGAGCAAAACCCGACCCTTTGACCAAGTCAACCGAAGCCCACGTGGTCCGATCGTTATTTTTTTTGGATATTCGGAAAGCCCATGCACCGTAGAACAACTTTAATTCTTGGACTTCGTCCGGAATCACGCTTCAAGATGTTGAGATCGAAGAGAGAAGGGAGAAGAGAGTTTCAGAGGAGAGGAGAGAGAGAGGCTGCCGAGAGAATAGAGAGAGAGAGAAAAAAAAGGAAAAGGGGAAAATGGGTTTCCCCTGTACGTCCATATACATATATACATACATACTTATCACACTTTCACCCTTGCACTTGCAATTATATCACGTTGATCCCCTAATCTTATAACCATGCCATTATTCGAATTTCCACAATTTACGCCATCACTCGATAATTTTAACATTTCTTAAAAAAAAAAATTACGGCCCTAAAACACGGGTCTCTAAATAATCTCCATTGGAATAAAACTAACAAGTCTCAAATTCTAAAACACATGATAAATCATCACCCATAGCTCAGCTATAAACATCCACTCATAATGACCAAACTACCCATACCTCAATATATTGATCTTTCTATCGACTTTAAGAATAAACACATATCACAACGTATTCAATTCTATTGATTCTGCTAATAATTGTCAACACCACCAAACACATATAAACAAAACCGCTAGCCACAATCACCAACTCACACCTCTGGCTACCCATATAACTCTTTTACCAGCTCTACTTAAACCCCACCTACTTTTTCGTCCATTCAACATTCAAACACAACCAGTAGTCTAGCTATACTCCACACTCCCTAGCCCGCTGAGAATCACTACTGGTTTCTATTTTCGAAAACTTAAACTCGCTTCTATGGTAATGCGTCCCTTCTACATAACTCTTCACAACACACATTAAAACTGTTTTGCTAACTGTTAATCCATTATTTTCCTTAAACCCAGTTCTCCAAACATCACTGCTACTACTCAAGAAAGGCATAGACTCGCGGCAACTACCGGCATAAGCATCACTGTTTATTCTACATCGTATACTTAAAGCAAATTTCATGCATTAAGATTACATAATAAATCAAACATGTAGGTTAAAGCTAAACAACAACACATTTTCATTCACGAAATATTTCAACAAACCCACAGTGCAATTTAATAGCTTATAAAATGCCAGACACAACCACGCATTAACAGACTCACTCAATATCCAGCAGACTCGCCAACTCACAAAGTATCCAATGGACTCACCAAGTATCCACGGACTCACCAAGTATCCAGCAATCTCACAAAGTGTCCATCGGACTCACAAAGTATCCAGTGGTCTCACAAAGTGTCCATCGGACTCACAAAGTATCCATCAGTCTCACAAAGCATTTACAGACTCACAAAGTATCCAACAACCTCACAAAGTGTCCATCAGACTCACAAAGTATCCATCAGTCTCACAAAGCATCCACGGACTCACAAAGTATCCACGGACTCACAAAGTATCCAACAACCTCACAAAGTGTCCATCGGACTCACAAAGTATCCAACACTTCACATTTCATGACTCTAGAAAGCCCAATGGTAATCACGTTCTTTTCAACTTCATAATACCTCTCATATTTTTCTGTTTACCCATCAATCTCGAATACTCTCGTCAATTAGTCTACTCAACTCACATGTTTCCCATTTTCACAATCTCGAATATCATATAACAAATACGCAACATCAATATTAATCATTTCTCTACCAGCTTTACAATCACACGGCAATTCATCACCCAAATACCTACACAATGTATGCAATAGCTGCACTAACAAACTTTTACCACTACTGATTTTCTCGATACTAAAATTTTAAACACCAATATAAATACAAACTAATTGATAAGCCTCTTCTAAACACTAACAAGACGCTGGGGTTACAAACAACATGTTTATATTCCTCTTTATATTCTAAAACTCCTACCACCTCATTATTTAAGAATCAGTTTCACTCGCACCAATAACATCTAACAGTTCCGCTCACCACAAATTTCGCAGCTCACAAATTTCTTCTCTCAGCTGAATAGTCATATCAACCTCAATATTTCCCCAAGGTATTCACCACATCTGCACTCAACCTCAAGAACAACAACTTCCATTACCACCACCACCTATGTTATCACTATCATTATCACAATTATCTCTTAATCTTTTTAAACAAAATTGTCATCTCGATGGAACACCTGAACATATCTTATACACCATCATTAGTCTAGACTACATACCTAGTTACACCCCACACACGATCTCTACACTCTGATCCTTCAATTTACAACATATTATTTCTCCACATACCTATCACTTCAAGGTTCCTACCATTCACACTTCACCTTGCTGTCGGTCTCAACAGTTCACATTCATATCGCCCTCACTCTAAACAAGTTTTTTTTTTTTCCGCCACACTTACATCAATCACTCAACTCTAGTCACATTGATATAGTTTGCCTCAAGTCTTGTCGTCACTCTCACTAAACAATGTCTTTACTATTTTCCATCAATCGGCCATAACGGCACCATAGCGACATTCACCTCAGCAATGATGACTAAAACACTGTAACTCTTCTCAAGCCTAGAGATCTAGCCCCTATACACAATTCTAGTGTCGAATTGACTCTCCGAGACCTCCATCTAGAAGGGGGGGTGAACAAGCGCCTCTTCCAACTGGATCTCATCAGTAGTCGCCTGGGTGTCCAGAAGACACATACTGTTTCTAAACACCCTACCTATAACTCTCATCTTTCTAAGTCAACCTTAACTACATATAAATCATTATGTAGGTTCAGCTTGCCCTACTTATGCTCACAATCACAACCTCAATAACTGCCACGATAACGACCGCCCACAATACGACTAACCACAAATGTTACCTCAACCGCTAACACCTCAAAGAGACTTTCTAACTCTATTCCCGACATATACCTTACTCCCCTTGTACTTAACATAACCCATATCACACGAAACTTACCCCACGCTTGTAAAACTTAACACATAATCCAAGCGATTCAAATAGGAACATATCAAACGTTCATCTCGTAAGTCACAACAATACTCTATCTCTTTCATCACATACTAACATATATCCTGTTTCGCACTTCAATATTGCCACAACTCATAACCACTACAATGAGGTCAAACCCTCCAACTTCCCAACACATTTCAATGACTCTATGTCACTTCGCCATAATACAGAATGCAACACCGCAATGATGTATTGACTCATTCATGCAAGAACACATGTATTTTGGAAACGAATGCAGCGATTTTGTTTTGAACCCGTGAGACTAAGTCTCCCCACGGTCTCTAAGTATTCTAACCTAACGCTCTGATACCAATTTGTCACACCCTCAATTTTCAACATAAATTAACAATATCATTTGAAATACAAAGTCCTCACAATCGTTCGTACAATACCCCAAAACACAATTTAGTTTCCAATTCCACAAACTGGTCTACAAATACAATCTTCCAAAGTAGGAATTTCATAACAAAGTGGTTTTATTATACAAGAATAATAAAGTACTCTCCAAAATAGGTTTAATCGATAATGTCAGCATGCACTCCAAGTACTCCATGACCATGACCATGAGCTGTAATGAACCTGAAATGGTAGGTTGAGCAAATACGTGCCCAGTAGAGAAATCTACCCAACTATTATTTACGAATGGGATGACAGGTAGAATGAATAACAGAAGCAAGGTACGGTATCTCAAAGGATGAAACAAAACACAACTAGTAATTTTCCCAATGTTGACGACATAAATGAAGTACCGTGACTACACACCAAAACTCTAATTCAACCACGAGGACTAACTATCTATACGATTTTCTCATGACTGCCACTATCCCTCGTATTACTTCGATTCACCAATCTGATATCTTGACTTATGAAACTATCGTAATCAAAGAATCGCAACACCAATGTCTTTCGTATCATTTACACTTTCACAATGATAGCCCCTTTCCATTCACATCGTGTCACAATTTCCTCATCATTCTATATCATGAGCAAAATCTCATGCCGGGCCAATTAAGAAATCCCGATACTCCCCACTAGTACCTCCCTCACTAGTGGAGTTAATTCAAGTCACACATGCCACAATTTCTTCGATACATTTTACAATTTAGCCATTCATCTCAGTCACATATAATGAATTCACAACGAAAACTTATTCACATAGAAGTAGTACAGATAATTTCATCTCAATCAACTTGCAATCATTACCTTAGTAGTTTCTCAGCACCATACAAGCATTCACACATCAAAAGATAAACTCTCACACTGAGTTCATAGATTTCCACCTTGCAACTCTCAAAATCATATAAGTTACGCAAGAGGTGTACCACATATCAAACACAAGGAAATGTCTCATGTATCCACGCCTAGCATTGTTTAACTCAAAGAAGTGTTCTATGTGTTCATTTTTCACTTTGTATGTCAACACACACAACCTTCAGCCACCTATACTCGTTATATTCTCTAAACCCTCGTTTCGGTGTGAAACGACTCATACGGAACCCAATGGCCACTACCAAGCGTTAAGTATACCACTAGCCTCGTCAAACCATTCAACTAGTATTCAGGGGAACCTAAGAACACCCATGTCTCACCCAAACGATTCTAAGGATAAAAGATTTCCCAACGTATACGAACATATCTATCGTATTTTGGCTACCAAATATTATCGGTTAAGAATTGGGAGATGAGACCACCACCATTGGAAAGCATATTTCCGGTACATGAATTTCAATATAAAATTTGCCCAAAACAGAGTTCGGATGAAAAAGTTATGCCTGTTCGAAGTTTTGCCAAAATGCTAAATTTTCATTCCCTACCGGTAGGACACATTCTCCTACCGGTAGGAGACCACAATTTCACGAAAATGACATTACTGAATAGCTTTTCTACCGGTAGGACCAAAACTCCTACCAGTAGGACCTGGGTTTTTAGTGCACCGGAACATTTCTAACAACGAAAACAACGATCTAGGGCACGATTCAAACACCTAATCAACACATACACACATAATAGAAGTGAGAAATCCCCACCTCAAGGGTTTTGAGCAAAACCCGACCCTTTGACCAAGTCAATCGTAGCTCCACGAGGTCTGATCATGATTTTCCTTAGATATTCAAAAAGCCCGTACTCTGGATAGCAACTTTAATACTCGGGCTTTGTCCGGAATCACACCCTAGGTGAATGAAATCGAAGAGAGAGGAGAGGAGAGAAAGTTTCGAAGGAGAGGAGAGAGAGACAACCATGAGGGAATGAGAGAATGGGGAGGAGAAATTGTAACGGCCTTAATTTTAGGTTCGTTAAAGGGATAATTTATTACAGAAATAAAGAGTCACTGCTCATTATTACAACATAACTCCCGTAGAAGTATTTTAAACACAAAATAGGAAACGAATAGGGAACTAAAGTTCCTAACTACTGCTCCTCTTGTTCTTCCATCCTAGCGAGTTCTTCGGCTCCATACGCCTCCAGAGTGAAGAGTTCGCCCTGTTCATCTATCAAATCTGACATATTATATTGGCGTTGTCACCCATATAATATGCTAGGGTCACCACAAGGTAACACCATGAGCTACGGTGGCTCAATAGTAAAATCCTACCTACTAACCCATAACTTATGAACATAGGATCATTATAACATCGATTTCCACATGATATGTGTATAAGCAGTAATAAAAGACAAACATATCCACATTCATTACATAACTATTGTTGGTGTCCGATATTCTCAAAATTTTCCCTACGCAACCCATCATAGACCGTGTTGTTATTACTACCTTTCTTTTCCAAAGACTCCTTTTTAACTCACCCAACCTCGGTTCCGCCGCGCTGGGTTCCTGAGTATCCTCACAATGGTTCCGCCGCGTCAGGTTCCCATTGGCACACATTTACTTTGGTTCCTCTCCACGGATAACCATGTTACTCACCCAACCTTGGTTCCGCAGCGTCGGTTTCCAAAGTATCCTCACTATGGTTCCGCCCCGCCGGGTTCCCATAGGCACACACACATTCACACAACTCACATAATAACCCTTGAAATGGTCATTATATAGTTTCTAAGATATCTTTTTCCTCGGAAAACATATTTCTCTTTTTAAACCACACCCTAGGTGCCATGTTTCTACTATCTCGGTTCTCGTGTCTCGTTCTCATGCAAGACTCCGCGGTATAGGATTTTACTTACAAACATGCATTTCATAAGTTTATTCAACTAGTTCATCCAACTCTAAGCTACATAGCATGCTTGAAATATATTGAAAACAAACCATGCATTTCCAACATTTACTAAAAGATAACCTTATCTACTTTTGAAAGTAATGATCAAAGTTGCTACCAATTGACATTTTATTCTTTAACATATGATTTAAAACAATACTAGAGTTAGTGGAGCAAGATTAAACTACCGTTCTTCTAGGCGGTGGTCGGCTACGGAAGGTTGGTCGTCGGTTTTGAAATCGGCGGCGTAACGGCTCCGGTTAGCTTCGAAAGGAAAAGAGTTGTACTTTCTTTTCCCATAAACAACTTTACTAACTAAAGTAGACTACTTTAAGGATCTATGAGTGGTATTTGAAAGTGGTTTGGTGGTTTTGCTGAAGAACACTCAAGAACAAGAGAATTCTTGAACTAAGAACAAGAATACTTGGAATTCTAGAGAGAAGGACGAGCAAGTTGAAGGTGTGAGTTCAAAGCATGGGACCTTCTATTTATAGGAAAAGGCTCCCTCCCTCCCTCTCTTGGCCAGCCCCTCTCTCTCTCTCTCACTCTCTTGCAAGCAGATATATATATATATATATATATATATACACACACACACACACACACACACAATACTAGATGGAAGAAGAATAATAAAATAACAAGTACTTTTGGTACCTAAGATCAAAAGACTAGATTTTCTCAATAAACAAAGGAATTGGGCACATGTGTACTAAGGGCAATAATCTATTCTTCCATGTACTAATATATTATATATCTATGTACCATGTACCTTAGGTAGCTCAAAACCCCAATAGAAAATAAATAAAGGGTACTTTTAAGAATCTTAGTACTAAGTACCTTTCTAATAAAGTAATGTGTACTTAGTCACATGGGTTTAAAGAAAAGATTAAATTAATAAAACCCATGTACTTGGAAAGACTAACCCTTTCATCCATTGGGTAATAAATCCCCTAACTTCTATTATCCAATGGACAATAGTTGCTAGGGAGATTATATAATAAACTAATCCAAAAATGTCCTTTAATTAAATATAAAAGTCTATTTTTAAAAGATAATAGTACTTTGATCAAATCTCTCTTTGAAACCTTTTAATATAAAGAATTGGGTTTCTATTATCCAATGGATAATAGTTCCCCTAACATTTATTGTCCAATGGACAAAGAATAAAACCAAAATAATTAAAAGAAAATGAATATTCAATTTCTTAGTCTAGGGTTGAAAAGGTTCAAAAGGTCCAAGAGGGGCAAAATGGTCCATTTGAGGTTAGATAAAGGTAACTAGATAGCTTTCTAGTTTAGTTCCTCCAACCGGATGATTAGAAGCTAACTAGGCTTACTAAGTGGGACTAAAGTGCAAGAAACGAAATTTGAAGGGCTAAAGCGCAATTATGGCAAACTACCAGAATTTAAGGTAATTCAAGCAATTAAATTAATAACTCGAATAATAAATAAATTTTTATTTATTGAAATTCAGAGTTATTACAGAAATAATTCTCCTGGGAAGAATTATAGAAGTGGGGAGCAATCCTCCGCTTCTCGCACCACACACTCACACGTGCACCTCTTACATAATTACCTTTATATCCTTTTACGAACACGTCACACCGAGTATCCGTACTATCTATTTCGATGGGCCGTACGTTTATAAAAGAAAAATACGACCTCAAAAATACGGGTCTCTACAGTTCAGGTTTTCCCCAATCAGGAAATTCCTTTCCGGATTGGTCTTGTTGATCTAAATTTTCCTTAAGCCTTCCACCACTTTCTCGGTGGAGTTCCCTCCGACATCCTCGATGGTCGGCTGGTCAGGAACCTCAATGCTTGGACCAATTTTGCCTTTGGTGCCTTCTTGATTATAGATATCAGGCATTGCTCGGCAACCTTTTGGTTTCCTCTGATCCTTTCGATGCCATTAGACCCAGGAAACTTCACCATCTGTTGGTAAGTGGAGGAAACCGCCCTCATCTTGGGCAACCACGTTCTTCCTATAATCGTGTTATAGGAAGATGGCACATCTACGACTAGGAAGTCGGTTCGCAGCACCGTTGTTCCTGCCCGAACAGGAAGAGTGACTTTGCCAAATGGCTAGATTGCTCTTGCACTAAATCCGACCAAAGGAGTTATTGACTACACCAAATCTGCTTGTGTCAGCCCCAACTTTTTAAATGCATCGTAGTATAGCACCTCGGTGTAGCTTCTTGAGTCCACCGGGATTCTCTCCATATCATATTCCCCAATTCGTAGGGTTATGACCAAAGCATTGTTATGTGGCACCTAGACTCCTCCCAGGTCTTCATCCGTGAAGACTATGCCCTCGTTGCATACTTCTTCTTCACGTCCTCTCTTCTTCCCCAACTGCATCACATGTTGGTCGTACTTTACTAGCCTTTGGAGCAACCTCACCTCATTTCTTGTATAAGGTGTGGCCAATCCATGTATCATATCGATTACGCCCCTTGGATTTTGGATTTTGCTCGAAATCCAACTCCATTGCTTTCTCTGCACCCTTATGCTCTTCATGAATGAACTCTTTCAAATAACCACGTGAGACTAGGTCATCGAGGTGTTGTTTGAACATCTCACAGTCCTCCATCATGTGACCCCAATCATTGTGATAATTGTAATGCTGACTCGTAGCTGGTTTTGCATCTTTATCCCCCTTCGAACCTCAGGGGCCACTTGAAATATGGGCGGTTTTTTATTTGATAAAGAATCTGATAGATTGGTTCTTTCCAAACCGTAGTTACTGAGAAGAAAGACTTGGGGTCCGAGGCATGCTTCTCCCTGTACAGCTTTTTCTAAGCCTGCCCATATTCCTTCCTCTCCCTATAAGTGTTGGGGTCTGGTTTTTCCTGCTTGGCTGGCCCTTTGGCCTGCTCGGCAACCACCTTGCCGTCTTCTCGCAGTATGTCATCCTCGTTTCTGGCATGCTGCTCAATCTGTTCCATTAATTTTGCCAGTGTTCCCACTGGGCTTATGTTTAGTGACTTGCGTATCTCTCCTCGAACAGGTAGCCCAATCTTGAACGTGGCTATTGCATATTCCTCACTGTAACTTTCAATCTCGTTGAAAGTTTCCCAGTACTTCTTCGCATAGTCCCTGATTGGCTCATTTTCCCCTTGTTTCATAATGGAGAGGCTCTCAAACGTCTTCGGCGCTTTCCTGCTCGTCAGGAACCGAACAGTGAATTCCTCGGCCAATTGCCCCCATCCTCGTATGGAGCGCAGGCCTAGCTTATGGACCAAGACAGAGCCACTGTAACGCCCCGAATTTTGGGAATGTTAATTAGGCAATTTTATTGAAAAACTAAATAGAGTCTGGCTCGTTATTACATCATAACTCTCACAAGAGTACTTTTATTACACAAGGAAGGAAACTAAGGTTCCTAACTATAGCTCCGCCTGCTCCTCCATCCTTGCCAGCTCTTCGGCTCCGAAAGCCTCCAAGGTGTACAGCTTACCCTGATCATCTACAAAGTCTGACACATTATACCAACGTCGCCACCGATATAATATGACAGGGTCACTAAAGGTAACACCATGAGCTACAGGAGCTCAATAGAATAATCCATACCCACTAACCCTTAACTTACAAACAATAGATTATATAGTTTACGATTTCCACATAGCACATGCATATTTAACAAAATAGCTAACAATAACACATCCATATTCACTATCCAAACTAACGTTTATGTCCATGATTTTCTGTGTTTCTCCTACGTGACTCATCGTAGACTGTGTCATCATTTTCATATACCAAATCAACATTTCCAAAATCATTTTTAACACACCCAACCTCGGTTCCGTCGTTCCGGCCTCCCGAATATCCTTACAATGGTCCTGCCGCACCGAGTTCCCATTGGCACACAATTGCATTGGCTCCTCTCCGCGGATAACCAAGCCATTCCTTACCATGGTTTCGCCGCTCTGGGTTCCCATGGGAACGCACACAACCTTACAATAGTTCCGCTGATCCGGATTCCCATTGGAACACACACAAACCTCACAATGGTTCCGCTATTCCAAATTCCCATGGAACACACACATACATTCCCACAATGGGCAAGTCCGGCCACATTGCGATTTCAAAACACACCTTGTCATTAACACTCCCTAGGTGTCATGTTTCTAGCTTCCTTGATTTTTGTGTCTTGTCACATGCATAGACTCCGCGGTAGGACTTTTCACGTATACATAAATCATTCATTGTAATCTCGAAACTAAACTAGCAAGATCATCCAACTCTATGTTATTTAGCATGCTCAAATCACAACTTAAAGCATAACGCCACATGTACGGACGCCCTTGGAGTGGAGACCACTTATGCTTTTTCACACAACGACAAGTAATGCAAGTAGTCAAATATGCATTCTCATAATCATCCTAAAGATCAAAGTACGAATACTTACAATCAAGCGTTTAAATAAAACTCGTTCTTTCTTTCTTTTGGGAAGTTCAGAACAACATATGTTTTTCCGGAAAATAAAATCAATATGTTCAACGTACTCCCCTTCCTTTTCATCTTTTTAAGTAAACACTTTTCAAGTTCTCATGCATTCCAACATACGAACGATAAATCATATTGTCTAATTATTCTAAGAGTGCAAGCTTTATACCTAGAGAGAGTGGTTAGAAGTATTCTATTGTTCTTCTTGACGGTAGGGCGACTATGGAAAGTACGTCGGGCTGAGTAACTTCCTACGAAATGCTTACGGTAGCTTCGAAAAAGAAAGATTTCTCTCGAAACTAACTCTTGACTAAACCACTTAAGCTTTTTGGATCGAGAGGGTGGCTGAGTGGCGGTTTAGTGGCAGTATTGGTTGAGTTTCTTGAAGAACACAAGGAGAACTCAAGAACACCAAGAACAAGAACAAAACACAAGCTTTCGAGAGAGAGAAGTTGAAAGATTGGAAGGTGTGAGTTAGATGGCAAGAATGAGGTGCTATTTATAGCAAAAGTCTTGGTTATTACCCAATGAATAAAATTGTCCCTAGCAATTATTATCCAATGGGTAAAGATTTTCCTAGAAAAATAATAAGCCAAAAGGTACATGTATCCATATATAAATATATTTGTGTACTTAAAAAATCTAGTAAAATACTTTACAAGGTACTATATAATCTTTTTAAGATTTTCAAGTATCCAATAAAAAAGTGTAAGATCAAAATTTCCTAATAAACTAATCTAAGAAGCACATGTTCCTATTATATTATTATATTAGAGTACTTTAGTACACATATTTTTATATAACAAAATTTTCATAAAATCTAGGGCAATAGATTTATAAGGTACATATACATATTTTTCTATAAAATAAATTCACATGGAAAATCTAGGAAATGACTATCCTAGTACTTATTGGTAGACTAACCTTATTATCCAAGGGGTAAAGTTTACCCTAGTATGTATTGACCAATGGATAAGAGAAATAAGGTAATATAATATATATATATATATAATATATATATATGACCAATTATAAAGGTACAAGGTACTAGGTGATCTTTAACTAGATTTTCAAATCAAAAATTCCTATTAAAGTATTTCAATTTGGCACATGTTTCCATTAAACTACTAGATTATATACTTAGAGAATCCTAGGGTATTTATATTATATGGTATATATATACATGTCCAAGTATTCAAATATATAAGTAGGTACTATTAGGTACCATATAATTTATCAAGATTTCCAAATATCAAATAAAATATATTGCGAAGATTTTTCCTATTAAAATAATTCAAGAAGTACTAGTACTTATATATTTATTAGTTTACTTAGAAATCTAAAAGTTAGATATACCCATATTTTTAATGCATATGAACACATGGGAAAATCTAGGAAGTGATTATTTAAATAAATCTTAGTACTAGTTGGAGATTGACTCTATTATCCAATGGATAATATTTTCTCTAGTAGTTATTGACCAAAGGATAAAAGGTTTAAGGAAATATATATATTCTTGAATAATATTTAAAATACCCAAATGTCCTTTAGACATGTGAATATAAGCCTATATATAATTATAAATGTGTACTTTATCAAATCTAGTACAAGATATCTTTAATAGAAAATCTAGGTTTCCTATTGTCCAATGGATAAAAGTTTTCCTAACTTTTATTATCCAATGGGTAAAGGTTCATCAAGGGTTAGGGAATTGTAACTAGGTGAATTGGTAGTTTGGTATCCTCCAACTAATCGGTTAGAAGCTAACTACATTGGCCAAGTAGGATCTCTAGCCAAGAAATATAATTTTTCAGACTAAATCTAATTATGACAGATTATTAAAATTAAAAAGGAATTTCAAAAGCAAACCAAGTAATTTCAAGAAAATTCAAATATTTAACGAAATTTTTATTTACCAAAAATCAGGGTCGTTCAGCCACCTTTTCCAAACTCAATGGGACATCTTGCACATGATTGCATCATCTCCGTTGTGCATGAACATTGCCTGTTGGTAATGCTATATGTGTGCCACGAGATCTGTATTTGTTTCATAGAGGATGAACGCACCGAGCTTCATTCTGCTCGACAGTCTTGCCTTTTGCAACCTCCTTGCAAAATGGGAAGATGCTATATTGCTAAGGGCCTTTCGTGCTGCTTCTCGTGCAGACATGGTCCCCTCTTCACATTCTTTTGTCTTGTTGCGAGCATTCTTTTCCCAATCTGAATCATGTCTCTCGTACTTGTCCCTGTGGTGTTTCCTTGTTCCCTCTTCCTCAGGAGAAGGATGTCAGCTCCTGCTCCTTCTTTTTTGCGAAAAAGCCCTTTGCGGCTGTGGTCCTTTTGTATGGAGAAGCTCTATGTCGCCTTGGCGTGGGGCTCTTGCTCCTGCTCCTTCTTCCTCGTGAAGGAGCCTTCTTGTATTTTACCATAGCATACCTGTCTCCTCTAGAGTTCCTTCGTGAAAGTCTATAATCCTCTGGGTGTCTTCATACCCTTTCCAACTCTTGAATCTCGTACTCTCATTTCTTGATCAAATGAGTGTACTCTTCAATTTTTTGTCTCCTTTTGTCCAGAATATCTTCGTTATTGTGCATGCTTCTCGAGTGCGCAACTGACTCTTCTCCATGATGGGATTTACTCCTTCTTGTGGACTATATGGCTGTCCTGCCCTCCCTGTTCTTGAAGTCGTCCAGGACGGTCAGGGTTTTGGCCTTACCTGTTGTCTTCCTACCATGTCCACCATAGGGTTTTCTCGGAGCACCTAGTGGGGATTTATCTCTTTCCCCACCTAGCAGGTTTTTTTGGGTCATGCGGCGTTGTTGGATTTTTCTCCAGCATGGTCATTTTTCAAAGAGAACTCTTTCGTTTCCCACAGACGGCACCAATTGTAAGTGGGAAAAAAATGAAAGAGGCTTTGAAACAGCACAAGCGCATTACGGCTTCTCGTGCCTCTTCACCAGAACCTTAGCACGTCATCGGGAACCTAATCTGCAAGACAGACAAAGGGTGAGCGCACCTTTGCCTCTCGTGGCAAAGGCCCTTCGATGCCTAAGTTAGTATCTCGTACTAGCCGAAAACCCTAATTATCAGTTGGAGAATAATATGAGTGCAGCATATTGCGTACCTTTTACCTCGTATTTATAGACTCATAGATGCTTACTGCCAAGCATCCCTGTTGCCCTAGGATTCCTATCTCGTATAGGAAACCCAGGATATCTTGGATTCTCATTCCCTTATCAGTTCATTACCTTAGTCTTTTTAAGACTCTTTTCCATCACTGGCTGAACATCCTATTCCCGTTGGGTATCTTTCCCAGATTCTACATTCTCGGGATCTCATTCCTTAAGGGAATACCACTGTTTCTAGATCCTTCCAAAGTGTTCCTTGCACCTGAGGCTGCTTTTCCCAGATTTTTCCTCTTGTTTGGCCTTCTCATTGCCGAATAGGCTACTTGGACTAGTGACTTCACATGTCATTGGTCCTTTATCACTCTTTTGGTCCAATAACTTCTCATCTTTACTGGGACTTGACCCCGTACAGACTTCCTGGACTATTGACTTCTCATGTCACAGGTCCCTGTCGCCGACCATCGTCTTGCACGATGACTGTCCGTATCGTATTTATACATAGTCCCACATACCACATGTTCGATTTGTGCCTGCTCGAGAATATCTCCCTACATGGAATATAAAAATGACATTTATTCCTGATCTTTTTAAACCTAGTCATATACTGTTTGACAGACTCCGCAGGCCTTTGTTTGATTTTGGCCAAGTCTGCTACTAAAATTTCTAGTGCATGCCTAAAGAATTGAGTATGGAATTGTTCTTCCATTTCTCTCCAAGAGTGAACAGAATTCGGAGGTAAACTTATAAACCATGAAAAGGCAGTCCTAGTAAGAGAATGAGGGAATAATTTTAACTTTAAACCCTCATCCAAATTTGCTTCACCTATTTTGTAGGCAAAACCTTCCCACATGTTCAATGGTCGACTGACTTTTTTCTCCATTGAAAAGAACTAGGTCTGGGATTCTTTAATGCCTAGGAAAAGGCACATTATCAACCCAATTTGGATATGGTTTCCTAAACATAGGTTTTTCAATCCTTCTTTGTCCAGGACCATATATATCTTGAATGATATTCATGAGTTAAGCCCTGCAGTAGAGCTCCTGTATTCTTTCTACTTGGTTAGGAATTTCAGGCTTCATATCATACCCATAAGGGTAATCCTGCCTTCTTCCCATTGGTGGGCCATGCCCATACATATTTGGATCAACATTAGCCATATTTGGAACATTTCTGTTATCATTCCTATTTAAATTTGCATTAAGATTTTGCCCCTCAATCCCTATGTTGTGCAAATTTGGGATGTTATTTCCATTATTTCTAACCCCAACACTTATAGGGATTGTAGTTGGTATGCTTTGATAAAAACTTTGATTTTGTCCAGAATTTTGATTTCCAAGTGGAATTCTATTAGCTCCAATAAAAATAGTTTCAAAAGTTGGATTATCAAATACCTGAGAAGAAGGCATTTCAGTAGCATGATTTGGATATCCACTATTTTGTCCAGGGTTAACATTTATGTTAACTGCCACTTCCACTATTGGTTGATTTTGTGCTATGGCAGCCTTAAACATAGCCATCAATGCTTTGACTGTTTCATTCTTTGGATCATTTAAAACCCTTGCAAATTTTTGAATCAAATCCGACAATTCAATTTCTGAGCCATTTGGCTGGCCTCCCTCTGGAATCCTTTGATTTGGATTCATTGCATTCACTTCATTCACATCGTTTCCACCATTAGTATTGGCAGAATTGTTGTTGTCATTGCTACCATCCGTTGGCAGTTGATTCCTCGTCTTTGGTGCCATGGCTTACTTCCAAATTAGTAAGAGCCCTCCTTCTAGCGCCAAAATTGTTACCAAATTTTCTGATTTCTATCCAATCGATGGAAAATGCCAATCGACGGGAAGCTGTTTTATGATTTGCTGGAATGTGGGGTGTAAAAGAAGAGTTTGGTACCTTACCGTTTTCAGAACTTCTTTGGAAACAAACAATGAAGTGGATGAAATATGGATGAAGAATAATAAATGAAAAGTAGAAATACAACCGATTAAGATAGTAGAGTGGACAATTACAAGTTATAACTACTCCTAGAAACGAAAAGATAATGGCCTGTTGGCTATGTTTGTGTGTCCTTGAAACTGCCATAAACTCAAACATAAATAGGCCCTCCTAACTTTGAATTTGAATCCTTCCCTCCAAGGTGTCAGTTTTTTCTTCCATTCATGTCTTTGTAAAAATAACCTCCACGCGCGAAGGAGTGATAGAAGTAACTGCCATGAAGAAAAAGTGTGAACACGTTGCATAACCGCTCCTTTGATCATGGGACAGCTGGAAACACCATCTTTTGCCACCTATAATCCAATCGTCAGAGGCAAGGGAACTATAATAGTCAATCGACGGAAGAATCCAAAATCCAACTATTTAATTTATAAGGCCTTATTATGGCTTTATAATAATCACATTAATTAATAAGACCATAAGTCTCATTGATTTTCCAATAATACCCTTCCATTTATGCGATGTGTCACCCAATCGAGGGGGGAATATAAGAATCACAGATATGGTGTTTGAGGTGCAAACAGAGACAAGCTTACTTCTTTCCCATATCCGCTAGTATAGCAGTAACAGGTGGTGCATCCAAGCCCAATTTGTCAGAACATATTTCCCACTCTGCGTATTTGTGCTTTATATAGACTAGAGTTTCAATGCAGTAGATGAAAGAGAAATGCTTATTCTGCAAAAGAGATTGATGCCTCAGTAAGAGCATTTAAACATCTAGATAAACAACCTTTCTAATTAAGCAACACATATCTAATCTGTTATGCAAAGCCAAAACTATTTGAAATTGTAAGAACGAAGATATGTTTCATTACAAAATGCAAGACATGTAAGATGCCAGAAGGACCCATTATATGTTTTCCCATGAAAATCCCAAAACTTAGTGATCATATCTGCAGCTTAATAGTGCAGCACAACTTACCAAGAACAACATACTTCTACCCGTAGTCCAATTACCAAGGATTAAAAAAGGCCATTACTAAAGCTCACAATGACCCGATGTATTGTTATCTAAGGCAAGGCAAATGCTAAAATTCAGAGAGTTCCATTGTACTATTCATCACGTTTTAAAAATTATTACATAATTTAAAGCACGTATTTGGAAGCAATTATCTCATGCCTATCTAAATTAATGGCAACCAAAGATAATCTCCTCATTAGGAAAATCACTACCGAGTCTCGCAGCATTTGCCAATATCTTGCAATTCTCCCATCGAATGCATCACTCATGCTACGAGAATGTGATAGAGCTAAACAGGGCTGGCTCATAAGTTTTGGAGGCCGGAAGCGAACCTCTTGAATGAGGCCACCCTATATTTTCATGCAAAAGTGATCTACAAAGAGTCATAAAAAAAAATCAATACAAAAGATTTACCATTACAAAATAGAAGCATATAATTATCCCAAAAAAAAATGCAACTATTACAATACCTCAAAATCCACCATTTGAAAATTATTCTTCTCGCACTTTTTGCTACAAACGCACTGATTAAGTCTTCATAGTCAAGCTGCTGCACCAACTCCTTCTCGATAGAAAACATAGTCAATCCATTTAATCTTTCTTGAGACATGGTTGACCGAAGAGAATTTTTGATCAGTTTTAACTTTGAAAAGCTTCTTTTTCCCGATGCAATTGAGACATGGTTGACCGAAGATAATTTTTGATCAATTTTAACTTTGAAAAGCTTCTTTTTCCCGATGCAACTATAACCGGTATAGTCAACAATATTCTGTATGCAGTCCATGCATTCGTCCAATGTCTTCAAGTAATTCAACACATCAATTGGCTTTCTTTTGTCCTTTGGCAAAACATTCTTCAAAACTTTTAATTCTGAAAATAAATCTCTCCCATCAATATCAGAAAACTCACCACTTTTCAAGAGACCTCCAAGATTGGCACAAGAGGACATCAACGCTTCATCCTCAACAGAATCCAAACGGTTCAAATCAAACAAAATTCAAAAGCTTTCTCATACGCTTGAAATTGTTCGAATCTGTTCTAAAGTGAAGAAAGTGCTTGATCTATAATATATAGGAAGTAATTGACTCGAAAGGACTCCTCAGCGGAATGTGTCACCTCTTCACTATTACTCTCATCAAATTGTTTCTTTCTACAAATGAGGCGCTTCTCTTCAAATATCGGTTCAATTTTCATTTCACATGCAATTTCTTTAGCTTCAATCATGGCCTTTGCGAACCTTTCCTCTCTATAATTTTTCATAAAAGCGATAAGTCCATTCAACTGATCTATAGCAATATCAATACGCATGTCTTCCTTTTGAAAAATTTTGCTAACGGAATTAACCAAAAACAACAAATTGTGCCAAATAACCATGCCAAAGAACTCAAAATTTGCAATTCCATGTTCTGCTAAAGACTCAGCATCACACTTTGATTTGGGATCATCATTAGCCTAGGCCAATTCAACTAAAGCATTCCTTATTTGTGGAGCTTGGTATCTTATTGCTTTAATACTTTCAACACGAGCTTCCCATCGTGTTTGTGACAATGACTTGACTGTAATACTTACCTTATCTTTTAACACTTTCCACCTCTTTGGCGAAGACGAAAACATGCAGTATATACATTGTACAACTCCAAAAAAAGAAGTGGCTCGAGAACAAGAGTTGGCCATATCATAAAGTGAAAGATGAAGACTATGACAACCACATGGCGTGTAGAATGCCCTTGGGTTTATTTCGAGTAATCTTTGTTGGACACCTTTGTGCTTCTCTTTCATGTTAGAGCCATTGTCATATCCTTGTCCTCTTATATCGTCAACATCAAGTTGAAGGGTGACCAGTACTTCTTTAAGTGCATTAAAAAGCCCCAACCCCATTGTATCATCAACCCTTAAAAACTCTACAAAGAACTCTTCCACCATAATTGGACTTGTCAAAACATCCACACACTGGATTACGAGAGACATTTGTTCTTCATGACTTAAATCCTGAGTACAATCTAATATAACAGAAAAGTACTTTGCTTCTCTGAGTTTTGCAATGATTGTGCTTTTGACATCCCCTGTTAGCATTTGAATGATCTCATTTTGGATATTGTGACCAAGATAATGTTGATAAATCTCATTGCTCTTAATTCGCCGAAGGTGCTCTTGCATTACTGCATCAAACTCTACAATCATTTCAATTGAACTTAAAAAATTTCCATTCCTCTCCTGATAAAGCTTATCATTATCTCCACAAAATGCTAAATTGTCTTTAGCAAGTTTTTTTACTACAGCAGGTATCCTTAGCAACACCGCTCTCCAGTGTTCTTTCTCTTTGGTGATTTGTTCTTGTGTGCTGTTGTCAATTGTTTTATTCTTATCCAATATTTTCTCCAATTCAATCCATTTGCTCATGCAAATAATGTGATCATTACTAGTCTCATAACTTTTAATCCTCTTACCAACATTTCTCCAATCTTTAAATCCTTCCGTAGCCGATTGACTAAAGTTGCGCTCTTACTTAAAAAACTTACAACAAAAGCAAAATATTTTGTCCACAACTTTCGAGAGTATGAGCCATCCTCTATCTTGTTTCTTCCCATTTGGCAAAAGCCGAGTGTAATGTGTGGAGGCAAAATGCCTATTAGCACCATCTCTAGGATAATCAACGTGTTCACCTCTTTTTAAAGGGCCTCTCTCTACTATCAAGTCTCTAAAATTCTGATCAACCTTGTTCCAGTTACTTGGTTCATAGATATCTAAAAGCACACCTTCCTCAGTAAGATCATTACGATTTTCATTACTCACATTTGCATTATCATTTTCATTAAAATCATGAATAACTTTCTCATTCACGAAATTTTCATCTTCTTTTTCCGGCGAATCTTCATGTTCCACCTCCTCATCATCTTCAACTATAACAGAAGGTCTTGAACTCTCTATTTGATTCTTGGAACGAAAATACTTATTAATGTTGCCTTCTTGTGATTTAATTAGTTTTTCTATGCTTTGCGTCTTCTTCTTTTTTCTCAGACCCAGAAGGATACGTTCTACGAGGCATATATCAAAATAATAGTCGGAACAATCTGCAAACCATTGGGTCATAAAATAATAAATAATTTATTATCAATGCTCACAACTCTAAAAGACATCACTAATTAGATAAAAAAAAAACCTAATCAAGGCTTCAAGCCTCCAATTAAACACCCATGAATTAAAATCAAACAATTCAAACCCCACATAATATTATTATATTCATCACCATAAATAGAAAATCCTAAAATTTTTATCAATTAGGTCAACTGGTTAAGATAATAAAAAACTTACTTGGTAGAGGTGGAGAGTTGGAGATAGTAAAAGAGAGGCCTCAAAAAATTCCGTGTGAAAGTATTTTCCGTCCACAGTTGTTGCCAACGACTCGTTGGTTGTTGTCTTCCCTCCCCTTCGACTCCTCAAGCATGAAGTGTTTCTAGTTCCTGCCGTACTTACTCTTTATGATCGGCTATATCTTCTTCTTTTTCTTTTTTGATCTTCTTTTTTGATTGGCTATATGACTATATCTTCCTAGCTAGTTCCTGACTTCCTGTCGACCCTTAAGTTCTTTTTTTTAATGCATTAGTGTTTCTAATGAATAATTCCACAATTTGGGCCTAATTTGTGCCTCCTAAATTTCAATTGGGCCTATTTTGTGTAAAGAAGTCTAGTGCCATTTTTTTTGGGACCATATATATATATATATATATATATATATGTATGTGTGTATATATATATGTATGTGTGTATATAGGAATCCTAAAAATTTGGGGGCCATCGTTTTTAATTTTTTCAAGGGCCGGAAGCGCTCGCTTCCCTGGCCTTGACTATAAGCCGGCTCTGGAGCTAAAACCTTCTGAAATACCATTGGTATACCACACAAACTAACTTCTTCCTTTTAACCCTTTTGCCACCTAGATCAAAACCAACGACAACACAAAACTCCTCCATGCTTCAAGAGTAAAATGGGTCATCTTTTTTCTTATCATTTGTTAGACAATCCCAAACAATCACCATTTTGAGTTTAACTCAAATCATGCCATTACAGATTTACACAACTTGATCAAAGGGATCATATAATTCCAAAACAATATTTTAGCCAGAGAATATTATTCAAGTGGGGTAGTCTCCACCACCAGTGGGCTTTTTTAAACTTAATGTTAATGGAATGATGGAGTAATAAACACAATTGCAAGTTTGACAACATCAGGAGGGGTTATCCATGATCATCTTGGGACATGGATCTAAGGTTTTCAAAGAACTGGTGGTGTTGGCTCAAGTTTGATGGCTGAGTTTTTTGGGCATTACGAGATGGATTACAATTAGCTTGGGTTCTAAACAAACAAAACTTGGAAGTGGAAGCGGATTCCATAGCTACTGTTTGATTATTGCCAAATGATAATTCTCATCATGCTCTTAACAACCATATTGGTGATTTTTGTTTACTGTTAAACAGGTTCAGCGGGGGAATGATTGGCCAAATCTTCCGGGAAGCTAACAAATGAGCAGATATTTTGGCAAAGACGACAAATGTTTTAGTTTCTAGTTCTTTAGTTTTCAATAAGCTCCTTCTAGCATTTCCTCACAGTTATTCTGACAAAAATCTCAGAACAATGTTTTCTTAATTTGTACATGTTCGTCTTTCACCAAAAGAAAAAGACAAAGAAAAGTTTCTTCTGGCATTTTTTATATTATCCGTAAACTCAACCAAAGGTCATTACCAGATCCGGGTAGACACTGATTGCACATGCCTCGATGGTGTTCAACTGTTGGGAAACCGAATTCCCAAGACCCAGTACTGATGCGTACAGATTAAACAACAAAAATTGTAAAACCCTATAAAGCGGAATTAGGGTTCTACCTCAACTCCCTGCGACACGAACGCTGGTTCAACTTGTTATTGCACGCCTTGCTATAAACCACGAATATTACTCGACCGTACCTTACGATCTTCTATCATATTCCCTGCACGTCTAGAATACGAACTGAGTGTGGACTCTTTTGTGATCTTATTTGCTCTCTCTAAGCTTGTCTCTATTTTGTGAATAATAGAAAAACGTCCAACCTGACCTAGAGATCATAACGTGTATATATAGGGCTACGATAGGGACCTAAGAAGTAATAAGTCTGAGCTCCCAGTGTAAATAAGAAAATCTAATCCCACCAGAATTCTATTTCTTATTTCACTTATTATAATTCACCGCACTACAAAATAATAATTGCACTCCCGTCCTTATTTCAATTATATTTCGAGCTCCATGATATTAAATACTTATTAATCTCCCGACGTTAAGATTACAGATACCCGTTGATTAAAATAAATTACTAACAATTTCCCACTTAATCAGCATCTTAACTTGAGACTATCCGCTTAACTTATTCGATAAATCAAATACAAAATCCACCTGCAAGGTTTGACATATTCGAAACTTATGAGCTTACTCAAGGGGTATCATCAATCCCTATCAGGACGTGGATTCCATTAATAATTAATAGTTGTCATATACATAATGTTGCGGCCCAACTCACCAAGATTATTGACCGTATAAAGATCTCACTCTTTAATGAATCAAAGTCAACAACATTAAATATACACCTCTAATAACTATTTTGGATTATGAGCGTAAGCATTCATAATAACTATGAGGTTCCAATTGTCTTATAAAGTTAGTATAAAGACAATTACCTTAATGCGGTCCCGTTCAATACACACAAAGTGCACTAGCACAATGAGTTAGAACTAGACCGTTCCCTGTAGTCAAGACAAACCTACTAAACATTGTACTACAGTCCTACCGATGGTGTGTCCATGTAGAGACCCGAATAATTTTAATTCTTGAAGTATTTATTAAATGCCTAAATTGGGAAAATATGGTTAAATTGTGGTTAATTGGATTGAGGATAGAAGTGAGATAATAGAGAGATGAGGGGGTGAATGTGTAGTTTAAAGATACTTGGGTATAAATATGAGTGTGTGAGGAGTAGGAGATAATTTCATCTCCCCCTTTTTTTTCTCTCATCCGGCTTCCCCCTCTCTCCACCGATTCTCTCTCTCTCTCTCTCCTCTTCCCACTCAAAACTCTTCCAAAACCTCAAGAATCGACCTCCTTCAAGCCTTCCAATCTCGTTGTTGAGCTCAAAATTTCGTGGGCCAAGCTCGGGGAAGAGTATTTCGGTTGATTTTAAAGGATTCGGGGCTAGGGCTCGTACGAATCTCTTGGGTTTCGCTCCTTGACTCGAGGTAGGGATTTCTTGGCTTATTTTGTATGTGAATATGTTGATTTGAGGTGAAATCGTGCCTATAATGGTTGTTGTTGAAGTTGTGGTTGAGTCTTTGCAATTCTGCAGAAATTCTGCTCGAACTGGCATTGTATCGATACAGCTCTGAGCTGTATCGACACAATACTGTTTGTTGAACTTTTAAGCCCATCTGTATCCTAGTATCGATACAAACAGGCCTAAAATCAGCTTTTGCTGTTTTGCTCCAAATTTCATTATTTTGACCCCCGATCATTTCTAAACCCTTTTGGACACATCCTAAGCTATTCCAAGCATGTCTAATTGACTTCCTATGATAGTTTGATGTATTCCTTGGTCCGTTAGCTTTCCGTTAGCTATAACCGAATAAGGACTTACTTAATTAAAACTTTGTTGAAATTATGTTTTATTGATACTTGATTTTCCTTGGTTATGTTTGTGACACATTTATAGCATTGTTAGAACACCGTATCATGTTTCATGTGAACGTGTGATTAGGGTAGAGTCTTAGTTGGTTTGTAGAGTGCGAGGGTAGGTGAGTGAGTCAATGGATGGATTAGGAAGTCCCGTAACGCAAGTGGTGGTAATACGGAGACTTAGACGAATCCCGTAACACAAGTGGTGGTAATACGGTGAACCAAATCGTTAAGGATCACCATGACACATGGGGTGGTAACATGGTAATCCTCGTAGTGTATACGATAACACATGGGGGGGAAATACCGAAGGTGGGGGTTTTTGGGGTAGCAAGTCGGTTTGTGATTGGGGAAGTGTTCGAGTCTTAAGATATATGACGTTGGCTTATAATAAACAAACAGAATGATTATCGATATACCAATGAGTCCATAGTTATCTTCTACGTGAACCTTGTCTCCTTGCCCTCTTATTTCACACTTTTCATCATATGTGCATACAAAACTGGAGAAGATTTTCCTACTGGGCTAGTGTAGCTCAACAAAATCCTTCTTTTCAGGTTCGAATGTCGGGCAATAGACTGCTCGCAATGGTGTGACAGGACACGAAGATTTTTGGAAGCTGATTTTATTTAGTTACTTATTCATCTTTGTAATAGACTTACTTTTGGCCAAAGATGGCTTTGTAACTAATTTGCCCTTGAATTACCTTTTGATCAACGCTTGTAACATTCTGAACATGTAGTATCTGTCATTAAGTTAATTTGGGCCATGGTGCCAATGCTGTATTTCTTTAAACATGTGAGAAAAATCCCTTTGGGTAATATGTATGACACGCGAGGTCTTTATTTAAAATGTATTATTTATTTATGTTGAAAATCGAGGACGTGACAGTCCAGTTCCATCTAAGACTGCGAACCATATCTTATATTTCATAAGAACTGATGATCTAATCTTCTGTGTGTAAGCCGAACTCTACACACCAGAACATCAACTTTGTAAAATAAAAGACACACATGCACAATATACAATAATATTATGCAAACATTGCCCATAAAAGATTCTCATAAAAATGGATAAAATTGATTAATAAATAGCAATCAAATATTAATCCATTACACAAAAGCATAACTTTTACTATAATTTTCTAACAAACTCCCACTAAGACTCAAAATCATGCTGCCATGCATCTCACTTCCATTCCCTCTACATGACTATCAAAAGTCTTATCTTGTAAGCTATTCGTAAAAGGATTTGCTAGGTTGTTTATCGATGCGATCTTGGACACAGTTACACCACCTCGCTAAACGATCTCTCGAAATAGGAAACAGGTGATACTTAAGCTCGATGTGTTTTCGTTTTATGAGTCAATGGCTCCTTAGAGTTAGCAATTCCACCACTATCTTCACAATAGCTGTAAAAGCTAATTGCACTAAAGGAATCACTTCTAGATCCATCAAGAAGTTTCTAAGCCAAAATGGCCTCTTTGGCTGCTTAAGAAGCTATCGCATACTCGGCCTCCATGGTGGAATCTGTAACGCCCCGAATTTTGGGTACGTTAAATAAGACATTTTATTATAGAAATTAAATAGAGTCACTACTCATTATTACAACATAACCCCCGTAGGAGTATTTAAGTCATAAAATAGGAAACAAATATGGAACTAAGGTTCCTAACTACTACTTCTCTTGTTCTTCCATCCTAGCGAGTTCTTCGGCTCCATACGCCTCCAGAGTGAAGAGTTCGCCCTGTTCATCTATCAAATCTGACATATTATATCGGCATCGCCACCCATATAATATGTCAGGGTCACCACAGGGTAACACCATGAGCTACGAAGGCTCAATAGTAAAATCCTACTTACTAACCCATAACTTATGAATATAAGATCATTATAACATCGATTTCCACATGATATGTATGTAAGCAGCTACAAGGACAATAACATTTAGCACATCCACAATCGCCTTACAACTATCATTGGTGTTGACTCGTCATTAACCGTGTCTCGTGTTTACTACCTTTCTTTTCCAAAGTCTCCCTTTTAACTCACCCAACCTCGGTTCCGCCGCGCTGGGTTCCCGAGTATCCTCACAATGGTTCCGCCGCGCCGGGTTCCCATTGGCACACATTTACTTTGGTTCCTCTCCACGGATAACCATGTTACTCACCCAACCTTGGTTCCGCCGCGCCGGTTTCCCAAGTATCCTCACTATGGTTCCGCCACGCCGGGTTCCCATAGGCACACACACATTCACACAACTCACATAATACCCTTGAGATGGTCATTATGTAGTTTCTAAGATATCTTCTTTTTCGGAAAACATATTCCTCTTGTTAAACCACACCCTAGGCGTCATGTTTCTATTTTCTCGGTTTTCGTGTCTCGTTTACATGCAAGACTTTGCGGTAGTACTTTCCACATAACAAGCATTTTAACAACTCCAACAAGATCGTCCAATTCTATATTACCTAGCATGCTTGAATCATCATAAACGAACATCATGCATATCCATCATTTAACGAAAGATAACCTTATCTATGATTAAAGTAACATCATATGATTTACATAAAATTTAAGTACAAGGTTAAACTACTTATACTAAGGTACAGTAGTAAGATTAAACTCCCGTTCTTCTTGGCAGTGGTCGGCTACGGAAGGTTGTTCGGTTTTGAAATCGGCGGAGTAACGGCCTTCGCTTGCTTCGAAAGGAAAAGAGATTTCCTAGAAACAACTTCACTACCTAAAGTGGACTACTTTAAAGATCTAAGGGTAGTATTAGGAAGTGGTTTGGTGGTTTTCTCAAGAACACTCAAGAACAAAGGAAGTTCTTGAACTTTGAACTAAGAACACTTAAATTTTTAGAGAGAAGGAAGAGCAAATTGCTTGAGGTGTGAGTTCAAAGCTTAGTGTGGCCTTCTATTTATAGGCAAGACCTCCCTCTCCCTCTCCTTTGGCCGGCCCTCCCTCTCTCTCCCATTCCTCCATTTTTTATTCCAAAAAGATGTGTTCACATGGAAGAATAAGGCTAAAATCCTAGGTTTGCATGGCTATGGTTAGTACTTAGATTTGATCTTGAACAATTTTGTGGTGGAGATGAGATTGGTACAAGATTCCAAGGTTAAACAAATGCTAAAATGTACAAAAGAAGGACATGAAGTGAAGTCTTTGGTTGGAAGAGAAGGATCCCATGGATCTTGAAGTACATTGGAAGTTCAATGGCCAAGTACACATCAAATCTTCCCCCTCCTCTCTCTCCCAACCAGCCCCCCTCTCCTCTCTCCCTCTCTCGGCCCATCTCCCCTCTCTCGCCCTCTCACTTTCTTGCCAAGGTACAAAAAATGAAAGAAAACAAATAAAAAAGTAGTACTTTTTTGTACCTAGGATCAAAAATAGACCTTAAAGGCTAGGATTTGCCCAATAAACTAATAAATAGGCATATGGTACTTAAGGCAATACTTTAGTCTTCCAAGTACTAGAATAATATTTATCTATGTACCTTGTACACTAGGAAGATCAAAAACCCTAATAGAAAATAAATAAAAGTACTTAGGAGAATCTAGTACTAAGTACCTTTCTCATAAAGTAGTGTGAACTTAGTCACATAGGTTAAAGAAAAAGTTTAATTTAATAAATCCTATGGTACTTAGAAAGACTAAGCCTATTGTCCATTGGGTAAAAATTCCCCTAACATCTATTATCCAATGGATAATAGATATTAGGCAACTTATATATCAAAATAATCCCAAAAGTACTTTAAAGTAATTAGAAAGTATTTTTCCTAATATTCTTAGTACTTTGACCAAGTATACATTTAATATAACAATTGGGGTTCTATTATCCAATGGATAATAGTTTCCCTAGCAATCTTTGTCCAATGGACAAAGAATAAAACCAAAATAATTAAAAGAAAAAGGATATTCAATTCCTTAGTCTAGGGTTCAAAAGGTTCACGAGGGCAAAACGGTCCATTTGCGGTTAGGGAAAAGTAACCAAGTGATTTCCTAACTTAGCTCCTCCAACCAGACGGTTAGAAGCTAACTAGGCTTGCTAAGTGGGGCTAAAGCGCAAGAAATGAAACTTGAAGGGCAAAAATGTAATTTTGACAAACCACAATAAAATTCAAATATTTAACGAAATTTTCACTGGCCGAAAATCAGGGTCGTTACAGAATCAATCAATGCACGATTGCTTGATACTCCTCCAACTTATGGCTCCACCTTCTAAGGTAAACACATATCCCGAGATAGACTTTCTGGAATCTCTATTTGACATAAAGTCTGAGTCTGTGTACCCATGAGGTACTAGACTATTTGTCTGGAACACCAACATTTGATCTCAGTTCTTTTCAGATACTTGAGTATATGTTTCATCGTAGTCCAATGCTCTTGCCCTAGATTAGATTGAAATCTACTAACTATGCCAACGACAAAGCAAATATCAGGTCTAGTACACATCATAGCATACATGAGGCTTCCTACTGCCAAGGCCTAAGGAACTGCCTTCATCTTCTCCATCTCCTTAGGTGTCTTACGACATTGATCCTTGGATAGGTTGATTCCATGTATAAAAAGAGAGGAAACCTTTCTTGGAATCGTGCATGCTAAAATGAGCAAGGATCTCATCGATATAAGTGGCTTATGATAAGCCCAACATCCTATACTTGTGATCTCACATAAGCTTAATACCAAGCATGTGACCGGCTTCTCTCAAGTCTTTCATATCGAACTGGCAAGAGAGTCACACCTTTATCAAAGACAACATTCCCACATCGTTTTTGATTAGCAGAATATCATCTACATATAGTACCAGGAATACCACCACTTTTCCGTTGCACTTCTTGTACACACATGACTCATCTGGACATTGATCAAAACCAAAAAAACTTGATTGCTTCATCAAAACAGATGCTTCAAGATCTAGTTGCTTACTTGAGTCCATGAATAGACTCCTTAAGCTTGCATAACATATGTTCTTGACCCTTTGCTATGAATCCATCTGATTCCATTATGTGGATGTGTTCATCCAAATTTTCATTAAGTAATGCAGATTTCACAAACTTTTGTCAAAAATCTGCATCTTTATCTTCTAGTTCCTCATTATAGTTGCAAGGTTCAGCATGTTGTTCTTCAGAGATCAAATCATAAGATTCTCCCAAGAACGTATACCGATTGGGTAGGACAACAACCTTCCCACTACGATGAGGTACTGATGTGTCAACAACTCTTTCTTACAGTGTAACCTCCTATACTATTGGTGTTGAAGAAGTCTTTATCGGTCCTTCTCCTCTCAATTTCTTTAGAACAATCTTGCTTCTAGGTTTGTATTCTATTACATAATCCTCTTCTAAGAACCGGGCATTAGGGCTAACAATGACTTTCTTATAAGTAGGACTATAAAACAGTCCACCTCTCGTTCCTCTAGGGTACCCCACAAACATGCAAACTTCTGTCCTCAATTCCAATTTATCTGCGTTCCCATTTAGCACATGTGCTGGACTACCCCAAACTGAAATATGCTGCAGACTAGGTTTGCGCCCAGTCCATAGTTCTGTGGGTGTAGATGGTACTGACTTAGATGGTACCAAGTTAAGAATGTACGTTGTTGTTTCTAGTGCATAGCCCCGAAACAAATTTGCTAAAACTGAATAACTCATCATTGATCTGACCATATCCATAAGAGTCCTATTCCTTCTCTCTGCTACACCATTTTATTGTGGCATACCTATAGCTGACAACTAGGATGTAATCCCTTCAGCTGACAACTAGTCCTTAAACTCTCCCAAGAGGTATTCGCAACCACGATCAGATCGTAGTATCTTGAGACATTTACCCAGAAGCTTCTCCGTTTCTGTCCTATACTCCCTAAATTTCTCAAAGCGTTCGAACTTACGACACATCAAATAAATGTATCCATACCTTGAGTAATCGTCAATAAAAGTAACAAAGTACTCAAAACCACCTCTAGCTTGGACATTTATAGGCCCACACAAATCAAAGTGAACCAATACCAACGGCTCTTTGGCTCTATATCCTTTTGCTCATAAAAAAAGTCTTTTGGTCATCTTACCTTCTAAATAGGATTCACAGACTAGAAGTTCCTCAAGTTCCAATGAACCTAAAGGTCCATGCCTGACCAGTCTAAAATCCTATTCAGATTAATATGACCAAGGCATAAGTGCCAAAGATACGTTTAGTTCAATTTAGAAGGCTTATTTATCTTACATGGCATATTATTAGTGTCATTCAATTCATTCAGTTGCACTGTAGTAAATATAGGATTAATAAAGTAGAGATTATCCATCAATGAACCAGAATAGATAAAACGTTTATTTAACTTAATAACCATAAAGTTACTAAAATAAACCAAATGTCCATCTTTAATTCAATTAGAAACTGAAACCAAGTTTCTTCTAAGTGTGAGAACATAAAGACAATCTCTCAAAATTAAACTCCTATTATTACTAAAATTTAAAATAACATTTCCTACTACAACTGCTGCCACTCTCGTAGCATTACCCATGTGTAAATAAATCTCTCAATCATCGAGTCGTCTGGTTTCCTGGAACCAAAGCAACAAATTGCAAACATGATTAGTGGTTCCCGTATCTACACACCAAGTACTGGTAGATAACACCACTAAACATAATTCAACGACTAGTGAAAAAATCTATCTTGATTATTCACTTTATTGAGATAGAATAGACATTCCTTCTTCCAATGTTCTTGTTGCTTGTAGTAAAAACACTTGCCCGCAGGCTTTTTCACTCTACCGTGATGCGCATAAACTGCCTCCGTTTCATGGGGTACCGAAGTTATACCGTGCTAATTTCTCATGATCTAATAAGTCGTGCGTGGCTCTAATACACCGCGCGTGGTTCCTTTCCTCACAGTTTGCACTTTGCTGCTTCCCAAGGCAAATTGCTCGATGGTTGAAGTTTGACCTGTGCAGTGGTGTTTCTGAGCCAATGCACGTCTGCATTACCTTCCTATTCTATGACCAAGTCTTTCCTTATACAAAATTCACGGGGAACACACATTTTTGGAACCCGAGACTCTTTGAAAGCCGAGGTTGTCTCCTTTGCCCTTCCTATAAATCCAAGCCTTTAACTTCAAATTCCTTCCATCCCACTCAAGTCTCATTTCTTCTAAGGCTCATTCTTCTTCCCCATGGCCCTTTCACTCGCCGGCTCACTTCGCCCATGGTTAGTCTCTATGGAAGGCATCGATTGGCTTAATTTTTGAGCTTATGGCCTCTACTCCATGAGGTACCTCCGCAACATCCGCCTTTGCCCTGAGCTCTTGAAGGCAGTTGCGAGCTTCTGGGATTCGGAGGTTCACATTTTCGCTTTGGCGAAAAAGAGCTTTGCCCTACTGTGGAGGAGTTTCGCGTCTACCTAGGCGGCTTTGGCTCGAGAGAAGTTATTATCCCTTCGGTACGTGAGACCGTCCACAAGGCTTTATCTGCTGCCCTTGGATTGGGTAGTGGGGCTATCCGCTACTTAGTTAGCGATGGTTACCTCAATGTGATGTGGCTTATTGAAATGTTCTCCCCCCCCGGTGACCCTGCGAACACAACTTATCAAACTTGGCGTATGACTGCCCTCTGCATGTGCTTGCTTGCAACCTACCTTTTGGTGCCTTCCACTTGTCATGCTAGCTCAGCTCTGGTTAGCATTGGCACTCAAATCGAGGCTCGAAAGGACGTGATTCCGATGGTTTTGGCTGAAACACTGATGGTTTTAGATAAAGTTTGCTCTGGAGAGACTGAGAGTTTCGGGGGTAGTCCTTTCCTCCTACAGGTTGGCTTCTCACTCAGCTTTCCTTTTTCGAGTTTTTCGCACGTTCTCGTTTTACCTCAATGCTCGGTTCGGCTTTCTATGGTTTCTGACTTATTTTTCCTCTCCTTTGCAGATTTGGCTCTGTGATAAGGTGAATGTGCTAACAATTCGTCCTGGCAATTGGGCCTATGAAGCTAGGCTGTTGTCACTCTGATGCTTTGAGTTTGCCTACAGGCAGGTTCCTGAGTGGGTCGACTTCTTTAGGCGTCTGCAAGCTGGGACCATTTCATGGAGGTGTTCATGGCTAGACCTCCCTCCCATGACCATGCACTTCATGGGCCTCCAGTGGGTCGTCCTTGCTTGGTTTGGAGGCCTTCACTTTCTACATCCCATACCAGATTTAGCGTCAGCTCGGCCTTAGATAGGAGGCCCCTGCAGAGGTACTGATTGATGTTGTACTGCCCTTGTTTTGCCATTCTGTTCTTTGCAACTATTAGCGATTTTGGGGCACTCGCAAAGTGACTGATGCGCACCCTTATCCTTTTGTGATGGTTCGCAGGAGCTACCGGAAATGGCTAAGGAGGGATATTGCAGCAAGGGCTGGGGCTCAAGGAAACTGACTCAATCTACTACCCTAATCATGAAACAAATTGTGGACTCACTTTGATCATGCATGTTGTCTCTTCTTTTCTTTTTTTTCCCGAAAGTCATGCTCAGCCTTATGTATTAGAAGCAGTTATTATAATAAAACGAGTTGTGGAAAGTTTCTCCTTCCTTGATTCAGTACATTGAACTCTTACAACCTGGATTTTTTTATTTTGAATGATGGTGACCGGGCCTCAGAGTGAGGCTGCCTACGTATCCTTGAGGAAAAGGAATCAGGTCATAACGTAGTTCAAGCTAAGGTTCACTCTGGTTTTAACACTCTCTTTTTGCGCTCTAAATTTTGCCGAGCATCGCCCTTTCGGGTTTTCAGTCTAGCGAGCTTGTTCATTATTTGCCTTAATTTTTGCCTAGGATGCCCTTGCGGGTTTTCAACCTAGCAGGCTTTTGCTCTAATTTTTGCTTTGGTCTGCCCGCCCTTGCGGTTTTCAGCACAACGAGCTTCTCTCAGGGATAGTAGTGTTTCAGTTGATCCAGGTTGACTAGAGTTGCAAATTCATTCCCGTCCAAGTCATCGAGCTGTGTGGCTCCTCTAGACAAAATGGTCTTGATGATGTAAGGCCAGGACCACTTTGGTCGGAACTTCCCGCACGGATCGTATACTGGTGCCTAGATTTCCTTCAAAACCATATCGCCTTCTGACAAGTCCCTAGGATTCACCCTTTTGTTAACTGCGCGTACAATTCTCCTCTGGTATTCTTGGATATGATAAAGAGCCCTCAACTGGTGTTCATCAAATAGCATGAGCTCTTCAAACCGATTACTCAGCCATTTAGCCTCTTGGACTTCACGCTCGATCATGGTCCGAAGAGACGGAACTTCCAACTCAATGGGAAGCACAGCCTCCATACCGTAGACCAACGAGTAAGGGGTTGCTCTAGTCGATGTACGCATAGACCTGCGGTATCCCCATAGGGCCAGTGGCAACTGCTTATGCCAATCTCTTGCGGATTGAATGGTCATTTCCAGAATGGCTTTGATCGTTTTGTTAGCCGCCTCTACGGCTCCATTGGTTTGCGGTCGATAGGTTATTGACTTGTGTACTTGGATCTGAAACTCATCCAAAACCTCCCTAGCTCGTCCCTTGAAGTGAACCCCATTGTCATACACAAATGCTTGAGAGACCCATACCGGTAGATGACATTTTGCTTGATGAAGTGAGCAACTTGTACCGTGGTTAGAGTAGCATACGAAGCGGCTTCTACCCATTTCGTGAAGTAATCCACAGCTACTAGGATGAACTTATGACTGTTGGAGGCAGCTGGCACGATCCTTCCGATGACATCAATTCCCCATACTGAGAAAGGCCAAGGTGAGGTCATTTGATGCAGTTCAGATGGCGGAACGTGCGTTAGGTTGGCATTGGATCTAGCATTTGTGGCACCGCCGCATGTATTCCACACATTCTGTTTCCATGGTGGACCAGAAATATCCCTGTCTGAGAATCTTCTTGGCGAGCATCATGCCATTAATGTGAGGGCCACATACTCCTTCGTGGATTTCTTCCATCACTCTTCTTGCCTCCACACCATGGATGCATAACTTGTACATGCCACAGTGTGATCTCCGGTATAGGTTTCCTCCACAAATGATGTACTATGCCGCCATTCTCTGAACGGCGATCTTGTCTTTCTTGCTTGCTTCTAGGGGGTATTCCTCTCTTTCCACGAATCTCCAAATGTCATAATACCAGGGGGTGGCCATACTCAGGCTCATCAACAACCATGACATGTTGGTATACTGGTGTGTCTCTTTGTTCAATTACTTTTGGCCTTAACGTCACGCCAACAGGGATTTCGACCATGGATGCTAGTGTTGCCAATGCATTTACGAATTGATTCTTAAGCCTTGGCACGTGAGTAAAGGTTTCTTTGTTGAAATGAGGGATGAGGTCTTCCAAATCCTGATGGTACAACTTCAGCTTTTCTTCTTTGACCCTCCAATCGCCATTGGCCTGTGACACTTCCAGGTTGGAGTCCCCTACTACTTTCAACTTCTCTATACCAATTTCAATTGCTGCCTCCATGCCTACAATACAAGCCTCGTACTCCGCTTGATTGTTGGTGACTTCAAAATTCAGTTTGAATGCGAGCGGAACATAAGATCTGTCGAGCGCTATTAACAACACGCTGATTCCAAACCCTCTTTGGTTAGCAGCTCTGTCAAAATACAACTTCCAAACGTCTTTGGTTAAAGTCATTATGTCTTTGGTTAAAGTCATTATGTCTTTGTCGGGGAACTTAAACTCACCATCTTTGCCTCCTTCAACTGGGCAATTGTCTAGAAAATCAGCAACAACTTTTCCTTTTACAGACTTTCGGGTGACAAAATTTAGTTCAAATTCTAATAGCATGAGTAGCCATCGCGCCAACTTTCCGGTAAGGGTTGGCTTCTCAAATAGGTATTTGAGGGGATCCATTCGAGAAATGAGCCTTACTAGATAGGTTAGCATATAGTGCCTCAACTTTCTGGAAGCCCAGACGAGTGCCCAGCTCGTTGTTTTCCAATGGAGTATACAGCTCCTCACACCCGACCATTTTCTTGCTTAGATAGTAGACAGCCCTTTCAACCCCATTGTCTCCTTCCTGCGCCAACATACATCCCATAGAAATTGGGGTGACTGACAGGTATAGGATCAAAGGTTTTCCCTGCGTAGGGGGCGTTAAAACTGGTGGATTCTACGGATTGCTTCAAAAGCTCTCTGACACTTGTCGTCCCATTCAAATGACACGCCTTTCTTGAGCAGGGGAAGATTGGCTCGCAAGTCAAAGTTAGTTTGGCAATAAACCGACTGATGAACTGCACCTTGCCGAGGAAGCTCCTTACATCCTTTTCGGATCATGGTTGTCCCATTTCGAGAATAGCCTTGATCTTGGATGGGTCGACCTCGATACCTCGGGTGGTAATCATGAATCCGAGCATCTTCCCAGCTGTAACCCCGAACGTGCATTTGGTTGGGTTTAGATGCATCTTGCACTTCCTGATTCTTTCGAAAAACTTTCTGAGTGCTGGTAGGTGTTCTTCCCACTCTTTTGCCTTGACGATCATATCATTGACGTAAACCTCCACTTTCTTGTGAATCATGTCGTGTAACAAGGTCTTGGCGGCTCGTTAATAAGTGGATTCTGCGTTCTTCAGCCCAAAAGGCATTACTCGGTAGCAATAAGTTCCCCATTCGGTGACGAGCGTGGTCTTTTCCCGATCCTTTGGGGCCATGAGAATTCGATTGTATCCCGAAAAACTGCCCATGAAAGAGAGTAGAGCATGTCCGGCGGTATTGTCAACCAGCACATCGATGTGAGGTAACAGGAAGTCGTCTTTCGGACTTGCATTGTTGAGATCCCTGAAATCAACGCAGTCCCTAATCCTACCATCCTTTTTGGGGACATGAACAATGTTTGCGACCCACTGAGGGTATTCAGTTACCATTAGAAATCCTACGTTGATTTGTTTAGTGACTTCCTCTTTTATTTTAAGCACCCAATCAGGTCTCATGCAATTCAGCTTCTATTTTATGGGTTTTGCATCAAGATAAAGGCGAATTCAATGTTCCATGATTTCAGGATCGATTCCGGGCATATTAGCATGCGACCATGCGAAAACATCTTCGAATTCTTTTAACAAGCTTATGAGGGCTTATTGCTCTTCTGCAGACTGCGCGAAACCGATCTGAATCATTCGGGGATTCCCTTCATCTCTCAGATTTATTAAAACAACTTCTTCTTTTACAGGCTGAGCATGCCTTTCACCTTCCCTTTCGACTAGTGATTGGATTTCTTTAGGGACATTCCCATCGAAATCAATCTCCTCATCATTAGGGTCGACACCATTTATTTCAAAGTTAGAGAAGTAAGCGGAATCAGGTTCTTTTATTTCATCACTAGCAAAGGCCTCGAGGGCACCATACACACGGGTAGACTTAAACTCATAGTACAGGTAATGAGGGGTTAGGCCAAGAGGCTCCAACTTAGACTCAACAGACTTAGCAGACTCAGAAGACTCAGAGGACTTGGATGACTCAGACTCAGAGTCAGATCCATGGTGAGTTGCACTTGGTAAGAAAACCCAATTCTTGTAATCCCCTGTGGCATCCATGATGAGCGAAGTTGGGTCTTCAGGGTCCTCCTGTCCTAGCATTAGCACTTCTGCTTCCATGACTATACTCACTGGTTCGTCCCCCCTAACTAGGATTGCCAAACTCCCTGTGTCAAAGACCTTGATCCAATCAGTTGACCCTGTTGGTTTCTTTGCAACCTCGAATCCCTCATTACTCTTTGGCCAGACATCGTTGGCGAATATTTCAAATCCTAGAAGCAGAGAATTGGTTTCCTTATCCCAGAATGGTTCTGGCTGCCCTTGATAAATCTGTTTTGTCTTTTCCTTAACAAAATAATCTTCTAGTCTGTCTCCCTTCTTCACCTTACCACCACTTGAAGGCAAATAGCCAAGCCTAGTAGTGTGCATCAGAGCTCCACGAGCTTCAAACTTTGTAGGACCTTGCAGGTTTCTTCCCAATCCTAGCCCCGGCATGTAGGACATCTTCTTCATTATCTTTATGGCAACATTGCTGATGACAAAGTCATTATTAATTCTGATTGAAAAGACAGAATTAGAGGTATCTAGCGAGAAGCCACCCAAAGTAATGTCTTCTTCTTCTCCATGCTGGATTTCCATGAGTGGGGCATTGTCTTCGGTAGGTGCGTGGATCCTAGAATCTCCATGGATAGTGAGCATGCCCGTTTCAAGACCTAGACGAATCTTCTGATGGAGATTGGTAGCATAAGGGTCCCAACCACATCCTGAAGCGTATTGTTGTGGACACACGCCCCGAAAATCGCCCGATTTTGGTTTGGAATGGATATTGTTCGGGGGGCGGCCCATTTTGGAAAATAGCGCGGCGAAACGCTTCGATTCAGAGTCGCCACTCGGGTTTTAGCGGAAGAACACCCAAGGAACCGAACTCGAGAACGTTTGCTACGTTTTGCTTTGATTTGAAAAATGTTTGATTTGATTTAAAAAGGCGTAGACTGGTCCGTCGTCACCTTCGATATCTGAGGTTCGGGAGCCAGGTTACGAGAGGGGAAGGGTTTTATGGCACCCCTCTCGCCCAATCCGGAGATCGGCCTCTACTCGGGCATTTTATTAAAACTTTTGCATTTTTCTCTCATTTGATCATTTTTGGCCAGTTAGGGCGGGGGAACAGTTAATAGGGATTTAATACTGTAACACGTTGCAGTTTTTATATGACAAAAATGTTGATGGATGATGATTTGCTTGCTTGAATTAAAGTAAATGTAAGAGCATAGATTGAGAACAAGCGCTGCCAGAAGCTCAACAGGATGATGTACGCTGCCCGTCGGGTGCGTGAGCAGGCGACGTGCTGGCACGCCATGGCAAAGCCACGACACGCCAGCATACCCTGCGCACGCCACCTTCAGACTGGCGTACACTACCTTGCTGATTTCTCACAGCTCCTACTCTCAATCCTCTGGGCTCTGGAATGGACCAGTGCACACCCAGGGCAAACCACGCAGGCTATAATATTGATTATACACAGATACAGACATAATAGGATGGCCAGTAGCCAGGGAAATAGCAAGACAGACCCCATAAACAGAGTGGGGAGGAACAAGAGGCCAGGATTGAGCTAGGATGTAAGGGCCAGGCACTGGCCTTTAACAAGCGTGCCGTACGCCACCTACAGGAGCCGTACGCCAGGTTTGTGTGTTGACCAGTGTTTGGCTTTACATCATCTGGGCTCTGGATCAAGACCAGAAGTACCCCAGAGGCCTTGAGAACAAAGAAAGTACAAGTATTGAAAGCTACATTTGAACAGTTCTAAAATACAGAAAGCAATAGACTGGTTTTTAGCATGCTGTAAGGTGATGACATAAATAAGATAAGCGACAAAAGGACGTTTCATGATCCCCACGCCAGCTGTGCACATACAGCCAAAGGTGGCGTACGGCATGGCTAAACTGGCGTGCGCCATGAAGTGGCCTCTACGACTGATTTATTTTACCAGAGAGGGGTCTGGACTAGTATCAGTTACTAGCCAGAACCCTTCTGGTTCCCCTCAGGAACTGAAAACAGAAAGCAACACAAAGGTGGTATACCTTTGGTTGCAAGAGATAGAAGAATGGATGGAGCTTTGGATGTTGAAGATGGAGGGTGTGAAGTGACTGGACAGTGGAGAGGAGTGTGTACTGAGCTTCTCTTTCTCTCTTTCCTTCAATGGGAGAGTAAAGAACAAGAGAGAAGAGAGGGATGGGCTTGGTTTCTTAAATGAGGTTAACCCTTGCAAATGAATGCAAGGGCTTGCATTTATAGAGGAGAGAGGCTGAGTCCAGGGGTGATCAGCTGGGGTTAGGGGTTTGGTTAGGTTAAGAAGGGAGCTCCCATGCATTAAATGCATGGGACTAGGTGATGGGTTGTGTAGGAGAGAGAGGGGGACGTCCCCTGCAGAATGCAATGATCAGGGGACTCTGCGCCGTACTGAGACGGTTGCAAAGTTTCGAGCACGTGACAGAAAAGCAGTGATTTGACCGGTCTTGACCATGCGTACGCCACCTGTGACCTACCGTGCGCCAGGTCAAACTCAGTCAACGGTCGATGATCGACACGTGGCAAGTACCTGGCGCACGCCAACGAGAAGGTGGCGTAAGCAAGGTATGGCTTTGCTGAGGTTCATTGGGCTCGAGCTTTGAAGGGTTTGAAGTGGGCTTTGAAAGCGGGCTTTGAAGGTGGAGGATCCAACATCTAAAGCTCAAATCCATCCATCGACTCTGGACTGTTCTCGACCGTTTATCATCATCGGGTCAACAACGGAAAATAAAAAGGACTAATCCGGACAGTCCAGAATGGGGTGTCTACAGAAGCCCCCCTTTGACGGCACTTGGAGCATCATTTGGTTGAGTGGAGACAAGTAACGTCAAAGGTTGTCTAGACACCCTACTCCGGACTATCCTGAGCAAGACAAAGAAGGCATGAACTTTAAAGAACCTGATCGATGAGTTCAGCCCGACATATTATTTTGAGAAAGACTGCTGCTCGCGGAGGGCAGAAATTGGACGAGTGGACCGTCGTTGGATAGTTTATCGGACGGGTGGACCGTCGTTGAATTGAAATGGGACGGGTGGACCGTCGTTGAATTGAAATTGGACGGGTGGGCCGTCGTTGAATTGAAATTGGACGGGTGGACCGTCGTTGAATTGAAATCGGACGGGTGGACCGTCGTTGAATTGAAATCGGACGGGTGGACCGTCGTTGAATTGAAATGGGACGGGTGGACCGTCGCTGAATTGAAATCGGACGGGTGGACCGTCGTTGAATTGAAATCGGACGGGTGGACCGTCGTTGAATTGAAATGGGACGGGTGGACCGTCGCTGAATTGAAATTGGACGGGTGGACCGTCGTTGAATTGAAATCGGACGGGTGGGCCGTCGTTGAATTGAAATTGGACGGGTGGACCGTCGTTGAATTGAAATCGGACGGGTGGACCGTCGTTGAATTGAAATGGGACGGGTGGACCGTCGCTGAATTGAAATTGGACGGGTGGACCGTCGTTGAATTGAAATCGGACGGGTGGGCCGTCGTTGAATTGAAATTGGACGGGTGGACCGTCGTTGAATTGAAATCGGACGGGTGGACCGTCGTTGAATTGAAATGGGACGGGTGGACCGTCGTTGAATTGAAATCGGACGGGTGGACCGTCGTTGAATTGAAATTGGACGGGACTCTGCTTGGGGAGTAAACTCACCAGTGGTACAAACAAGCACTGGGCCATCCGGGGCCTTAGTTGTGGAGGGAAATTCGATCCAAAGCCTTTTGGGCCCACGGCCCATTACAGGGTGGCGTACGGTACGTATCACCTGGCGTACGCCAGGAATCTTGGTTTGCCCGGTCCAGATCCAGGCCCAGACCCGGCCCAGCCGGTCCCATGTCGTATAACTTCTGCAGAAACGCTCGGGAACCGCCATCTTGCGGTTTTTGAAGTCCAAAAGCTCCCAAACTCCTCTCCATTCTCATTCTTTGCACAAAACTCTCACCCTCATAGAACCCATGGCCGAAATCAGAGGCGGCAGCGGTGATGCAGGCGGCAATGGTGGTGTAGGCGGCAATGGTGACAGCGGAGGAAGAGGGAACCAAGAAAGGGGCGAAATCGAGACCTTGGTGTCTCAAATCGGTGATCAGAGGGTTCCTGATGCGCCGTCGACTGCTGGTACTGAGGTTAGAGGCGACGGCGATGGCGATGATGGCCATGCAGCGGGGTCAGACGGCGGCGACGGGCGGCGTACGCCAGGGATGGCCGACCGTACGCCACCCGTCGTTGAGACAGGGGGCCCACACGTGCGACGCTTGGACTTCCATAGTGGGGTAGAAGGTTTGGTGGTCACGGGCTCGATTTTAGCAGGGGCCGACGGCGGTGGCAGTAGTGGCGGCGACGATGGTGATGGTGGTCGGCCAGAGACGCCGAGGAGGGATTCGGCACGGGGCAAAGATCTTGTGGTTGAGGAGGAGGCTGCTATCGGGGTACCCACAGGGTCAGCAGAGTTCAGACCCGCGGCGGGGTCCTCAGCGCATTTTCCCATTACACGCGGGGACTTCGCCGAGTTTGTGACGGAGGAGGTGCTCGACCGGCTATTGCGCGAGAACCCAATGGTGGTGGAGGCGGTGATGTCAGCCCGGGAGGAGAGGTTGAGACAAATTGCGCGGGCTCAGGAGGAGGAGCGCCTGCGGGTTGAGGCCGAGAGGGCCAAGGCAGCGGAGGATGCTTTTGTGCTGGAGACTGAGGTAGTCGAGCAGGCCCAGGAGGAGGGTGGCCTAGCTCGTGAGCGAGCGGTGGCACGGGCAGAGACGATGCGGGCTGCAGGCCGCCCGGCTTTTGAGGCAGGGGCCTATGTTCCCCCGGAGCCACATTTGTTTATACCGTCCGGGTTTGAGAGCTACATCCCCCGACGCGATGACTACGATGCAGAGCTTGTGCTGCGGGACCCGGAGTGGCACTTGTCAGTGGACTGGGCGCAGGTATTCCTTTGAACTCCACTTTTGACTTACTACTATGCTTGTACTTAGTTTTACTTGTGCATGATGTTAGATAGCATAGTGACATGTGCATGCCTGATAGCTTGACTTGGTAGATAGAACTTGGGGTAGAACATGCTCGAATTTGACCGTAGGCTTGCTAGCACCTTGATAAGAATCACATGATAACAAACTTGAATCGACTGTAGGTTGCCTCGACTTGTTAACTTTGTAGAACTTGAATTCGACTGATGAAATGCCATGCTCTTGATTCGACTAAATACTTGTCTCTTTTGAGAAGAGGATCGACTGAAATAGGATACCTTATATCTTTGATTCGACTGAGCAGAATGCCTTGCGTACATAGAATATCATGCATGACCTGCTTCGACTTCATAGTAGACACAGACCTTGAATTTGACCATAGAATGTTGAATGCCCTTTTGAACTGAACCTTGATTCGACTGCTTGTTATAGTATGCATGCTAATGGAAACTCTTGTTCTTTTGCTTTTATGGTGTGCAGAGGACGAGAGGCGGTACACGGGGGCATGGCGGTCCTGCTAGTTCCCTTGAGTTGTACAGAGGGCTGCCCGAGCGGGTCAGGTCCTTGGTTGATGCTGCAGGGTTCAGGCCGTTCATCCTGACACAGACGGCCACGCTCAGCGACCACGCCCTGCTCACGGCGCTGGCTGAGAGGTGGTGGGATGCCTCCAACACCTTCCACCTTCCGATCGGGGAGATGACTGTGATTCCGGCGGATTTTGCTGCTTTGGCAGGCTTGAGGGTAGGAGGGGAGCCTATCCCGTTTGATACAGGGATCCATAGAGACCCGGAGGCGTTGCAGTGGTTCTTGGGCTTCATGCCCGTGGGTATCTCGGAGACATTCACCCACGATCAGTTCCATTGGCGCTTGAAGGACATGGTCCCGCACTCGGAGCAGGAGGAGGAGCAGATGGCGAGAGCCTACTTGCTGTACTTGTTCGGGGCGTCGCTGTACCCCAACAAGAGGTCCACGGTGCACTTGGCCTACTTACCGGCCTTGTTTGACCTACGCTCGGCGGGCAAGTACGACTGGGGAGGTGCTGCTCTGGGGACATGCTATGGCTTCATGGGAGAGTTCTCTCGGCGGAAGAAGGCGATAGCCGGCCTTTGGAGGGTGTGGGAGGTAAGAAAAACAAACTCGTAACCTTTACTTTCCTGAGTATTGTCCTTTCTTTTGAAACTCAACTGCTGTACTGATGCTTTGATTGTTTGAACTTGCAGCTATGGGCATATGAGGTGCTGAAGATGTACCCTCCAGAGAATTCCTGCCCGAACTTGAAGACGCTCCCACGTGCTCTGATATGGGGGCCACAGTACCGAGGGAAGAAGGCGGCAAGAGGTAGCCTCCAGGCCTTCCGGGCGTACCTTGACGAGCTGTCGAGCACCCAGGTGGAACTCACACTTTCATGGCCTACTTGTGCCTTTGAATTGCTTCAATGCTGTCGCTGATCGATTGTTTGTTGCTTGATTGTTGAATGCTTGCAGGTGGAGTGGGACCCTTGGAGGACCACAGAGGCTGAGCCGGAGTACCTTTCCCGGAGCAGGGTGGTGGCTGCGAGCCGCATGCTGCTGGAGTCGATCTTCGGGTGGCAGTGGTACTTAGGGGACCGAGTGACACGGCAGTCACTTGAGGCTTCAGAGTTCGTGGTGCCGGGTCCACTTCCGCCTCGCGCTTCACACACGGACCAGTACACGCTGGCTGAGCTGCAGCGCTTCACCGTCCCGGCAGTCCTTAGTGCTTTCTTGAGGCCCGAGCGTGACTATGCTGTCTACCAGAGGCAGTACTTGGCGGGGCCACTTGGGGTAGTCGAGCACGGAGCTGTGGAGGCTGAGGCTAGAGCAGCTGGGGAGGAGAGGCGCGGGCAAGGCAGGTCTGCCCGCTCGAGGGAGAGGAGTGAGCCTGCTAGGGCGACGGGCCTTCCTCGGCTTTCTTGGACACTGGCTGTGCGGGATGCTCAAGGAGAGGAGGCAACCATTCAGTTCGAGCCTGCTAGGAGAGAGCCCGAGGAGATCACAGGACCGGTACGATATTATAGCATCCCTTACATTTCCCTTGTTTACTCTGATTTGCATATGTATACCTGTCTCGCAAACTGACTTGATCACTGTTTGTAATACAGGCCCCGATGGAGTGGGTGAGAGAGGCGGTGCGCCTGATGAAGGCCATGGAGAAAGAGTTTCACAGAATTGCCAGCGGTGCCCAGTTGCGGCTGCGCTATCCACCTCCAGTTCCAGCTCCTACTGTGCGGCCTCAGGTATGACTTTGAAACTTTGATAGAATAAAGTCCTGCTTTCACATTTCAATATATATATATGCAATATGTACACAAATGTTTAACAAGCTAAATGCAATGCAGGGGCAGGCTAGGGCGGTTTCTAGGAGGAAGAGCGTGAGGCCACCGCCTCAGAAGAAGATAACACCGAGCTCATCCCGGCCAGCAGCGAGCGCTCAGAGAGGAGTACACATCGCGACTGTCAGCGAGGATCTCCCATTCCGCCGGGAGCTGAGGAAGAGGTCTGCAGAGAAGAGGCCTGCTGAGGGACCTCTGCAGAAGAAGAGGAGAGAAGAAGAGGAAGCAGAAGAAGGGGAGGAGAGCACATCCCTCAGCAGCGACTCTGACTCCGTGGAGGACCCTCGGTTCCGGATAGACCCGCGCGAGCTGGTAGAAAGCGAGGAGGAGGAGGACGACGAGGACCTTTTTGACGACTGAGGGCTATCACCGAGCCTTAGTCTATTTTGCTGTTTGACTTTTGATACACTGATTCGTTGACATTTGGGCCTGCGTGCCTTTTGACTTGTAGGCGAGTGTGCCTTAGTACATTTTGAGTCTGCTCGGGCCGTTGTGCCGCTTGATACATTCCCACCTTTTGCTCTTTAGGACTTTGACATATTACACATGGTAGAAATAATATCTGCATTTTCTGTTTGTCAGTTCCTTTAGTTATTGAATTTTGTGTTTCAAGGAGCGAGCAAACCATCCCCTAACATCTAACATGCATTGATGATAGTTCTGAATCGACACAGACGCTTGCATATGCAAAAATGGGTCTAGCTCGAAGAGAAAGGTACAGAAAAGCCTCGGGATACGAGATATACCCCAGACACGCGGAGGATACGGGAAAATTGGTATTAATAGACCAAATTCTATATTCCTCCAAAACAAAAGAAACTGACACCTGGAAAAGACTATAGAGACGTACAACGACTTGTACAAACCATTGAAACCGGTAGAAACGTCCCGGTTCAGGGAAAAATGCCATAAAAAGGCTAAAAATGTCGCAAAAATGGACATAAGACGCAAAAGACGACTCGATATGGTCCCGGACCGAAACCGACACCCCCGTGCAGTCACACAAGTCCTATGTGACATGTACGGTGTAACAGAACTTGGCAAAACCCTACAAAACGAATTTTTGACCCTCCGTATCCTTGATTTTAGTTCGACACGGGCCTCCGGGGGTCCAAAATCTCCGATGGGCGCGGCTTTTGGGCACCGATGCTTTGCTGCAGTCCCAAATGATGTTTGAAACTTGTATGAATCAAGAAATATCCAAAACAAGCCTCGGATTTGAAAACGACCACGCGAGGGCAGCTGCTGGTGGAAACTGGTTTTCTGGTGCACATACGTACCGTACGCCAGGTCTATGAGCCCGTACGCCAGGATAGTAAAAACCATGTGTACGCCAACTTTGGGGTGGCGTACGCCAAGTTCCTGTGGGTCAGGTCCACTTGACTGACCAACTGTCCTTTTTCAGGGGGCGTTTTGTTTCCATCCCCACACGGTTTCCCCACGGCTTCTGAGAGTTCAGGGGGCAGTGTACTTGGCATAAGGCTCTCTTGGAGGCTAGCTATTTGTTCCCATGCTCCAAGTATTTTACAACGGCCATTTGAAGCCTATAAAGCTGGGATGCCTCCTTCAGGGCATTCTCAGCACCAATTACTCCCCTTTTCTTTTCTAGCATTTGCCTTGTCCATGGATAATCCCCTCCCAACACTGCTCAGGCCTTGGCTAGTGTCCTTTTTGGGTGTTGATTGGCTCAACTTTCAATACCACGGGCTTTCTTCTTTCCGCTTTCTTCGACATGTGCCGATCCGCCCGGCGCTGCTGTGGGCTGCTTTGAGGTTTTGGGACCCGGACGTCCATGTCTTCCGTTTCGGCGATGATGAAATGTGCCCGACGGTGGAGGAATTTCAGGCGTACCTCCGCACTTACGCGTCCTCGACGCTCGTTGTTCCTCCATACCAAGTGAGCATGCCAAAGCTGCTGGCTAGCTCGCTTGGAATTCCTCGAGGGTTGGCGAACACAATCCTGGATGGTGGCCAGGTGAACGTCATCCGGCTGATTGAAATGTACAGCCCGGATGTTGACTTGAATAGCCCAAATAGCGACGAAGTTCAAGCACGTCGGCGCTTCGCCCTGGTTATCTGCCTGCTTGCGGCTTATTTGTTCGTTCCTGCCGACGGGCGAGTCAACCCTTCCTTGGTGAGCGTGGCTGCTCAAATGGGGGATCGAAAGAACGTGATCCCCATGGTCCTGGCAGAGACACTCCTGGGTTTGGATTTAGTGAGTACGGGCCAATCGGCCGTCTTCAGCGGGAGCCCACTCTTGCTTCAGGTAAACTCACTCAGCTCACCTTTTTCTGGTTTTTCGCACATTCTCGTTTTACCTCGACACTCGGCTTAGGCTGCTTCCTAGTTCCTTACTTGTCTTTTCGCTCAGGCTTTATCTGGCTGCTTACTTGTTTTATCACTCATGCAGCTGTGGTTGTCAGACAAGCTGAGCCTTTTGCATCCACCGGCAGCGGGCTGGAACCTGTTTCCGAAACGGGTTCATCAGAGGGAAATGCGGTATCCCGACTTGGATGTGGAGGGCTGGTACGAGTTCATGCGGGAAATGCAGCCCGATGAAATTGCTTGGAGGTGTCCGTGGCTAGACCTTGCAGACATGACTCTCCATTCTGACGGCTTTGACAGGGTGGTCATCGCGGGGCTGACCAGCTTCACATTCTACATCCCTGGGCGGATCCTTCGCCAACTAGGCGCTTCACAGGATAACACCCGAATCAGTAACGGGGGCTTCCGTCTTCCCAACTTCAATGCTCAGACGCTGGGCGGTTATCAAAGGCGCTGGGGCCTGAGGATTCTCCAGGCGGAGATGCCAGATTTCAACCCTCGGCTAAAGAATCGCTACAGACAGTGGCTGAGAGCAGATGTGCATGCAAGAACAAATATGGGCTGACTCCAAACCACTTTGCTGTACTTAGAATAAGCTGTGAGCCGTTAGGCTTCTCAAGCATTTTGTTCTGTTTTTCATGCTTCATTATTTTTAAGGCTTTCATGCTCAGCTTGTGTATTAGAAATAGTAATTTTGCAAAATAAAGTTGAAAGATGAAGGGTTTCCCCCTTTTGAAATCCCCAACGCAACTCCAGTACGCCTTTTGAGTTTTTGAACTACCTTGGTTTTGGTGCAAATCTGGAATGTCAGACCATGGATCAGCTTGATAGGATATGACCGGGTCTCATTGTGAGACTGCCTACGTATCCCTTTGCGGGGAATCAGGTCAGAACGTAGTTCAGGCAAGGGTTCGCTCGTGTATTTTACCTCCCCTTTTACGCTCTAACTTTTGCCTAGAACCGCCTTAACAGGTTTTCGGTCTAGCGAGCTTTTTGACTTTGTCTATTTATTTTTGCCTAGACCGCCCCCTTAGGTTTTTGGTCTAGCAGGCTGCTCTAACTTTTGCTTGGAATCGCCCACCCTTGTGGTTTTCGATCCAACGAGCATCTCTCAGGGATAGTAACGCTTGAGCTGATCCAGGTTGACCAAGGTACTGAATTCATTGCCGTCGAGGTCGATGAGCTTGGCAGCACCCCCAGATAAGATGGTTTTGATGATGTACGGCCCAGAACGCTTTGGCCGGAACTTCCCACGAGGATCGAACACTGGAGCCCGGATCTCCTTTGTGACCATATCCCCTTCGACCAGACCTCTCGACTTCACTTTCTTATTGAATGCCCGGGCAATTCGACGCTGATACCCTTGAACATGATACAGAGCACGGAGCCTTCTTTCATCAAACAACATGAGCTCGACAAACCTCCCGCTTAACCATTCAGCTTCCTCGAGCCCACTTTCAGCCATGACTCTCAGCGACGGAATCTCAAGCTCGATGGGGAGTACAGCTTCCATTCCATAGACTAAAGAGAACGGAGTTGCGCCTGTGGAAGTGCGAATCGAAGTGCGGTACCCCCAGAGGGCCAACGGTAGCAGCTCGTGCCAATCCCTTGCAGACTCAGCAGTCTTTTTGATGATCATCTCGACATTTTTGTTGGCAGCCTCGACAGCCCCGTTCGTCTGCGGCCGGTAGGCTGTTGAATGATGGACCTTGATTCCAAATTCCTCGAACAGCTCCAAAACCCTACCCTTGAAGTGGCTTCCATTGTCTGAAACAAATGCCTGAGGTACCCCATACCGGTAGATGATGTTCTTTCGAATAAACTGCGCGACTTGAATAGTTGTCAGGGTCTTATAAGATTCAGCCTCGACCCACTTAGTGAAGTAGTCGATGGCTACTAGTATAAACTTGTGGCCGTTCGAAGCAGAAGGGTTGATCATCCCGATGACGTCGATTCCCCACACTGAGAAAGGCCAAGGCGAGGTCATACCAAAAAGTTCAGTTGGAGGAACATGCTGCAGATTAGCATGGATTTGGCATTTATAGCAACGTCGCACATAGTCAATGCATTGAGATTCCATGGTAGACCAATAATAACCCTGCCTGAGGATTTTTCTTGCGAGCATGACGCCGCTCATGTGAGGACCGCAGACTCCTTCGTGAATCTCCTCCATTATTCGTGTTGCCTCGGCGCCATTCACACACAGCTTGTGCATCCCGCAGTGAGACCTTCGATACAACTTTCCCCCGCAGATAATGTACTGAGCAGCCAAACGTTGCAAGGCGATCCGATCCTTCCTTGTAGCCCCAGCGGGAAACTCCCCGCGCTCCACAAAGTTCCAGATGTCATGGTACCAGGGTAGGCCATCATCGACATCATCGATGGCGTTGATGTATTCATAAGCGGGCAGGTCCCTTTGTTCGATCACAATTGGCCGCATTTTGACCCCTGTCGGCAGTTCGATCATTGAAGCCAAGGTCGCCAAGGCATCGGCGAACTGATTCCTCAAGCGAGGGACATGAGTGAAAGTCACCTTGTTGAAGCGAGGAATCAGTTCCTCCAAGTCTTGGTGATAAGGCTTCAGCTTTTCCTCGCGAACCCTCCAATCTCCGTTGGCCTGGGACACCACCAAGTTCGAATCTCCAATAACCTCGAGTTTCTCGACTCCTAGTGCAATTGCCGCCTCCATTCCGACAATGCAGGCCTCATACTCGGCTTGATTGTTAGTAACATCGAAATTCAGCTTGAATGCGAGCGGAATATGAGCGCCAGCGGGCGTGATCAGCAACACTCCGATTCCGAACCCTTTCTGATTAGCAGCCCCGTCGAAATACAGCGTCCATATTTCTTCAGTCACGGTTAGTACATCCTCGTCTGGGAAATTGAAATTCACATCCTCTGGCCCCTCAACTGGGTGATCTGCCAAGAATTCTGCCACAGCGCGGCCTTTTACTGACTTCCTCGTGACATGCTGGAGATCGAACTCAGCCAGCAGAAGCAACCAACGTGCTAGCTTATGGGTGAGCGCTGGCTTCTCGAATAGATATTTGATGGGGTCCATCCGAGAAATCAGCTTCACCGAATAGGCTAGCATGTAGTGTCTAAGCTTTTTGGTAGCCCAAACTAGCGCCCAGCATGTCTTTTCCAAAGGGGTATATCGCTCCTCGCTCCCCACCATTTTCTTGCTCAAATAGTAGATGGCCTTCTCGACTCTGTTTTCCCCTTCCTGCGCTAGCAGACACCCCATTGCCGTCGGTGTCACAGATAAGTACAGAATCAGTGGTTGTCCTGGCGTAGGCGGCATCAGCACTGGCGGATTCCGCAAGTAGGTTTTGATTGACTCGAAAGCGGCTTGGCACTTGTCTGTCCACTCGAACGGGACATTCTTCTTGAGTAAGCGGAACAGCGGTTCACAAGTCGGAGTCAATTTGGCGATGAATCGGCTGATAAACTGAACCTTTCCCAGGAAACTCCGCACTCCCTTCTCGGATTGCGGGGGCTCCATTTCGAGAATTGCCTTGATCTTAGACGGGTCGACCTCGATTCCTCTCTTGGTGATCAGAAACCCCAACATTTTACCTGCCGTAACCCCAAATGTGCACTTCTGCGGGTTGAGACGCACGTTGTATTTTCGAAGCCTTTCGAGAAACTGCCTGAGCGAGGGGAGATAGTCCTTTTCCTCTTTTGCCTTTACAATCATGTCGTCTACATACACCTCGACCGTCTTGTGGATGAAGTCATGGAATAGAGTTGTTTGGGCTCTTTGGAAAGTGCACCCGGCATTCTTGAGTCCAAAAGGCATTTTCACGTAACAGTAGGTTCCCCATTCTGTGACGAACGTCGTCTTCTCCTGATCCTCTGGGGCCATGAAGATCTGATTGTACCCTGCGAACCCGTCAACAAAGGAAAGCAAGGCATGCCCCGCCGTGTTGTCCACAAGCACATCGATGTGAGGCAAGGGAAAACTATCTTTGGGGCTTGCCTTGTTCAGGTCCCTAAAATCGACACAAACCCGGATCCTCCCATCCTTCTTAGGTACAGGTACGATGTTGGCGACCCATTGGGGGTATTCAGCAACCCTCAGGAATCCTGCGTCAATTTGCTTGGTGACCTCCTCCTTGATCTTCTGAACCCAGTCCGGCCTCATTCTTCGGAGCTTCTGCTTGACAGGAACTGCCCCTGGCGTTAACGGAATTCGGTGCTGTACTATCTCGGGATCGATACCAGGCATGTCGGCGTGAGACCAGGCAAAGACCTCGAAGTATTCTTTGAGCGCCTCAATGGTACCAGCATGATTTTCCGGGGATAAGCTTGAACCGATTTGCATGATACGGGGGTCATCCTCATCTTTCAGATTTATTGAAATTACTTCTTCTTTTAGAGGCTGAGCATGCCTTTCGTCTTCCCTTTCGATGAGGGAACGCAACTCGGCCGGGATGTTCCCGTCAAAGTCGATTCCTTCATCGTCGGGGTCGACACAGTTTATGTAAAAGTCAGCAAAGTAATCTGAAGCAGGGTCATTCATTTCATAAAACCCGGAGGGGTTGCCAAGTACAGTCGACTCAAACTCGAAGTAAAAGCTATGACGTGGAGGGCCAAGAGGCACAAACTCCGACTCTGAGCTAGACTTAGACTCGACAGACTCCGTGTCAGATTCAGATACATCGTCAATGCATGTTAAACGGGGAGTAAAAATGCAGTTATTAACTCTACCCTCTGCTTCGACGATGAGGGAGGTTGGATCGTTGAGAAGATCTGGAGAGTCGGGCCCAAGCATCAGCACTTCAACCTCATCTTCCTTGCCAACCAAACCCACTTGGGAGAACAGCTCCTCTAAACCCCCTTGATCAAAAGCGACCAGCCAGTCAGCCCTTTCCTTGATTGCGACCAACTGCTTCTTGAACTCCTTTGCGGCCAGCTCTTCCTTCGCAATTTCCTTTTCGTCATCAGACCAGGTGTCGGCGGCGAAGATCTCAAAACCCGGAAGCCAAGTCCTAGTCACTTGATCCCAAAACGGTTCAGCCTGCCCCAGATAAGCAGTGCCTCCTCCTTCACGGATGAAATAGCTATCAGGGTTACCATAAAGGGTTCGAGGTTTTCCCGTGCCTTTCCCTATTTTGGCCTTTTTGGTGGGGGGAGTGTATCCCAGGCCAAAGCGGCCTTCGGTAAAGGGAAAGACAGGGAACTCAGCGATCCCTTGCTGGTTGATCCCGAGTCCTAAGCCAGGCATGAATGACATCTTCCTCATGATTTCGAGGGCAGTAGAGCTGATTATGAAGTCATCATCCATGACGATGGACAGGACTGAGCCGGAAGTGTCGAAAGCAAATCCTCCAAAGTCGGAATCTTCTTCCCCGTGCATGATCCCCAAAACAGGCGTCCCATCCTCCTGGAGCGGGCGGATCCCAGAGTCGCCGCAGATAGTTAGAGTCCCGGTAGGTAGCCCCAGCATGACCTTCTGGTGGAGAGTTGACGGTACAGCCATGATGTCCGCCCTATGCAGCCACGGCCTTCCCAACAGCAGGTTGAAGGTGGCAGGGATGTCGACCACCTGGAACTCTACGTCCATTTCAAAACCCTCGGCATCAAGCTTCAGCATGAGAGTTCCTTCGACCACGCGGCGTGTGTTGTCATAGGCCTTGACGGCCAGATTGGAAGGCGTGAGGTCAGCCTTAGTGAGCCCCAGACGGTAAGCAACCCTCATTGGACAGACGTTGATTGCAGATCCATTATCGATCAGCACGGTTGGAACCCAATGTCCTCTGCACTTGAGAGTAATGTGCAACGGGCGGTTGTGAGCAGTCCCATCGACAGGCAGATCTTTCTCGGTGAAAGTGACAGAATGCTTGGAAAGCAAAGGCAAGACTAGGGCGACCATGGCTTCCGCGGTGATGTCCGCTGGTACAGTAAGGCGAGCGAGTGCTGCAGACAGCCTTTCTCGATGCTCCTTTGACGACGATATCAGACCCCAGACGGAGACGGCGGCAGGGATCCTCTCCAGCTGTTTCAGAATAGCATCCTCTTCAGGCACCCCGCTAGGAACGGTCGGAGTGTTCTTTTGTGCAGAGGGAATAGTGGGTCTTTGATCACCACCGGGATTGGACGAGCTTCCAGCCGAAAGATTGGGTGGTTGGAAGACTCGGCCGCTCCTGGTGACGTTAGCGATCTCCCACCAAGGTGATGTGTCCACAAAATCCCAGAAATCAGCAGGCACTTCCTCTAACTTGCGCTTCCCCTTGTCGATCGACGCAACCTGGTCCGAAGCCATAACCCATTCCAGATCACTCATGACTTGTCCTTCCCAAGGGGCCGGATCCTGTGTGGCAGCTTCCTCAAAAGGTGTCCCCGGATTAGTGACGAATGGCACATCCCAAAGGCCTCCGTCTACTAAAGCAGTATCGACGGTCCAGATTTCATTCCCGACCTGAATGTCGACCACTTTATCGTCGTCCCAGAAATCAGCAGGCAGCGGGCTTGTGTTAAGATCGACGATCTCATCGACATCCCACAGATCATCGGGTGGCGCATTCAGAACCATAATAGAGCAGTCATCCCTGGGATGCACGATCGGACGCGGCTGTTCCACAGGCACGATGTCGACAGTCGGATCGCCTGCATGCACGGCGTTGGAAATGGAATTGAATAGTGGCCATGCTTCCCCCATCTGCCGACGCACGTCAGAGATGATCTCTCCTTGGCTGTAGCAATCCAAGTACTGCTCGCCCAAATCTTGATCATCGTTCTCCTTTTCCATGTGGAAGTTCTGGTTCCAGGCTAACTGTGCAGCAACGGGTTCCGGGTCCCACACGTATTCCTCCTCGATTTCGGCCGCAGCGGGCTCAGGCTGGTAGAAAAGCATAAAGAGTGACAGGCCGTCGAGTGGATCCGTCCTTGCTGCGTTCCAGTCTTCCTCCCATTGGTCTAACTGAGCTTGATCGACAACCGGCGCCTGAGGGAATCCCAAGGAGTACTGCTCGTTCCAGTCATTAGCAAGCTCTGCCCATTCCCTTGCTTTGTCCTCCATATCCCAGCCGACTGCCAACATGTTGATACTGAATTCCGCCGGGATGGCCACAACAGGTTTCGGGTGATGTGCTGGGGCTATATGGTCAGTGGGGTTGAATATAGTGGAGCTAGGTTGGATTATAGCGGAGGTAAGGCTGATTTGGTTGATTTGAGGGTGGCCGTTGTGCTGCGGCATGGAGTTGGTGATGACGTTAGGCTTAGGAGGGGTCGGGAGAGTGCCGTTGTCCACCAAATCTTGGATTGCATGGCGGAGGCGGTAGCAGGAATCGGTGTGATGGCCGGGCATTTGGTGATAGGCGCAGAAAACATTCGGATTGTGGCTGGGGGATAGATTTTGGGGTAGTGGAGTTGGATCCATTGGTTTGAGGTGACCGGATTTGGCCAACCTTTCTAGCACTTGAGAGAGCGGAGCTTCAAATTTGGTGAAGTTCCGGGGCTGGTTACGGTTTCGGTGTTTTGGAGGGGCTTGGACCTGGTTGACATCAGCAATGTGGTTGGAGTCCTGAGTGTTACTGTTACTGGCAGAGGTGGCGTTGGCATAACTGTTGCTGCCGAACAACGCAGCGCTGCTCCCTGAGTAAGCGCGAGGTTTAGCTTTGGATCCCGAGGAGGAGGAAGGAGGGTCGCTGCGCGGCAGAACCCCAGTTTGGAGTGCTTCTTCGATGGCAAGGCCGGATTCAAAGAAAGTGTCCCAATCGGCCCCTTGGACGAGCACCAGATTCTTAGCAAAGTCGGGCAGCAGATTACGGGAGATGATTCTGATCTGATCCTTCTCACTTGGCCGATCGGTCATGACTGCAGCCTTAGTCCTCCAACGCTTGATAAAATCCGCAAAGGACTCTTTTGGGTTCATCTTGGTGGACTCCAACTCCCGGGTGGTCATTTTGAGTTGGGAGTTGTAGCTGTACTGGGCGAAGAAGGCCGCACCGATGTCTTCCCATGTTTTGCGCTTGGACACGTCAAGAGATAAGAACCACTGGAAAGCTGGGCCAGCCAGAGTTTGAGGAAATAACTGGGCCATTGCCTCCTCCTCAACCCCATGCAGTTTCATCGCGCCGTGGTAAGCGAGCAGGTGTGTCTTTGGATCACCCGTCCCGTCGAACTTCGTAAAGTCGGGCATTTTGAACCTTTCCGGGAGCCGTGCATTCGGAAAGGGGCAGAGACGGTCCATGTCCAACCCTCCGGCGCTGATTCTTTCGGACTTGGCGACCGACTCTTCTAGTTTAGCCATCTTGGCGATCAAGGCTGCCATTTCGGGATTTGCAGCAGGCTGTTCGGCCGGGATGTCCTCCCCAGCTGGGTTCTCACGTTCTTCCCGGCCGCCTTCTATCCTTGCGACTGGGACTCTCTCATTGATAAGAGCTTGTAGGTTGGCCATGGCGGTATCGGCCTGGTCAGCCCTTTGCTGCATGATGGCAAGGTTGTGCTGAAGGTCGGCTAAGAGGGTTGCGAGATTCGGTGGAGGAATATCTGCCATGTCTAGAGCTTCTGTCTTGATCGGTTTCGGAGTTACGGGTGAGGATGGAGAGGATGGAGGAGATTCGTGCGGAGTGGTCGGCGGCGAATCCTCCTTGGACAGAGTGCAGAGCTGTGCTTCCGTTGTAACTGACCCAAAAGCAAACCCCAGAGCAATTTCTCAAACAATCCCCGCAGACGGTCCCAAGTAGGTTTGGCTCTTGATTTCGAAGCTCCCCATGATTCAGCTAAACAGCAAAATAGATGGGCTCAATGACAGCCTGCAACAGTTTATTTTGAAAAGAAATGAAAGAAAATGATCATGCCAACGTCGTCGGTGTCCTCCTAGACTCTAACACTAGAGGGAGTCCAACTCATGCTGTTTAGGACGCTGCCATAGAATCCTCGGATTTCTTTTTCGATGGCGTATCCTTGTTTGAGTCGATGGACACTAAGGGATGTCAAGATAACCTAAGTCTTTTGACCACTCCTTTATCGCAGTTTTAACTTTGGAGGTTGGAACAACTCGATGTAGATGGCGTGATACCATAACCGAGGTGGCGTAAGCAGCAATGTGCCGGAGCCTTGATGGTGTAAGTGATTAGCACTTTAACCGGGGTGGTGTGGGTATCACGACATGCTTTCCGTTGTTCCTGATTTTCTGTTTGAAACTTCGATTAGGTTTGGACAATAGACTTAAACGGTCTTGATTTCCCAAAGTCTCGCTTGACTCAAGGATTTTGGAAATTGATAACGCGCAACATCGAGATGCGCGACTCTTCATCGGGCCATGGCAGGGTCCTAACAGTCAAGAGACGAACTCGAGACAGACCTAAAAGCCGCCCTAGCATGCTCCTACGCAAAGCGGGATGTATGTATGTACAGGCATGCGATAAGGAAAGCAGTAACACATAGGCAGTTTATGGGGGTTGGATGCAAGTAATCCTACCCTGTAGGTTCCTGTCTTAGGTTGAAAGGTTCTAGTGCTTTGTACGCATGACGAGGCCGGTTTTGGCTGAAAGGGGTTCCTCTGACTAGAGCCGCGGTATACCTCCCACTGCAATGCGTGCAGCAAAGCAATGGTCGAACGGTATTACGACTCATCATCGTCCAAGGTTGTTGGGCGTTCGAGGACCCCGGGCTCCAGTAAACTGTGCCGGTTACCCAAAACACCTCAACGGGGTTTATCCAACATCGATGCAAATGAAGAATGCCAAAGATTGATCGAATGAGAGAGAAATGCAAAAAGTTTCGAAATGCCTTTTGAAGCTTGGCTCACTTTTATTGATCAATACTTAGACAAAACTACATAAGCGAACAATAGTAAAAGCCCCAGTTCGGATTGGTCGGATGCTGAGATCCTGTTACGTTACCATTCCGTTCTTCAGCAGCGCGGAGCGTACTGTTGTGCCAGGCTTTTGAAGATTGTTTCATTTATGTATTAATGTCTAAATATTAGTCAATGCAACTGATTAATCCCCAGCAGAGTCGCCACTGTGGACACACGCCCCGAAAATCGCCCGATTTTGGTTTGGAATGGATATTGTTCGGGGGGCGGCCCATTTTGGAAAATAGCGCGGCGAAACGCTTCGATTCAGAGTCGCCACTCGGGTTTTAGCGGAAGAACACCCAAGGAACCGAACTCGAGAACGTTTGCTACGTTTTGCTTTGATTTGAAAAATGTTTGATTTGATTTAAAAAGGCGTAGACTGGTCCGTCGTCACCTTCGATATCTGAGGTTCGGGAGCCAGGTTACGAGAGGGGAAGGGTTTTATGGCACCCCCTCTCGCCCAATCCGGAGATCGGTCTCTACTCGGGCATTTTATTAAAACTTTTGCATTTTTCTCTCATTTGATCATTTTTGGCCAGTTAGGGCGGGGGAACAGTTAATAGGGATTTAATACTGTAACACGTTGCAGTTTTTATATGACAAAAATGTTGATGGATGATGATTTGCTTGCTTGAATTAAAGTAAATGTAAGAGCATAGATTGAGAACAAGCGCTGCCAGAAGCTCAACAGGATGATGTACGCTGCCCGTCGGGTGCGTGAGCAGGCGACGTGCTGGCACGCCATGGCAAAGCCACGACACGCCAGCATACCCTGCGCACGCCACCTTCAGACTGGCGTACACTACCTTGCTGATTTCTCACAGCTCCTACTCTCAATCCTCTGGGCTCTGGAATGGACCAGTGCACACCCAGGGCAAACCACGCAGGCTATAATATTGATTATACACAGATACAGACATAATAGGATGGCCAGTAGCCAGGGAAATAGCAAGACAGACCCCATAAACAGAGTGGGGAGGAACAAGAGGCCAGGATTGAGCTAGGATGTAAGGGCCAGGCACTGGCCTTTAACAAGCGTGCCGTACGCCACCTACAGGAGCCGTACGCCAGGTTTGTGTGTTGACCAGTGTTTGGCTTTACATCATCTGGGCTCTGGATCAAGACCAGAAGTACCCCAGAGGCCTTGAGAACAAAGAAAGTACAAGTATTGAAAGCTACATTTGAACAGTTCTAAAATACAGAAAGCAATAGACTGGTTTTTAGCATGCTGTAAGGTGATGACATAAATAAGATAAGCGACAAAAGGACGTTTCATGATCCCCACGCCAGCTGTGCACATACAGCCAAAGGTGGCGTACGGCATGGCTAAACTGGCGTGCGCCATGAAGTGGCCTCTACGATTGATTTATTTTACCAGAGAGGGGTCTGGACTAGTATCAGTTACTAGCCAGAACCCTTCTGGTTCCCCTCAGGAACTGAAAACAGAAAGCAACACAAAGGTGGTATACCTTTGGTTGCAAGAGATAGAAGAATGGATGGAGCTTTGGATGTTGAAGATGGAGGGTGTGAAGTGACTGGACAGTGGAGAGGAGTGTGTACTGAGCTTCTCTTTCTCTCTTTCCTTCAATGGGAGAGTAAAGAACAAGAGAGAAGAGAGGGATGGGCTTGGTTTCTTAAATGAGGTTAACCCTTGCAAATGAATGCAAGGGCTTGCATTTATAGAGGAGAGAGGCTGAGTCCAGGGGTGATCAGCTGGGGTTAGGGGTTTGGTTAGGTTAAGAAGGGAGCTCCCATGCATTAAATGCATGGGACTAGGTGATGGGTTGTGTAGGAGAGAGAGGGGGACGTCCCCTGCAGAATGCAATGATCAGGGGACTCCGCGCCGTACTGAGACGGTTGCAAAGTTTCGAGCACGTGACAGAAAAGCAGTGATTTGACCGGTCTTGACCATGCGTACGCCACCTGTGACCTACCGTGCGCCAGGTCAAACTCAGTCAACGGTCGATGATCGACACGTGGCAAGTACCTGGCGCACGCCAACGAGAAGGTGGCGTAAGCAAGGTATGGCTTTGCTGAGGTTCATTGGGCTCGAGCTTTGAAGGGTTTGAAGTGGGCTTTGAAAGCGGGCTTTGAAGGTGGAGGATCCAACATCTAAAGCTCAAATCCATCCATCGACTCTGGACTGTTCTTGACCGTTTATCATCATCGGGTCAACAACGGAAAATAAAAAGGACTAATCCGGACAGTCCAGAATGGGGTGTCTACAATTGTCATATGGTCGGACTTTGACTTCCAAGGGAGAGAAGTCCTTATTTTATACCCCAAGCAGTAAGCAACGTGGAGTGGGCAAACATTGATTGCGGACCCATTGTCAATCAGGATTACCGGAACCCATTTATCATGGCATTTCAGAGTGACATGAAGTGGCTTGTTGTGATTTGTTCCTTCAACGAGTAGGTCTTGATGATGGCATGCATGATAGGTATGGTTTTGATGAGTGCTACAAGTTCTTTGAGAGTTATTGTGGAAGGAATTTCTAGGCGGGAGAGGGCTTGAATGAGTCCCTCACGATGGCAAGCGGAGTGAACAAGCACATCCCAAACAGACATTTTAGCGTGAGTTTGCTCGAGTTGTCGCTTTATCGCTCCTTCAGGGTTTTTCTCAGGACGAGAGGGTTCTTTGGCTGGTGGGGCAAAAGGTTGGAAGGTGTTCTTGACTGCGATAGTGAAAGGGTCTGAGGGTTCTTTGGCTAGTGGAGCTGCGGGGTTAGAGGATTCCCCGATTTGGAGGTTGAGAGGTTGATAGATACGTCCACTTCGGGTCAGATGATCAATATGGTGGTACTTTGATTCCTCACTCCATAAATCAACGGGGGCTTTGTGCTTGGTTTCAATGGTAGTATCCTGGAGATTGGAGGCTAGGTCGGCAATGACCAAATCTTCCCAAAGGTCTTCTAGTTTCCACCGTTCAGCTTCCATTACTGCCCTGTTCATAGTCCATTCCCCATTTCCCACCTTTATGTTGACAATTTTAGAGCTAGCCCAAGGTCCAGCTTTGGCTCCTGGTTCTTCCTCCCATAAGCTCATCATGGCAACATCAACATCTTTCGGGAAGCTGACCGATGGTTCTTATTCTGCTTCTTCCTCAAGGTAATCCATAGGATTAAATTCACTACTGGCCAATTCTTCTTTTTCTAACTCTGGGAATCCTGGATTTTCAGGCCACAGAGCATTCCCAAAATTATTGCCGATGCCTTACCCGAAGAAGTTCGGGTGGAATTCTGGCGGAACATAAGTTGCTACCTCAGGCTGGTATCCTTCATCAAACATTGCTGGCAGGGAGAATGTATCCAGAGGATCGTCCTGGGCCAGAAGTTGATACTCGCTCGAGGTTGGGTCCCACTCCCACCTGAGAATTTCTTGAAGGATCTGATAGTTTTTGTACTGGCCTTCAAACATCATGTTCAAAGAAAACCCGTCTAGGGGATCTGCATGAATATTCTGCCAGTCAACTTCCCATCCTGGCTCGAATGGTGGTTCAGCCTCCTCCTGAAAGTTGGTTGTTTCGAATTCTTCCCAATCTGAAATAAGGTTTTCCCACTCGTTTTCCCATTCTCCCAAGAAGCAAAGAGCAATCTCTTCAGGGATTTTCATAATCGGCTTGGGCTTGGTATCAGGGGTGATGAAGAGGGTTGGGTCAAAATCTTGGGTGGTTTGATATGAGGTTAAGGCTATTTGGTTGACACGGAAGGAGGTGTTATGCTACGGTAAAGGGTTTGAGATGGTATTTGGTTTATCAGGAGGAGGGGTTTCAATGTCCTTATTGTCGATGAGATTTTGGATCTAATGACGAAGGCGGATGCAGTTGTCGGTCGTATGATCGGGCATCTAATGGAATTCAAAGTAAACACTTTGGTTTAGGTTTGGTGGAATGGTTTGTGGTGGAGGAAGAAGAGGCTTCAGTACTCCAGCTTCTGTAAGCTTCTTGAGTAGTGCAGAGCTAGGCGTGCTGAACTGGGTGAAAACTCGGTTTTGGGATTTTGGTTTTTCAAAAATTTGGTGAACTTCTACGGGCTTACCGGATGAGGTCCTGGCCTGATTGGTGTTCCCAAGAAGGACGTTGCTGTTGCCGGAATATACCGTTTTGCCCTTGGATCCTGTCTCGTTATTTTCCAAAGTGCCATCTCGTAGAGCTTCTTCTATGACCAAACCAGAGTCATAAAAAGTCTCGAAATTCGAGGTGGCTTGAGAGAGAACCATGTATGGGGCGAAGGTGCTAGGCAGATTCTTGGTTATAATTCGTATCTGTTCCTTGAGATCTGGCTTGTTTTGCATCTGCGCAGCCTTGGCCCTCCAACGCTTCACAAAGTCGGTGAAATTTTCCTTTTCACCCATCTTGGTGCTTTCTAATTCTTGGGTAGTCACTTTCAGATCAACATTGAAGTCGTATTGGGCTACAAAGGTTGTCCCAATGTCTTCCCATGTCCTTTTCTTTGATGGCTCGAGAGTGAGGAACCATTACAAGGCGGGACCAGACAGGGATTCATGGAATAACTACGCCATAGCTTCCTTTTCGATCCCTCACATGGAAAGAGAGCCAACAAACCCAGGAGGTGTGCCCTTGGATCACCGGTGCCGTCAAACTTTGCAAAGTCCACACCTTTGAACTTTTCAGGTAACTTAGCGTTAGGGAACAAACACAGCTTGCTCATGTCTACTTCTCCCTTCCCAAGTCGCCGGGTTTCTTGAATGGACTCCTCTAGCTTGCTGATCTTAGCCATAAGAGAGGCCATCTTAGGATCTACGGCGGGTTCTTCTTCTTTATGTTGCTTAGGCTGCGGATGAGGTTTGGCCAGAAGTTTATCACTAACTTCTTGCATGGCTTCCATCATCATGATCATGTCACTTTTCATAGATGCAACAGAGGTCTTAAGTTGCGCATCGACATGGGCAAGAGACTATTTGAATTGATCATCTAAAGCAGCCATGTTCTGCCTAAGCTCCTCTACCCCATTTCCTTGGTCAGCCATTGGCAAGGGTCTTTTGAATGGCATTTCTATTGAGGGCTCTTGTGGTGTTTCGGTTGACGGTTGTCCTTCCTGCACTATCCGAACTTTAAACAATTCCGTGCCTTCCCAGGGGTCTGTGGGCATGCGATCCCCCATTTTTTTTTTCCTAGGAAGGGATTCCGTTCCCCTCCTAAAAGAGAAAAGTTGCCAGTTCGCGGGAGCACTTTTAAGCTGGATGACAAGCACTCGCGAAAATACAGAGTCGCCACTCAGGTTTGAAGGTTTGATACCCAAGGAACCGTATTTCGAAGCACTTACCGCGCTATTATATTTGAAAAAGTTAAGGAACCAGTCTGTCATAACCATATCTGGGTTCGGGAGCCAGGTTACGAGAGGGGAAGGGTTTTATGGCACTCCTCTCGCCCAATCCGGAGATCGGTCTCTATTTAGGCATTTGCGAAAATGTTTATTTGCGATTCTATTTGATTAATCAATTTTTAGCCATTTAGGGCGGGGGAACAGTTTAATGGGGATTAAAACTGTAACAGTTTGCAGGATGTGATAGATAATAGCATGGATGGATGAAATGGCGAGAAATAAATGAGATAAAATCTAACACTAATATTGGATGCCAATACAGTGCCTTGGTTTGAGTTTGTCATGAACAACGGCCAACTTGCCTGCATGGAGGTTCGTACATGCAAGTTTGACCATCGCGCGAGTGTTGGCATCCTACCAACAGGTTAAATTTTATCTCATTTTGGGCTCTGGAATGGACCAGTGCACACCCAGGACAAACCAAGCAGTTTATATGTGCTGAAAGTAGATGATTATTACAAGCAAGACTTAACAGAAATAAGATGCAATCCCTAAATAGTGGGGATATGAAAATGAAGGCCTGGATCCTAACTGCTGATGCAAGGGCAACCACTGGAAATAGGATGACCATCGCGTGATGGAGTCAGTTGATCGCGCGAGTGTCGTAACTGGACTTCCAGGAATTGTTTTGCATGTTTGGGCTCTGAAACATATTCAGAAGCAACCCAGGGGCATTCCAAAGCACGTAAAGGAATAAAATAAGCTAACCTACAGATTTTAACATGCATAACAGTGAAACATTCTAAATATTCGTCCCAGGAAAGCATAAAATTATGTAAATGAATAAGGACAAGGATCCCATCCCCACGAGAACCATATCGTGCTGACTAGAACAGTCACGCGATGCAGTGGGTACCTCGCGCGTGGGAGTGCTTGTCCGCAGTAACTTGTAACTTTGCTGGCTTTAGGACTAGGACTGGTATTGATTACCAGCCTTGGCCCTGTCAGCCCCCCTCAGGGATCAAAACAATAAACATTAAGGATTGTACCTTTGCTTGAATGTTTTGAGAATGGCTTGAATAAGGTGGTATAGCTTGGAAAATGAGTATGTGGGAGTGATTTGAAGGGAAGGAGTGCTTAGGCTTGTGACTCTTTCTTTTCTTTTGAAAATTTTGGTAACCCTTTGGAAGGTGAACCTTTGGGGATATTTATAGGAAGAATGGAGGGCTTGTTGGTGGCTAAACAAGGCAATACAACCAGCCAAAAGGTTGGCTGCAGTTACTTGGTGGAGAAGTAGGGTGCAAAAGGTGATGGGAGAGTGGGGGAGAGGTGGTGCAAGGGTAGCCTCGCAGAACACTGTTCAGTCGACGAAACGGGGTTACACAGGTCTGTAGACCCCCTGATCATCACAAAATCCAGCTGGAAAAAGGTGGAAGTGACTGGTGTTGACCATCGCGCGAGTGTTTAATCTGCCCCGCGATGGTCAACAGTCAAAAGTTTGACTTTGACCACCATCTGGCAAGTAAATTATCGCGCGAGAGACCCAGTAGGTCGCGCAATGGTCAAACCTGAGGTCAAGGTTTGGATTCAAGGGTTTTAGGGTTAAGGATGGGTTCCACACACACCAAGCTCAAACGATTTCATTTTCTCAAGACTGTTTTCGACCTGATTCATTATCGGGGAAACAAGAAACTGAAAAATGAAGTAAAACGATTGGGAAATCAGATTGGGGTGTCTACAGTAGTCCCTCTTTGACAGCACGCGGAGCACCATTGGCTGGTATGGGTAACATCAAAGATTTCTAGACACCCATCTAATTCACCCAAAAGCCGATTAAATAAAAAGTACAAGCAAGTATACACAAATACCGTGCACCAAAAGATTAAAGAGCTGGTCAATCGTTGATGCTAACTCTCTTGGGGAGTAAGTGAGTTGGACGGATGGATCGTCGCTGATTTGAATTTGGACGGATGGATAGTCGCTGATTTGAAATTTGGACGGATGGATCGTCGCTAGGGATAGAGAAGTGCTTTGGCTACGAACACAATTAAAAACTGTTGGTGTCATAATGATGAACAACTGGTCTTCGTAGCATGATCGGGCCTGGCCAGCGACCGGATTGGGCTGAAGGCCCAATGGATCATCGCGCGACGGCATTACTTCGTCGTGCGAGGGAGATCTGACAGGGCTTGGACCTGTGAACGGCCCAGACCCGGCCCACGCCTGGTTTCCTCCATTTAATCGATGGGACATTTTGAAACCGCTCTCAGCAGTTTCAAACTCCCCCTAACTCTACTCTCTCTCAAAAATCAACTCAAACCCTTGATTTCTGACCAAAACCAAAGAACCCACACGCATATTGAGACCCATGACGGAGCACGACGACGGTGGTGGCGGAGGCGAGGTTGTTGGTACTCCGTCGGACCAAAGAGGGCCAATGGAGATTGAAATAGAGGATCAGCATCCGATGGGGGTTGACGAAGGCCCAAGTGCAGTGAGAGCAAGCGGTAGCGATGGCATCCAGGGCCACATGCAGGAGGTTGGTGGTGGCGTCGAGCATCGCGCGACGAAGCCAGATTGTCGCGCGACAGAGGAAGTCGGGGCCGTGGCTCTTGTTGTTGAGCCATTGGATCCGAGCACAACCGTGAGCGGTTCGGTGGTAGTTGGTGGTAGTTCTGAGGGTACTGGTAGTAAAGGTGCCGATAGTGGTGATGCCGGGCCGAGTGGGATTCTGCTGAGGGATCCGGCAAAAGGCAAGGGTGTGGTGACCGAGGAGGGGGATGCCACAGAGGTTCATGAGGAGGAGGTACTATTCCGGCCAGTAGCAACATCGTCGGGCCACAGACCGATTACAAGACAAGATCTCGCAGAGTTTCTGAGTGAGCATAGACTAGCCCGGCTCCTCGAGGATGATCTCATGATTGGGGCTGCTATCTTGGAGGCACGAGAGGAGCGGGAGAGTGTGATAGCTGCTTTAGAGGCCGCGGCGAGAGCCGAGAGGGAGAGGGCCACAGAGGAGGAGGTCCTGAGGGATGCAGAGACTGAGGAGAGGGTCGGAGCTAGGGTACACGGTCCTAGGGTGACAGCGGTGTCGAAGGCAGAGAGTTTGACTCGTGTTCCGTTTTCAGCAGAGGGATATGAGTTACCTGCTCCACATTTGCTTGTACCGTCGGGTCTTGCAGCATACAGGCCACGGCAGGCGGAGTATGACTCCAAGCTCGTCTTGAGAGACCCCAAGACTTACATTTCAAGCAGGTGGTCAGAGGTAAATTTCCTAAAATCCCCCATTTTCTTTTGCGATTGCAAATTTAAATATAATGTCTGTGCTCGAATACCGAGAGATGTGGAGTAACCCTCTGAAGTAGACTTGAATGGCGATACCATAGTTTCACGTTGAACGCTACGCATGAAACATAATAACTTGAACCAACCATCTGTTGTCAGGCTGCATTGATTACCTGGAACTTGAAAATGAAAACCTTGTATGCTAATATGCCTTTTGTTGCTTGTTTCCATGTCTGATGCAGGAGAGAGCGAGGCAGAGAGACATCCGAGGTTTTGGGGGCGTGTGTAGCTCTTTGGTGTTGTACCGGAGTTTGCCTGAGAGGGTGAGGCAGTTGGTGGATGAGGCAGGCTTCGGGGAGTTCATACAGACCCTTACCCAGGTCAAAAATGACCATGCTGTTTTGGTTGCGCTTGGAGAGAGGTGGACGGATACCACCAGTACTTTTCACCTACCGCCCGGGGAGATGACAGTGACACCTACTAACTTTGCGGCGATCACCGGCTTGAGAGTTGGGAGCGATCCTATCCCATTAGATTCGGGCATTCAGGAGGATGAGGCAGCCCTAGAATGGTTCTTGGGAGAGGTGCCCAAGATTGAGGAGGGGATGGCGAGGTATGGGCAGTTCACCAGATACCTCAAAAAGGTGGTGACAACTGAGCAGGAGGTGAAGCAGATGGCCTGGGCATACCTGTTGTACCTTTTTGGCACTACGCTGTACCAGAACAGGCTGAGCGAGGTCCACCTATCGTACTTGCCTGCACTAAGAGATCTGAGGACAGCCTCACGCTTTGACTGGGGAGGAGCTGCGCTTGGTGCAGTTTATGGCTTTATGGGGGACTCGTCGAGGACAGAGATGAGCACTGCTGGGTACTGGCGGATTTGGGAGGTATGATTTTAATAGAGTAAAGCACATTTCCAATGTACACTTATCCATTTGATTACATAACCTGCTAAATAGTATTTATGCGTTGTACTGACGATTTGATCTCTTGATGACCATGTAGCTCTGGGCCTACGAGGTTTTGAACATGTGTCGTCCAGTGATGAAGAGTCTAGACTTGGGGATCCTCCCGCTTGCTCATATCTGGAACAAGAAAAACATGGGAGAAAAGAAAGGTAGAGGAAATTTGAATGGCTTCAGGATATACCTTGACGAGCTTCGACCCTCACAGGTATAACATGATTTTATCGAACAGGAATATGCACCCCTTTTTATCGCTTCAATGTTGTCGCTGATTGATACTTGCATTGTTTGCCTGTGCAGATTGAGTGGGATCCCTAGAGGGTGGTAGAGCCAGAGTACTTGACTCGGAGCAGGGTTGTTACGGCGAGTAAAGTGCTGCTGGAGCCGGCTTTTGGTTGGCAATGGTACTTGGGTGATCGAGTGACACGCCAGTCCCTTGGCTATGTAGGGTTCCAGGTGCCCGGACCGCTTCCACCACGAGCCTCACACACAGGGGAGTACACTTTGGCTGAGCTGGAGGCCTTTACGCGGCCCGATACTGACTTGACACGCTACCTGCGTCCTGACATGGACTATGCAACTTATCAGAGGGAGCGTTTGGCAGGGCCATTAAGAGTGTGAGAGTTCAGAGAGGTCCGGAGTCAGGCTTGTGGAGCTGCTGAGGAGAGGAGAGCCATTATAGGAAGACAGAGTAGTGGTGAGAGTCGAGCGAGGCGGGGTCCGAGCGAACCGGTGAGAGGTGGGCCACCAGAGTTGTCATGGAACATAGCAGTGGTAGATTCTCAAGGCAATCCAGCTAAGCTACACCTAGCTCCTGCCAGAGTTGAGCCTGCACCTGTTGCCGTGCCAGTAAGATGTCGTAGCTTTTATTACTGTACTTCCATAAAGTTCGAAGCAGTGTCCAATTGCTCATATTGAAATTATTTTTTTAGGTGCCCAATGAGTGGGTGAACGAGGCTGTTCCGCGCATGCTCGCATTGGAGAACGTGGTAAGAAGGGCGGCAAGTGGCCTGCCATCGGACTTGCGCTATCCACCACCGGCGGCTCAGAGATCTCAGGTATACCTTTCAGAAAAACAATACATTCCTGCATTCGATACATGCCTGCAAACGATACATGCTTGCAAACGATACATTCCTGCATTCGATACTAAAATGTGCACACTTGCCCGATACACAGTATGCTTTGATTGCCGTTGACTGAGGATTGATCATACCTGCTTTAAAACATACAATATGCAAAACATGCGCTAATGTATAAAAATTTACAATGCAGGCACAAGGAAGGGCGGCTCCTAAGAGGAAAAGCGCTAGGGATCCTCCACAAAAGAAGCTGGCTACTAGGATTCCTGCTCCTACACCTACTACCAGACCTCAGACGCAGGGCTCACAGCCACCTGCCGCGAGTGAGGAGGCGGCCCGAGAGGCTGTGGCCCGCACAGAGGAGAGGTATCAATTGAAGATGCGCCAAAGGCCCTCACAAGATGAGATGGTCCGCAAGAAGCGATTGATCCTGCCCGAGGTCTCCAAGGATGAGGATGAAGAGGAGGAAGAGGAAGAAGAAGAAGGAGAGGGAGAAGACGCGTCTGACAGCAGCGGTTTTGATGACTCAGCGGATGATCTTGGATTTAGACAGGATCCTAGAGAGAGAGACGACGATGATGACGACGGGGAGGGTGACTGGTTTGGGGAGGACTGAGGGCTACCAAGAAGCCTCATCTCACCTTTTACACTCTGATTTTTGCTTTTTTGGGCCTGCGTGCCCTCGTAGATAGATCAAAGGCCAGAGCGCCTTAGCTAATATTTTGATAGACGTTTGTGGGGCCTGCGTGCCCTTTTGATTTGTTGGGCGAGTGTGCCCCAGTTGGCATGATGACCTTCGGGTGGCCGAAGTGTTGCACACACAGTAGCTTCCTTTACCTTGACATGGATAGATCATGGTTTAGCTATAAAATTTGCATTTTCATAGTTTATTTACTCTTGTAATAGATTAGAGTAGATAAGATCTCACCACTAATACCATACTTGCATTGACAACGTACCGAGACTGCTCATAGACCCATATACATGTACGGACATAATCAGCTTAGAAGAAAACAAGAATGTACCTTAGGACACAGCTAGGATACGAGGATACAGGAGAATATAATGAAATTTGGACGTTCACCAGCCAAAACTCAAAATACTCTATCTTGGATGAAAATGACGCTTCCGTAAGGTCATGTACGTGCAAAATGACTTACACGATTTGACGGAATCGAGAAATGTACCCCATAACGCAAACTAGACCAAAAAGTGTTACAAAGGACACAAAATGGACACGAGATGGAAAAATATGACTCTATTATGTCCCAGACTGAAACCGACACCTCCGTATAGTCATACTGAGATACCATGACCTGTACGGCATGAGAGAATGGGGTGTAAACTTTTGAAATGAGTTTCGAATTCCCGAAATGGCTATTTGAAATTGAAACGGGCCGCCGAGGGTCCAAAATCTTCGTTAAACGCAATATCTCAAATCCAATGCTTGGACACAGTTGCATATGCTCATAGTGACTTGCCGGGACCATCGGAACTGTGAAAGAACCCTTGGAACCAAAAGTGACCAAAATTGGACAGTAGCTGGTGCAATCTGTCAAATTGCAAACTGAACCATCGCGCGACGAAGTGAGTCTATCGCGCGATGGAGTGGATAATTGTTCACTCACGCGATGGAACAAGATCATCGCGCGATGGTTGGTCTGTGACAGGCCACCTTTATTTGACCACTTCAGATTTTTAAGACCAAGAAGCCTTGTCATTGCCCTTTAACTGCTCAGAGTACTTCAGGGGCAGTCTGCAGATGCCCTTGCTTTGAAGAAGAAGATGCCACGTTGTATGGATATTTGCCCTGGGAAAGTATGATGTTTTTCACGTTTTGGCTATAAAGAGACCAGCACCTTGCCAATGAAAGGCATCCCTTCCGCAGTTTAAGAGTTCCACAAAAAACCAGAATGGCAAATAACCTTCCGGTCTTGATTAGTCCGTGGCTAATGGCTTTTGTTGCTAGAGATTGGTTGTCATTTCGGTTCCACGGGCTGGCCGCCTTCCATTTTCTTCGCAATGTGAGGGTTCGTCCCGAATTTCTGAGGGCAGCCCTGCAATTTTGGGATCCAGATGTTCACGTGTTCAGGTTTGGGGACAACGAGTTGTGCCCAATCGTGGAGGAATTCCAAGCATACCTCAAGGGAGTCGCTTCAAGTGTGATTGTCGTGCCGCCTTACAGGAAAAATATACCGAAGCTCCTACAGTCAAGCCTTGACATCACTAGGGGAGCAGCCGAAAGTCTGTTAACCGGAGGGCAGATCAACATCATGCGCCTAATGGAGTGGTATGGGCCGGAAGGGAATGTAGAGGACACGGCCCTGCAGGCCTGGCGTCGATTTGCTCTGGCAATCAATGTGCTGGCCGCTTATTTATTGGTATCTTCGAATGGGCAAGTGAACCCCATGTTGGTGAGCGTTGCTGCTCAAATGGGCGCCCGAAGAAACGTGGTGCCGATGGTTCTGGCAGAGACGCTCATGGGTTTGGATTTGGTTTCTACTGGCCAAACAAACGTCTTTGGTGGTAGTCCGCTCCTACTGCAGGTAAATTCTCACTCAGCTCACCTTTTTCTAGTTTTCACACGTTCTATTTTTACCTCATCTCTTGGGTAAGGCTATATCGAAGCCTCTCACTTGTTTTTCCACTCAAGCTTTATATGACTCCTTGCTTGTTTTTCCACTCATGCAACTCTGGTTGTCTAACAAATTGGGATTGCTCACTGTGCCGGAAGCAAACAGGCCCCATCTGCCAGGTTGAATGCATCAGCGAGGCATGATCTACTCAGAGATGTCTGTGCATCAATGGTACACATTCATAAAGGAAATGCTGCTGAATGAAATCACTTAGAGGCATGAAGCCCTAAACATCCCGGACATGGCCCTGAATTCTGTAGGTTTCAAAAGAATGGTGATAGCTGGACTGACCGCTTTCACATTCTATTTTCCCGGTCGCATTCTTTGTCAGTTAGGAATGCGCCAAGGGCTTCACCGAGCCGGGATTGAGGACTTCCAAGTTCCTGCTTTCACTGCCCAGAATTTGAGAGGATATGAGCACAACTGGGGTCTGAGGCAACTTGGAGGAGCTGATCCAGATTTCAACACAGAGCTTATGCACCGATATCAAGTGTGGTTAAGAAGAGAAATTGCAAGCAGGCAAAACAATGACTGACTCCTGACGGACCTTGATGATCTTGAATAAAGTGCGAGCCTGTTAAGCCCTCAAGCATTTTATTCTATTTTTATGCTTAAATCTTTTTAAGACTGCTCAGCCTGTGTAATAGAAGTTACAATTTAAATAAATATGAAAATTCGAGAGTTCTCCTCTTTTGATTCGAGTGTTGAACACTGCGTCGTTTCGAGCGTTGAGTTAACCCCTGGTAATAGGAAACCGTGGATCAAGTTGATTGATTGTGACCGAATCTCACAGAGAGATCGCCTACGTATCCCTTTTCAAGGAATCAGGTCAGCACGTTCAGTCTAAGGTTTGCTCAGGTATTTTAGCTCTCCTTTTGTGCTCTAACTTTTGCCTAGAACCGCCCATTCGGGTTTTCGGTATAGCGAGCTTTGATCGATGCCTATTTATTTTTGCCTGAATCGCCTTCTCATGTTTTCTGTCTAGCAAGCTTGCTCTAATTTTTGCTTGGAACCACCTTTGTGGTTTTCGGCCCAACGAGCTTCTCTCAGGGATAGTATCACTTGAGTTGATCCAGGTTAACCAGAGTGTTGAACTCGTTGCCGTCAAGATCAATGAGCTGAGCTGCTCCCCAGAAAGGATGGTCTTGATGATGTAAGGTCCGGAATGCTTAGGTCGGAATTTGCCGCGGGGGTCGAAAACTGGCGCTCGAATCTCCTTCGTGACCATGTCCCCTTTAACCAAGTCTCTAGACTTCACTTTCTTGTTGAATGCCCAGGCAATTCTCCGTTGATACCCCTGAACATGATACAAGGCCCGGAGCCTCCTTTCATGAGTTCGATGAATCTTCCGCTGAGCCATTCGGATTCCAAGAGTTCTGATTCTACCATTATCCTCAAAGATGGCACCTCAAGCTCTATAGGGAGAACTACTTCCATCCCGTAGACTACGGAGTAGGGGGTTGCCCCTGTTGATGTTCGGATAGAAGTTCGAACCCCCAAAAGAGCTAGAGGTAGTTGCTCGTGCCAGTCCCCGGCGGATTCCGCGGACTTTTTGATGATTGTCTCGACGTTCTTGTTTGCCGCTTCAACCGTTCCATTCATCTGAGGGCGGTAGACCATTGAATGATGGATTTGGATCTTGAATTCCTCGAAAAGGTCCAGAACCCTTCTTTTGAAATGATTCCCATTGTCTGATACAAATGCCTGCGGAACCCCATACCGATAGATGATGTTCTTTCTGATGAAATGAGCGACTTGAACCGCGGTCAAAGTTTTGTAGGACTCAGCTTCCACCCATTTAGTAAAGTAATCTATTGCCACAAGAATAAACCTATGGCCATTCGAAGCAGATGGCCTGAGCATGCCGATGACGTCGATACCCCACGCAGAGAAAGGCCAAGGCAAAGCCATGCCAAATAGGTTAGAGGGTGGAGCATGCATCAGATTAGCATGGATTTGGCATTTGTGACATCACCGCACGTAATCCACACACTGAGATTCCATGGTAGACCAGAAGTAGCCTTGACGCAAGATTTTCCTAGCGAGCATGACGCCGCTCATGTGAGGACCACAGACTTCTTCGTGGATTTCTTCCATGATTCTGACAGCCTCGGTGCCGTTGACGCAGAGGTTGTGCATCCCACAATGAGATCTCCTATACAACTTCCCCCCACAGATGATGTATTGAGCAACAATCCTTCGTAACGCAGTTTGATCCTTTTTAGAGGCTTCGGCTGGATACAAGCCACTCTCAACAAAGTTCCATATGTCGTGGTACCAGGGTAGGCCATCATCAACATCATCAATGGCGTTGACATATTGATACGCGGGGCAGTCCCGCTGTTCGATTAAGATAGGGCAGAGTTTAATTCCCAAAGGCAACTCGATCATGGAAGCCAAAGTTGCAAGTGCATCGGTAAAATGGTTCTTCAGCCGGGGGATGTGAGTGAAGGTCACTTTGTTAAAACGAGGAATTAGCCCCTCCAAATCCTGATGGTAAGGTTTCAACCTCTCTTCGCGCATCTTCCAGTCCCCATTGGCTTGAGATACCACGAGATTAGAATCTCTGATGACTTCGAGCTTCTCAACATCGAGTGTGAGTGCAGCCTCCATAGCCATGATACAGACCTCGTATTCGGCTTGGTTGTTTGTAACGTCGAAGTTGAGCTTGAACGCAAGCGGAATATGAGAACCGTAAGGGGTAACAAGCAGGACCCCGATTCCAAACCCTTTATGATTGGCTGCTCCATCGAAGTAAAGAGTCCAAACGTCTTCGATAACTGCTAGCACTTTCTCATCCGGGAATACAAAATCCGAATCCTCCGGTCCATCCACAGGGTGGTAAGCCAAAAATTCTGCAACGGCTCGCCGTTTTACTGACTTTCTTGTGGCGTACTCGAGATCGAATTCTGCCAAGAGAAGCAACCAACGCGCTAACTTACCAGTGAGTGCTGGGTTCTCAAATAGATACTTGAGAGGATCCATTCGAGAAATCAACTTCACTGGATAAGCCAGCATGTAGTGTCTCAACTTCTTAGGGGCCCAGACAAGGGCCCTGCACGTCTTTTCCAAGGCGGTGTAGTGTTCTTCAGACCCAACCATCTTCTTACTCAAGTAGTAAGCTTTCTCAACTCTCTTGTCCCCTTCCTGAGCCAGCAAGCATCCCATGGATGTAGGGTTCACGGATAAGTATAGAATCAGGGGCTTCCCAGGAACCGGTGGCATCAATACAGGCGGGTTCTGTAGATAGTTCTGAATGGACACGAAGGCCGCTTGGCATTTGTCTGACCATACGAATGGGGTATCCTTCTTGAGTAGACAAAACATCGGCTCGCAAGTTAAGGTTAACTTGGCGATGAATCTTGTAGACACCCCAATTTGGAAATCATGGATAACTTTTAAGTCCCCAATGATGATAAACAAAGCATGATTTTAAACCTTTGGATTGGTCTAAACCTTTTGGAGTGCTACCTTTCGAAAATCGTGAACAAGTGACCGATAAGCTTTCCAATAATAAAATGTGCCTTGAAAGCTTCAAACAAAGCTCTTTGTACTCAAAATAATGAGGAAACACCTTAGAACTATGTATGAGAGTGCCAAGTGACTTAGAATGAGTGAATATGTGTTTTGGCCATCGTGGCACCAATGGTCTTCGGTTTAGTCTGCTTTCAGCCCAATTTTCATACATCAAACTTCCTTATGTTTATGGTTGGAGTCCACCATGTTTTAGTACATTCAAAACCCTTTTTATCGATATATAATAAGCCTTAATCCGATTTGAAATGAGGGAGATATGAGAATTTTGCCAAAACGACCACTTGAGGGTAAAATTGTCATATCTTTTGGTGTACAAAATTATTTTTATCCAAATCACTTGGGTTAGAAAGTATACTTAACGAGCTTTCCAACGGTTCAAAGAACGCCCAAAATCGAGTTTGGGAGTGTCCGGGGCGGCCTAGCGAAGTTTGGCCTGCTGAGCAAACAAACTCTACCGCGCGGTAGAAGTATTTCCACCGTACGGGACACTTTCCACCGTACAGTACATCCCAGAAAACTCAAAATTATGGCGGTTAAAATCTCCACCGTGCGGGAGAAAAATTTCCACCGTACGGTACATACTTCTACCGTACGGTACATGTTGCCGCCCTTATTTTTGCTTGACGACCAAGTTTTTCAGTTGCAGGCCGAAGGCTTAAATTTCAAGCCAAGTTTGCTTCATTTTCAAGCCGTTTTTGCTCTATAAATACCTCCTCCAAGCCATTAGACAAGACACACAATTTTTTGGAAGAAAAAGAAAGAGAGAAAAGGCATTTTTTTGTTCCAAAGCAGCCCATAGCCTCACGCCTTCCCATCACAGTGTATTGGGCCTACGAGTCTGCTCAAAGCACGCGTCGCAAAGCTTTGCAATTGTCACAAATTTTCCAAAGAAAGGTTTTCACTTCAAAAGGTATAAATCTTTTATCCACTACTTGTCTCTATAATCTGAGGGGAAACCACTAGGTATAGACTGGTTCCTCATACCAGCTCTGAGCCTAAATGGTTTAAACATTGTAAGAAAATAAAATTGGAACCCCGCATATGTCTACCGTACGGCACATATATCTGCCGTGCGGGAGAGAGTTTCCTGGGGACAGCTTTTCTTTACGCCTCATTTGTTATTCTTTTCACGACAAACAATCCGCACTAAAATACTATTTTCTGTTTTGGAATAACTAATGCCGTGATAAACTATTTTTTGGGTTAACAAAGCATTTTAGTTTTATATTCCGTTTTGAAGCATTAGTTATTTCATGTATAAACCATGCATGCATTCTGTAATGATCACATCCCAGATAATCTTGTTTAACCTTGTTTTCAAACTGTGAACCACGAGAACCAGTGCCGTACGGTGCATCTATCAGCCGTACGGTGGTGTGTGCGGTGGAAAATATTCTTTATTTACTTCTTTCCGTTAAGTGTTTAATCAAAGCATGCTTACCAATACTTGTGTTCTGATATAACCTATCCACATGCTAAAGTTGTCCTTTGTGCAATATTGACCACCAAATCCAGTGCCGTACGGCACCCTTCTACCGTACGGTAGTGTTCTCGGGGAACAAAATGTTAATCCTGGTTATTTTCTGCAATTAAATGTTTACATTCCAAGCATGCATGTTCATGCTTATATTTGCTATAATTGAATTGTTTACATGCTATAAGCTGTTTATGTGACATTAAAAGTTAAGCAATAAAATGATTTTCAAATCCCACAAATATTAGTAGAGACCGATTTTATCGGGCGAGAGGGGTGCTTTTCCAAACAAAACCTTCCCCCTTAGTAACCTGGCTCCCGAACCCAAAACTCTCTGTTTTCAATAGACCAAAACTTTTTCAAGGAGCAAAAGAGTCACCTTTTTCAAATAAACGGTTTCTCAGGGTTAATCCTTTTCAAAACCCGGGTGGCGACTCTCAAACGAACCAACCATTTTTCCCCTTTTTTTTTGTAACACTAAATATTCAAAAAGACGGACGGGGAATTTTTCCGGGCATGTAGGCCACAAATCTACTGATGAACTGAACCTTTCCCAAAAAGCTCCGCACTCCCTTTTCAGTCTCTGGCGGCTTCATTTCGAGCACTGCTTTGATCTTTGAGGGATCAACTTCAATCCCACGAGAAGTGATCATGAAACTGAGCATCTTGCCTGCTGTGACTCCGAAGGTGCACTTCTGTGGATTAAGACGCATCTGGAACTTACGGAGTCTTTCGAAAAGCTTCCTTAGCACAGGAATGTGTCCTTCCTGGGTTTTTGACTTGGCAATCATGTCGTCAACATAGACCTCAACCTCTTTGTGCATCATGTCGTGCAAGATGGTCGTAGCAGCTCTCTGGTAGGTAGGACCGGCATTCTTCAAACTGTAACGCACCGAAATTTGGGTACATTAAATAAGACAATTTTATTGAAATACCAAGACAGAGTCTGGCTCTTTATTACAACATAACTCTCACAAGAGTACTTTCATTACAAAGAAAGGGAAACTAGGGTTCCTATCTACAGCTCTGCCTGCTCCTCCCTCCTAGCCAGCTCTTCAGCTCCAAAAGCTTCCAAGGTGTAGAGTTCACCCTGTTCGTCTATGAGGTCTGACACATTATACCAGCGTCGCCACCGATATAATATGCCAGGGTCACCAAAAGGTAACACCGTGAGCTACAAAAGCTCAATAGAGTAAACCCTACCCACTAACCCTTAACTTACAAACGAAGGATCATAGAAATCAAATAAGTGACGATAACACATCCACATTCACTATCTAACGTTGGTGTCCAAGTTTTACTGCGTTTCTCCGACGCAACTCATCGTAGACCGTGTCAATCATTTTCACTTACAAAACAATTTTTCAAAATCCTTTGCATTGGCTCCGTACCACGGATAACCAATCTACACACCCATCCTTTCAAAATCATTTGACATTGGCTCCGTACCGCGGATAACCAAGCCACACACCCAACCTCGGTTCCGCCGCGCTGGGTTCCCGAGTATCCTCACAATGGTTCCGCCGCGCCGGGTTCCCATTGGCACACAATTGCATTGGCTCCTCTCCGCGGATAACCAAGCTATACCTCACCATGGTTCCGCCGGTCCGGGATCCCATGGGAATGCACACACACAACCTCACAATGGTTCCGCTATTCCGGATTCCCATTGGAACACACACACACTCACATAATGCCCTCGAAATGGTCATTACGTAGTTTCTAAGATATCTTCTTTTTCGGAAAAAACATATTCTCCTTGTCAACCACACCCTAGGTGTCATGTTTCTACTTTCTCGTTTCTCGTTTCTCGTGTCTCGTTACATTCAAAGACTTCCGCAGTAGGACTTTCCACATACTCAATAACAATCATTCAACAAGATCATCCAACTCTATTCTACATAGCATGCTTGAAACATCTTGAAAGGAAACCATGCATTTCCATCATTTAATAAAAGATAACCTTATCATAAACTAAAATAACAAAATTTATACTAAGGAGAACAAGTCGAGATAAATCTACCTCGATCCGAAACTAGTCGGGGCCGAATAAGCAAGTTGGAAAATTCTACGAGTGGTGAAACTTTCAAATCTGGACCGAACTTTGGGTGGCAGTAACTCGGTCAATCTTTGGCCGAATATGCTTTTTCTTGGGTCGAAATCGAAGCTCTTGAAATCCTCTACAACTTTTGTGAAGAAATTTGATCCTAGAAACGACTTTAGGTAGGAGAAAAATGGGTTTAAAGGAAAAGACAGTAAGCTGTCTAGAAATTGGGAATCCGAGATTTTACTGAACTTCGGATGACAATATCTTTGTCATCTCTTCACTAATTGGGGTGGTTCTTGGGTCTATCTTGAAGGTTTCGAAGTTCTCTACAACTTTCCCGAAGAAAGTTGGTTCTAAAAACTAACTTAACAAGGAGAAAACTGAGGATTTTCAAAGGGACAGTAGGCTGCCCAGAAATGGTTTCTAGAGAGAAGGAAGAGCAAATGAGAAGGTGTGTGTTCAAATGGCAAGAGAATGGCTCTATTTATAGGCCAAGGCATGCCCTCTCCCTCTCCCTCAAGGCCCCCCCCCCCCCCCCCCCCCCCCCCTCTCTCTCTCTACCTCAACTTTTGACACATGGCAAGCAATCTTGGAAGATCAAGGAATAACCCTAGGCTTGCATGGCTAGGATTTGATTCTTGGAGACTTGGTGGGCAAGAAGAGGTGTGAACAAGATTAAACAATTGGTAGAAGGACAATGGAGGACAATGGAGGGTTAATTCCTTAGCTAGGAAGGAAGTTTCCCATGGATAAGAAGATCAAAGCCAAGTACCAATCAATTCCCTCCCTCTCCCTCTCTCCCTCCTCTTGGCCGAATTCTCTCTCTCTCTCTCTCTCTCTCTCTCTCTCTCTCTCTCTCGGCTCCTCTCTCCCTCTCTCTCTCTCTCTCTCTAGTACACTACTACATATATATATATATATATATATAGTTATGCAAGAAAGAATAACAAGTACTTTGTACTAGGAACAAAAAGACTTAAGGGCTAAGGTTTCTACCAAACAAATAAATAGTCACATGTGAACTAAGGCATTATTCTAGTCATCCAAGTACTATTGTACTCTAGGTAGAATCAAAACCCTAATAGAAAACAATTAAAGAGTACTACAAGAATCTTAGTACTAAGTACCCTTCTAGTAAAGCAATGTGAACTTAGTCACAAGGGTTTGAAAAAGATTAAACTAATAAATCCCATGGTACTTTGAAAGATTAACCCTTTTATCCATTGGGTAAAAATTCCCCTAACTTCTATTATCCAATGGACAATAGTTTGCTAGGGCATTTATATAGTAAACTAATCCGAAAAGTACTTTAAAGTATTTAAAAAGTCTATTTTTTTATAATGCTAGTACTTTAACCAAGCATACTTTTATATTAAAGAATTGGGGTTTCTATTATCCAATGGATAATAGTTTCCCTAACTTTTATCGTCCAATGGACAAAGAATAAAACCAAAAATATTTACAAGAAAAAGAATAATCAATTCTTAGTCTAGGGTTAAAAAGGTTCAAAAGGGGCAAAATGGCCCAATTGCGGTTAGGGAAAAGTAACTAGATGGCTTTCTAGTTTAGTTTCTCCAACGAGACGGTTACAAGCTAACTATGCTTGCTAAGTGGGGCTAAAGTGCAAGAAACGAAATTTCAAGGGCTAAAGCGTAATTATGACAAACTACGGAAAATTAAAGTAATAAAAATAAAATTCAAATGTTTAACGAAATTTTTACAGACCAAAAATCAGGGTCGTTACACAAACCAAATGGCATGACCAACTAGCAGTAACCTTTGCTTGAATGTTTTGAGAATGGCTTGAATAAGGTGGTATAGCTTGGAAAATGAGTATGTGGGAGTGATTTGAAGGGAAGGATTGTTTAGGCTTGTGACTCTTTCTTCTCTTTTGAAAATTTTGGTAACCCTTTGGAAGGTGAACCATTGGGGGTATTTATAGGAAGAATGGAGGGCTTGTTGGTGGCTAAACAAGGCAATACAACCAGCCAACAACGCTGGCTGCAGTTACTTGGTGGAGAAGTAGGGTGCAAAAGGTCATGGGAGAGTGGGGGAGAGGTGGTGCAAGGGTAGCCTTGGAAAACGCTGTTCAGTCGACGAAACGGGGTTACACAGGTCTGTAGACCCCCTGATCATCACAAAACCTAGCTGGAAAAAGGTGGAAGTGACTGGTGTTAACCATCGCGCGAGGGAGTGGCTCCATCGTGCGAGTGTTCAATCAGCCCCGCGACGGTCAACAGTCAAAAGTTTGACTTTGACCACCACCTGGCAAGTAAATCATCGCACGAGAGACCCAGTAGGTCGTGCAATGGTCAAACCTAAGGTCAAGGTTTGGATTCAAGGGTTTTAGGGTTAAGGATGGGTTCCACACACACCAAGCTCAAACCATTTCATTTTCTCAAGACTGTTTTCGACCTGATTCATCATCAGGGAAACAAGAAACCGAAAAATGAAGTAAAACAATTGGAAAATCAGATTGGGGTGTCTACAGTATCTATGCGAACCAGTCTTCGAGAGGGATGGAACCAATTGAGTACAGCCTCTTCTTGCGATCGACCAATATCTTAGAACTGGCAACAAAGCAAAAAGGGAAACTCTCAACTCATCACGAATGTTAGCCCTTCCCTTGTTCGAACCTCCTAGAAACTAGGCCTAAGACCTACCGTGATCCAGTCTTCATTTAAGGCGTTTGCACAAAAGATTTCCAACAATTCAGGTAGGTGCTGTTAGGCAGGTTTAATTTCTAATGCTTTGGAATCAGAGCCAATCTCCTTACCTTGACCATCCGAGGAAGAGCAATATGACCATTGGAATCCAGATACGTGCGCCATTAAGGTTCGTCCTAGACCAGGGGAGCCATTCGGGCACGACAAACACCAGAGGTATCTCAAACTCCATGGATTTAGAATCTCCTAAACTGACCGGATCCTAAGGGAATCCTATCCTCTAGCCTGCAGAATGCAATGATGTATGAATGACATGTATGTATGGAAAAGGAAAACACATAGACAGGATATACCACATAAGTCCTAGCCGCGGGTTCCTATCCTAGTTGGGATGGTTCTACAGTTATGTAGAAGTGCAAAGGCCGGTTTGGGTCTCAAAAGGGTTCCCCGGACTAGAGCCAAGATGTACTCCCATGTCAAGTGTATTGCAAGACAATGGTCGAACAGCACGATGGCTCATCATCGTCAAAGGCTGCAAGGCATTCCAGGAGAGCTTGTCACCGGCGAACCGAGCAAGATTGCCGAAACACACTGGCAAGGCTTCTGCGGTGCAGAGTGTACAAGGTGAAAGAGCTTGACTTCCCATAAGATATCAAAAATTCCTCCTTTTAAAAATGTTTTTCAAGCTTGGCTCGCTCTTATTAATCAATAATTTGGAGAAATCGACACAAGCAAATAATAGTAAAAGTCCCAATCCGGATTGGTCGGATGTAAAATCCTGTTACGTCACCATTCCATTCTTCAGGAACATGGAGCGTGATGTTTTGACAGACTTTTTGAAAGATTGTTCATTCTTGTATTAATCTCCAAATTTTGATTAACAATAATCCCCAGCAGAGTCGCCACTGTGGGCTCCCATACCGGTGCGTGCCCAAAAGAGTTGCCACCCTGATTTTTGAGATGGATGATCCGAGAAACCGAGAGCTCATTTGAAAAGGGTATTTTGGTCCAACGAAAATGTCAAGATTTTGGGTTCGGGAGTCATGTTACGAATGGGGAGGGTTTTGTTATAAAAAGCACCCCACTCGCCCGGCAAAATCGGTCTCTACTAAACTCTTTCAAAAGAGGGATTTAAAATGTCTTTTGGGAAAATCAAGCTCTTTAATAAACAAGTAAGGGGGGAAAGGGACATGGAAAATATACCACGTTAACGTGCACGTGGTGGTATCTGTGTAGGGATGGTAAAAATGATGCAGAATGAAAGAACTTTTTAATAGTAACTGTCTGGATTTCAGTTTTCTTCTTTACGGCATATTGTAATACCGCGCACGATTGTACAGTATGCAGCTCGGGGTATCTGTTCTGTGTCCAGGCCGTCATTTAAGTATCAGAATGCCACCCGATGTCTCGGGTAGCACGCACGGGGTTTTCAACCAACATCGGATGGTGTTTTTATCACTGGATCACTCTGAAAAGCACCACTCCTTCAAGCCATGAACGTAAATCATTTTTTTATGCTTTTGATCGCTCAAAATGATTAAAGAAACTTTGCTTATAAACCAAACATGGCTCGTAGATATGGTTTTATTTGGAAAGCACCGACACCTGATATTTCAACAACAAATCAGGCTTGACAGAGGATAGCTATGATCCAGACAGTTTGAACAAGAAAAAAGTAACTATATGGAATGCCACGCGTCTGAGTACACTATGCCGTGTGAAGCATCAAAGCGCCACGCAGCGTAGCATACTCAGCACAGTGGCTTGCTTTTGCTTTTAAAAATGGTTTTAAGCCAGTATCCAACCCAAAAGGGAGTTGATCTTGACTACAGAAAGGTTCCCTCAGGGATAAGGACATGGCTTATCCCAAGGAAACTAGTTTATACCTTTGATCTCAAGCTTGGAAGAGAATGGACGGCTATGAATGAGTGCGGGTAAGACCGGTTGAAGGCGAGGAGTTGCAACCAAAGGCCTTGGATGGTCATGGTTATTTCGGTTCGCTCGATGTCTCGGAACAAGGCATCTTCCGGGAATCCTCGTCGTCGGTTTGCCATGGCTCGGTACAAGGGGTCTCGATTTTGGAGGAGTTTTTAAGATGATGAGAGAGGTGAAGAATGAAAGTGGCGGTGGGGTATATATAGGGCCGAAAAAGGTGGGTGGAGGAGGGAAAAGGTTTAAAGTTTGAAAATTGAAAATTGAATGTTTTGGAGGTAAAATTTTGAAATTTGAAGTTTAGGGGGGAGTGTGGTGGCCGGCCGAATGGGGCTATGCCCGGTATCCACCCGGTGCTAGGCTAGGCTCCCACTCTTGAACCCCAATTTAAAATATTTACTCAAGAATGGCTCCTCCACGAACCGGTAAATAAAATTTGCTCAATTAGCAACATTTTTAGGCAAAAGTTTATTAATCACCAAAAATATTTTCGAGATTCTAAGTTCCACATTCGATCCTTGATTTAAGTCATCATCCAATTGTTCGGGAATTCCCAGCTCGGCGGTACTGCCAATTTCCGCGCCTTGCTTCAATCCGAAGATTGTTTTGACAGAATTCCACCCAATTTGGGACGGTAAACTTAAACTCGAAGTCACGTTTGTGTGCAACGGCCAAACTAGCTTAAGGTTCTACATGGTTCTACCCATTCTACCCATGGCCGAGGTTTTGAACCTAAAGCTCTGATACCAAGTTGTAACGCCCCGAATTTTGGGTACGTTAAATAAACAATTTTATTGAAAACTTTAAAGAAAAGAGTCGGGCTCTTATTACAATATAACTCTCAAAAGAGTACTTTCATTACAAAAGGGAAAGAAACTGGGGTTCCTAACTACAGCTCTGCCTGGTCCTCCATCCTAGCCAGCTCCTCGGCTCCGTACACCTCCAAGCTGAAGATCTTGCCCTACTCATCTATGAAGTCTGACACATTATACCGACGTCACCACCAATATAATATGTCAGGGTCACCAAAAGGTAACACCGTGAGCTACAACGCTCAATAGGAAATCCTTACCTACCAACCTTACGACGGTAAACAATTACAACAACACTAACAATCACACACTCTCATTCATCAATCTACTATCGTTGGTGTCCAAGATTGTTGTGTTTCTCCCACGCGACTCATCGTAGACCGTGTCAATCATTTTCCACTTAGAAAACCAACCTTTCAAAATCATTTGCATTGGCTCCGTACCGCGGATAACCAAGCACACACACACGCAACCTCGGTTCCGCCGCGCCGGGTTCCCGAGTATCCTCACAATGGTTCCGCCGCGCCGGGTTCCCATTGGCACGCAAAACTAGCATTGGCTCCTCTCCACGGATAACCAAGCCATATTACCAATAAGGCTACCACAACCGGCCCTATTGGCAATCTTCACAAAGGGCTACCAAGTCCGGCCACATTGTGGTTTTCAATCACATCTCACGTAATACCACCAAATTAGTCATTCCGTAGTTTCAAAAATACTTTCTTTCTCGGAAAAAACTTATCCTTTCATAAACCACACCCTAGATGGCATGTTTCTACTTTCTTGGTTCTCATGTCACGTTTACATACAAAGACTCCGCCGTAGGACAAAGGTAAGCATAAATCATTTTCTTGTAATCAAACAAGATCATCCAACTCTATAATGCTAATCATGTTTAAATCAACGCTTAAAACATAACGCCACATGTTCGGACGCCCTTGGAGTGATAAATCACTTATGCTTTATCGTGTCACAAGTTATGCAAGCAATTCATATATGCATTCTTATAAACATCTTAAAATATCAAAATACGAATACTTCATTCCAAACAATAAGTTCTTTCTTAGAGATCAAAACAACATACGTTATACTTGAGATGGAAAATAAGAAGATCATACATAACTTAGGATAGGGTAAGAGTATCCTACTTGGAATGAAAGATAAGAAGATCCTACCTTGATCCGAAACTAGTCGGGGCCGAATAAGCAAGTTGAAAAATCCACGAGTGGTGAAACTCACAAATCTGGCCCGAACTTCGGACGGCAGTAACTCAGTCAATCCTTGGCCGAATACAGTCGTTCTTGGGTCGAAATCGAAGCTCAAGAAATTCTCTACAACTTTTGTGAAGAAAGTTGATCCTAGAAACTAATCTAAGTAGGAGAAAAATGGTGAGGAAGGAGAAGACAGTAAGCTGTCTGGAAATGGAAATCCGAGAATTTCACTGAACTTCGGATGCCAATAACTTGTTCATTTCTTCACCGATTGTGGTGGTTCTTGAGCCTAACTTGAAGCTCTCGAAATTCTCTACAACTTTTCCAAAGGAAGTTAGTTCTATAAACTAATCTAAACAGGAGAAAACTGGGGATTTCCGAAGGGCAGTAGGCTGCCTGGAAAATCGGAAATGGTTTTCTAGAGAGAAGGAGGAGCAAATGCTTGAGGTGTGAGTTGAAATGCTTGGAATGGGCCTCTATTTATAGGCAAAGCTTGAGCTCCTCTCCTCTCCCTCAATGGCCGGCCCCCCTCTCTCTCTTCTTTCCTCAATTTGACACTTGTCATGAGATCATGAAAGATCAAGGCCTAATCTTTAGGCTTGCATGGCTAGTTTGTACCAAGGATTTGATCTTGGGAGACTTGGTGGGCAAGAAAAATAATTGTACAAGATTCTAGGGTTAAACAAATCAAGGAAGTACATTGGAGGTTAGTCTTTTGCTTGGAAGAGTAATAACCCAAAGATTTGAAGTACATTGGAGATCAAGGTCAAGGTACAACCAAATCTCTGCTCTTTCTTCCCTCCTTCCTTCCTTCCTCTCTCTCTCTCTCCCTCTCTCCAAGCCGAATTCTCTCTCCTCTCTCTCTCCCATTCGGCTCTCTCTCTCTCTCTCTCTCTCTCTCTCTCTCTCTCTCTCTCTCTCAAGTACTAATATATATAATACAATGCAAGTCATACAAATAAATTAATAATACTTTTGTACTTAAGCCAAGAGACTTAAGGGCTAAGTTTCAACCAACTAATTGGCACATGTTTAAACTAACAAACTATTTGTACTAGTGTACCCTAGGTAGTTTAACTCTCCATTAAAATAAACCAATTTGGTACAAAAGGAATCCTAGAGCTTTTAAACCAAAAGTACATACACAATAAAATATAGGTACTAACATCACATGGGGTTTTTAGAAAAATGGCTAGTTTAATAAACCTTGTACTTGGTGAAAGACTAATCCTTTTACCCAATAGATAATAAATCCCCTAACTTCTATTGTCCAATGGATAATAGTTGCTTGGGAAATATAAATAATAAACTAATAAAAAATGTCATTTAATTAAATATAATAATCTATTTTTTAAAAGATAATAGTACTTTGTTCAAATCTCTCTTTGAAACCTTTTAATATAAAGAATTGGGTTTCTATTATCCAATGGATAATAGTTTCCCTAACATTTATTGTCCAATGGACAAAGAATATAACCAATTTGATTAAAAGAAAAAGAATATTAAAATTCTTAGTCTAGGGTTCAAAAGGGTCAAAAGTTCCAATGAGGGGCAAAACGGTCATTTTGCGGTTAGGGAAAAGTAACTAGATAGCTTCCTAGGTTAGTTACTCCAACTAGCCGGTTAGAGGCTAACTAAGCTTGCTATATGGGCTAAAGTGCAAGGAAATCAAATTTGAAGGGGCAAAAACATAATTATGACAAACCACAAGGAAATTAAGGCAATTCAAATAAAATTCAAATATTTAACGAAATTTTTAACGACCAAAAATCAGGGTCGTTACAGTTAATTTGGAAAAAGAAAAGTGAAACGATGACACTGCCTACGATGAGTCGCGTAGGAGAAACCCGAAGAACCATGGACACCAACGTTAGTTTGTATAATGAATGTGGATGTGTTATTGTTAGCAATTTGGTTAAACATGCACGGTCTATGTGGAAACCTTATCAAATGTTTATAAGTTAAGGGTTAGTGGGTAGGATTTATTCTATTGAACTTTTGTAGCTCATAGTTTTATCTTTGGTGACCCTAACATATTATATGGGTGGCGACGCCGGTATAATATGTCAGATCTCATAGATGAATAGGGCAAACTCTTCACCTTGGAGGCTTTCGGAGCTGAAGAACTTGCTAGGATGGAGGAACAAACGGAGCAGTAGATAGGGACCCTAATTTCCCTTTTTGTGTAGTAAAAATACTCTTTTGAGAGTTATGTTGTAATAATGAGCCGTGACTCCATTTAAGTTTTCGATAAAATTGTCCTTTTAAGGTACCTAAAATTAGGGGCGTTACACAACTACTGTCTCCAGAAGGTCATTTTTTACTCAAGGGCCTATTTTGCACTTTTGATGGTTCCTACAAGTTACTATGGGTATTTGGGACTGTGCCGAAGCATCGGATTCGAAAAGTCACGCTCAACGAAGATTTTGCACCTCCGATGGCCCGTTTCAAGGTCAAATTAAGGTTTCAGAGGCTCAGAATCCGATCTAGGCACTTTTGCAAAGTTTTGTCATACCATACACGTCATATGAACCTAATGTGACTGTGCGGGGGTGTTGATTTCAGTCCGGGACTCAAATTTTTCAGTCTTTGCATCTGATGTCCATTTTTTTGACATTTTTCCAAATTTTCGGTCAATTTCTTATTCTGAGATGCTTTTCTCGATTTAGTCGATTCGTATAGGTCATTACACCTTGGTTTGCCTTACGGTAATGTCAGTTTCGCCTATTCAGGAGAATTTTGAGTTTTGGCTCATTAATGTCAAAAATTTCATTATTTTCCATGTGTCCAAACGTTCGCGTCATATCTGGGGACTTTTCTATCCTTTTCTTTCGAGCTACGTCAGTCTGTACTTATACACGTGTCCATTTGTCGATTTAGATCACTCGTCAATGCAAGTTCGATATTAGTGGTTGGTTTATACATTCTTTTATCGATTTTCTTTAAAGATAAAAAATAAACGAAAGATGAAATTTATATACTACTATGTCAATATCCATGGACTAAAGATGGAACAATGTATATAGTAGCACAACGGCCCAAGAAAAAATTAATATCAACGGGGCACATCCGCCCGAAAGTCAAAAAGGGCACGCATGCCCAGCCATTCTCCAAAATATCAAGTCTAGGGCACACCGGCCCGCTGTCAAGTCTATCTACGTGGGCGTTGTAGGGAGGTATTCCCGAACAGGCTCAAAGAGGGCCCGAACATGTGGTATGTGGGACCATGGTATAGATATGATAGGGACGGTTGCCGTGCAATACGGTGGTCGGCGATAGGGGCCAGTGACATGTGAAGTCAATAGTCCAGGAAGTCTGTGCAGGGCCTTGGACCAGTGAACATGAGAAGTTATTGGTCCAAGGGTTAGATAAAAAAATCAGTGACATATGAAGTCACCGGTCCAAGTAGCCTGTTCAGCAATGAGAAAGCCGAACAGAGGAGATATCTGGGGAAAGCAGCCTCAGGTGCAAGGAACATTCTGGACGGGTCCAGAAACAATGGTATTCCGTTAAGGAATGAGATCCCAAGAATGTAGTATTTGGGAAAGATATTCAATGGAAATGGGATGTTCGGCCAGTTATGGAAAAGAGTCCTAAAAGGACTAAAGTAATGGACTGATAAGGCAACGAGAATCCAAGATATCCTGGGTTTCTTATACGAGATAGGAATCCTAGGGCAACAGGGATGCTTGGGCAGCAAGCATCTATGAATCTATAAATACGAGGTAAACCTATAGGTAAAAGGTACTCAATATGTAGCACTTTGTATTATACGAGTTTCCTACTGATAATTAGGGTTTATTGCTAGTACGTGATACTAACTTAGGCATCGGAGGGCTTTTGCCACGAGAGGCAAAGGTGCGCTCACCCCTTCTCTGTTTTATAGATTAGGTTCCCAACAACGTGCTAGGGTTCCGGTGAAAAGGCATGAGAAGCCGTTACACTCATGTGCTGTTTTGAACCCTGTTTCGTTTTTCTCCACTTACAGGCGCCTGACCCGAGTCAAAGCAAAAATGATAGTAAAAGGAATGAGGCTCGGTGGTAGCCCTTAGTCGTCAAAAGGTCCTCGTCGTCGTCATCCTCCGCGTTGTAGTCATCTCTCTCTCTCTCTCTCTCTCTCTTGGGTCCCTCTTGTACCCAGGGCTGTCGGTGAAGTTGTCAGAGCCGCTGCTAAAAGGTAAGCGCTCCTCCCTCCTCCTCTTCTTCCTCTTCCTCTTCTTCCTCGCTCTCACTCTCCGCGGTCCAAAATGATGTGGCTCCTTTTCTCTTCTTCTGAATGGCGCTTTGTATGTCGGCCTCTCCTCAGCTTAATTCAAAACCTCGCCGCCTCGTGGTCTGCACCTCTCTGCACGCTCGCCGCTGGTTGTGAAGCGCTCGTTTGTCTCTGGTGTGGGCAGTGTGCCCTTTAAAAAGGATTCCGTTCCTTTCTAAATGCCGGTTCGAGGGAGCACTAACCAGAATGACAAGCGCTTGCAAAATACAGAGTCGCCACTTGGGTTTGAAGGTCCGACACCCAAGGAACCGTATTCGAAGCACTTATCGGGCTGTTTGATTTGAAAAAGTTAAGGAACCAGTCCGTCATAACCATATCTGAGTTCGGGAGCTAGTTTATGAGAGGGAAAGGGTTTTATGGCACCTGTCTCGCCCAATGCGAAGATTGGTCTCTACTTAGGCATTTGCGAAAATATTTGTTTGCGATTCTGTTTGATTAATCAATTCTTTAGCGAGTTGGGATGGGGGGATTGTTTAAGGAGATTAAAATTGTAACAGTTTGCAAAACGTGAATGATAGCATGGATGGCATGACATGCTAGAAAATTAATGAGATAAAATTCGAAACTGAGATTGGATATCAAACAGTGTGTTTGTATGAATTTGACACACACAAAGGCCAATTTGCATGCATGGATCTACGTGCATGCAAGTTAACCATTGCGCGGTAGACCCAGACAATCGCACGGGGGTTGATACCCTACCAGCAGGTTGAATTTTATCCTCTTCTGGGCTCTGGAATGACCAGTGCTCACCCAGGGGGCAAACCAAGCAGTCTATAGCAGCATAATATACAGTTTAAAGGCTGAAAAGCCCTATAAATTAATAAAAACACCCCATAAACAGTGCGGGGAAAAAATAATGGCCTAAGGCCGAGCTACCCGTGCAAGGCCACTCACTGGTCAGAGGCAGTCTAGCGCACGAGAGTGGCGCTTCGGCGCACGATGGAGTCAGTATGGCGCGCGATGGTCTGAGCCTTTTAACCAGTGTCTGGTTTACACATTTTTGGGTTCTGGGATAGGTCCAAAATGATCCCAGGGGTACTCCAAAACAGCAGATGTAATGCCCTGAATTTTGGGTACGTTAATGAGGCATTTATTACAAAATAAAGAGAGTCTAGCTCATTATTACATCATAAATACATCAAAGGGTACATTTATTCAACAAAGGGAAACTAAGGCTCCTAACTACTGCTCCGCTTGCTCCTCCATTCTGGCAAGCTCCTTAGCTCCGAAGGCCTTCAAGATGTACATCTCCCCCTAGTCATCTATGAGGTCTGACACATTATACCGGCGTCACCACCAATATAATATGTTAGGGTCACCGAAAGGTAACACCGTGAGCTACAACGCTCAATAGGAAATCCTTACCCACCAACCTTACAATAGTAAATCACTAACAATCACACATCCACATTCGTTAATCATCTATCGTTGGTGTCCAAGACTTCAGAGTTCCTCCTACGCGACTCGTCGTAGACCGTGTCACCATTTTCACATACAAATCAACCTTTCAAAATCATTTGTTTAACTCAAACAATTGCATTGGCTCCGTACCGCGAATAACCAAGCTACACACCCGACCTTGGTTCCGCCGCGCCGGTTTCCAGAGTATTGTAACGCCGAATTTTGGGTACGTTAATGAGGCATTTATTACATAATAAAGAGAGTCCAGCTCATTATTACATCATAAATATATCAAAAGGGTACATTCATGCAACAGGGGAGGAACTAGGGTTCCTAACTACTGCTCTGCTTGCTCCTCCATTCTGGCAGGCTCCTCTGCTCCGAAGGCCTCCAAGTGAACTGTTCATCTTGATCATTTACAAGGTCTGACACATTATACTAGCGTCGCCACCGATATAATATGTCAGGGTCACCCAAGGTAACACCATGAGCTACAACGCTCAATAGGAAATTCTTACCCACCAACCTTACAACAGCAAAACATTCACAATAACACTAACAATCACATATCCACATTCGTTATATAACTATCGTAGGTGTGCAAGATTGTCGTGTTTCTCCTACGCGACTCGTCATAGACCATGTCAACATTTTCCACTTACAAACCAACCTTTTCAAATCATTTGCATTGGCTCCGTACCGCGGATAACCAAGCTACACACACCCAACCTCGGTTCCGCCGCGCCGGGTTCCCGAGTATCCTCTCAATGGTTCTGCCGCGCCGGGTTCCCATTGGCACACATTTGCATTGGCTCCGTACCGCGGATAACCAAGCTATACCTCACCATGGTTCCGTCGGTCCGGGATCCCATGGGAACGCACACACCCTCACAATGGTTCCGTTATTCTAGATTCCCATTGGAACACACACACACATAATACCCTCGAAATGGTCATTATGTAGTTTCTAAAATATCTTTTTCCACGGAAAACAGATCCTCCTTGTCAACCACACCCTAGGTTCCATGTTTCTACTTTCTCGATTTTCGTGTCTCATTTTCATGCAAGACTCTGCTGTAGGACTAAAGTAAGCATGAATCATTCATTGTAATTCAACAAGATCATCCAACTCTCTATTGCTAATCATGTTCAAATCAACACTTAAATCATAACGCCACATGTTCGGACACCCTTGGAGTGATAAATCACTTATGCTTTATCGTGCCGCAAGTAATCCAAGCAATTCATATATGCATGCTCATAACCATTGTAAAGATCAAAATATGAATACTTGAGATGCAAAGTAAATAACGTTAAGATACACTACGTGTAATTCGGAGTAGTAGATAGGGATAATCTACTGTTCTTCTTGGCGGTATTGACGACTACGGAAGGTACGTCGGTGGCCGGACGGAGTAACTTCCTACGGTGGTCCTCCGGTAGCTTCGAAAGAGAAAGGTTTCTCTCGAAACTTCTTCTTGAGTAAAACTACTCTACTTTATGGATCGAAGGGTGGTCGAGTGGCGGCTTAGTGGCGGCCTTGGTTGAGTTTCTTGAAGAACTCAAAAAAAACTCAAGAACAAGAAGAACAAAGAACAAACTAAGAATTCTAGAGAGAAGGAAGAGCAAATGCTTGAAGGTGTGAGTTCAAAGCATAGAATGGCCTTCTATTTATAGGCAAAGGCTCCCCCTCCCCTCATAATGGCCGGCCCCCTCATAATGGCCGGCCCCCTCTCTCTCTCTCTCTCTCCCATTCCCCAATTTTCTAATCCAAGAAAATCATGTTCACATGGAAGATTTCAAGGCTAAAAACTAGGCTTGCAAGGCTAGGGTTGTCCTTTGGATGAAAAGAGGTGTGAACTTGATTAAGCAATTGGTAGATGTACAAGAGAGGGCAATGGGGAGGTAGTTTCTTAGCTAGGATGGAAGGTTCATCCATGGATTGAAAGATTAATGGAAGATCATGGAAGTACAACCAACTTTCCTTCTTCTTTCTTCCTCACTCTCTCTCTCTCCCTTCCTCTCTCCCTCTCGGCCTCTCTCACTCTCCCTCTCTCGGCATCTCTCTCTCTCTCACTCAAGTACATTACATATATATATATTACAATACAAGAAGAAGAAATAAAATAATAGTACTTGGTACTTTTGAACCAAAGAAACTTAAAGACTAAGATTCCAACTTATCAAATAAATAATCACATGTGTACTAAGGCCTTAATCTAGTCTTCCAAGTACTATTATATTATATACATAAGTACTTAGGAATCTTAGGTTTTTAAGTCTACTAAGTACTTACATAATAAAATAAAGGTACTTCATCACATGGGCAATTATGAAAGTGAATAGTTTATTCAAACCAAGTACTAGATGAAAGACTAACCTTTTTACCCATTGGGTAATAAAACCCCTAACTTCTATTGTCCAATTGACGATAGTAATTTGGTAACTTTTATTTTAAAATAATATGTACCTTGTCACATGGGGATTTAAGGAAAAGACTAAATTAATAACCTCATGTACTAGTTTGGAAGATGAACTTATTATCCAATGGATAATAATTCTCCTAGCTTTTATTGTCCAATGGACAGTAGTTACTTGATATTCTAGCAAAGAATATCAAGAATATAAAATCTAGGGTTTCTATTATCCAATGGATAATAGTTACCCTAACTTCTATCGCCCAAAGGATAAAGAATAAAACCAAAACAAGAAAAGAAAATAATAAACAAATCAATCTAGGGTCGAAAAGGTTCAAACGGTCCATCTATGGTTAGGGAAAAGAAACTAGGTGGCTCCCTAGTTTGGTTACTCCCACTAGTCGATTAGAAATGAATTATTCACACCAAGTAGGGCTTAAAGACAAGAAATGAATTTCAATGGGCTAAAACGTAATTATGACAAACTATAGGAATAAAACGAAATTTTAAAAGTAAGCCCAAGTAATTAAAATAAAAATCAAATATTTAACAAAATTTTTACCGACAAAATCAGGGTTGTTACAAGTATCCTCACAATGGTTCCGCCGTGCCGGGTTCCCATTGGCACACATTTGCATTGGCTCCGTACCGCGGATAACCAAGCTATACCTCACCATGGTTCCGCCGGTCCGGGATCCCATGGGAACGCACACACCCTCACAATGGTTCCGTTATTCTAGATTCCCATTGGAACACATACACACATAATACCCTCGAAATGGTCATTATGTAGTTTCTAAAATATCTTTTTCCGCGGAAAACAGATCCTCCTTGTCAACCACACCCTAGGTGCCAAGTTTCTACTTTCTCGATTTTTGTGTCTCGTTTTCATGCAAGACTCCGCTGTAGGACTAAAGTAAGCATGAATCATTCATTGTAATTCAACAAGATCATCCAACTCTATATTGCTAATCATGTTCAAATCAACACTTAAAGCATAACGCCACATGTTCGGACACCCTTGGAGTGATAAATCACTTATGCTTTATCATGCCACAAGTAATCCAAGCAATTCATATATGCACGCTCATAACCATTGTAAAGATCAAAATACGAATACTTGAGATGGAAAGTAAATAACGTTAAGATACACTACGTGTAATTCGGAGTAGTAGATAGGGATAATCTACTGTTCACTTATGCTTTATCATGCCACAAGTAATCCAAGCAATTCATATATGCACGCTCATAACCATTGTAAAGATCAAAATACGAATACTTGAGATGGAAAGTAAATAACGTTAAGATACACTACGTGTAATTCGGAGTAGTAGATAGGGATAATCTACTGTTCTTGACGACTACGGAAGGTTCGTCGGTGGTCGGACGGAGTAACTTCCTACGGTGGTCTTCCGGTAGCTTCAAAAGAGAAAGGTTTCTCTCGAAACTTCTTCTTGAGTAAAACTACTCTACTTTATGGATCGAAGGGTGTTCGAGTGGCGGCTTAGTGGCGGCCTTGGATGAGTTTCTTGAAGAACTCAAAAAAAACTCAAGAACAAGAAGAACAAAGAACAAACTAAGAATTCTAGAGAGAAGGAAAGGCTCCCCCTCCCCTCATAATGGCCGGCCCCCTCTCTCTCTCTCTCCAATTCCCCAATTTTCTAATCCAAGAAAATCATGTTCACATGGAAGATTTCAAGGCTAAAAACTAGGCTTGCAAGGCTAGGGTTGTCCTTTGGATGAAAAGAGGTGTGAACTTGATTAAGCAATTGGTAGATGTACAAGAGAGGGCAATGGGGAGGTAGTTTCTTAGCTAGGAATGAAGGTTCATCCATGGATTGAAAGATTAATGGAAGATCATGGAAGTACAACCAACTTTCCTTCTTCTTTCTTCCTCACTCTCTCTCTCTCCCTTCCTCTCTCCCTCTCGGCCTCTCTCCCTCTCCCTCTCTTGGCATCTCTCTCTCTCTCTCTCTCTCTCTCTCTCTCACAAGTACATTACATATATATATATATATATTACAATACAAGAAGAACAAATAAAATTATAGTACTTGGTACTTTTGAACCAAAGAAACTTAAAGACTAAGATTCCTACTTATCAAATAAATAAGCACATGTGTACTAAGGCCTTAATCTAGTCTTCCAAGTACTATTATATTATATACATAAGTACTTAGGAATCTTAGGTTTTTAAGTCTACTAAGTACTTACTTAATAAAATAAAGGTACTTCATCACATGGGCAATTAAGAAAGTGATTAGTTTATTCAAACCAAGTACTAGATGAAAGACTAACCTTTTTACCCATTGGGTAATAAATTCCCTAACTTCTATTGTCCAATGGACGATAGTAATTTGGTAACTTTTATTTTAAAATAATATGTACCTTGTCACATGGGGATTTAAGGAAAAGACTAAATTAATAACCTCATGTACTAGTTTGGAAGATGAACTCCTAGCTTTTATTTTCCAAAGGACAATAGTTACTAGGGAAATTTTATACTAAAATAATCAAAAAGTCCTTTTAAGTAATTAAAAAGTCTATTTTTAAATATATATATATATAAGAGTACTTGATATTCTAGCAAAGAATATCAAGAATATAAAATCTAGGGTTTCTATTATCCAATGGATAATAGTTCCCCTAACTTCTATCGCCCAAAGGATAAAGAATAAAACCAAAACAATAAAAGAAAATAATAAACAAATCAGTCTAGGGTCGAAAAGGTTCAAACGGTCCGTCTATGGTTAGGGAAAAGAAACTAGGTGGCTCCCTAGTTCGGTTACTCCCACTAGTCGATTAGAAATGAATTATTTACACCAAGTAGGGCTTAAAGACAAGAAATGAATTTCAATGGGCTAAAACGTAATTATGACAAACTATAGGAATAAAATGAAATTTTAAAAGTAAACCCAAGTAATTAAAATAAAATTCAAATATTTAACAAAATTTTTACCGACTAAAAATCAGGGTCGTTACAAGTATCCTCACAATGGTTCCGCAGCGCCGGGTTCCCATTGGCACATACACACACATTTCACGTAATACCCCCGAAATGGTCATTACGTAGTTTCAAAAATATTTCCACTCCCGGGAAAACACATTTTTCCTTGTCAACCACACCCTTGGTGTTATGTTTCTACTTTCTCGGTTCTCGTGTCTCGTTTTCATGCATAGACTCCACGGTAGGACAAAAGTAAGCAGGAATCATTCATTGTAATCTAACAAGATCATCCAACTCTATATCATTTAACATGCTCAAATCACAACTTAAAGCATAACGCCACATGTTCGGACGCCCTTGGAGTGATAAATCACTTATGCTTTATCAACAACCACAAGTAATGCAAACAATTCATGTATACTAATTCAAACTCCTCGAAATTTCAAAATACGAATACTTGAGATGGAAAGTAAATAAAGATAACCTACTTTCTACTTGGAATGGAAGATAAGGAGATCCTAACTTACTTCTTGGCAGTAGTAACGGCTTACGGACAGCAATCGGTGGTCGGACGGAGTAACTTCCTACGGAATGCTCCTGGTAGCTTCGAAAGACAACGGTTTCTCTCGAAACTTCTTCTTGACGAAAACTACTCTACTTTATGGATCGAAGGGTGGTCGAGTGGCGGTTTAGTGGCGACCTTGGATGAGTTTTTTGAAGAACACAAGAAGAACTCAAGAACAAAGAGAACAAAGAAAGAACAAAGGAATTCTAGAGAGAAGTTGGAGCAATGAGAAGGTGTGAGTTCAATGCTTGGAATGGCTTGCTATTTATAGCCAAAACTTGAGCTCCCTCTCTCTCTCTAAGGCTGCCCCGCGATCATGAAATCTTTGAAAGATCAAAGCCTAACCCTAGGCTTGCATGGCTAGGGTCTGATTCATGGAAGATTTGATGGAGGGAAGGCTAGGTTGTACAAGATTTGGTGTTAAACAATCTTAAAAGTACAATGGAGGTTAGATCTTTGGCTAGGAAGAATACTACCCAAGGATTTAAAGTACAAATGGAAGATCAAGCATGGTACAACCCAAATCTCCTTCTTTCTTTCCTCCTCCTCTCTCTCTCTCCTTCCCACTCTCCCTCTCGGCTGCTCTCTCTCTCTCTCGGCATCTCTCTCTCTCTCTCTCTCTCTCTCTCTCTCTCTCTCTTGTACTATTATATACACACACACATATATATTATAATGTACAAGAAAATAATAAACAATGGGTACTCTTGGTACTTTGAATTAAAGAAACTTTAAAGGCTAAGATTTACCTACTAAACAAATAAATAAGCACATGTTGGATTAAACTAATAAACTAGTGTACTAATGTACTCTAGGTAGATCAACTCCTCACTAATTTAATCTAATTGGGTATAAAACCCCAATATAATATAATATAGGAGTACTTAGAGAATCTTAGGGCTTTAAGTCTACTAAGTACATACCCAATAAAATATACGTACCATGTCACATGGCAATTAGGAAAATGACTAGTTTATTAAACCCTAGTACTAGTTGAAAGAATAACCCTATTACCCAAGGGATAATAAAACCCCTAGTATTTATTGTCCAATGGACAAAAGTAATAAGGAAAGTTTTTATATTAAAATAACCAAAATGTCCTTTAAAGCATGTGAACAAATTCATTTTATTTAAATATAGGTGTGGTACCAAGTACCCCAATTAAATAAAAAGGCTAGAACTCTCCCCATTACAATAATAAATAAGTACAAGTACTAGTTTAATCAATAAGGTACTTTAGAAATCTAGGGTTTAGATATACCCTAATATTTAATGCATAAAAGTACATGGGAATCCAAAACTTGAATATAAAAACAAAGCCTTGTACCTTGTTGGAAGGGTAGTGCTATTGTCCAATGGGTAATAATTTCCCTTGTGGTTATTACCAAAGGATAATAGAGGGGCGAGAGAATACCCAATAAACAAAGAATAAAAGTACTTTGCACATGTGTTTAAAACATATATAATACTATATCCATGTACTAACCAACATTTTTTAATAGGAAACATATTATCCAATGGACAAAGATTACCCTAACTTCTATTGACCAATGGGTAAAGGCAAAAAGGTTGAAGAAGTTCTAAAGGTTCATCTAGTAACTAGGTTAGTCTGGTTCCGCCAACTAGTTGGTTAGAACTAGCTAATTTGGTCAAGTAGGGTTTCTAGTCGAGAGTTAACCAATGACCTAAAATCTAACTATGACAGAAATTAACAAGAAATCATATAGCCACTCAAGAGAAAATAAGAAATTTGAAATAACAACGAGATTTTTATTCGATAAAAATCAGAGGTGATACAACCTATCCCCCTTAAATAATTTCGTCCTCGAAATTAGGTGCACGCTCAGACTCGAACAGGTGGGGATAACTCGCTTTCATGGTTTCCTCCCTTTTCCACGTGGTTTCTCCAGATCCTCGGTGCTTCCATTGAACTCGTACCAATTTAATGGTCTTGTTCCGGATGATTTCTCACTGCGGTCTTGAATCTCTATCGGTTCTTCCCCGTACGTCGCATCTTCTTCGATGGTGATGTCTTCCTAATTGAGGACATGGGTGGGCAAGGCGAGGTACTTGAGAAGCATTGAAACGTGAAAAACGTTATGCACTCTATCTAGCTATGGTGGCAGGGCCAGACGATATGCAACCTTTTCGATCTTCTCTACGATAACGAAGGGTCCGATGTAGCATGGCGACAGTTTTCCCTTCTTCCTAAATCTGGTGACTCCTTTCTTCGGTCTGATCTTCAGGAACACGTGATCTCCTACTTCAAAGATTAATAACTCTTCTGTCGGCTTTGAGCGGTCTGGATCCTTTGTCGGATGGTCTTGACCTTTTCCATAGTATCTCGTACTATGTCAAGTCCAATTATTCCCGTCTCTCCAACATTTGTCCAGCAAACTGGGGATTGACAGGGTCGGCCGTATAGAGCTTCGTATGGTGCCATCTCGATACTTGGTTGATAGCTGTTGTTGTAGGCAAACTCCACCAACGATAGGTGCTGCTCCATGAAGGCATACGATCTCTCAAATGCATAGCAGGCTTAGTTGCTCCACATTTTCTGTCATCTTGACAGACAGAAAGTGTGCAGACTTGGTGAGTCGATCCACGATCACCCAAATAGCGGTGTTGGATTTGGCCGATCTCGGTAGTCCAGTCACAAAATCCATTGAGATGTGCTCCCATTTCCAGGTCGGAATTGGTAACGATTGAAGGTCTCATCCAGGTTTCTGGTGTTCAGCCTTGACTTGCTGGCACACTAGACAGGTAAACACGAACTGAGCTACGTCCTTCTTCATTCCTTCCCACCAATACGTCCTTCGCAGATCATGGTACACCTTTGTACCGCCAAGGTGGACGGCGAAGTTCCAATGGTGAGCTTCTCGGAGCACGGCTTCGACTTTACTTTCGTCCACCACGATCCCTTCCTTGGATACTACGTGCCCCAAGAACTTAACCACTTCCAGCCAAAACTCGCATTTGCTGGCCTTGGCATAGATTTGGTTATCTCGGAGTACTTGTAGTGCCATTCGAAGGTGTTCTTCGTGCTCCTCCTTTTTGGCGGAGTAAATCAAGATGTCATCAATGAACACCACTTATCTAAGTAGGGTTGAAAAAAAAAAAAATTTGTTCATGAGGCACATGAATACTGCCGGAGCATTGGTCAGTCCGAACAGCATTACTACAAACTCGTAGTGGCGATATCTAGTTCGAAAAGCTATCTTGGCAATATCTTCATCCCGAATCATTAACTGATGATAGCCTGATCGAAGATTGATTTTGGAAAAGCAAGTTGCTCCTCTTTATTGATCAAATAGGTCATCGATCCTAGGCAACGGATATCGGTTCTTGACTGTTACTTGCTTTAACTTCCAATAGTCAACACACAGTCGAAGCGTCCCTTCTTTCTTCTTCACGAACAATGCAGGCGCTCCCCAAGGCGATGTGCTCGGTCTGATGAATCCTTGTCCAGCAGCTCTTGCAATTAGGTCTTGAGCTCCTTCAGTTCGGCAAGGGCCATTCGGTACGGGGCCATGGAAATTGGGGCAGTCCCTAGTTGAAGTTCTATGGAGAAATCTATCTCCCTTTGAGGTGGTAAGCCAGGAAATTCTTTTGGGAAAACATCGGCGTACTCGCAAATGATGTGTTGTAGAGACCCGTAATTTCATCATTTAATTCTTGGTATTTTTTTTAATTCTTGGTATTTATAATGCAATTGGTCTAAGAAAAAAATGAATTTATCTTTTAAACAAAATGATGTTGTTAATGTGTGAGGAAGTATGAGTTGGGGGTTATAATGTGATGCTTGTGGAATAGAGGGGTGTTAGTGCATTAGGGCTATATGTATGAACACACACCAGGAGTACACTTCACTTTCCCTTTTCTTTTTTTCTTTTCCAGCGTCTCTCCCTCTCGGCTCTCACCTCTCCCACCTTCTCTCTTCAATTTCATCTACTACGAGTGAGATTTTTGAAAAATCCCAAGTACTAAAGTTGTTCTACGCGACGAGAGCTTCCTATCCATCCAAGAAAATTCATGATCGGAGCGCTTCGAAGTTTCCGCCATCTTCGGGCATGCTTCTAACCTTCGAGGTAGGGATTCCCTGCCTTCTTTACATGTTTAAGTGTTAGTTGGATGTACAAGAATTAAGTTTGATCATCTATTTTGAGTCTTGAATAAATCTTGACTATGCTGAAAATTTCGTGGGTTTTGGTAATCTGTCTTTTGGGAGCCCTTTTGCTCGGAATCAATTTTTGGTGTCTTCATAACAGTTAAAGTACGTTTCAATACAAAGATTTCGGTACCAAAATCATGAAAAACCAACAATCACACAATTAGTTATGGATTTTTGAATCCCGGCTGTTTCCTGGATGTGCGAATCTGTGCGTGGCTGTCTTCTTTTACCCTTCTGGGCATGATGAACATTTTGGGTGGCATTGGGTCTCTTACAGGAGCTGCATATTTAAGTTAAGGGTTTGGCATTGGAATCAAGTGATTCGGTTGAGTATACAATTTTTGGTGAATTTCTGAAGCAAGGTTGGTCGACTAGGACGAAAATGGTTGCGAATCTGTTTTTTTCCTTGATTGTTGGGTTAATTCCCTCTCGTTTCTGAACCTGGAATTTTTACTGAGTGTAGGGCTTTTAGTCGTGCAACTTTTGGCTTTGGTTTCACTATTTTCCAGTTTAAGATGAGAGAGCTATGATTTTTCAATCAATTTTACTTATTTCCGCGTAGAATCTTACACACCGGCGGACTTTGGTAAAATGGCCATAACTCCTAGCTCAGGACTCGAAAAGACGCACCGTTGGTTTTGTTAGAAATTAGACACATAGAGCTTTCCAACGATACATCCCACGCATCATGGGTATGTCCGAACGATAACAGATTTGTATCCAAAGTTGACTCAAATTCTGCCTTGCACTAGTTTCACTGGTACGCTGAGCTATAATCGCAAGGCCATAGTAAGATTACCCGAACTCTGTTTTTGATGTATGACGTATGGATCGAAGAAAAAGAAGTATACTTTTCAATGGTTTAAGTGTCATCCTTGAATTCGCATTGTTTAATTGGATATAGTCTAATGTAAAGGATTAACTTTGCCAATTTGACATATGGGGATAGAATGGATTGATTTAGATGATTAGGCGTTGGATTAAAGAGAACTTGTGTTGTATAAGAGATATGCATTGTTGGTGTATTGACATTGATGTTGTTTGATACTTAGAGAAAAATAAACAGTTTCTCTTCTTTACGTGCTGTATCCATGGGGTTGGATTAGTATGCGTGTTTTGGTATGTGGTTTCAATTTAAGAGATGTGAAAAGTTGATTTTGTTAAAATGGTATGTTTTAGTAAATGAATCGGTAAAGAGAAAGTGGTTGTTCGAGAACCTAAGGTGTATCCAAGTCTTTAAAGATAGAAACGTGATAACAGAAAATTATATTGGTAATGGTAAACCTACTGGGTCAATTATGACGCCGTCGGTAAAAGTCCGTAAACCTACTCGGGTCAATTGTGACGCCGTCTGTGAAAGTTCGTAAATCTACTCGGGTCAATTGTGACGCTGTCGGTGAAAGTCCGTAGATCTACTTGGGTCAATTGTGACGCCGTCGGTGAAAGTCCGTAAACCTACTGGGTCAACAGTGACGCCGTCGGTGAAAGTCAGTAAACCCGCGCGGGGTTGGTTACTTCGTCCTTTAGGTTAGTAGCCGTAAGGTGCATGTGCTAAGGATGTCTAGTACGGTTGTCGATTGATTGCATTGGTGAGCAACTCATATAATTTTATGTCTCGGTGTTGAGTAAATTTGGTATTTGATTTGGTTGGTTATTCCATTATGAGCTTTGTTATTTTCCGTATCGACTTTTATGGGTAATTTCCTTTATTTGGGACTCGATTTGAGTTTGTGGTTTAATAGCTTTCGTTTGAGCATTTGAAGGGAAGGAAAAATTGGAAATACTTAATATAATGCATAGGTCATTTTTGTTGTGTTGGCTTGACCTTAAATTGGGATTTTATTACTTCATTATAAATATTGAAGGAGAAGAAAGCATGAAAAACTTTTCAATACTTGTATATAAAAGGGTATATTTTGTGTATCAAGCTTTGCATGTTCATGGTGAGTTTCCTTATTGTGAAAGTGCGGTATAGTTCGATGTGTCATTGTTACTTCATATTCTAACTCTACAAGCGTAGTGTGTATTTTTTATGAGAGGTTAGCTAGTTGTTTAAGAAAAGAGAAAGAAAACATTTTATTAAAGAACTCAGATGAATCTGTAGGTCATTGAAATGGGAATTGAAAGAGTAAGGATTGATTTGGTAGTAATGGTAAGCTGAGGTTTCTAGTATAATCGTGTGTGTGTGGGTGAGAACGTCAGTATTAAACAAATTGAGTTAAATATTTCCCAGCACGAGTATGGTATTTGTGTTCCAGTTTTTGATAAAACAAATATGCTTTTGGACAAATGTTTTTCCTTGACATCAGTCTTCACTTCTGCATATAATTTAGGTATGGATATCTCTACGGGCTAGTATAGCTCACCCTATCCTTTCAGGTACCCGCCATGGCACTTACCTTGGATTGCATGGAGTGCACATTGAGACGAATCTGAGGGCTTCTTTTGAATCATTAAGGAGCTGTTTATCATCTAGTCTAATTCACGTTGTGTATTTTACCAGTAGTTGAAGGTTGTACCTTTTGATTAGATCATATGTAAAACTATTTATAAACTCCTCTCCTTGATTACTATGAAACCCATTTAATTGTAAGCGTTTGGGAGACTTTATGTAAGAAAAAAAAATTTAGAGACAAGAAGAAGAAGTGACTTGATTTGCTATTTGGATTTACATGATGCTTAAGGGTAAATATAGTTGAGAGAAGGACTTTTATTGTAGAAAATATATTATTATTTTAGTTGAAAATCGAGGGCGTGACATGTGTGGTAATCCCAGTTCCATCCTGTCAGCTTCTTCCATTTGGGGACTAGCTAGCCATCCAAATAATTGATTCTCCCATCTTGATCTCCTTGTCGTCGAGCTTGTTGCTTCTCTATCCCCCTTAAAACGGAAACGAGTCCCTTCTGGGGTGTAAGCTGCCGCTGTCTTCTGATGACAAACTACGACTGCTCGGTGAGCCGATAGCCGATCCATTTCAAGGATTACGTCGAAATCCGCCATGTCGAAGAGGTGTGGGAAAGTATTTGTCGAGAAACAGGGTCTCAGCGAATGTCATGACGGCAATGTCATGAGTTGCCTCCATCAGGTCCCACCAGTAGCGGGCTTCTCCCTTCAGCTAGTAGGTGGCGAAGGTCACACGATCTCCATCCTGGGTAATTCTGAGGGTTCTGAGGATCATCTTGACCTCATTCAGCCATGTCTCATCTCAGGCACGATAAGGTTGATGTCTCCGTGAAACGTCGGAGGTTGGCGTTTGCAGAATTCGTTCATCGCTCGGGTTCGGGTTATGGGTCCGTCGTCGTGGTTTTGGTTTTGGCGGTTGGCGTTCAAAGCAGCCTTGAACGCTTGCACGATTTGGGTTAGGTCAGGCTTTGCATTCGAGGGTTCTCCGTTGTCGTACTCTAATCCACTACGTCGGTTCACCATTTACGAGTAAAAATCAAAAGGGGGAGTTTTGGTCTAAAATTTTCGTTTTGCAAATGGTGTATCTAAAGAGCAATTTATCTCGTAGTATGCAGCAGTACTCTTTAAAATAAGGTAAACTTTTCATTAATAAGCAGAGAATTACAAACATGAACATACTAAAACAAGATTTCCTACTACAAGTTGAGACGGTCCTACACATCATACTACATGGCTCTTCTAGCACTAGTGCTTGAAAGGCAACTCGAGCTATCAAAATCCTTATTCTAATACTGCTAGTGCAATATTCTAGGGTAGTTTGACTCCGAAGACTTCCCTCAGCCGCATCTTGTATTCTCTCTCGGCAGCAGTCTCGACTCTAAGAAAGTTCTCACGCTCTTGTTCGAACAACTCCTCCATAGTCGGGCCGGGTGGTTCCTCCAGTGGTTCTAGGTAGTACTGAGAGAGGTTTAGTATCGCAGCTTCTAGCTCTGGGTCAAACATGAGATAATCATTGGGTTGCGCAAAGTTTTACACAGGTGGCGCGGAAACTAAGGTAGGCGGAGGGTTCTCGGGAACTGTAACTGATGGGGGCATCTCCCAAGTGATTGGGACCTCATAGAGTTCCATGTCATCCTCTGGTGGGGGTGTTGGTCTAAAGTATTCAGGTGCTAGCAATGAGCGATAATTGGCCAAATCACGTGGGGCGAAAGGTGGGCGTCCTCCTGGTGGTACGCTTGACATCTATAACAATAAGGAAGGTTATAATCTTAACGGGGTAAGGGGTAGTTTTCACGCCATAAGGGGTAGATGCAAGTCCACACATATACAATAATCATATACTAAAAGAAACATAAGTCCTTCATTACCAAATAAAACGAGTACAACGTAGATGGCTTACTAGCCTAAGCTTCCTACTGCATTCTATTTACAACAAAAGATCCAACTTCTTGGTAGGCTCTCTCTAGGAAATATGCGAGAATTCAACCCCATAAGCTCCTATGTCGGTCTCATGAGGTGGTGGTGGCACATCTCCGAAGTCAGCAACTATATCCATGACTTCGGGCTCCGCTCCTAGGAATGCCATTTCCTCCTCGGGGTCCTCTTCGGGTTCTCCCGCAATCATGTTAATGGGCGGTATCATTGGAATTTGGGCAAGGGCTGCTTCAGCGTCTCCTCCCTCTATTAGGAGTACATCATTGAAGGGTGCTATTTGGACTAAGACAGGTATTTCTTCGGCATCATCCACCTCTTCCTCATTTACGGGATGGATAAGGGTGCCATGCTTCTGGTAGAAGTCATGAGGGTAGGGAAAACCATAGGGAAAGTAGGGATCTCCCACTAGTTGATGTGTCATGGTTCCTATGGTGTTAGCAAGCTGGCGAGCTTCGGCTATTAGGTTGATTTGGTAGGTGCTCAAGGGATTCATCAATAAGGACAGAGTTTAAAACCTCAATTAGTAACGTCCTACGATAGAGTAATACTTAAGAAGCTTTGAATCAAAGTTCCACTTCCGATTCTTGATTTAAGTCATCATCCAATTGTTCAGGAATTCCCAGCTCGGCGGTCCTGCCAATTTCTGCACCTTGCTTCAATCCGAAGATTGTTTTGACAGAATTCCACCCAATTTGGGATGATAAACTTAAACTCAATTCATGTTTGTGCAACGGTCAAACTTATCTCATGGTTCTACATGGTTCTAACCATTCTACCCATGGCCGAGGTTTTGAATCTAAAGCTCTGATACCAAGTTGTAATGCCCCGAATTTTGGGTACGTTAACGAGGCATTTATTGCATAATAAAGAGAGTCTGGCTCATTGTTACATCATAAATACATCAAAGGGTACATTTATTCAACAAAGGGAAACTAAGGCTCCTAACTACTGCTCCGCTTGCTCCTCCATTCCGGCAAGCTCCTTAGCTCCGAAGGCCTTCAAGATGTACATCTCCCCCTGGTCATCTATGAGGTCTGACACATTATACCGGCGTCACCACCAATATTGTAGAGACCCGTATTTTTTTTAGGTTAAAATTTTTTTTTTTCTTTCCCTCTCTTTTGTTAATGTACGGCCCATTGAGATAGACGGTACGGATATTCGGTGTGACGTCTTCGTGGAGAATAGAAGAGTAATTGAGCAAGAGGTGCATGTGTGTGATTGTGGTGCAGGAGCATAGGATAACTCCTCCCATTCTCTTCTCAATAATTTCTCCAGGAGAGAGATTATTTCCCCATTTTTCTCTCTTCCCTCTGCCGACTCTCTCTCTCTCCTCCTCTCCTCCGAAAACAAAAACTCCCTCCTCTCTTCTCCCTTCGATTTCATCTACGTAAGGTGTGATTCCGGACGAGGCCCGAGAATTAAAGTTGCTCTACGGAGCGCGGGCTTTCCGAATATCCAAGAAAAATTACGATCGGACCACGTGGGCTTCGGTTGACTTGGTCAAAGGGTCGGGTTTTGCTCAAAACCCTTGAGGTAGGGATTTCTTGCGCTTGTTATGCGTTTATATGTTGATTATGTTGATAGATCGTGCTTAAAATCGTTGTTTGAGGTTGATTCCTTCATTTCCGAAAATCTGCAGAAACAGGGCCTTCCTTTTTGGGGTTTTACGCCTTCTTAAACTCATGATTGAATTTTGGTTCCTTTATATGAAATAGATTAGACTTAGAGCCCGTTCTAATGCCTCTTGAATCACCCGAAACCGTTGAGAATTGAATTAATGGTGGATTTTAGAAATCTGGTCTGCAATCTGTCTCGTTTTCTGGGTTTCAGCCCACTTCGAATGGCCATAACTTTCTCGTCTGATGTCCGTTTTGTGCAAACTTTATATCGGTTCGAAGGTCTTGAAGTTAGCTTTCATTTGCCACTAGAATCGTTTTAAAACTCTTAGCACACAGAAACTTATGATTGTTTGAGTGGAGGTGTGTTAATCTATCATGTTGCGTGACAGATTTGTGTAGCCTCGGTAAACCCCTGTTCAACCACCCTTGGAGTGCAGATTTGACAAGAGTTCCATCGTGACTTTTAAGCTTCGTTCAATTGTGCAACTTTTGGGACTGGAATCGCTCAAAACTATTAATCACTCGATTTATAGTGATTTTTAGAAGATTGCCTTGTAATCTGAAAATCTGGACAGCCCACTGAGCAGCGTTTTTCTTTGTTTAGCTATGGTTAAACGACCCTATTGGTTATGGGTCCTTGTGGGTTTAAAGATGGGTAAGTTGGTGATGTTTTGGCGTTGGAATCATTGAAAAATATTGAGTATGCTATTTTTAATAAATTTTTGAACACAGACTGCTCAGCTGAAAATTAGGATATCTTACAATCATTCCTAAGCTTGAAAGATCGTATCGTACGACTCGTCGAACGTATCTGTGCCATTGGTTTTTCATTAGCATAGTTGGAGTATTGTCGTAACGGCTATAGTAGCATAAAAGAGTCCGTGAACATCGTAGACCATAAGAAATATTGTGACGTGCGTAATTGGTAGAGAAGTACTTGTTTGATTAAATGACTTTTGGATTCGATTGAATGATTTGATGTTTGTGGAACGTGGACTGAACATGGATGACAAATGGTCACAAAGAGATGGTTTGGTGCTTGTAAATTGGAAACGCGAATTGAAATGTGAATAACAATCGGACACAACGAGAACATACAGGGCTCTTAAATGAGTAAATGCCTGGGAGCTAAATGCTCAAATCGTATAATCACAGGGCTCATTCACTTAAATGAGTAAATGCCTGGGAGCTAAATGCTCAAATCGTATAATCACAGGGCTCATTCACTTAAATGAGTAAATGCCTGGGAGCTATATGCTCAAATTGTATAATCACAGGGCTCATTCACTTAAATGAGTAAATGCCTGGGAGCTAAATGCTCAAATCGTATAATTACAGGGCTCTTGAATGAGTAATTGCCTGGGAGCTACATGCTCAAATCGTATAATTACAGGGCTCTTGAATGAGTAATTGCCTGGGAGCTACATGCTCAAATCATATAATTACAGGGCTCTTGAATGAGTAATTGCCTGGGAGCTTTATGCTCAAATCGTATAATTACAGGGCTCTTGAATGAGTAAATACCTGGGAGCTATATGCTCAAATCGTATAATCTTGAATGAGTAAACGACTGGCAGGAGCTAAATGCTCATATCATTTGTCTTCAGGGCTACTTATTGAGTAAGTGTCTGGCAAGAGCTTAGGCTCAGACATGTGACAGGAAATTGGTTTATGAAGTTGATGAAAGAGATTCTGATGACTGATGATAAGGAGAAATGGGATTTGGTGATGAAAGGTGAAATGTGAAAGATTGTGAAATTGTACGAGATGTAATGAACGGTACTAAAGTTGTTGTTTATTTACTTAGAATGATGTAGGAATATTGATGGTCCTTCTTTGACATATGAGCAGATAGATCCTTCATATAGGTCGCCTCGAATCCCTGATCATAGTGTGCTGATGTTGATAGTCTTGTGTACTTAGGTTTATCTGTCGTTACTCTCTCACTCTAGATGCATAACTCATCATATTTTCCTATAACTTGCGTATAGATTTCTCTACTGGGCTAGTATAGCTCAACCTATCATTTTCAGGTAAAAAGCAAGGAAATCAGCATGGCGTGCATCTTGTGCTTGTTGTTCGTGTGTCGCGGAGGTATAAAGGATGAGTTAAATTCGCATCTTATTTGAAAGTAGTATTCGAAAGAATGAATATTGAAAATTGTAATATTATTTTGGTATTTGCATAACTTGGGGTTTCGAACTAGAATTGTAACTTGTAAATTTTAACTTTGAGAACTGGGAAAATAAGTCATATGGGTATTATTGGTACGTCAATATTGATTGTATTTATTGAAAATGATTATTATTTATGTTGAAAATCGAGGGCGTGACAAATATAATATGTCAGGGTCACCAAAATGTAACACCGTGAGCTACAATGCTCAATAGGAAATCCTTACCCACCAACCTTACAACAGTAAATCACTAACAATCACACATCCACATTCGTTAATCATCTATCGTTGGTGTCCAAGATTTTAGAGTTTCTCCTACGCGACTCGTTGTAGGCTGTGTCACTATTTTCACATATAAATCAACCTTTCAAAATCATTTGTTTAACTCAAACAATTGCATTGGCTCCGTATCGCGAATAACCAAGCTACACACCCAACCTTGGTTCCGCCCCGCCGGGTTCCCGAGTATCCTCTCAATGGTTCCGCCGCGCCGGGTTCCCATTGGCACACAATTGCATTGGCTCCGTTCCGCGGATAACCAAGCTACTCACCCAACCTCGGTTCCGCCACGCCAGTCTCCTGAGTATCCTCACAATGGTTCCGCCGCGCCGGGTTCCCATTGGCACATACGCACACATCTCACGTAATACCCCTGAAATGGTCATTACATAGTTTCAAAAATATTTCCACTCCTGGAAAAACACATTTTTCCTTGTCAACCACACCCTAGGTGTCATGTTTCTACTTTCTCGGTTCTCATGTCTCGTTTTCATGCATAGACTCCGCGGTAAGACAAAAGTAAGCAGGAATCATTCATTGTAATCTAACAAGATCATCCAACTCTATATCATTTAACACGCTCAAATCACAACTTAAAGCATAACGGCACATGTTCGGACGTCCTTAGAGTGATAAATCACTTATGCTTTATCAACAACCACAAGTAATGCAAACAATTCATGTATACTAATTCAAACTCCTCGAAATTTCAAAGTACGAATACTTGAGATGGAAAGTAAATAAAGATAACCTACTTTCTACTTGGAATGGAAGATAAGGAGATCCTACATTACTTCTTGGCGGTAGTAACGGCTTACGGACGCCAATCGGTGGTCGGACGGAGTAACTTCCTACGGAATGCTCCCGGTAGCTTCGAAAGAGAAAGGTTTCTCTCGAAACTTCTTGTTGACTAAAACTGTAACGCCCTAAATTTTTGGTACGTTAAATAAGACATTTTATCGAAACTTCAAAATAGAGTCTAGCTCTTTATTACAACATAACTCTCACAAGAGTACTTTCATTACAAAAGGAAGGGAACTAGGGCTCCTAACTACAGCTCCTCTTGCTTCTCCATTCTAGCCAGCTCATCGACTCCGAACGCCTCTAAGGTGTACAACTTACCCTGTTCATCAACAAAGTCTGACACATTATACCAACGTCGCCACCGATATAATATGTCAGGGTCACCAAAGGTAACACCATGAGCTACAAAAGCTCAGCAGAACAATCCCATACCCGCTAACCCATAGCTTACAAACAAACGATCATAGATAAACACATTCACCATCTAACGTTGGTGTCCAAGTTTTTCTGCGTTTCTCCTACGCGACTCGTCGTAGACCGTGTCAACATTTTTCCATTTATAAATCAACCTTTCAAAATCATTTGCATTGGCTCCGTACCGCAAATAACCAAGCTACACACCCAACCTCGGTTCCGCCGCGCCGATCTCCCGAGTGTCCTCACAATGGTCCCGCCACGCCGGGTTCCCATTGGCACACAATTGCATTGGCTCCGTACCGCGGATAACCAAGCCATACCTCACCATGGTTCCGCCAGTCCGGGATCCCATGGGAACGCACACAACCTCACAATGGTTTCGTGAATTCCGGATTCCCATTGGAACACACACACACATAATACCCTCGAAATGGTCATTATGTAGTTTCTAAAATATCTTTTTCCTCGGAAAACATATTCTGCTTGTCAACCACACCCTAGGTGCCATGTTTCTACTTTCTCGGTTCTCGTGTCTCGTTATCATGCATAGACTCCGTGGCAGGACAAAAGTAAGCATGAATCATTCATTGTAATCCAACAAGATCATCCAACTCTATATTGCTAATCATATTCAAATCAACACTTAAAGCATAACGCCACATGTTCGGATGCCCTTGCAGTGAAAAATCACTTATGCTTTATCGTGCCACAAGTAATACAAACAATTATATGCATGCTCATAACCATCGTAAAGATCAAAATACGAACACTTGAGATGGAAAGTAAATAAAGTTAAGATACACTACGTATAATTCGGAGTAGTAGATAGGGATAATCTACCGTTCTTCTTGGCGGTAGTGATGACTACGGAAGGTACGTCGAGGATTGGGCAGAGTAACTTCCTATGGAATGCTTCCGGTAGCTTTGAAAGAGAAATGTTTCTCTTGAAACTAATTCTTGACTAAAACTACTCTATTTTATGGATCGAAGGGTGGTCAAGTGGCGGCTTAGTGGCGGCCTTGGATGAGTTTCTTGATGAACTGTAACACCCCGACTTTTTGGAAGCAATATAAAATAATATCTTAAGAAAATTTTGCTAAATAAATATGAGTTTCCAAAATAATTGTCTAGCTATTACAATCTCAAGAAAATTTACTGATTCAAAATATAATATCTTCAGAGCTGACTCTAGGCTTGACGCGAATCCCGAGTATACTTGATCTCCATTCCTGATATTCTTTCCGCGTCGAACAGCACCATCATTGAATCCTGCACCCTCTGGCAAATTGATCGCCGAAACAAACGATTTGCCAAGATACAGACGTATCCATGAGTGATAAATCACCCAGTAGAACAATCCAACCCAACTACCCCTCTTACTTTACAGTTAGCAGATACAAGACAATATTGAATCGAAGAGTCAAGCAGAGATTTCACACATGAACCAATTTATTACTATCCATTAATTTAATGTGGAATCTAAGATCTCATCCATGAGATCCTTTCCTCCCATACCGCTAACTATGATCGTGTCATAGAAAATCCCCCCTTGCTTGTCCTGCATACGGGGTTCTAAATGAATTCACCTAAGTTATGTACCTCGTATGAATTCATTTAAGACCATAACAGGGGGCACGATTACCCTTTGGAACTTTCCATGGCGTACCATACATTAGGGTCGCCACCATTCCTAAGCCACTAACTATGACCGTGTCATGGGACAATCCCCCTTGCTGGCCTTGCAAGGCACGATTAGCCTTTGGAACTTCCAATGGCGTACCATACGTTAGGGTCACCAAAATATCATCACTGGGCCCCGCAGGTCACCCTTATCCATGGCCAAATCAACTTAGTATCGTTTAGATGCAATCTATTCGCATACCACCCCATGTCTCTAGGGTCCAATCTAGCATTCAAATCAAGTGTCGGTGCAATATACAATTAAATCAAATAATAATTTAAACAAATAACAAGTAATGCAATCACACAACTTCTTATGAATGGGCCGTTGCCCTTATTTTTGTATAGCCACAATGTCAATAATGAAGTAGGATTTTTATAAATATTTTAAATAAATATTTTCTAGACTCATATTAATTATTACAAAGTAATTAGATTTATTAAACACTAATTAAATACATTAATTAGATAAAAATATTAGAATAATTAACATGACCCTAATAAGAGTCCTAAAGGTCCTACACAACTAGTTGAGTGTCAAAAGTTGGGTTCGGAGGGTCGAAGAATTAATTTACATGAAAACGTTAATTAAAGTGACCGAAAGTGAAGTAAATAGATAATAAATAATTTACTATTTAAAAATATGTTGAGATTAACATAGTTTCATCTTTGGAACATAAGGAGTCTAAATAAGATTACTCGGGCATTAATAATAAGGTTTATAAGGTCGTAAAGTAATTTTGATTGGAATTACTTGGTTGAAAGAACAACCTATTACCCAGTGGGTAATAAAGCCCCTAACTTTTATTGTCCAATGGACAAAAGTTAAAAGGAAACTTTTATATTAAAATAATCAAGGTTGTCCTTTTAAGCATGTGAACAAAAGCCCTATATTTAAATATAGGTGTGGTACCAAGTACCCCAATTAAATAAAAGACTTGGATTCTCCCCATTAAAGAATAATAGAGTACAAGTACTAGTTTAATCAAATAAGTACTTTGGAAAATCTAGGGTTTAGATATACCCCACTACTTTAATGCATAAAAGTACATGGGAAATCCACCCTTGAATATTTAAATAAAACCTTGTACTTAGTTGGAAGAGTAGTGCTATTACCCAATGGGTAACAAATTCCCTTGTAGTTATTAACCAATGGATAATGGGAAGGTGGAAAAATACCCAATAAACAAAAAATAAAAGTACTATGCACATGTTTAAAACATATATAATACTATAGATTAGTACCAAACAACATATTTTAATGAAAGACCTATTGTCCAATGGACAAAAAAATCCCTAACATTTATCGTCCAAAGGTTAAAGATGAAAACTAAAATAATAAAAGAAAATAAATAATGATTTTCAAGTCTATAGTTGAAAAGGTTCACAAGGTTTAAGGATGGCAAAACGGTCCATCTATGGTTAGGGAAAAGTAACTAGGTGGCTCTCTAGTTCGATTTCTCCAACAAGCCGGTTAGAAGCTAACTAGGCTTGCTAAGTAAGGCTTAATGTCAAGAAATGAAATTTGAAGGGCAAAAATGTAATTATAACAAATTATAGGAATATAAAAGGAAATATAATAAAATTCAAATATTTAACGAAATTTTTACCGACCAAAAATCAGGGTCGTTACAAAAACTACTCTACTTTATGGATTGAAGGGTGGTTGAGTGGCGGCTTAGTGGCGGCCTTGGATGAGTTTCTTGAAGAACACAAGAAGAAATCAAGAACAAAGGAATTCTAGAGAGAAGTTGGAGCAATGAGAAGGTGTGAGTTGAATTCTTGGAATGGCTTGCAATTTATAGCCAAAACTTGAGCTCCCTCTCTCTCTCTAAGGCCGTCCCCCCCTCCTCTCTCCATACCTCAACTTTTGACACTTGTCATGAAATCTTTGAAAGATCAAAGCCTAACCCTAGGCTTGCATGGCTAGGATTTGATTCATGGAAGATTTGATGGAGGGAAAGCTAGGTTGTACAAGATTTGGTGTTAAACAATCTTAAAAGTACAATGGAGGTTAGATCTTTGGCTAGGACGAATATTACCCAAGGATTTGAAGTACAAATGGAAGATCAAGCATGGTACAACCCAAATCTCCTTCTTTCTTTCCTCCTCACTCTCTCTCTGTCTCTCTCTCTCTCAGCATCTCTCTCTCTCTCGCTCTCTCTCTCTCTCTTGTACTAGTATATATACACACACATATATATATTATAATGTACAAGAAAAAAATAACGATGGGTACTTTTGGTACTTTGAATTAAAGAAACTTTAAAGGCTAAGATTTACCTACTAAACAAATAAATAAGCACATGTAGGATTAAACTAATAAACTAGTGTACTAATGTACTCTAGGTAGATCAACTCCTCACTAATTTAATCTAATTGGGTACAAAACTCTAATATAAAATAATATATAGGAGTACTTAGAGAATCTTAGGGCTTTAAGTCTACTAAGTACATACCCAATAAAATATAGGTACCATGTCACATGGCAATTAGGAAAATGACTAGTTTATTAAGCCCTAGTACTAGTTGAAAGAATAACCCTATTACCCAAGGGATAATAAAACCCCTAGTATTTATTGTCCAATGGACAAAAGTAATAAGGAAAGTTTTTATATTAAAATAACCAAAATGCCCTTTAAAGCATGTGAACAAATGCATTTTATTTAAATATAGGTGTGGTATCAAGTACCCCAATTAAATAAAAAGGCTAGAATTCTCCCCATTACAATAATAAATAAGTACAAGTACTAGTTTAATCAATAAGGTACTTCAAAAATCCAGGGTTTAGATATACCCCAATATTTAATGCATAAAAGTACATGGGAATCCAAAACTTGAATATAAAAACAAAGCCTTGTACCTTGTTGGAAGAGTAGTGCTATTGTCCAATGGGTAATAATTTCCCTTGTGGTTATTAACCAAAGGATAATAGAGGGGTGGGAGAATACCCAATAAACAAAGAAAAAAGTACTTTGCACATGTGTTTAAAATATATATAATACTATATCCATGTACGAACCAACATTTTTTAATAGTAGACCTATTATCCAATGGACAAAGATTACCCTAACTTCTATTGACCAATGGGTAAAGGCAAAACAGTTCAAGAAGTTCAAAAGGTTCATCTAGTAACTAGGTTAGTCTGGTTCTGTCAACTAGTTGGTTAGAAACTAGCTAATTTGGTCAAGTAGGGTTTCTAGTCGAGAGTTAACCAATGACCTAAAATCTAACTATGACGGAAATTAACAAGAAATCATATAGCCACTCAAGAGAAAATAAGAAATTTGAAATAGCAACGAGTAAAAATCTCGGAGTTGTTGCAGCAGAAACACAAACTAACTACAAACTAGCAGTTTATACTAAGGAAAGCAGTAAAAAGGTTATTATCATGCTTGCAGAGTGATCTATACATAAATAAATACATGAAAATGGCAAGACACCAATCCCCGCAAGGACCATCGCGCGAGATTTGGCATAGTCGCTCCCGTGTTGGTTCTTACCACAACGGTTTTGAAACTTTGCCAGCTTTAGAACAGGACTGGTATTGATTACCAGTCTTGGCCCTGCCAGCCCCCCTCAGGGATCAGAACAGAAAGCAGAACAAAGGTAAGCTATACTTTTGGTTTTTGAGTTTAAAAAAGTATTTGAGCTTTGTGGTTTGAGGCTTGATTGAGGTGTGAAAATGGAGGAGAAAGAACAAGCATTGCTCTTGGAAACTTTGGGTTTTACTAACCCTTTGAATCTCTTTTTTTTGGAACCTTTTGAAAGATGAACAAATGAGGGTATTTATAGGGCAAGACCTTTCCATTAATGGAAACTATATAAACTATTCCATTAATGGTAACCTTCCATTAATGGAAAACATGCCATTATTGGAAACTATTCCATTAATGGAAATGTTCAGAAACCTTCCATTAATGGAAAGCTTCCAGAAACCTTCCAGAAGTGGAAAACTTCTAGAAACCTTCCAAAAGTGGAAAGTACAAGGGGGCGTTGCAAATTTAACCACAGCGCGCGTGGATCGTGGATGCACGCGCGCAGATCCAAATGCTCACGCACTGGTCGACAGTCAATTAGGACCATTTGACCAACACCTCGCACTTTTAACCCACGCGTCCTAGTTCTCAACCAAAGCGTGCCAGTGGGTTTTCTAGCTTTTTGAAATGGCTTAGGCTAGGTTACGGGTTTTTCAAACACTCGACATTCCTAAGGTGTACTTGATCCGTTTCATCATCGGGGAATCAGAAACCGTAAGTAAACTAATCTGGAAGCCCAAATTGGGGTGTCTACAGTAGCCCCTCTTTGATGGCACTTAAAGCACCATCGACTTGGTACAAGTAACGTCAAAGATTTCTAGACACCCCTTAAGGCAATCCAGAACAAAGTATACTAGCAAAGTAGACTTGTAAACTTAAGGAACCTAATCGGTGGAATGGACGAGCAGTCCATTGCAGGGGATGGAAGTATAAGAGGACGAGTGAATCGCCGCTTGTTGATCGAATTTGGACAGGACAAGCTGTCATTGCAAATTTGGACGGGGCAGGCTGTCGTGGACTCTCCTGGGGAACAACTAGTTCCTTATGAAACGACCATCGAATGATATTTTGATCATTGTAGAGGGAGTGAACGCGGACAATATGGCTAATTGTCATCGCTGAATGGATTGAGACAGGCGACAGCTAATTGTCATCGATGATATGGCTGACCATTGGGAATGACTAAGTCGGACGATGTGACTGACCGTTGTTGATAATATAGTTGACCATCTTTGACAGAGGTGAGCGATATAGCTGATCATCGTTGATAGATTGACACAGACGATACGGCTGACCGTTGTTGATTGATTGAAACAGACGATATGGCTGATTGTCGTTGAATGGAGAAGGACGATATGGCTGATAGTCGTTGATCGATTGAAACAGACGATATGGTTGATTGTCGTTGAGGATATGGCCGACCATCGTTGTTAATTGGACAGGACCGGCTGTCGTTGATTTGGATGGGCGGATCACTATACAAAATGATCGAACCATTGAAATTCGGACAGGACCAGCTGTTGTTGATTTGGATGGGCGGATCATCAATCTAAATGATCGAACCATTGAAATTCAGACAGGACCGGCTGTCATTGAATTGGAGAAGGAAAGATTAGTGTGCAGAATGATCAAGCCATTGAGATTTGGATAGGACCCGCTGTCATTGAATTGGAGACGGGAAGATCAGTGTGCAGAATGATCAAGCCATTGCAGATTTGGACAGAACCGGCTGTCATTGAATTGTTCCGTAGAAGATTTTATCGCATCCTGCTATGAGAATAATATCGCAAGAGATTTTCAATCGCATCCGTTGGCAAACAAATCGTGGATCCAGGGAGATTTCTTCGCATCCGCTGACCAACAATAACAAAATCGCAGCAGATTGCATTGCATCCTTTGGCAAACAAATTGAGAGTTAGGGAGATTTCCATTCCCTCCGCTAAACAAACAGAACAAAACTGCAAGAGATTGCATCGCATCCTTTGGGAAACAAAGACTTGATGGTAACCATTCTAGCCACCTTCCTATTTTCAACAGTTGATATACACAATATGCAATGATGTATACAAACAAAATGCACAAATTGAAATTTAGATGTAAGCTAAGGGCGGCTCCTAGGAGGACAACGATGCCTAAGGACAATCACTGAGTCCCAGTACTTTGCTGTCTTTTGCTTTTGAGATGCGCTTCCAGATAGAGAGACATTGAGCGGGCCGGCATGCCCAGTTGACATATAGCGGTGTGGCATTGGGCCTGCATGCCCTTTCTTCGATGCTTGGGTGGATAAGCCCTAGAGATATGCTTTGCTTGGCCTTGGGCGGACGTGCCCTTGCCGTCCACGAGATTTCCACAGCTTGTGGATTTCAGAAGCTAGGGTAGCAATGTAAAAATTACATTTTTCCAATTTATTGACATATAATGTCACGCCTTCGATTTTCATCATAAATATAAATGATTTTCATAGATAAAACCTCGCCAGAATCCGTACGATAACCAAAGTAATGTAGCGTTCCCAAAATATTACATCTTTGGCTCTGAGGCCCAAATTAATATAAGTATTGAATATTCGAGAGTTAAGGATTACAATATTCCATCGTCAAAGATCTACAAATAAAGTTACAAATACATCTTCAAAGAGATTTACAAAGACACCTAAGTGACTTTTCAATGTTAGCTTTCAAAATAATGATCACATTCAAGCACTCTAAGCATGCATGCTATTGCCCTGTGTCGGTACCTGAAAATGATAATAGGCTTGAGCTACACTAGCCCAGTAGGAAATTCTATGCTAACATTATATGTAAGAGAAATGCAAGAATGATCACAAGGCAAGAACGGGACATAGACCACACAATAGGCAATTACCAAGGTTCAACAATCCAATATACTCGATACGAAATCTGGTAAACACCTCAACCTTCAACCATATCAACCTCCCATGTGTCCAATGTCACGTCGCGTTATGTGTCATGAGCCGAAGCTCCTGCCGGGCTAATTATGGGACCCCGATATCCCCTGCCAAGCACCCACCCAAAAAGGTTGGGCCTTGAATGTTCAATATGAGCATTAGCTCCTGCCAGGCTAATTATGGGACCCTGATATCCCCTGCCAAGCACCCACCTAAAAGGTTGGGCCTTGAATGTTCAATATGAGCATTAGCTTCTGCCCAGGCTAATTATGTGACCCTGATATCCTTTGCCAAGCACGCACCTAAAAGGTTGGGCCTTGAATGTTCAATATGAGCATTATCTCCTGCCAGGCCAATTATGGGACCCTGATATCCCCTACATTAGCTCCCACCTAAAAGGTTGGCCCTTGAATGTTCAATATGAGCATTAGCTCCTGCCAAGCTAATTATGGGACCTTGATATCCCCTGCCAGGCACCCACCCGTCGATGGGCCCCGAATGTTCATTGTTGTGTTGACTAGTGTTCACAAATCCCACTTCCTTGTAACGTATCATTATTATTCAATTGATGCTCATAAGGGAATCAACGTCAAATTATACCGAACAACAGCAAGGGATGCAAAGACACACAAGGAACTCAACGATTATGATTATCAATGTTATGGAGTGATTTGGTGATGTCCAGAACAAGTTAGAAATGATCGGGGGTCAAAACAATGGAGTTCGAAACGAAGAACAAAAGCTGGCCTTAGGTATTGTTGTATAGATACTGGCCAAATCAGTATCTATACAGCCATGCTTAAAAACGTTCCAGAGACTATTGTATTGATACTGATTAAATCAGTATCACAGCAGTAACTAAATTCGTTCCAGAGATTCTTGTATCGATACTAAGCAGAGCAGTATCGATACAAATGGATGTTCGTCCAGATTTTCTGCAGATTTTGACAATTCCAACAACAACAACAATAACCAAGGATACGATTTAAGGCTAGAAAACACGTCTATTACATATATAGAGAGGTAGAATCCCTACCTCGAAGCCGAAGAACGAAACCCACGAAAATACAAGCCCTAGCTTTCTAAAAACCTTGATTCGACCAAAATACTCTACACCGAGCTCTAATCGATGAAGAGCAAGCCCAAAATCACGTGTAGAACGAGGAATGAAGGTTAGTTTGTGAAGGTTTTGAGGAGTTTTGGTGAGAGAGTAAGAGAGAGGGAGAGAGAGAGAGAGAGAGAGCCGGTGAGGGAGAGAGAGGGAAAAATGATTCCATGCTCTCTCACCCTCCTATATATACTCACATATATGTAAACTACACATTGTACCCTTCCACAATCAATTCTTCCACTTTAGCCCCAAATCACATAAACACCACATTTCTCATTTTCCTCATTTATAAACATTAAAAATAATTAAATTAAATACGGGTCTCTACATATAAACCATGCGCTAATATCTAATTTGCATTGACAAGCGAACTGAGTCGACACACAGACACACATATATGCATATGCACAAACTCGCCTAGCTCCAAAGAAAAGGAAGAAGAGCCCCAGGATACGATGCGGATTCTTAGACACATGGAAAATAATGAAATTGTGGGCATTATAGTGACAAAACTCACAATAGTCCTAAACAGGTGAAACTGACACTTGCGTAAGGTCAAAATAGATGCAAACACCTGGATGAACAAATAGAACCGAGAAAAGCATCTCGACATGACAATGGATTGAAATCTAGAAAAATGCCACAAAGACGAACATAAGACGCAAATGATGACTCATATAGGCCCGGACTGAAACCAATACCCCCGTGCAGTCATGTTAGATCCACATGACCTGCAAGGCATGACAAAACTTGGCAAAAGCCCCTTGAGCAGGACTCGAAGGCAGTAGCTGACTACTGTTGATTGTTGCTTGGATTGAAGCAGCGCGAGTAGGTTTGAGACCAACGCGCATTACTTTGAACAAACGCGCGTGAACCTCAAACTAGGGCGCGTGACTACAAATCTGTTGTAGCTGCTCACACTAGACTTTGCTGAACTTAGAATAAACTGTGAGCCGTTAGGCCTCGCCAGCATTTCGTTCTGTTTTTTATGCTTAAAATTTTTTAAGGCTTTATGCTCAGCTTTGAAATTGAAGAAGTAGTTGAAAATAAAATTGAAAGACGAAGGGTTTCCCCCTTCTACACAGATGACGCTTGTCTTCTTTTCAACCACGGTGATGCACCAAAGCCTTGGATCAAATTGATAGATTGTGACAGAGTCTCAAAAAGAAACTGCCTATGTATCCCATTTTGGGAATCAGGTCAAAATGTAGTTCAGGCCAAGGTTCACTTTAGTATTTTACCTCACCTTTTACGCTCTAACATTTGCCTAGAACCGCCCATTTGGATTTTCGGTCTAGCGAGCTTTCAAATTTTGCCCAGTACTTTTGCCTAGACCTCCTTCATAGATTCTTAGTCTAGCAGGCTACTCTAACTTTTGCTTGGAACTGCCCACCCTTGGGGTTTTCAGCCCAACGAGCTTCTCTTAGGGAAAAGGCTTTGAATTGATCCATGCTGACGAAGGTATTGAATTTATTGCTGTCGAGATCGATGATGTTTGGCCGCAGCCTCAGATAAAATGGCTTTGATAGCACAGGGTCTAGAGTGCTTTAGTTGACTTGTCTCGCTCTAGGCCACTTCTGAAATTTCTAACTTGTGCTTGGTGGAACGTTGTTCCTACAAACTTGAACATGGTATGAGGCACTGGACCTTCTGAGCTTTGCTTTACATGGTTTGGCTTCCGGGTAACAAAGGGATTCAATGCTTCTTTATCTCAAAATCAACGTCAGGCGTGTCTTTGTGAGACCATGGCAAGATGTCGATGAACTCTTTGAGCTTGTCTGACCAGGCACAATGCTCCTATGGGGACTGCATTGAACCAATTTGAACCATTCGGAGGTCTACTTCATCTTTAAAGTTTATTTGAAAACTACTATTTCAATTAATAGGCTGAGCATGCCTTTCGTCTTCCCATTCGGCAAGGGGAACGCATTTCCTTGGGGATGATCCCGTTGAAATCTATCCCTTCGTCGTCAGGGTAGACACAATTTATTTAAAAGCCAGCAAAGTACTTAGAAGCAAGATAATGCATATCATAAAGAAAGCTCCTTGGGGCTGCCAGTACATCAAAAGACTCGAATAGAAAATAGAAGCTACGAAATGGAGAACCAAGAGGCACAAACTTTGACTCAAAGCTAGACTTAGACGACTTGACAGACACAGTGTCAAACTCAGACAAAAAGCAAATGCAAACTAAACGCGATTTGAAAATGCAATTTTGATAGCTACCCTTAGCCTCCACAACAAAAGGGGTAGGATCCAGAGGATATCAGGCCCAAGGAACAGCACTTCGACTTCCTCAGCTTCTTTGACCAAACCTACTTGGTGCTCTCATGAACAATGGACCTCAGCCCGTCAGTCCGCTCCTTTGTAAGCTCCTCATTACTGTCAATCCAGGTGTCGGCAGTGAAGACCTCAATTGCCCAACCTACAGCCATCATGTTAATCTCCAGTTCAAAAGGGATGGATACGATTGGTTTGGGTTGGCTTTCTGGGATGATATCGTGGCTAGGGTTGAACATGGTGGAGCTGGGGTTGATTTGAGTGGAGATGATAGATATCTGACCAACCAGAGGGTCAGAGTGGTGTTGAGGCAAGGAGTTGGAAATGACATTAGGTTTTGGTGGAACTTGAACCGTGCCATTGTCAATGAGATCCTGAATCTCATGTCGAAGACGATAGCATGAATCAGTGGGATGGCCAGGCATTTGGTGGAAGGCACAGAAGAGGTGAGGCTTGTAACCAGAAGGTAGGACTTTTGGCGGAGAAGTTGGGGTCAAAGGTTTGAGATACCCAGACTTGACGAGCTTTTCCATCACTGCGGACAGAGGTGCCTCGAAGACAGAAACTCCAAGGTTGGGTTCGGGCCCTGTAGCTTTGGGTGTTTTGAACCTGATTGACATCGGCAGTGCGATTGGAATCGAAAGCCGGAGCATCGCCCCACTTGTAGCTGTATTGGAGTAGTTGTTGTTACCAAACAGCGCGCTACTATTTCCAGAATAGGGCCGTGGCTTTGCTTTCTGTGAGGAGAATTCTCCCCTAGGCAGAATTCCACTCTGTAGTGCATCCTCAATGGCCAAACTTGACTCAAATTAAGAAAGTCTCAAAGTTTGCAGATGCTAGAACAAAGACCAGGTGCCTGGCATAATCTGGTTGAAGATTGCGGGAGATGATGCGGAGTTGATCTCTCTCGCTCGGGCGCTCATCATTTGAGCAGCTTTGGCTCTCCACCTCTTAACAAAGTCCACAAAGGACTCATTTGATTCCATTTTGTTGGACTCCAACTCACGAGTAGTCATCTTGAGTTGAGAGTTGTAATTGTACTATGAGACAAAGGCAACTCCTATGTTTTCCCATGTTCTTCTTTTAGAGATATCGAGCGACATGAACCAATGGAAGGCAGGTCTGGAGAGAGTTTGAGGAAAAAGCTGAGATATGGCCTCACTTTCCACCCCTAGTAGCTTTATTGCAACATGGTAGCTCAGTAGAAGAGTCTTCAGATCACCACTCCCATCGAACTTAACCAAATTAGGCATCTTGAATTTGTTGGGAAGCCTAGCATTGGGGTACAGGCAGAGACGATCCAAGTCAATTCTTCCTGCGCTGATCTTCTCGGATTTCATGACGGCCTCTTCCAGCTTAGCCATCTTGACCATGAGGGCAGCTATGTTAGGCTTTTGAACAGGCCTAACGACAGCGGGGTTTAGATTTGGTGCAGGCACATGGCCCTCTCTAGGAATGGGCTGAACAATGAGCCGACCTTCACGGTTTGGATCCTCAACAAAGATGAGGGTGACATGAACATCCTCATCATCCTCGTCCTCCTCTTCGGCCACTGGTGGAAGACGAGTGTTGATAAAGTCATTCAGGCAAGTGATGGAGGCATCAGTCTAAGTGGCCCTTTGTTGCATAGCAGTAATACTGGTAATACTGTTCTGAAGGTTCGTGAGCACATTTTCAAGGCTGAACGGTTGGTCTGTCATCGCAGGTTTTTCAGTGAATCTTGTTGAAGGAGCTGAAGATGGGGACACCGGCGGCTTGGCTTTTTGCAATATCGATGGTGAACCCGACTGTAGGGCGGCCAACAGTGAACTTGGAGAAGCCTCCATTGCGACTGACAGGGAATCTAGCATAACAAGCCTTTGAATCGGATTATGATGCAGACATTCCCAAGCGGGTTTGCCCTTTTCCTTCGGTGCTTTCGTTGGTGGTGCAATGGTTCCAAACTAGATAGCAAAGTAATTGAAAGCTCAGTGACGTTCCTGCAGCAGCAGTTAATTGCAAAAAGAAATGCAACGCACACGTCATCATTGTCGATGTCCTCCTAGACTCTAACTAAAGACGAGTCTGTCTTATGATGTTCGGACGCTGCCAGAATCCTCGGAATTCTTTTCGAGGGTGTATCCTTTGAACAGATCGACTAACACTAAGAGATGTCAAAATAGTCTAAGCCTTTGACTATTCCATTCTCGAAGTTTCAACTTTGAACTTGGAACAACTCGGTGTAGATGACGTGATACCGGAATTGGGGCAGTGTAGGCAACACAGCGCCATAGCCTAAATGGTGTACGTGCTGCGCACGATAACCAGGGTGGTGTGAGCATCACGGCATTCTCTCCATTGTTCCTCGTTTTCTATTTGAAACCTCGATCGGGCATTAGACAAGGACTTAGAAGGTCTTGATTTTCCAAAGTCTCATTGATCTAAGGACTTTGAAAATTGATAACGTACACCATCGAGATGCACGACTCTTCATCGGGCCTAGCAGCGTCCTAATAGGCATAAGACAGACTCGAAAGAGAGACAAACCTAGAAGCCGCCCTAAACATGCTCCTATGCAAAACAAACCTAGAAGTTGCCCTAAACATGCTCCTACGCAAAATGGTATGTATGTACAATGCATGCAATAGGGAAAACGGTAACACATAGACAGTATATGGGGGTTAGATGGAAGTAAATCTTACCCTGTAGGTACCTGTCCTAGCTTGGAGAGTTCTAATGCTCTGTATATGCAAAGGCCGATTTTGGTTTGAAGGGGTTCTTTGGACTAAAGCCAAGATATACCTCCCGCGTAATTGCAGAGCAACAGTCAAACGGTAGAATGACTCATCATCATCAAAGGTTGTCGGGCATTCGAGGTCCTCGGGCTCCGGTAAACCATGCCGGCTTGCCAAAACGCTCCAACAAGGCTTATCCAACATAGATGCAAATGAGATGCTAAAAAATTTGATTAATGAAACATAATCACAAATTGGCAAATGCCTTTTCAAATTTGGCTCTCTTTATTGATCAATACTTAGAAGAAATTACGCGATAGAACAATCAGAAAAGCCCCAATCAGGATGGCCAGACACGAGGTCCTGTTAAATTACCAATCCTTTCTTTAGTAGCGCGAAGCTCACTATTTTGATAGACTTTTGTGGGATTGTTCTCAAGCGTATTAAAGTCTAAGTATAGACTAATATTGATTCGATCCCCAACAGAGTCGCCACTGTGGGCAGCGTGCCCTTTAAAAAGGATTCCGTTCCTTTCTAAATGCCGGTTCGAGGGAGCGCAAAGCTGTATGACAAGCACTCGCAAAATACAGAGTTGCCACTCAGGTTTGAAGGTCCAACAACCAAGGAACCGTATTCGAAGCACTTGTCGCGCTGTTTGATTTGAAAAAGTTAAGGAACCAGTCCATCATAACCATATTTGGGTTCGGGAGCCAGGTTACGAGAGGAGAAGGGTTTTATGGCACCCCTCTCGCCCAATCTAGAAATCGGTCTCTACTTAGGCATTTGCAAAAATATTTGTTTGCGATTCTATTTGATTAATCAATTCTTTAGCCAATTAGGGTGGGGGAACAGTTTAAAGGATTAAAATTGTAACAGTTTGCAAAACGTGAATGATAACATGGATGGCATGAAATGCTAGAAAATTAATGAGATAAAATTCAAAACTGAGATTGGATATCAAACAGTGCTTTTGTATGAATTTGACACACATAAAGGCCAATTTGCATGCACAGATCTACTTGGATGCAAGTTAACCATTGCGCGGCAGACCCAGACAATCGCGCAGGGGTTGATGCCCTACTAGCAGGTTGAATTTTATCCCCTTCTGGGCTCTGGAATGACCAATGCTCACCCAGGGGGCAAACCAAGTAGTCTATAGCAGCATAATATACAGTTTAAAGGCTGAAAAACCCTACAAATTAATAGAACACCCCATAGTGTGGCGATAAAATAATGGCCTAAGTCCGAGCTACTCATGCAAGGCCACTGTAACGACCCGGTATTTTTTAATAAATAATAATTACAAAAAAAAATTTTATTTCGCTTGTTAGTTTATTTAATGCAAAAAAATTATTTATGTCGTCACACCAACTTTATTCCCGTAATCGATCGTGCGCGCACGTATCCGATGTGTATCTTTCCTTGTGTGCATGTGTTGATCCGGACCAAACCCCCAACCTTTTCCCATTTGTTATTTTTTCGGCAGAAGATGAAACCAATTCCCCCATTTTACTCCTTATTTCCCTCTCCATGTGACAACACATATTTACCCATGAGTTATTATCCTTCCCCAAAAATCTAAACCCAGTATATACTCCCATTTTCTTCATCCTATTTTCCCAGCTAACTCTCACCATTCCGAGAGAGAGAGAGAGAGGGGGGGCAGCCATTCACATCTCCATCTTCTCCTTCCCTAGCCGTGTGCCTCCACTCTTACTACTCCAGCTACCTTCCACCATCACCATCTCCTTCATTCCCATCACCACCATACATCATCGTTTCCATCAATCGGGTCACCACAAACGAGCTCCACCGCCGCTCCGACCCGCCACTGAATCTCTCCATAAATCGTCTCGCCGGATGAGAGGTAGTCCGAACTCACCTCCCTAAATATATAATATGTTCCATATTGATTGTTTCGTGTTTGGGTATGAAAATAATCAAACCCGACGTCGCCGGTCGAGTCCGGGCCGGAAAACCCACCTTATTCGAACACCGTTGTCTTTGTTTTGTTTTTAAAAAAAAAGGGTTGCTAGCCACTGTTGGGTTTGATTTAGAAAAGTAAGATTTGGATTTGATCAATGCAATTAGGATTTAAATATAAAGCATGCTTGGGCTTGATTAACGAAATTAGAAATTAAATATGCGTGATAACTTATAAAATTACTTGTTCTGTTAACGCATGACCTAGAATTTGGTTAATGGAAATAGGATTCAACTGTTTTTACGTGGTACAATTTTAAGAGGAAAGTTGCCAAGTGTGTGATAGTTTATGTAAGAGAAATGTTACTTCTATCACATGTTATAGTCTCTAAATTCATCAAGCAGAAAAGCATTATAATAGGTATTTATTTTTATCACTTGATTTGTTATTATTGCAAAAACTAATAGTTGTTGGCCTGTTAGCCTGTTTCGTAAAAATGTTGGACTGCGTGATATGTTGTTGTACTGATAGATTGGACGAATAGGTTTCCGGAGTTGGTTGCGATGTAGGGATTTATCACCTTTGACGTGAAAATAGGATTAATGGAAAAATGGAATAATGTGAAAGGTTGTGGGCTAAGCAGGACCTCAGGGGTAGCCTGAAAGGATCTCGTGTTATCGGGGGTAGCCTGGTAGGACCTTGAGGGCAGCCTGAAAGACCCAGTGTAGCTAGGGTGGCCAAGCAGGACCTCAGGGGTAGCCTGGCAGGGCCTCAGGTATTGAGGGTAGCCTAGCAGGACCTTGAGGGTAGCCTGATGGACCTAGAATTTTGAGAGTAGGACCGATAAAGTAGGTCAAGCGAAATTTTTAGTTCAGGGCTAGTAATTGAAATTGATCGTTTGTTGCTTAAATTGCCTTTTAATTTAATTGTATTGTACATGCCTTTGTTTGTAAGTTATGGGTTCGAGTGGGTTTTGGCTATTGAGCGTCATCGCTCACGGTACTATGTTGCCCTGGTGACTCGAACGCCAGGTACCCGAAGATGGAACAGAAGTGTCGTACGATTCGATCAAGTTCAATTCTATTGAGGAAGAAGCTGAAAAATTTGGTTTCCGTGCGCATAGTTGCTCTGATTAATTTAAGTCGACTTTATTTTGGAAGCTTCTTTGTTTATTTGGAAACTGTAATATTTTGATTTATTCGAAATGGTTGTAATATAATGACATATGCTTTTGAGATGGTGATGTAGTAAATTTGTGAATTTCTTTGGTGAAAATAATTTGTTTGAAAATATTTTTAATGTCTCCGAATTTTCGGGGCGTTACAGCCACTCACTGGTCAGAGGCAGTCTGGCGTGCGAGAGTGGCACTCCGGCGCGCGATGGAGTCAGTCTGGAGCGCGATGGTTGCGCCTTGGCGCACGATGGTTAGAGCCTTTTAACCAGAGTCTGGTTTACACATTTCTGTGTTCTGGGACAGGTCCAGAATGATCCCAGGGATACTCCAAAACAGCAGAAACACAAACTAACTACAAACCAGCAGTTTATACTTAGGACAACAGTAAACAGGTTATTACCATGCTTGTAGAGTGATCTATACGTAAATAATACACAAAAACAGCAAGACACCAATGCCCACGAGGACCATTGCGTGAGACTTGGCATAGTTGCGAGCGTGACTGGGTTCATCGCGCTCTGGTTCTTACCACAATGGTTTTGAAACCTTGCCAGCTTTAGGACCAGGACTGGTATTGATTACCAGCCTTGGCCCTGCCAGCCCCCCCTTAGGGATCATAATAGAAAGCAGAACAAAGGTAAGCTATGTTCTTGGAAACTTTGGGTTTTACTAAGCCTTTGAATCTCTTTTTTTTGGAACCCTTTGAAAGATGAAAAAAGGGGGGTGTTTATAGGGCAAGACCCTTCCATTAATGGAAACCCTCCATTAATGGAAACTATTCCATTAATAGAAACTATTCCATTAATGGAAGGTAAAACATGCCATTATTGGAAACTATTCCATTAATGGAAACGTTCTAGAAACCTTCCATTAATGGAAAGCTTCCAGAAACTTTCCAGAAGTGGAAACTTCTAGAAACCTTCCAGAAATGGAAAGTACAAGGGGTCGTTGCAAATTTAACCACAGCGCGCGCGGATCGTGGGCGCGCGCGTGCAGATCCAAATGGTCACGCGCTAGTCGATGGTGAATTAGGACCATTTGACCAACACCTCGCACTTTATCCCACCCGCACTAGTTTCAACCAACGCGTGCCAGTGGGTTTTCTGGCTTTTTGAAATGGCTTAGGCTAGGTTACAGGTTTTTCAAACACTCAAAGTGTAACAGCCCTGATTTTTGAAAGGTAAAAATTTCGTTAAAATTTGAATTTTCTTTGAATTACTTATTATTACTTTCAGTAAACCGTCATAAGTTAGATTATGGTCCATGGTTAGGTCTTGACTAAAAACCCTACTTGGCTGATTTAGTTAGTTTCTAACCAACTCGTTGGAGGAACCAAGCAACCAAACTAACCTAGTTACTAGATGAACCTTTTGAACCTCTTGAACCCTTTTGCCTTTACCCATTGGTCAATAGAAGTTAGGGTAATCTTTGTCCATTGGATAATAGGCCTTCCATTAAAGTATGTGGATTAGTACATGAATATAGTATTATATATGGTTTAAACACATTTGCAAGTACATTTATTATTTGTTTATTGGGTATTCTTCCACCCCCTATTGTCCATTGGTTAATAACCACAAGGGAAATTATTACCCATTGGATAATAGCACTACTCTTCCAACAAGGTACAAGGTTTTGTTTAAATATTCAAGATTTGGATTCCCATGTACTTTTATGCATTAAAATATTGGGGAATATCTAAACCCTAGATTTCTAAAGTACTTTATTGATTAAACTAGTACTTGTACTTACTCATTATTGTAAAGAAGAGAATCCTAGCCTTTTACTTAATTGGGGGACTTGGTACCACACCTATATTTAAATATAGGGCTTTTGTTCACATGCTTTAAAGGACATTTCGGATTATTTTAATATTAAAGTTCAATAGTTACTATTGTCCATTGGTCAATAAAAGTTAGGAGATTTATTATCCATTGGGTAATAGGGTTATTCTTTCAACTTAGTACATGCGTTTAATAAACAAGTCATTTTCTAAATCCCCATGTGATGAAGTACCAATATTTTATTATGGGACTTAAAAGTCTAGGATTCTCCTAGGTACCTTGTTATTATTTTAAATTGGGGTTTTGTACCCAATTAGATTAAATTAGTGGGGAGTTGATCTACCTAGAGTACATTAGTACACTAGTTTATTAGTTTAATCCAACATGTGCTTATTTATTTGTTTAGTAGGAAAATCTTAGTCCTTAAGTTTCTTTGATTCAAAGTACAAAAGTACCTATTATTTATTTGTCTTTCTTGCATTGTACATTATATATATATATATATATATGTAGTGTACTTGAGAGAGAGAGGGAGAGAGGGAGAGAGAGAGAGAGGGAGGGAGAGAGAGGCCGAGAGAGGCCGAGAGAGGAAAGAGAGAGAGAGGAGGAAAGAAAGAAGGGGATTTGGGTTGTACGATGCTTGATCTTCCATTTGTACTTCAAATCCTTGGGTAATATTCTTCCTAGCCAAGAATCTACCTCTCAATTGTCCTTTCCTTATTTGTTTAAAACCAAATCTTGTACAAACTATTCTTTCTTCCACAAAGCTTCCAAGAATCAAATCCTTGGTACAAACTAGCCATGCAAGCCTAGGATTGGCCTTTGTTCTTTCAAAGATTACATGACAAGTGTCAAAATTTGAAGTATGGAGAGAGAGGGGGGGCCGGTCATTGAGAGGAGGAGGGGAGTCTTGGTTTATAAATAGAAGTCATTCCAAGCTTCAAACTCACACCTTCAAGCTTTGCTCTTCCTTCTCTCTAGAAATTCTAAGAGTTCTTGGTTCAAAAAGTTCAAGAATTCTTCTTGTTCTTGAGTTCTTGAGCGATACTGTGGGCGAGCAAATGGGATTTTGCCCGAAGATGCTGCCGGTTCGCGGGAGCGCTTTTTAAGCTGGACGTCAAGCGCTCGCGAAAATACAGAGTCGCCACTTGGGTTTGAAGGTCCGACACCCAAGGAACCGTATTTCGAAGCACCTGCCGCGCTGTTTGATTTGAAAAAGTTAAGGAACCAGTCCGTCATAACCATATCTGGGTTCGGGAGCCAGGTTACGAGAGGGGAAGGGTTTTATGGCACCCCTCTCGCCCAATCCGGAGATCGGTCTCTACTTAGGCATTTGCGAAAGATGTTTGTTTGCGATTCTGTTTGATTAATCAGTTTTTAGCCAATTAGGGCGGGGAAACAGTTTAATGGGGATTAAAACTGTAACATGTTTGCAGGATGTGATAGATAGCATGGATGAGCAGTTAGTATAGGATGAGAACAGACTGCTGTGGGAGTTTAAACAAACTGGGGAGCCCCTGTTTTGGAGTGACGTGCGCAGGAAGAAACCAACATGCACTGAACAAGTCACTACATGTTGTTTACTCCTGCGCGCATAATTCCAAGACAAGCACGCGCCGGTGAGCTTAAAACCCACAGCTCTTATTCTCAAACCTTCTGGGCTCTGGAAGGACCAGTGCACACCCAGGACAAACCACGCAATTTATATAGCAGCATAATATACAGTTTAAAGGCTTAAGAGCCCTAGAAATTGACAAAACACCCCATAAACAGTGTGGGGACAGAATAACAGCCTAAATCTAAGTTACCCGTGCAAGGCCATTCACTGGTCAGAGGCAAACCATCGCGCGATGGAGTCACACTGTCGCGCGAGGGTGCGCCCTGGCGCGCGATGGTGCGCCCTTGCGCACTGTCGCGCGATGGACTGAGTCTGTCGCGCGATGGTGCGCCCTGGCGCAGGATGGTTGCGCCCTGGCGCGAACAGACCAGTGCTTGGTTCACATTTTCTGGGTTCTGGGATAGATCCAGAATGTTCCCAGTGGTACTCCAAAATAACAGAAACCCATATTGAAGTACAACTAGCATTTCTGACAAAGGAAAGCAGTAAATTGGTTTTTAATATGCTTGCAGTGATCTATACGTAAATAAAGCACAAAACAGCAAGACACCAATCCCCACGAGAACCGTCGCGCGATGATCGAAATCGTCGCGCGAGGGAATGGCTCTATCGCGCGCTGGTTCTTGCCATAACGGTTTTGAAACCTCGCCAGCTTTAGGACCAGAACTGGTATTGATTACCAGTCTTGGCCCTGCCAGCCCCCCTCAGAGGTCAGAACAGAAACAGAACAAAGGTAAGCTATACCTTTGGCTTCGGGTTTGAAAGAGTATTTGAGCTTTGAATTGAGGTTGAGGTTGTTTGCGGTGTTTTGAGTTGAAGAAGAACAAGCTATGCTCTTTATTGTGCTTAGGGTGTAAGCCTTTGAATGCCAATTTTTGTTAACCCTTTGAAAGAGAACAAATGGGGGGTATAAATAGGGAAAGGGGTGAATCTGGTTGGAAACAGAGGAGTTCAGGCAGTCCACGAGGCCTAGCTGAGGCTGCATTGGTGGCCAATTGTCCTCCTTCAGAAAGGTCGGTGGTAGGTTGGACCGTCGCGCGATGGTGTGAGACTGTCGCGCGATGGTGCGCCCTGGCGCACTGTCGCGCGATGGAGTGAAACCCTCGCGCGATGGTACGCCCGGGCGCGGGATAGTTGCGCCCTGGTGCGGACCAGCAAGGTTTTTGGTTTTTGAAGTGGCTTAGGCTAGGTTAGGTTCAAGGGTTTTGCAAACACTCAAAGCTCAAACACGCTATCATTCCCGGGGTGTTCTTGATCCATTTCATCATCGGGGAATCAAAAACCGTAAGTAAACTAATCCGGAAGCCCAGATTGGGGTGTCTACAGTAGCCCCTCTTTGACGGCACTTGAAGCACCATCGACTTGGTACAAGTAACGTCAAAGATTTCTAGACACCCCTCAAGGCAATCCAGAGCAAAGCATACTAGCAAAGTAGACAAGTAAACTTAAGGAACCTGATCGGTGGAATGGACTGGCTGTCCATTGCCGGGGATGGAAGTAGAAGTGGACGAGTGAATCGCCGCTTGTTGATCGAATTTGGACAGGACAGGCTGTCGATGCAGATGTGGACGGGACAGGCCGTCGTTGCTGGGGATCAAGCTATCCTCGGCACAAAGTATTCCAACAAACACGGGTAGGTCGTGTCAGGCAGGTTGAATTCCATCTGTTGGGAATCAGAGCCTATCTCCTTATCAAAGACCATCCGAGACAGAGCAATAAGCCTGCTGGAAGATGGGGGTGAAGCTAGACTGAAGTAGAGGTAGTTGTTTGGGGCAGGCCGAGGCGGACTCTCCTGGGGAACAACAAGTTGCGGATGGTGGACCATTGAACAAACCATCGGACGATAATCTGATCGTCGTTGTGGATTGTACAAATGATATGGCTAAATACCGTTGATGGTTTTGACAGGACCGGCTGTCGTGGATGCAGACAGAGAGATCAATGAGCTGAGTGATCAAACCGCTGAGGAATTTGACAGGATGGGAGGATCATCAGTATAAATGATCGAGCCAAGTCTGGATGGGAGGATCATCAGTATAAATGACCAAGCCGTTGTAGACAGGATGGGACAATCATCAGTATAAATGATCGAACCGTTGAAGTCTGGAGGGGAAGATCATCAGTATAAATGACCGAACCGTTGAAGACAGGATGGGACAATCATCAGTATAAATGATTGAGCCGTTGAAGTCTGGATGGGAGGATCATCAGTATAAATGACCGAACCGTTGAAGACAGGATGGGACAATCATCAGTATAAATGATTGAGCCGTTGAAGTCTGGATGGGAGGATCATCAGTATAAATGACCGAACCGTTGAAGACAGGATGGGACAATCATCAGTAAAAATGATTGAGCCGTTGAGAAATGGACAGGACCGGCTGTCGTTGATTGAGATGGGCAGATCAGTGTGCAGAATGATCGAGCCGTTGAGAAATTGACAGGACCGGCTGTCGTTGATTCGAGACGGGCAGATCATGCTTCAGGATGAATATGCCGATGTGGATTGAGTTGATTTTTGATCCCCCAAAGTGCATTCTAAGTGCCAACAGAGTAGGACAGAGAGGTTGTGTGCTTGACGGTTGTCATGGCAAATGAGATAAGGAAAGTGGCATGTGGCATTCCCCCATACTTGCACTATCCCAAAAAGTGATTCCGGCATAGAATTTTCCTGCTTTAAACATTTGATATACAATATGCAATGATATGTATGCACAAATTGAAAATGCAGACACAAGCTAAGGGCGGCTCCTAGAAGCACAACGATGCCTAAGGACTACCACTGAGCCCCAGTACTTTATTGTCTTTTGCTTCTGAGATGCGCATCCAGATAGAGAGACGCTTGAGCGGGCCGGCGTGCCCAGTTGACATTTAGAAGCGGTGTGGCATTGGGCCTGCATGCCCCTTCTTCGATGCTTGGGTGGATAAGCCCCAGAGATATGCTTTGCTTGGCCTTAGGCGGATGTGCCCTTGCCGTTCACGAGATTTCCACAGCTTGTGAATTGTAGATGCAAGAGTAGCAATGTAAAAATTGCATTTTTCCAGTTTATTGACATATAAATCATGCGCTAATATCTCATTTGCATTGACAAGCGAACTGAGTCGACACAGACACACATATATGTACAGACATGCCTAGCTCGAACGAAAAGGGGGAAATAGCCCCAGGGAACAATGCGAACCCTTAGACACATGGAATACAATGAAATTTTGGGCATTAGAGTGCCAAAACTCATAATAGTCCCTTAGGCAGGTGAAACTGACACTTGTAAGGTCAAACATATGTACGGTGACCTGGATGAACAAATAGAACGGAGAAAAGCATCTCGTCATGACAATGGATTGAAATCTAGAAAAATGCCACAAAGACGGACATAAGACGCAAATGATGACACATATAGGCCCGGACTGAAACCGACACCCCCGTGCAGTCACATTACGTCTACACGGCATGACCAAACTTGGCAAAAGCCCCTTGAACAGGACTCGAAGGCAGTAGCTGACTGCTATCGATTGCTGTACGAATTGAAAAAGTGCGCGCAGAGTTGAGACCAACGCACATAACTACGAATCAAGTGCGCGTGAACCTCAAACTAGCGCACATGACTGCAAAGCTACTGCAACTGCTCACATCAGACTTCGCTGAACTTAGAATAAACTGTGAGCCGTTAGGCCTCGCTAGCATTTCATTCTGTTTTTGATGCTTAAATTCTTTTAAGGCTTTATGCTCAGCTTTGAAATTGAATTAGTAGTTTGTAATAAAACTGAAAGACAAAAGGTTTTCCCCCTTTCAGACGCCTCCCGTGCAGCTTGATCTTCGATCCTCTTCGACCTTTGACGTGTACCAAATGTCAACCATGGATCCAATTGATAGATTGTGGCCGAGTCTCAAGGAGAGACTGCCTACGTATCCCAAGCTAGGGAATCAGGTCAAAACGTAGTTCAGGCTAAGGTTTACTCGAGTATTTTACCTCACCTTTTATGCTCTAACTTTTGCCTAGAACCGCCCATTCAGGATTTCGGTCTAGCGAGCTTTCAAACATCGCCTTTACTTTTGCCTATACCTCCTTCATCGGTTCTCGGTCTAGCAGGCTGCTCTAACTTTTGCTTGGAACTGCCCACCCTCGGGGTTTTCAGCCCAACGAGCTTCTCTCAGGGAAAAGGCTTTTTGAATTGATCCATGCCTGACCAAGGTATTTAAATTTATTGCCGTTGAGGTCAAAGAAATGGCTGCACCCCCAGATGAAATGGATGCAAGGTCCAAAGTGCTTCAGTTGACATGCCTCGCTCCAAGCCAATTTTGAACTTTCCAATCTGTGCTTGGCGGAACACTGTTCCTGCAAATTTGAGGATGGTATGAGGCGCTGGACCTTTTGAGCTTTGCTTTGCATGGTTTGGCACCCGGTAACAAAGGGATTCGATATTTCTTTTAGATCAACACCAAGCGTGTCTTTTGAGACCATGCCAAGTCATTGATGAATTCTTCGAACCTGTCTGACCGGGCACAATGCTCCTCTAGGGGTGGTGTTGAACCAATTTGAACCATTTGGAGGTCTACTTCATCTTTCAAGTTTATTTGAAAACTACCATTTCAATTAATAGGCTGAGCATGCCTTTCGTCTTCCCTTTCGGCGAGGGAACACATTTCCTTGGGGATGATCCCATCGAAATCTATCCCTTCATCGTTAGGGTCGACGCAATTTATTCAAAAACCAGCGAAGTACTTAGAAGCAAGATCATGCATAAAGAAAGCCCCTCGGGGTTGCCAAGTACAGCAGACTCAAAACTTGAAACGAAAGCTACGACGTGGAGGGCCAAGAGGCACAAACTCCGACTCAGAGCTAGACTTAGACAAACGCAAACGACTCTGTGTCAGACTCAGACAAAACGCCAATGCAAACTAGACGCGGCTTGAAAATGCAATTTTAACAGCTACCCTTAGCTTCCACAAAAAGAGATGGGATCAAATGGATGTCTGGCCCAAGCAACAGCACTTCGGCTTCCTTAGCTTCTTCGACCAAACCTACTCAGTGCTCCTTTGAACAATGGACCTCAGCCGGTCAGTCTCCTCCTTTGCAAGCCCCTCATTACTGTCAATCCAGGTGTCGGCAGAGAAAACCTCAATTGCCCAACCTGCAGCCATCATGTTAACCTCCGGTTCAGACGGGATGGATACGATGGGTTTGGGTTGATTTGCTGGGACGATGTAGTGGCTAGGGTTGAATATGGTGGAGCTCGAGTTGATTTGAGTGGAGGTGATAGATATCTGACCAACCAGAGGGTCAGAGTCGTGTTGAGGCAAGGAGTTGTAAATGACGTTAGGCTTTGGTGGAACATGAACCGTGCCATTGTCAATGAGATCTTGAATCTCATGTCGAAGACGATAGCATGCGTCAGTGAGATGGCCAGGCATTTGGTGGAAGGCACAAAAGAGGTGAGGCTTGTAACCAGAAGGCAGGACTTTTGGCGGAGAAGTTGGGGTCAAGGGTTTGAGATGCCCAGATTTGACAAGTTTTTCCATCACTGCGGACAGAGGTGCCTCGAAGGCAGAGAAACTCCGAGGTTGGGTTCGGGCCCGGTAGCTTTGGGCGTTTTGAACCTGATTGACATCGGCAGCGCGATTAGAGTCGAAAGCTGGAGCATCGCTCCCACTTGTAGCTGTATTGGAGTAGTTGCTGTTACCAAACAGTGTGCTACTGTTTCCAGAGTAAGCCCTCGGCTTAGCTTTCTGTGAGGAGGACTCTCCCCTTGGCAGAATTCCACTATGCAGTGCATCTTCAATGGCCAGGCCAGATTCGAAGAAGGTTTCAAAGTTAGCAGACGCTTGAACAAGAACCAGGTGCCTGGCATAATCTGGCTGGAGATTGCGGGAGATGATGCGGAGTTGATCCCTCTCGCTCGGGCGATCAGTCATCAATGCGGCTTTGGCTCTCCACCTCTTAACAAAATCCGCAAAGGACTCATTTGCTTCCATTCTGGTGGACTCCAACTCACGAGTAGTCATCTTGAGCTGAGAGTTATAATTGTACTGTGAGACAAAGGCAGCCCCTATGTCTTCCCAAGTTCTTCTTTTGGAGATGTCAAGCGACATGAACCAATGGAAGGCAGGCCCAGAGAGAGTCTGAGGAAAAAGCTGAGACATGGCCTCACTTTCTACACCCAGCAGCTTCATTGCAGCATGGTAGCCAAAGAGATGAGTCTTGGGATCACTACTTCCGTCGAACTTAACCAAGTCAGGCATCTTGAATTTGTCAGGAAGCCTAGCATTAGGGTACAAGCAAAGACGATCTAGATCAATTCCTCCCGCGCTGATCTTCTCGGATTTTGAAATAGCTTCTTCTAGCTTAGCCATCTTGACCATGAGAGCAGCTATGTCAGGGTTTTGAACCAGCGTAACAACAGCGGGGTTTGGATTTGGAGCAGGCACACGAGCCTCTCTAGGGTTGGGCTGAACAATGAGACGCCCTGCATGGTTTGGATCCTCGATAAAGACAGGTTCTGCATGAACATCCTCATCGTCCTCGTCCTCTTCTTCAGCTGCTGGTGGAAGACGAGTGTTGATAAGGTCATTCAGGCGAGTGATGGAGGCATCAGTCTGGGTGGCTCTCTGTTGCATAGCAGTGATACTGTTCTGGAGGTTCATGAGCATGGTTTCCAGAGTGAGCGGTTGCGGCTGATCTGCCATCGCAGGTTTTTCAATGGAGCTTGATGAAGAAGCTGAAGATGGAGAAGCCGGCGGCGTGGCTTCTTGCAAAATCGATGGCGAACCTAACTGTAGTGTGGCCAACAGTGAACCTGGAGAAGCCTCCGTTGCGACTGACAGGGAATCTAGCCTGACAAGCCTTTGAACCGGATGCTGAAGACGTTCCCAAGTAGGTTTGGCTCTTCCTTTCGGTACTCTCTTGTTCGGTGCAATGGTTCCAAGCTAGACAGTAAAGTAATTGAAAGCTCAGTGGCGTTCCTGCAGCAATTAGAATGCAATGTACATGTTGACATCGTCGGTGTCCTCCTAGACTCTACAACTACAAACAAGTCTGTCTTATGATGTTTGACGCTGCCAAAATCCTCGGAAATCTTTTCGAGGGTGTATCCTTTGAATAGATCGACTAATACTAAGAGATGTCAAAATAGTCTAAGCCTTTGACTATTCCGTTCTCGAAATTTCAACTTTAGACTTGGAACAACTCGGTATAGATGACGCAGCACCTCAACTTTGAACGCCGCGGTGTATAGTGACTTCGCACTTCAACCTGGGTAGCGCCAGTGACACGGCATCCATACTTTGTGGTTCCTTATTTTCAGTTGAAACTCCAATCAGGCATGAGCCAAGAGCTTAAAAAGGTTTGATTTCTCAAAGTCTCGCTGATCTAAGGACTTTGAAAATTAGCAACATGCACCATTGAGATGCATGACTCTTCATCGGGTCATAGCAGCGTCCTAATAAGCATAAGACAGACTCGAAAGAGAGACAACCTAGAAGCCGCCCTAAACATGCTCCTACGCAAAACGGTATGTATGTACAAAAACGGAAACGAGTTTGCATCACGAATTTCAGACGTTGCCAGAATCCTCAGAATTCTTTTCGGCCATGTGTCTTTGAGTAGATCGTCAGATCCTAAAAGATATCAAAATAGACTAAATCTTCGACTAGTCCCATTTGAAGGTTCAACTTTGAATTTGGAACAACTTAGTGGTGATGACATGGCACCTTAACTTTGAACACGGCGGTGTATAGTGACTTCGCACTTCAACCTGGGTGGCACCAGTGACACGGCATCACTACTTTTGTTGTTCCATATTTTCGGTTGAATTCTTCACCGGGCATGAGCCAAGGATGTAATAAATTTTGATTTCTCAAAGTCTCATTGAACTAAGGACTTTGCGATTGATAACGAACATTCAACAGAATGAACGACTCCTCATCGGGTCCAACAACGTCTTAGACTGCGCAAGACAAACTCGAAAGAAAGAACCACTCTAAGCATGCTCCTATGTATGTACAGTACATGCGATAGGGAAAGCAGTAACACGTAGATAGTATGGGGGTTAGATGCAAGTAATCTTACCCTGTGGGTACCTGCCCTAGTTTGGAGAGTTCTAGTGCTTTATATATGCAAAGGCTGGTTTTGGCTTGTAACAGGTTCCTCGGACTAGAGCCAAGATATACCTCCCGCTGCCCGCGTAACCGCAGAGCAACAGTCAAACGGTAGAATGACCCATCATCGTCGAAGGTTGTTAGTCATTCAGGGTCCCCGGGCTCCGGTAAACCGTGCCGGATTGCCAAAACGATCCAACGAGGCTTATCCCACATCGATGCAAATGAGAATGCTAAAAAGTCTGATTAATGAAATAGAATCACAAATTCGCAAATGCCTTTTCAAATTTGGCTCTCTTTATTGATCAATACTTAGAAGAAACTACACGAGAGAACAATCGGAAAAGCCCCAGATTAGATGGCCGGACACGAGGTCCTGTTAAATCACCAATCCTTTCTTCGGCAGCGCGAAGCTCACCGTTTTGACAGGCTTTTATGGGATTGTTCCCAAGCGTATTAACTTCTAAGTATAGACTAATATTGATTCGGTCCCCAGCAGAGTCGCCACTGTGGGCAATGCGATTTTGCCCGAAGATGCTGCCGGTTCGCGGGAGCGCTTTTTAAGCTGGACGTCAAGCGCTCGCGAAAATACAGAGTCGCCACTTGGGTTTGAAGGTCCGACACCCAAGGAACCGTATTTCGAAGCACCTGCCGCGCTGTTTGATTTGAAAAAGTTAAGGAACCAGTCCGTCATAACCATATCTGGGTTCGGGAGCCAGGTTACGAGAGGGGAAGGGTTTTATGGCACCCCTCTCGCCCAATCCGGAGATCGGTCTCTACTTAGGCATTTGCGAAAGATGTTTGTTTGCGATTCTGTTTGATTAATCAGTTTTTAGCCAATTAGGGCGGGGAAACAGTTTAATGGGGATTAAAACTGTAACATGTTTGCAGGATGTGATAGATAGCATGGATGAGCAGTTAGTATAGGATGAGAACAGACTGCTGTGGGAGTTTAAACAAACTGGGGAGCCCCTGTTTTGGAGTGACGTGCGCAGGAAGAAACCAACATGCACTGAACAAGTCACTACATGTTGTTTACTCCTGCGCGCATAATTCCAAGACAAGCACGCGCCGGTGAGCTTAAAACCCACAGCTCTTATTCTCAAACCTTCTGGGCTCTGGAAGGACCAGTGCACACCCAGGACAAACCACGCAATTTATATAGCAGCATAATATACAGTTTAAAGGCTTAAGAGCCCTAGAAATTGACAAAACACCCCATAAACAGTGTGGGGACAGAATAACAGCCTAAATCTAAGTTACCCGTGCAAGGCCATTCACTGGTCAGAGGCAAACCATCGCGCGATGGAGTCACACTGTGGCGCGAGGGTGCGCCCTGGCGCGCGATGGTGCGCCCTGGCGCACTGTCGCGCGATGGACTGAGTCTGTCGCGCGATGGTGCGCCCTGGCGCAGGATGGTTGCGCCCTGGCGCGAACAGACCAGTGCTTGGTTCACATTTTCTGGGTTCTGGGATAGATCCAGAATGTTCCCAGTGGTACTCCAAAATAACAGAAACCCATATTGAAGTACAACTAGCATTTCTGACAAAGGAAAGCAGTAAATTGGTTTTTAATATGCTTGCAGTGATCTATACGTAAATAAAGCACAAAACAGCAAGACACCAATCCCCACGAGAACCGTCGCGCGATGATCGAAATCGTCGCGCGAGGGAATGGCTCTATCGCGCGCTGGTTCTTGCCATAACGGTTTTGAAACCTCGCCAGCTTTAGGACCAGAACTGGTATTGATTACCAGTCTTGGCCCTGCCAGCCCCCCTCAGAGGTCAGAACAGAAACAGAACAAAGGTAAGCTATACCTTTGGCTTCGGGTTTGAAAGAGTATTTGAGCTTTGAATTGAGGTTGAGGTTGTTTGCGGTGTTTTGAGTTGAAGAAGAACAAGCTATGCTCTTTATTGTGCTTAGGGTGTAAGCCTTTGAATGCCAAGTTTTGTTAACCCTTTGAAAGAGAACAAATGGGGGGTATAAATAGGGAAAGGGGTGAATCTGGTTGGAAACAGAGGAGTTCAGGCAGTCCACGAGGCCTAGCTGAGGCTGCATTGGTGGCCAATTGTCCTCCTTCAGAAAGGTCGGTGGTAGGTTGGACCGTCGCGCGATGGTGTGAGACTGTCGCGCGATGGTGCGCCCTGGCGCACTGTCGCGCGATGGAGTGAAACCCTCGCGCGATGGTGCGCCCGGGCGCGGGATAGTTGCGCCCTGGCGCGGACCAGCAAGGTTTTTGGTTTTTGAAGTGGCTTAGGCTAGGTTAGGTTCAAGGGTTTTGCAAACACTCAAAGCTCAAACACGCTATCATTCCCGGGGTGTTCTTGATCCATTTCATCATCGGGGAATCAAAAATCGTAAGTAAACTAATCCGGAAGCCCAGATTGGGGTGTCTACAGATACCACCAAACCACTTCCAAAACCACCTCTAGATCTTTAAAAGTAGCTTAGTTTAGTTAGTAAGTTGTTTCTAGGTAGAGAAAAGATCATCTCTCTTCCTTTCGAAGCAATCCGGAGCCGTTACGCCGCCGAAACTCAAAACAGACGACCGATTCTCCGTAGCCGACCACCGCCAAGAAGAACAGTAGTTTACCCTTACACTCCAACTCTAAGTATTGTATTAAATCCTATGTTGGAAAATAGAATGTCCTAAAATAGTAACTTTGATCATTTCTTTCAAAAGTAGATAAGGTTATCTTTTATTAAATGTTGGATATGCATGGTTTATGTTCATGATGTTTCAAGCATGCTATGTAGTCTAGAGTTGGATGATCTTGTTAGATTCATTTTGAGTTGTTGATAAATGCTTATTTATGTGGAAAGTCCTACACCGCGGAGTCTATGCATGATGACGAGACACGAGAACCGAGAAAGTAGAAACATGACACCTAGGGTGTGGTTAACGAGGAAGAAATGTGTTTTCCGAGGGAGGAAATATTTTAGAAACTACATAATGACCATTTCAAGGGTATTATGTGAGTTGTGTGAATGTGTGTGCCAATGGGAACCCGGCATGGCGGAACCATTGTGAGGATACTCGGAACCATTGGGTGTGTAGCTAGGTTATTCGTGGAGAGGAGCCATAGCAAATGTGTGCCAATGGAAACCCGGCGCGGCGGAACCGAGGTTGGGTGTGTTAAACAAAAGATTTTGGAAAAGTTGACTTGTATATGAAAATGAAGACACGGTCTACGACGAGTTGCGTAGGAGGAACTCGGAGAATCTTGGACACCAACGATAGCTATATAACGATTGTGGATATATTATTGTTATTGCCTTTTATAGCTGTTTATACACGTATCATGTGGAAATCGATGTTTTATTATAACCTATTGTTTGTAAGTTAAGATAGGTGGGTAAGGATTTTACTATTGAGCCTTTGTAGCTCACGGTATTACCTTTTGGTGACCCTGGCATATTATATGGGTGGCGACGCCGGTATAATATGTCAGATCTGATAGATGAATAGGGCGAACCTTCACCTTGGAGGCGTTCGGAGCCGAAGAACTCGCTAGGATGGAAGAACAAGAGGAGCAGTAGTTAGGAACCCCTAGCTTCCTATTTTATGTTTAAAATACTCTTACGAAAGTTATATTGTAATAATGAGCAGTGATTCTCTTTAATTTCTGTAATAAATTATCCTTTAACGTACCTAAAATTAGGGGCGTTACACAAAGCTCAAACACTCGACATTCTTGAGGTGTCCTTGATCCGTTTCATCTTCGGGAAATAAGAAACCGTAAGTAAGCTAATCTAGAAGCCCAGATTGGGGTGTCTACATCTGGGCTGTAGTAGGAGTGCTAGAGGTGCTAGCCATCTTCTTTTGAGGTGCGGGTCGTACACTCTTTCTTCTTAGAGCCGCCCTAGCTTGTGCCTGCATTGTCAATTTATTCAAACATTATAGTGCATAAATTGTGCATATTGTATATATTAAATGCTGAAAACAGGAATCAAGAGCATATGTATTGTGTATCAAAGTCGAGCTTATCAAGTATTAGAAGCAGAATTGAACAAGTTTCTGGGGTTATACCTGAGGTCTTGTCTGTACAGATGCAGGAGCTGGGGTCACCGATGGATGCTTCAACCGAAGAGGAGTTCCACTTGCTATTTTGTGAAATTCCTTCTCCATTGCAAGCATCAAGCGAACAGCCTCCTCCGCCCACTCGATCTGTTGGTACATGAGAGACATTTTTTGGAAAAGTTCAGAATACAGTTCAAATATTGTACAAAGGAGAGGAACAAATTGGAACCATGTCTTACCGGTCTTGTGACCCGAGCAGGCTCAGTCCTTGCTGGCTCGAACTCAATTATGGCGGCCTCTCCCTGTGTGTCACGCACTGCCAAAGTCAAAGAAAGTAGAGGCAGACCAATCGCCGCTGCGTAGCTAGACCTCTCCCTTGAGTGAGCCATCCCGTCTCTCGACCTTAAGCTCTAACCTCGCCTCTTTAGGCCCACTTCCAAATCCTCACTTGCAATGGCCTGGTGTGTCATCACCCCAAGTGGTCCCGCCAAGTGTTGCCTGTGATAGATGGCGTAGTCGCGTCTAGCCTCAAAAAGGCTGAAAGGTCTGCCGAAACAGTAAACCGCTACAACTCAGCCAGTGTGTACCTGCTTGTGTGCGAAGCATGAGGCGGTAGTGGTCCAGGGACCTAGAATACAGACAAACTAAGTGACTATCGCGTCACCCGGTTGCCCAAGTACCACTGCAACCATAAGCTGACTCCAATAGCATTTGACTTGTTATCACTACTTTGCTCCTAGCCACATACTTCAGATGAGGCGCCACACAGCCCCACGGGTTCCACTCCACCTGCTACACAGTCAAAAGGCCAAAACAAAGGATATCAGCGACAACATTAAAGCATTTCAGGCAAAAGTCAACTAGTGGAATTCTTGTTTACCTGAGTGCTCGACATCTCGTCGAGGTAGACTCTAAAATCGAGAAGGCTCCCTTTGGACTTTTTCTTGCCCCCAAATCATCGCACGTGGGAGAGTCCTCATGTCCGGACACTTGTTCTCCAGAGGGTACATTTTTAGCACCTCATAAGCCCACAACTGCAAGGTTTTCAAACAAGCAAAGCATCAGAATACAGCCTATACAATTCAAAAGTGCAAGTATGAGTTGAGATTGAACTACAGAGTTAGGATTTGTACCTCCCACACTCTCCAGTAGCCAGCAACTACCTTCTTGTATTGTGTGAACTCCCCCATGAAGCCGTAGCATGCCCCTAAAGCTGCCCTTCCCCAGTCGTACCGAGAGGCCGTGCGTAGGTCACGAAGGGTCGGCAAGTAGGACAAGTGTACCATGGCGCTTGTTTGGGTATAGCGTAGCCCCCAACAAGTACAACAGATAGGCTCTCACCTATCTGCTCCTCCTGCTGCTTCGGTGGTCGAGATCTTCTTTAGATAGTCTTTGAACTACTCGTACCTGACTATCTCTTCTCCCCGTTCAGGCACTTGTCTTAAGAACCACTTCAGTGTCGCTTCATCCTTATGTGTTTATACGTTGATTAAGTGTAGATCGTACCTTGGTTCGTTGGTTGTTTTGTTGTATTTGCTTTTGAGTTTTCTGCACAAAATCACCATTCATAATGTCCCCGTAACGATACGATTTCTTGCGTATCGATAGGCTGAAAGGATCTGCATTCCAGTAGCTTCCGAAATCTGTCGTAATGTTCCCGTATTGATAAGATTATTTGCATATCGATACTCCAAACTCCGCCGTATCGATATGGTTATTTGCGTATAGATACTCCTTGGCTTTCTAGGCAGTTTTGCCCATGTTGCTCCTATCGACCGTTTTGACTCCCGATCACTTCTAAACCCTTTTGGACACCTCCTAAACTATCTCAAGTGGTGCTAATACGGAGACTTAAAGGGTTTCATAACACAAGTGGTGCATTTGTGATGACGTTGGTATAACGTAGGATGTTCTATCTAAGAATGTGTTTATGGGGGAGTCTTACTTTGCGTGTTGTATGAGAAAATAGTTGATTTTGGGTCGGAAGTTGGGATAGGAAGTCCTGTAACGCAAGTGGTGGTAATACGGAGACTTAAAGGGTTTCATAACACAAGTGGTGGTGCCGTTGTTGAAATTTTGGGTTAGTGAGTCAAGTTGGGATTATTTGAGGGGTTAGTGTCATATAGTTTATGCATTTAATTTCGATAAGGGCTCATTTACAAATTGATTGATTATCGTCTACCAAGCTGTATTTCCTTATCCTCTCTTGTTTGCACTTGTCATCATACTTACATATAAGATTGGTAAAGATTTTCCTATAGGGCAAGTGTAGCTCAACAAAATCCTTCTTTTCAGGTTCGAATGTCGGGCAATAGACTGCATGCAATGGTGTGTTTGGACATGGAGATTTTGGAAGCTAATTTCTTTTAGTTGCAAATTCATCGTTGTAATAGACTTGCTTATGGCAAAAGATGGCTTTGTAACTAATTTTGCTCTTGAATTATCTTTTGACTGAAGTTTGTAACATTCTAAACCTGTCGTATTTGTATCTAAGCTAGTTTGGGCCATAGTGCCAAAGTTGTATTTCTCTAAGCGTGGGGACTTGTTTGTAAATTAAACAGGTGGGAAACTCTTTTGGGTAGTATGTATCATGATACGCGAGGTTCTTTATTTAAAATGTATTATTTATTTATGTTGAAAATCGAGGGCATGATACCGTGGGTATTGGTTAACCTCATGTTCCGCGGGTTCAATTTGGGTACGTAAAAGTTGTACCTAGTCAAATTTTTTTTTAAAAAATACTACAATTTTATACTACGATCAAATGTTGAAGAATAATTTTCTTTTGCATAGGTGTACTAGACATTAATGTAGTATTGTATCTATGATTGAATTATAAATAAGTGTGATCTTGTTTATTTGGTCTACTTGACCCGATCTGTTGTCTTGTGGATATACTTTATATACATTGTCTAATTTATACTAAGTATTTTACGTAATATTTTATATTAGAGGTAAGATATTCTTCCTAGCATTTAGCTCAGTTAAATGCTAAATGCCCACTAGAGTTGTCGCTGCTACCACCCGCCACAATGGTAACAACAATGGTAATGGTAACAGTAACGATGAGCCACATGTGCATCGCATTCGTTTATATATATCTGCTGAATGTGTATCGTCGTTGGAATTACAGATCGAGCATTTAGAGTGGTTGTTTGGTGTAGCTTCGACTTTCGGTAGGCACGTGTCTGTTGTACTAGTTTGTAGATCATGTGAAATAGAGACATTGGGGGTGCAGTTAACTTGTAGTCTTTGAGTCAACAAGATCGTTGATTTTGACTTGATTTTGGGCATGGATTGGCTATCTTCTCATCGTATGGTAATCAATTGCTACAAGAAGGAAGTAATTGCTCATTCTCCTGAGAGAACATGTTTCAAGTTTAAGGGGGATAAAAAAGATTCTCTATCCATTCATCGGCGGTTGAAATGGCACAACAACTTATCCGGGTGGCTAGCAAGTCTTACCTCGTGTTGTATGTGAGTACAACGACGTATTTCCTGATGATCTGCCAGAACTTGAAGACTTCATTCTGTAATAAATCCTCAGGTTTAACTATCTAGCACTTCCTTTGTAACTAATCTCTATCCCTATAGGGATCAAATGATGAATTTCAATTGTACCCACTAGTAGGGAAATAGAGAAGTTTGACCTACCCACCTACACGAGGGGGATCCCTCTATACGTTACATCTACTTATTTACGAATATTGACTGCTAACTAATCTCATTTAATAGCTATTCCATTTTGAGCAAGAGGACTGTAGATAAATTGACACAAGAAGATAGTCCAAACCACCTAATGAAACCCAGTTAACAAAAGCGGGAGAATCTTCCTTACATGCCTAGCCTAGGATAATGATGCCTAGGATATTTGATCCATTATATTAAAGGTCTGAGAACAAAAAGGGAAAAGGGCAAGGGTAGACAAAGAGAAGTGCCTAAACAGGTGAGTGAGTATTGCAAGCGATTTCACCCCAGAGACAATGAGTTCGAGCATTTTCAACACGAATCAAGGGCTGAAGAGAAAAATAGGAAGGGGGATGCTCGTCCTTACCTTAGTAGACCTCTTTTGACTAGCATCAATGGCTATATCACAGATTTCATACAATTAAAACTAGACTGGGTTGCACGTCCTGCTTGAGAAGGTACCTACAAATAGACTCCTAGTTTCTATGAAATTGAACATACAGCTTGCCTCCTTATAGTGAATTGAATTTTACACTTGAGTTGCAGCCAGGGACCAATCCCATCTCTATGGCCCCACATCGAATGACACCAGCTGAACTTCGTGAGTTGAAGACACAGTTGGAGGACCTGCAGGATAAGGGATTTATTCAACCCAACACTTTCCCTTAGGGAGCACCTGTCTTATTTGTCAAGAAGGACGGGATTATGTGTTTATGTATCGACTATAGGCAGCTCAATAAGGTGACGATCAAGAATCGTTATCCTCTTCCAAGAATTGATGATCTGATCAATCAACTACGGGGATTTCGATGTTTTTTGAAGATTGATTAACAGTCTGGTTATCATCAGCTTCGCATTAAGGATGAGGATGTACCAAAGACTACTTTTTGGACCCGCTATGGTCATTTTGAGTTTGTTGTGATGCATTTTGGTTTGACCAATGCTCATGGTGTTTTCATGTGTTTGATGAACAAAATCTTTCAATCATACTTAGATCAGTTTTTGGTAGTGTTCATCATTGACATTTTGATTTACTCACCATCAAAGGAGGAACACGAGAAGCATCTGAGGATTGCTCTAAAAGTCCTAAGAGATAATCAGTTATACGGCAAGGCCAGTAAATGTGAGTTTTGGTTGAAAGAAGTTATGTTTCTTGGACATGTGGTGTCAGACCAAGGAATTGTTGTAGATTCCTGCGAGGTAGATGCAGTCTTGGACCGGAAACAACTGAAGACAGTATTTGAAATTCGGAACTTCCTTGGACTAACTAGTTACTATCAGAGGTTCATTCGAGACCTTTCAAAATTTGGACGACCAATGGCCCGACTGACGCAAAAAGGTGTTAAGTTTGAATGGGATGAAGCCTGACAGCAATCTTTTCAGGAATTAAGACAAAATTGACCACAACTCCTAATATTGATCATCCCAGAATGAGACGTGGGGTATACTGTGATGCATCTAAGGAAGGATTAGGGGGTGTGCTAATGCAAAATAGAAAAGTTGTCGCGTATGCCTCTAGACAATTAAAGCCACATGAGAAAAACTACCCAACCCATGATTTGGAGTTAGCGGCAGTTGTCTATGTTTTGAAGTCATGACGTTATTATTTGTATGGGGAGAACTTTGAGGTCTTCACTGATCATAAAAGCTTGATGTATCTGTTCACTCAGAAGGATCTGAATATGAGACAGAGAACATGGGTGGAATACCTAGAGGACTATCATTTTACTTTGTTCTAGCATCCGAGGAAAGCCAACGTTGTAGCAGATGCACTAAGTCAAAAACCGAGAGAATTGGTAACCTCTCTAGCTGCATGAGAATGGAAAATGATGGAGGCTCTCAATGAATTTCATCTTCAGCCAACTTGGACTAGCAAGGGAGCTTCACTATTTGCATTGGTGGCTACACCAACTCTACGTCAAGAGATACTGAAGTACAAACATTTGACTAAGAGGTTGATTTCTTTAAGTATCATTTAACTGCAGGAGAAACACCAATTGGGTGGGCATTATACAATGGCGAAAGTCTAAGGTTTCTAGGAAGAGTTTTCGTGCTAGATCTTGGTACTCTTCGGGAGTCTGTTTTAAAAGGAGTTCCATAAGTCAAGTTTCATTGTTCATCCAGGGGCCAATAAAATGTACCAGGATCTTAAGCAACAGTACTAGTGGAGTGGGATGAAGCCTGATGTTTCTAGATTTGTGGCAACTTGTCTTACATATCATCAAGTCAAGGCTAAGCATCACGACCAGGGGATCCCTTCAACCTCTACCCATTCCAGGTTGGAAGTGGAAACAAGTTACTATGGACTTCATGATTGGACTTCCAACGTCTGTTAAGAGGAATATATGACGCCATCTGGGTCATTGTGGATCGTTTAACGAAGAGTGCTCATTTTCTACAAGTTCAGATTTCAGATACGAATGGAGTCTTACAGCTACCACTATCAATGAGATTGTTCATCTGCATGGAGTTCCGGTATCTATTGTGTCAGACTGTGATCCTCGATTTACTCTTCAGTTTTGGTAAGCTTGCAAACCGCCTTAGGTACGAATCTTTGCTTCAGCACTGCATTTCATCCATAGACCGACGGGCAGTTTGAATGGACGATCCAAATGTTGGAGGATATGCTTAGAGCTTGTGTGTTGGTCTTCAAAGGGAGTTGGGAACGTCATTTGCCATTAGTGGAGTTCGCGTAGAACAACAGTTTCCAAGCAAGCTTTGGAATGGCGCCTTATGAAGCATTATATGGAAGACCTTGCCAATCTCCAGTTTGTTGGACAAATGTCGGAGAGATCAGTTTGTTGGGACTGGATCTTGTATGTGTGAAAACAAAGAAAGTGCAACTGATCAAGCAGCGATTAGAAACTGCACAGAATAGGCAGAAGAGCTAGGCAGATAGGAGGACAATGCCATTGGCTTTCGGCGTCGGTGATCATTTCCCAAAGATTCAACCTCGTAGGGGGATTATCATATTCAGAAAGAAAGGTAAGTTATGATCACCACGGTATATGGGGAAGTTGCTTATCATTTGGTTCTATCACCTCAGATTTCTTGAGACCACAATGTTTTCCACGTGTCTATGCTAAGTAAGTACATGGCACGGCTGGAACATATTCTAGATTTGGAGGAGATCACGTTAGATGATGGAGCGACTTACGAAGAACAAGCCATCAAAATTTTGGATAGATGGAATAAGGTTCTTCGAGGATGAAATTTTTGTTAAGGGGGTAGGATGTAAGGACCCGCAAATTCGTAGTACAGTGCATGCATAAATATAGAAATGTATTATTCTTTATTTTTAAAATACATCATATGAGAATAATTTTTACACCATGATGTTCAATATATTATTTTGAGCATATGGTAAATTTTGGGTAATTTTTCTAAGAACGAAATCCGGATAACATGACCTGATTAAGGCTTAATTTTGCACCTTCGGTCATATCCTTTCCTAGCTATTTTCGCCAACCACTTTAGCAGCTAACAATCATTTTCTTTGTTCCTTTGTCTTTCTTATTAGTTTCTATATTTTTCAGCCAATTCCCTTGCCCATGACACGTCTCTCTCTCCCTCGCTCTGAAAATTTACTCTCTCCAGATCTCTTCCTCAAGCTTTCTAGTTTTATCATTTTCTCTTTTGTTTCAATCTATCCAGGAAGATCAACTCCTTTCGGCTTGCACTCATTTCACGCACTTCTCATTCTAGAACAACCCACGTCTCCGACGTACTCAACAGTTCAGATCATTCATCCTTCCACTTTATCTGCAAGAATTAAGGTAGAACTTCGAAAAACACGCCTTACTATCTCGTATGTGTGATTCCATAATTTCCTGGCCCAATGCATGATTTCGCTAGTAAGGGTCGTAGATGACACCCTAATATGTTTAGTGTACGGACCGATCATGAAAAGGATAGATTGAACTAGGGAAAAACTCCTATCCGCACCAAAAGCGAGTAAAAACGCACTGTCCTCAACGGCTAACACTGTTCAAGTATTTTGGACTACGTCAAGGCCGAATTAGGAAAACCGTTCTTCAATAAAGTTGTAAGTCTTTAAATTCTATTTGATTTGCATATATGGTTCACCTAAATCGGAGTTCGGGTTAAAAATATATAGCTGAAATGTTAGTTTTTTTCCTTTTAGTGTGGCCCACTAGCCTCCACGTTTTGTGTATGTGGAACTCCACTATCCGATAAGCCGAGGAAGTGATATGGTTCATTACGATAACTAATTAGAATTATAGATTAAGGAAAATTATTGATAATAAAAGAGACCTTGATGGACTAGGTGTCTTTTAATAATTATCTCTAAGGCCATCTTCTCTCCTCTATAAAAGGTAGAATACTCACCCTTTATTCTTACGGTTTTTCCATCAATTAAAGTACTGGGGTATTCTAGAAAAGTAGAGACAGAGAGGAGAAGATGAGCCAAGAATTATGGTGTTTCTAATTAAGTGGTTTGTTCCTTCTAATCTCGATGACCAACAAAGGTATGTTAGGTATTGTTCTTGAGATGTGTTGAATTCAAGATCCTTGTTAATTATATCTGTTTTTCGCACAATAGTTTTAATTCAGATATAGATTTACAGTTGGTATCAGAGCATGGTTTTGTGAATCAATACATCTTGGAATTTACTCTTGTCAAACGTACTGCCATCTTGGGATTTAACCCTATTGTTAAACTCTAATTAACATTACTCGTACATATTTTGTTTATGTACGGCCTAATTTTTTGTCATCAATTTAGAACATGATTAAGTTGATCTCTAGTTCTCTGATTATTGGATCCTATTTATATGTGGCTTCCTCAAGTCTTTTATTGTCATGTTAGGCTTGAATATCTACTGGCCCTTGCTTTGAAACCGAAAATACGAAATTCTTGGAGAATGGAGAAAACAGTGGGAGTGAGAAATCAAGAAAGGTTAATTTCGATGAAGAAAAAGTTGATATCCCAACTCATCGAGAAGTTGTTATTCCTCAACTGGTTGAGGAGAATGAATAACAAGTAGGTAATGATTAATCTCCACTTCATGAGGATACCGCCATTGAAAATATTGTAGAACCACCAAAATCAGTAGTTCTGAGAAAATCTCAGAGGGAAAGAAAGTCTGCCATTTCAGATGATTATGTGGTGTATCTACAAGAATTGAATTTCGACATTGGGATTAAAAAAGACCCGGTTTCATTTTCACAAGCCATGAATAGTGATGATTCTAATAAATGGTTTAACGCTATGAATGATGAGTGGAAATCAATGGACCAGAATAAAGTTTGGGATCTCGTTGAATTGCCTACCAATTGTAAGAAAGTCGGCTATAAGTGGGTCTTTAAGACCAAGCGCGATATAAAAGGCAATATCGAACGATTTAAGGCCAGACTTGTGGCCAAGGGTTTCCCTTAGAAAGAAGGTGTTGACTATAAGGAGACCTTCTCTCCTGTGTCAAAGAAGGACTCACTTAGAATCATCTTGGCTTTAGTAGCTCATTATGACTTGGAGCTGCATCAGATGGATATGAAAACCGCTTTTCTGAATGGTAGTCTGGATGAGGATATTTACATGGAGCAACCTAAAGGATTCGCAACAAAAGGGAAAGAGCATTTGGCATGCAAATTAAAGAGATCCATATATTGTTGTCACGACCCCATCCCAATAGTTGGCTAATAGGAATGTCGTGACCGGCCAGTGGATCTCACTTCCACCCAAGGCCTCATAACTACTCAGTCCAAAAATACAGAAAGGATCAACAATTTTCAAAAGAAAAACTGCGGAAGCATTATTACATTAAACAAAACACCATCAGAGCCTTAGCAAATTTATAACCTTTACAAAACGTGGGTGATCTTACACAAAATGGGGAATAGTCAATTCCCGGTTTGGTTTTCAAAATTTAGCTATACAATATCTACATGTCCACCGGGCAGCAGCATACTTCACTCCTACTCGCCATAACCTGTAGGAAAATAGTAAATTTTCATAAGCCGATAGCTCGTGTGAGATACAACACCAAAGTTCTATGTTTTGCCATGGAATTAACTTTCTTAAACCTTATTGACATAACAAATCATAGCTTTATCATAAACTTCATTAGAAGAATTGCATATAATCAACTTCGCATATGTAAACAATGCACATCCAACAGCTCAACATGCTTAGGGGAGCGACCCCACATAGTGTGAAATGATCAAATCACTGGCAGCTGGTGCCACATAACAATCCTTCCTTATAACCCCTTCGTTGGTCACGGTATCTTTAAAATCCGTCCCCCTGACTCGGGACACCGCTGTCTGGATGCATCAAATTTTGAGATCATAGAATCATAACGTCACTACACCATCACCTTTAGATAGCAAGGCCGGTGTTCACCATCACCTTTAAATGGCAAGGCCGGTGTTCATAGAATCATTCACTCTTAATCATAATCATTCTCATAAAATTGTCGCCTTTAAGCAAATAGTTCATAGCATAGTTCCATGGCATAAATAAGAAGCATAAATCATTTTATCAAATCATGCTTTCTTGATAACTTGTATACTTATCATAACTTTGAGCATATGAAACACATACATAATTTGCTTGAAAAAAAACAATATAACTAAGGTAGAGTATCTCACCTTTGATTTCTCGAGTGCTACGCTAAAGACTTGGATCGTTCTCGCACGTATTCCTCAGACCAACCTATTTGCCAATTACTTGAGTCACTATACGTTCAAAACTGTAATCAGAATATTCTTAGGCCTTCTCGACTGCGAGTCGGCCTACTAGGCGTCATAAGAGGTTCGGGGTCAATCTATGGGCCTGCTATACTTAATCAAGTCATGTATCCACAAAAGAAAACCAAACTTTAATTAGCAATTAAGCTACCTGGACGGTAGCTGGACATGGCATGTACCTAAACAATCAATAATTTAAGAAAACCCAAATTGACACTGTTAATTCTTTTAGTCTAAGCAAAACAAGGTTGATTTAGGGCTAAGGATTCACGCATCCATGCCTTCTGGCACCTAATACATACTCATACACAATCTAATTTAATTATAGGTGCAAGGATAAGCATCCTATATTACGCACAACAACAGCAGCTCTGCAACCAATCTTTCATCGGGTTGGATTAAGGAAAAAGGGGAAATAATATGGGAAAATCTGCCATGGCCGCTGCCGCGTGCGGTGGCCTGCGTAGGGAATACTGATAGGCCGGTTACTATACATGGATTGTGCTCGGGGCCTAGTCTTGCAAACCAGCCCGTGAAGTGCTCACTGGACCAGCAGTAGTCAGCCCAACAATTTAAGATCCAGCCCAAAAGCAGTTACTTAGTTAATTAAATTATTTTCAGTTACTTTCATTAGTTAATTAGTGTTTGGATTAGCTTGCTGGATTAGTGGTAGTTTGTTGCGCTGTGCTGGCGAGTATAAATTGAATCAGAGAGAGAGAGAAGGGCATGCTTTTGTAATCAAGTAAAAGGATTGGGACGAGAGTTCCCTTTTCCTGTAACCGATTCTCGATCAATTCAATTCCCCCAATTTTCCTCCATTGTTTTTCCATTTCTATCAACAATTTTATCATTGGTATCAGAGCAGCAGTTCCTTGGACCATCCATGGCTGAGACTCGCGCGCAGGAGCAGAAGAGGATCGAGGATGCAATTCGTCAGCTCCGAGAAACCACTGAGCTATTGTTGGCGAAGGATGACAAACGATCGAATTCCATAGACCAGCTCAAAGATATGGTGGTAGCCCTCACCGTCAGAATGGACCAGAATTCAGAAAAGGAAAAACCCACCCCCGCTGCGGAATTGATCGAGTCCTCGAAAACTCCACCAAAAACCCCAATCAGTTCCTTCAATTCTGTGCAAACACGATATGCGAGGATCGATTTTCCCCATTTCTCAGGTGACGACCCGACTGGTTGGCTTTACAAATGTGAACGTTTCTTTGAATTTAATCACATAGATGAAGATAGTAAAGTTAAACTAGCTGTGATGCATCTAGATGATAAGGCTATCTCATGGTTCCAATGGTTTGAAAAAAACCAGAGTACTTTGTCCTGGTCGGAGTTTACTTATGGAATTCAAATGCGTTTTGGTATAAATGCTTTTGAGGATCCTCTGGGTGAACTCTCTAAGTTGAAGCAAGTGACATCTGTTAAGGCATACCAGGAGAAATTTGAGGAGCTGGCCAATAAAACTAAGGGCCTTACTGTGGAGTTCTTTATTAGCTGTTTTCTAAGTGGTCTTAAGGATGAGATTAAAGCTGGTGTGCAGATGTTTCAACCCACCACCATCACCCAAGCTATTGGGTTGGCTAGACTGCAAGAAGAGAGTATTGAAGCTATGGCTCGTCGCTCTAAAATTTTCCCTTCCCCTAAACCAGCCATTAGTGGATGGCCCCCTTCCCCAGCCCCCTCCAGTTCTACACTACCTAAACCTACTTTCCTTGGTGGAACCAAACCTGAGACCAAACCACAGATAACCCCCACCACCAACCTAAATTCTCAACCCAACAACCATACTTATTCAGCTTCTCATACCTTTCCCATTAAGCGACTGACCCCAAGGGAAATGGAATCAAGGAGAGAAAAAGGTTTGTGCTACAATTGTGATGAAAAGTATGTTAGGGGTCACAGATGCCAAAAGAGGCAGCTCTACCTTATGGTGGGAGAGGAAGAGGAACCACCTGATACTGAACTAGGGGGAGAAGGGGAGGAGGATCCACCCTTATGGAATGACATGCAAATCTCCATGCATGCTCTCTCTGGTAACATCTCTTTCAGAACAATGAGGGTAGCTGGCAAGGTAAAAGGAAGGGCTATCACTATCCTAATTGATTCTGGCAGCACCCACAATTTTGTGGAGCCGGGAATAGCCAAGAGTTCAGGACAGCTGGTGGAGGCAACCTCAGAGTTACCGGTCACTGTGGCAGATGGCACCAAGTTGTGTAGCAAAGGATTGTGTCCAACTTTTACTTGGGAAATGCAAGGAGAGACATTCTCTGCTGAAGTACGGATACTGGCCATAGGAGGTTGTGACATGGTGCTAGGGGTGCAGTGGCTCTCTACTTTGGGCCCTATCCTTTGGGATTTCAAAAACTTACAAATGCAGTTCCAGGTTAATGCTCAACCTTTCTTGCTCAAAGGCAATACCAGCTGTAAAGTGGAACAGGTTTCCACCAAACAAATGAACAAGACTCTCCAGCAAACAACCCAAGGGTATGTATTCCAATTGTATAGTCTGACAGCAGCAGTGGAGGAACCTGAGGTACACCCTGACATAGCTGCTATCTTACATGATTTTGATGATGTGTTCATGGAACCTAAGTCCTTACCGCCCCAAAGGAATATTGACCACAGAATTCCACTACAGCAAGGTAGTGAACCTGTGCATGTCAGACCCTATAGATACCCCTACATACAGAAAAATGAGATTGAGAAAATAGTTAAGGAGATGCTTGAAACTGGTATTGTGAGACCAAGTGTTAGTCCATTTTCCTCACCTGTCCTTTTGGTTAAAAAGAAGGACAACACCTGGAGAATGTGTGTTGACTACAGGGAGCTAAACAAACTGACCATCAAAGATAAGTTTCCTATACCAATCATTGATGAACTGTTAGATGAGTTACATGGAGCCAAGGTGTTCACCAAATTAGATCTCAGGGCTGGCTATCACCAGATCAGAGTGCACCCAAGTGATGTGGCCAAAACTGCTTTTAGAACTCATGACGGCCATTATGAGTTTCTGGTTATGCCATTTGGCCTTACCAATGCCCCCTCTACCTTCCAAAGCCTGATGAATTCTGTTTTTAAACCCCATCTCAGACAATTTGTCCTAGTTTTCTTTGATGACATCCTGATTTACAGTAAGACTTGGATGGACCATCTCACTCACTTACATTCTGTCCTACAGTTACTAAGAACCAACCAACTATATGTTAAAAAATCCAAATGTGCCTTTGGACAGCAATCCATGGAGTATTTGGGTCATATCATCTCCGGTGAAGGTGTTGCTGCAGATCCAGTCAAGGTGAGGGCCATGCAAGACTGGCCCACCCCTACAACCGTCAAGTCCTTAAGGGGTTTTCTGGGCTTAACAGGTTACTACAGGAGATTTGTGCAGAGTTATGGCAAAATTTGTGCTCCGCTCACCCAACTACTGAAGAAAGATGCTTTTGGATGGAATGAGGAAGCTAATAAGGCATTCAACCAACTAAAACAAGCTATGATCACCACACCAGTCTTGGCCCTACCAAACTACAACATGGACTTCATTTTGGAGTGTGATGCCTCTGGAAAAGGGATTGGGGCCGTATTGATGCAAGAAGGGCACCCTATTGCATTTATCAGTAAAGCCCTAGCACCCAAGCACCTAGGGTTGTCCACCTATGAGAAGGAGTTAATGGCAGTTGTTTATGCTGTGAGAAAATGGGGGCACTATCTCTTAGGAAGGCATTTCATCATCAAAACTGACCATTTCAGCCTTAAGTACCTGTTGGATCAAAAGATTTCGACCACAATGCAGCAAAAATGGTTGACCAAACTGTTGGGGTATGACTATGATATTGTGTTCAAAACTGGCCAAGAAAACAAGGTAGCAGATGCTTTGTCAAGATATGGAATCAGTCAAGGGGGAAGCCTTTCAGCTCTTTCTGTGGTTCAAACTGACTGGCTTAACAATCTTAAACAAGGTTGGCAGTCTGATCCAGCACTGCAACTCATCATTGATGCACTGGTTCTGGATCCTAACTCTCATACAGGGTACTCTTGGGCTCAGGGGGTGCTTACCTACAAAGGAAGGTTGGTAGTTAGCTCTGATGTTCAGCTTAGAACCTTGATCATGCAAGAGATTCATGCAACACCATTGGGGGGCCATTCTGGGACTGAGAGGACCTACAAGAGAGCAAAAAGATCTTTCTACTGGCAGGGAATGAGGAGGGAAATATTTGCATTTGTGGCTAATTGTGACACTTGCCAAAGGAACAAAACTGAAACAGTGGCAATACCTGGGTTGTTACAACCCCTACCTATACCTGAAAGAGCTTGGGATGACATATCCATGGATTTTGTGGAAGGCCTTCCAAATTCTCAAGGTAAGACAGTTATTTTTGTGGTGGTGGATAGGCTGTCCAAATATGCACACTTTATGGCCTTGTCTCACCCTTATACAGCATTGGAGGTGGCACAAGCTTTTATGGACACAGTTTTCAAACTACATGGAATGCCCAAGTCGATTGTGTCAGATAGGGATCCAGTGTTCACCAGTGGCTTTTGGCAGGAGCTTTTCAGGTTGCAAGGCACACGATTGAATCTCAGCACCTCCTACCATCCACAGACTGATGGCCAAACCGAGGTAGTGAACAGGTGTCTTGAAGTATACTTAAGATGCATGACAGGGGAGAAACCTAGAGCTTGGGCACAATGGCTCCCTTTAGCTGAATGGTGGTTCAATACTACTACCACTCTGCTACAAAGTTAACCCCATATCAGGTTGTGTATGGCCAGCTACCACCATCCCACATTCATTACATTCCAGGGGCCTCAAATGTGGCAGCAGTGGAGCAGTGGGGAGGGGACAGAGAAGCTACCCTTAGACTGTTGAAGGACCACTTGGTGCAAGCACAGAATCGAATGAAGCAGCAAGCTGATCAACACAGGTCAGAAAGGCAATTTGAGGTGGGAGATTGGGTTTTCTTAAGGCTCCAACCCTATAAGCAAAGCTCATTACATTGCAGATCTAACATGAAGTTGTCCCCAAGGTTTTATGGTCCTTTCCAAGTGCTTAAGAGGATTGGACAAGTGGCATATCAGTTGGATCTTCCTGCTGTCTCACGGTTACATCCAGTGTTCCATGTCTGTCTTCTAAAGAGGAAGTTGGGCTCTCATGTGGTGCCCCACACAACTCTACCTCCTGTGGACAAGGATGGGATCATTGAACCTCAACCAGTGGCCATTCTGGACAGACGTATAGTGAAGTATAAGGGGCAACCTGCTACTCAGCTTTTGGTGCAATGGTCCAACTCCTATCCGGAAGATGCGACATGGGAATGGTACCAGCAGCTCCAAGCTAAATTTCCTGAGTTTGGACCTTGTGGACAAGGTCCAAGCCAAGGGGGAGGGAATGATAGGCCGGTTACTATACATGGATTGTGCTCGGGGCCTAGTCTTGCAAACCAGCCCGTGAAGTGCTCACTGGACCAGCAGTAGTCAGCCCAACAATTTAAGATCCAGCCCAAAAGCAGTTACTTAGTTAATTAAATTATTTTCAGTTACTTTCATTAGTTAATTAGTGTTTGGATTAGCTTGCTGGATTAGTGGTAGTTTGTTGCGCTGTGCTGGCGAGTATAAATTGAATCAGAGAGAGAGAGAAGGGCATGCTTTTGTAATCAAGTAAAAGGATTGGGACGAGAGTTCCCTTTTCCTGTAACCGATTCTCGATCAATTCAATTCCCCCAATTTTCCTCCATTGTTTTTCCATTTCTATCAACAATTTTATCAAATACAGAAGAAGGGAGAGAGAAAAGGAAAGAGGAAATCACTCACTGTAATTTTCCGGCAATAATCGAAGGGAGTCAGATGTTGGATCAAACAAGAAGGGGCGCACGAACTCCTCTCTCTCTCTTTCTTCCTTCACCGCTTCTTCTTTTCTCTTCTAGCTGATTCTAAACTTTTTCTTTTACCCCTTTTTTTTTTACTATTCTATAATACACATATATTAGATATTTTAGAGGTAAAACCTCCCTAAGTCATTCAGAACCTAAAAAAAACGTGGACACCTGTACCACCAACTCTCCTAGCTATGCTACGTGTAACTCTGTGGCAGTTGGTATGTCAAAAATTTTAATTCTACTTCCTAATAAAATTTGTTCTAATTCAATTATTCATGTCCGGGTTCCGAACTCAAAAAAAATTACAACGTAGAGTACTTAAAATGTGTAGCTTCTTAGGGTGTCATTCACTTTCTAAAGAAACGTATTAAACCTCTAAGATTATATCGTGCTATACTCGTATCCTAAAAATATTTACTAAAGTGCATTTTTTTTTTTTCAATCTCGTAACCTAATTAGGATCACATAAGTATACTTTTAGATGCCGGGCCTGACAATTGTCTTAAACAAGCTTCTAGGCAATGGTACTTAAGGTTTAATGATACCATTACCTCCTTCAGATTCAAAGAAAATGATGTTGATCAGTGTATATATCTAAAAGTCGGTAGGAGTAAATTTATCATTTTGGTGTTATATGTGGATGATATTTTGTTAGCCAGTAATGACCTTGGTTTAGTACATGAAACTAAGGAATATCTCTCGAAGAACTTTAAAATGGTTGATATGGGTGAGGTAACTTATGTTATTGGCATAGAGATCTTTAAAGATCGATCTCGAGGATTACTAGGACTGTCTCAGAAGGGTACATTAACCAAGTTTTAGAGAGATTCAATATACAGCTTTGCTCAGTAAGCGATGTGCCCATTGTCAAGGGTGACAAATTTAATGAAAGCCAGTGCCCAAAGAATGACTTAGAAAGAAAGCAAATGGATGAAATTTCATATGCATCAGCATTAGAGAGTTTGATGTATGCTCAGACTTGCACTAGACCGGATATCAGTTTTGCAGTAGGAATGCTTGGCAGATATCAAAGTAATCCATAAATGGAATACTGGAAAACAGTGAATAAGGTTATAAGGAACCAAGGACTATATGCTTACTTATAGAAAATCGGATCATTTGACATGACTGGATACTCGGATTTAGATTTTATTGGTTGTCTTGATAGCAGAAAGTAAATATTATCGTTTATTTTTCTTTCTATTAGATGCTGAAGCAATCTCATGAAATTAAGCTTACTGCTTAGTACATAATGGAAACTGAGTTTGTGGCATGCTTTGAGGCAGCATATCATGTTTATAGTTGCGGAACTTCATTTTTGGTCTTGGTGTTGTTGACTTAATTGTCAGACCGAATGAACATTTATTGTGATAATTCTGCTACATTTTTATTCTCTAAGAATGTCAAGTATTTAAGTGATTCCAAGCACATAGAAGTAAAGTACTTAGTTGTTAGAGAACGAGTCCAGAAACGACAAGTGTCAATTGAAAACTGGCTGACTACCACTCTTATGATTGTTGATCTGTTAATGAAGGATTGTCACCAAAGATTATAACATGTTGTCAGGATGAGTCTTTTAACAATCCTTGATTGAGTGGTTATCGTGCATGACACTGTTTAGCGCAAATAAAATTTTGTTTTCTGATTTTCCTATTTCCAATTATGCGTGCACATGTTATTTTGGATGATGTTCAACAGGAAATGTCTTGACAAAATAAATTATAGGGGCTTTAGGCATTACAACCTAAATAATGATATTTTTTCTATTATGGACTTGGTTAGTGAAGGTTATCGATGGTGTGGTGCATAGAAGGGAATGTGGCATGATGCTATACAGTCGCTATGACTCACATTGATGGTCTGAATTAATCACAGTATTAAAGTTTCTAATTGGTTTGAACCTATTGGCTATTTTAAATCTGTGATCACGTGTCAAAGTTTTTAGTGGAGCCCACTCAAGTCATTTTAAACAAAATGCATATTTTGAAGAAATACACTTTGCATCACAATCGGCTTGATGGGCCAAGTGGGAGAATGTTAGTTTTTTCCTATTAGTTTGGCCCACTAACCTCCACATTTTGTGTATGTGGGACTCCACTATCCGATAAGCCAATGAAGTGATATGGTTCATTATGATAACTAATTAGAATTATAGATTAAGGAAAACTCTTGATAACAAAAGAGATCTTGATGGACTAGGTGTCTTTTAATAATTATCTCTAAGGCCCTCTTCTCTCCTCTATAAAAGGTAGAATACTCACCCCTTATTCTTATGGTTTTTCCATCAATTAAAGTACTGGGGATATTCTAGAAAAGTAGAAACAGAGAGGAGAAGGTGAGCCAAGAATTAAGGTGTTTCTAATTAAGTGGTTTGTTCCTTCTAATTTCGATGACCAACAAAGTTATGTTATTTATTGTTCTTAAGATGTGTTGAATTCAAGATCCTTGTTATATCTGTTTTCCGCATAATAGTTTTAATTCAGATATAGATTTACATGAAATACCAAGACTGTCCAAATCAAACAAAACTGCAGTGACAACTTTTCGGTGCATTCTGGCAGATAGTATAGAAGCTTGTAGAAAACGATCGGACCGTTAGATCACTCCTAAATTTGACAGAACAATAGGTTAATGACTTAGCTACGTCTGGACGCTTGAACGGATCAATTCCACCCGTTGGATCTTCGGGAATGTTAGTTTTAGTGAACTGTGGCAGATTGCACTTCTTCGTCTCGTCAGCATTTCTACCTCTTTTAAGATCAGATTCGGGCATGGTGTAAAGCATAGAAGTTGTTCCTGACATCCTAAGCTATCACTCTGTCAAAGCTTATAGATTTTGGATAAGAATTGTTATGTCTCCTTGTTAGACTCGTAGATGTTTGAAAGCCGGCAATTTTGAGGGTGTTCATGCTTTAGCTAAATGTTAATTGAGTTATTACCGTTAATACCTAATTGAGCTATTACCGTTAATACCTACACTTGGTGATTTTGTGAATATGCATGAGACTTGCATGGCTTAGTACACAACAATTATGCATGAAACTTAGAATTATTGTGGTTGTTGTTGCTTAAAGGAACATATAAAAAGTGTGACTGGAAATGATGAGACTTAGTATGGAGACGAAGTTATTAGTACTATGGTATGGCTGGAACTATGGTTGAAGTAGTTTGATGAATTAACCCGTAGCGGATGGAACGCCCGAGGATGGGATGTGTCTTGAGCCATACCAAAGGTGGCGGTTTGGAGCATAGTGTATGGGAACACAGATGGGTGGATGTCATGAGCCAGCCTTGTCGTGAGCTGAACCCTGTCATGAGCTGTGCTATGTCTTGAGCCATGCCGAAGGCCTGGTTGGGAGCATAGAGTACAGGAACATGGTGATCGGGAACACAGTGAACGGGAGCATGGTATACGGGAATATCGTAGGATCAATCACATTAATAAGACTCTACGTGTATAATTACTTGTTCCATTATTGTTTCTTATGTGTGCTTATGTGGTTATGGATATCATGCATACATTGGGGTGAGGGTAGTTTTGTGTTGTTATACTAGGTTTTCAAAAACTCACGGTATTGTGTTACCTTGGTATTCAACGCCAGGTGCAAGTGTCAAAAATGTAATTTGTAATCTTCTAGAATAATGTAGAATAAGTATTTAAGTATCTAAGTTTAAAATAATAAGAAGTGTGTAGAAGTAATAGATGAAACTAGAAGATATTTGTATGGAATAGTCTAGAAGTTGTGAGAGATATTTTGTAATTAATCACATGAGTAGAATTAGATGAATCTAGAAGATGAGAGATCTTTCATGTAATTAAGCTTATCTCTAGACAATTCTAGAGAAGTGTAGGATGGTAGAAGTGCTCTATAAATAGAGCCCTGTTGTACTCATTTTGTGTAATGAAATTCTAATTAAAGCCTTACTCAATTTGTCCTTATAACACCTCTCCACCATCCTTTCCCACTCTCTTGTCTAATTTACTACAAAATCTAACCTAGCACCCCAACAATTTTGGTATCAGAGCTAAGTTAACCGATCCATCCTTGTCCTTCTTTCATACACCATGGAGACCAACTCTTCCACTTTCAACTATGCACAAAATCTCATCCCTATATTTGAGGGAGAGAACTATGGCTATTGGAGCATCCAAATGCAGACTTTATTTGTCTCACAAGAATTGTGGGATCTTGTTGAAAGTGGATGCGAGGCACCGGCAAATGCCGAAGAAGAAGCAACTTGGACGGAAGTAAGGAAGAAGAAGTTCAGGGAGAACAAGAAGAAAGATGCTTTGGCTCTCCTCAACATTCAACGTGGGGTAAGCAAATCTATCTTTCCAAGAATTATGGGTGCAAAAACTTCAAAAGAAGCATGGGAAATATTAAAAATTGAATATCAAGGTTATGATAAGGTCATCTCCATTAAACTTCAAACACTATGGAGAGACTTTGATAATCTAGCAATGAAGGAAATTGAATCCATTCAAACGTTCTTTTCCCGAGTTGCTGGAATTATCAATCAAATTCGAAGTTATGGAGATACCCTTCCGGATAAAAGAATCGTCGAAAAGGTTCTTAGGAGTTTGCCTCCAAAGTTTGATCATGTTGTAGCTGCTATCGAAGAATCCAAGGATTTATCTAAACTTACTCGACATGAACTAATGAGTTCTCTCGAGGCCCATGAACAAAGAATGAGCAGGTTCACAAATCAATCCTTGGAGCAAGCATTTCAAAGCAAAATCAATTTTGGAGGAAAGAACCAAGAAGATCAAGAGAAGGGCTCATCTCGAGGAGGAGGCATGAATGGACAAAGACGTGGAGGCCAAAATACATGTCAAGCCCGGAACAAAGGAAAAGGCTACGACAATCAGAGGAATCCTAATGGCGGTAACTCTAACTCTTCTTGCATTATTTGCAAAAAATCTAATCATACATCCAAAGATTGTAGATTTAAATGCAAGAGATGCAAGGTTCCTAGTCATTCTAATCGAGATTGTTGGTTCAATCAAGAAAAAAATAAGGCTAATTTTTCAAAAGAAAATGAAGTTGAACACCTATTCTCTTGCATGAATGCTCAACAAGAGTCAGATAACATTTGGTATCTGGATAGTGGATGCAGTAATCATATGACAGGCGATCGTAAAAAGTTCGTGCACCTTGACGATAAAATCTCTTCACAAGTAAAGCTGGGAGATGGGAAGCTGCAAAATGTGAAAGGAAAAGGAGTTATCGCCGTCTACACAAAGGGAGGTAACAAAAAATTAATTTCAGATGTCCTTTATGTTCCTGGGCTTACTCAAAACTTATTAAGCGTGGGGCAATTACTTCAAAAAGGATATGCACTAAATTTTGACAAAGATTAGTGCATTATTATTGACAAGAAGAAAAATTTTGAAGTGGCAAAAGTCAAAATGACTCTAAATAAAGTTTTTCCGTTAATAATGCCACTTAATGAAAATTTTGCTCTTAAAGGAGAAAAAATTGATGACTCATATTTGTGGCATCTAAGATATGGCCACTTAAATTACAAGGGCATGAGATTGCTAATGGAGAAAAATATGGTGAAAGGGCTACCAAATATTGATAAAATTGATAACGTTTGTGAGGGATGTATATATGGAAAAATGCACAGACTCCCATTTCCAAAGTTCGCTTGGAGAGCTAAAGCGCCTTTGGAATTGGTGCATTCTGATATTTTTGGCCCTACCAGAACCCCATCTCTTGGTGGAAAAAGATATTTTCTCCTCTTTGTTGATGACTATACAAGGATGATGTGGCTATACATCCTTGACAAAAAATCAGATGCTTTTTCTGTATTCCTCAAATTTCAAGCCTTGGTGGAAAGACAAAGCGGAAGACAAATAAAGACACTTCGGACAGATCGTGGTGGCGAATTCATCTACACTCCATTCATGGACTATTGCAAGGAAAAAGGAATCAAGAGGCAACTTACAATCCGGAAAACACCTCAACAAAATGGAGTGGCAAAACGGAAGAACAGGACAATTGCAGAGATGGCACGAAGCATGCTTAAAGGTAAAGGGCTTCCTAACTCATTCTGGGCCGAAGCTGTCAACACTGCTGTTTTCATCCTCAACCGTTCTCCCACTAAGGCAGTTCGTAACAAGACACCATATGAGGCGTGGTACAAAGAGAAGCCTCAGGTAAATTTTCTAAAAATTTTCGGTTGCATTGCATATGCATTAGTTCCCTCAGAAAAAAGGGAAAAATTTGACGAAAAAGGAGAGAAATATATATTCATTGGATATAGTGACGAGTCTAAGGTATCGTCTCTATAATCCAAACACAAATAAATTTATGGTTTCTCGAGATGTAATATTTGATGAAGCTGCTGTGTGGAAATGGGACGACAATTCCTTCCAAGACCCAAAGTTTTTTGAGCCTGATGATGCAGGACATGAGCGAGAAACCTTGACTCCAGACCCAAGTCCAAATCAATGCCCACGGACCAGTCCAGAGAGCTCATCATCGGATGATCTCAATCCAACAAGAAAGGTACGTTCCTTACGAGATATATATGACTCGTGCGATTTTGCCTTCTTCACTTGTGAACCACATAATTTTGAAGAAGGTGCAAAAGAAGAAATTTGGCTAAAAGCAATGAATGAAGAAATTTCAACTATCGAGAAAAATCACACGTGGGATCTTGTGGAGCTACCAAAAGGAAAGGACATCAGCAAACGCAAATGGGTCTATAAGACAAAATACAAAGAAGATGGATAAATCCAGAAGCACATTGAGCTCCGACATCACTTTATCAGAGACTTGGTGCAGAAAGGAAAAATTCAGCTTGAGTTCGTCAACACCAAGGAGCAGCAGCTAGCAGACATTATGACCAAATCAGTAGCATCAGAAAAATTCACTCAGTTTCAAGAGATCATGAAGATTACAAATTAAGGAGGAGTGTTAAAAATGTAATTTGTAATCTTCTAGAATAATGTAGAATAAGTATTTAAGTATCTAAGTTTAAAATAATAAGAAGTGTGTAGAAGTAATAGATTAAACTAGAAGATATTTGTATGGAATAGTCTAGAAGTTGTGAGAGATATTTTGTAATTAATCACATGAGTAGAATTAGATGAATCTAGAAGATGACAGATCTTTCATGTAATTAAGCTTATCTCTAGACAATTCTAGAGAAGTGTAGGATGGTAGAAGTGCTCTATAAATAGAGCCTTGTTGTACTCATTTTGTGTAATGAAAATCTAATTAAAGCCTTACACAACTTGTCCTTATAACACCTCTCCACCATCCTTTCCCACTCTCTTGTCTAATTTACTACAAAATCTAACCTAGCACCCCAACAGCAAGAGCGAAGATATGGAGGATTCCGAAGACATTTCTGTAGCAGCTGAAGACGGGGCCAAGTTTGCCAAGCCATGGCTGTACCATTAGATTAGTTGTCGGTTCTGTCTTTAAGCACTTTATATTTGAAAGTTTGTAATAAATGCACTTTCAACTTTATTCGGCAATGTAATATTTTGATTATGTCTGTAATAAGCGGAATTGTAATTTGTAATAAATGGTGCAACTATTTATAATAAATGGGAATGTTATTTTTTTAAAAAGGCTCAAGTTTTTTTAAATCATTTCATTAGCAAACCAAATTTTTGGGGCGTTACACTCAATGGTGTTTGTCGATATCGAATATGACACACACATTGTATTTTCCAAATTCCGTCTTTAGCTGGAAAAATTGTAAGAGGATGATTTATCACAGGGTGGTACTTACGGGTTCTTGGCTACTAGTACTTCTATTTACAAGGTACTTCCTCCGTCCCTTTTTAAGTGTCCTATTTCGTAACTCCAACTTTTTAAGAAAACATCATCATTACTCCTTTCACATCAACTTTTACCTCCACTTTCCCTATTTACCCTCTATGGAGACATTATCATTACACTTTTACTCACTAATTTTTCAAAATGTAATATACTTTTAAGGGCAAATAATGGAAAATGCACCAACTTTTACCCACTAACTTTCCAAAGGAGACACTTATTAAAGGACAGCCCAAAATAAAATACCTTTAAAAGGGGACGGAGGGAGTATATATTTTAATCTCAATGCTTGCTTATATGTTGCAGTTGCCGCTTGTGTTTCCAGCTTTGGAAACCTTGAGGGTTAGCTTCTATGAGTTTTTCTAGGTGGATTGAGTGTGCTAGCAAAAGTGTGAACCTGTGAGATGTGTGCTTGAGCCCCAATCTTCTTGCGAGTGGAGGTAATTGTTGGGAAACCGAATCCCCAAGACCCAGTAATGACGCGTACAGATTAGACAACAAAAATAAAAACCCTACAAGGCGGAATTAGGGTTTTACCACAACTCCCTGCGACACGAACGCTGGTTGAACTTGTTATAGCACGCCTTGCTATAAACCACGAATACTGCTCGATCGTACCTTACGATCTTCTATCGTATTCCCTGCACGTCTAGAACATGAACTGAGTGTGGACTCTTTCGCGATCTGTTTGCTCTCTCTAAGTCTGCCTCTATTTACTGAATAATAGAAAAACATCAACCTGACCTAGAGAGTATAACGTGTATATATAGGGCTACGATAGGGACCTAAGGAGTAATAAGTCTGGGCTCCCAGTGTAAATAAGAAAACCTAATCCCACCAGGATTCTATTTCTTATTTAACTAATTATAATTCACCTCACTACAGAATTATAATTGCACTCCCGTCCTTATCTCAATTATATTACGAGCTCCATGATATTAAATACTTATTAATCTCTCCACGTTAAGATTATAGATACCCGTTGATTAAAACAAATTACTAACAATCTCCCACTTAATCAACATCTTAACTTGAGACTATCCGCTTAACTTATTCGATATGTCGGATACAAATATCCACCTGCAGGGTTTAACATAATCGAAACTTATAAGCTTACTCAAGGGATATCATCAACCCCTACTGGGACGTGAATTCCATCAATAATTAATAGTTGTCATATACATAATGTTGTGACCCAACTCACCGAGACTATTGACCGTATAAAGATCTCACTCTTTAATGAATTAAAGTCAACAACATTAAATATACACCTCTAATAATTATTTTTGGATTAAGAGCATAAGCATTCATAATAACCATGAGGTTCCAATTGTCTTATAAAGTTAGTATAAAGACAATTACCTCAATGCGGTCCCGGTTCAATACACATAAAGTGTACTAGCACAATGAGTCAGAACTAGAACGTTCCCTGTAGTCAAGACAGACCTACTAAACATTGTACTATAGTCCTACCGATGGTGTGTCCAGTTCCATCTAAGACTGCGAACCATATCTTATATTTCACAAGAACTGATGATCTGATCTTCTGTGTGTAAGCCGAACTCTACACACCAGATCATCTACTTTGTAAAATAAAAGACACACATGCACAACATACAATAATATTATGCAAACATTGCCCATAAAAAGATTCTCATCAAAAATGGATAAAACTGATTAATAAATAGCAATCAAATATTAATCCATTACACAAAAGCATAACTTTTAGTATAATTTTCTAACAAACTCCCACTAAGACTCAAAACCATGCTGTCATGCATCTCACTCCCATTCCCTCTACGTGACTATCAAAAGTCTTAGCTGGTAAGCTCTTCGTAAAAGGATCGGCCAGGTTGTTCGCCGATGCAATCTTGGTCACAGCAACATCACCTCTCTGTACGATCTCTCGAAACAGGTAATACTTACGCTCGACGTGTTTTCCTTCTTATGAGTCAATGGTTCCTTAGAGTTAGCAATTCCACCACTATTGTCACAATAGATGTAAAAGCTAATTGCACTAAAAGAATCACTTCTAGATCCATCAAGAAGTTTCTAAGCCAAAACGGCATCTTTGGCTGCTTAAGAAGCTACCACATACTCGGCCTCCATGGTGGAATTAATCAATGCACGATTGCTTGATACTCCTCCAACTTATGGCTCCACCTCCTAAGATAAACACATATCCCGAGGTAGACTTTCTGGAATCCTTATCTAACATAAAGTCTGAGTTAGTGTACCCATGAGGTACCAGACTATTTGACTGGAACATCAACATATGATCTCTAGTTCTTTTCAGATACTTGAGTATATATATCACTGCAGTCCAATGCTCTTGCCCTGGATTACACTAAAATCTACTAACCATGCTAACAGCAAAGCAAATATCAGGTCTAGTACACAGCATAGCAAACATGAGGCTTCCTACTGCCAAGGCATAAGGAACTGCCTTCATCTTCTCCATCTCCTCAAGTGTCTTACGACACTGATCCTTGAATAGGTTGATTCCATGTCTAAAAAGGGAGGAACCCTTTCTTGGAATCCTGCATGCTAAAACGAGCAAGGATCTCATCGATATAAGTAGCTTATGATAAGCCCAATATCCTATATTTACGATCTCACATAAGCTTAATCTCAAGGATGTGACCGGCTTCTCCCAAGTCCTTCATATCGAACAGGCTAGATAGTCACACCTTCATCGAAGATAACATTCCCACATCGTTTCCGATTAACAGAATATCATCTACATATAGTACCAGGAATACCACCACTTTTTCGTTGCGGTTCTTGTACACACATGACTCATCTGGACATTGATCAAAACCACGAAAACGTGATTGCTTGATCAAAATGGATATTTCAAGATCTAAATGCTTGCTTGAGTCCATGAATAGACTACTTAAGCTTGCATAACATACGCTCTTGACCCTTTGCTATGAATCCATCTGATTCCATTATGTGGATGCGTTCATCCAAATTTTTAGTAAGGAATGCAGATTTCATAGCCTTTTGTCAAAATCTGCATCTTTATCTTCTAATTCCTCATTGTAGTTGCAGGGTTCAGTATGTTGTTCTTCAGGGATCATATCAAAAGATTCTCCCAAGAACGTATACCGATTAGGTAGGATAACAACCGTCCCACTACGATGAGGTACCAGTGTGTCAACAACTCTTTCTTGCAGTGTAACCTCCGGTTCTATTGGTGCTGAAGAAGTTTTTATCAGTCCCTCTCCTCTCAATTTCTTTAGAACAATCTTGCTTCTGGGCTTATGGTCTATTTCATAGTCCTTCACTAAGTATCGAGCATTGGTGCTAACAATGACCTTCTGATTCTTAGGACTATAAAATAATCCACATTTCGTTCCTCTAAGGTACCTCACAAACAGACAAACTTATGTCCTTGATTCCAATTTATCTACGTTCCCATTTAGCAAATGTGCTGGACTACCCCAAACCCGAACATGCTGCAGACTAGGTTTGCGCCCAGTCCACAGTTCTGTGGGTGTAAATGGTACTGACTTAGATGGTACCAAGTTAAGAATGTACATTACTATTTCTAGTGCATGTCCCCAAAACGAAATTGATAAAACTGAATAACTCATCATTGATCTCACCATATCTATAAAAGTCATATTCCTTCTTTCTGCTAAACCATTTTGATGTGGATACTTGGTGCTAATAACCGGGATGTAATCCCTTCAGTTAACAAGTACTCCCTAAACTTTCCCAAGAGGTATTCGCCACCACGATCAAATTGCAGTGTCTTACGACATTTACCTAGATGCTTCACTGTTTCCGCCCTATACTCCCTGAATTTCTCAAAGTATTCGGACTTACGGTGCATCAAATAAATGTATCCAAACATTGAGTAATTATCAATCAAAGTGATGAAATACTCAAAATCACCTCTTGCTTGGACATTCATGGGTCCACACAAATCAGAATGAACCAATTTCAATGGCTCTTTGGCTCTGTAACCTTTTACTAATAAAAAAGTCTTTTGGTCATCTTACATTCTAAATAGGATTCACAGACTAGAAGTTCCTCAACTTCCAATGAACCTAAAGGTCCATCCTGGAAATATAGGATTAATAAAGTAGAGATTATCCACCAATGAACTAGAATAGATAAAACATTTATTTAACTTAATAACCACAAAGTTACTAAAATAAACCAAATATCCATCTTTAATCAACTTAGATACTGAAACCCAAGTTTCTTCTAAGTATGAGAACATAAAGACAATCTCTCAAAATTAAACTCCTATTATTACTAAAATTTAAAATAACATTTCCTTCTACAACTGCTGCCACTCTCATAGCATTACCCATGTGTAGATAAATCTCTCCATCACTGAATCTTCTGGTTTCCTGGAACCCATGCAATAAATTGCAAATATGATTAGTGGTTCACGTATCTACACACCAGGTACTGGTAGATGACACCACTAAACATGATTCAACGACTAGCGAAAAGATGTATCTTGATTATTCACTTTATTGAGATAGAATAGACATTCATTCTTCCAGTGTTCTTGATGCTTGTAGTGAAAACACTTGCCCGTAGGCTTTTCCACTCCACCTTGAGGCGCATGAACTGCCTCCACAACCTTTTTCTGAGATTTGTTCTGCTTATTCTGGCCTTTCGGCTTAGAAGTAGAAGCTTTCTCTGCCACTAACACTGATGGTGGTTTCTTCACAACCAAAAGACCCTCAGCTGCTTGGAGTTCCTTCAGAAGTTCCGCCAAAGATAAATGCATTTTGTTCATAGAATAAGTGTAGAGACCCGTATTTTTTTTTATTTAGATCATTTTTTTTTCCCTTGTAAACGTATAACTTGTCGAGATAGACGGTGTGGATTTACGGTACGGCGTGTTCGTGAAAGGATATAAGGATAAATGTGTGAGAGGTGTACATGTGAGTGTGTGGTGTGAGAAGTAGGGTATAATTTTCCCTTGGTCTTCTAATAAATTCCAGAGGAACACTTTCCTCTTTCTCATTTCTATTTCCCGGCTCTCTCTCTAACTCTCACATTTCTCTCTTTCTCTCGGCTCTCCTCCACTCTCACTCAATAACCCATCAAAACGACATGAAACCTACACAAACCCATCTCCATTTTACCTTCTATACGCATTATTGAGCCTTAATTTCGTGGGTCAAGCTCGGGGAAGGAGGAACCGGCTGATTTTGAAGTTTTAGAGGCTAGGGCTTTGTTTGATCTCGGCTTTGATACTTGAGGTAGGAAAATCTAACTAATTTTATGTGTTTATGAGTTGATATAGTGTTTAAGACTTGCTATTAATCATTGTATTGAGATTTGTTGTTGAAATCCTTTGAAATCCCCAAAATCTGCTGCTGTTCTGTTTTTCTGCTGCTGCCCGTTTTTCTGAGATTTTTCCCAATTTCGAACAGTCATAACTTCCTCGTCCGTTATCGAAAACGCGCAAATTATATATCGAATTCGAGATCTTGAAGTCAGCTTTCCAGGGCCACCAAAATCACCTTAAAACTCTAAGTACACAGAAAGTTATGATCATAGGAGTGAAGGTGTGTCAGCTGCCTCGTTTTCTGCTGTTCCTGTCATTTTCTGGGTTTTTGCCCAACTTCGAATGGCCATAGCTTCCTTGTCCGATGTTCAATTCGATCGTATGATATATCGATTTCGAGGTTTTGAAGTCATCTTTTAATTGCCACCAAAATTACGTTGATAGGTTAAGTATACAAAAAGTTAGGACAATAGAAGTAGAGGGGGATTGGTTGCCACAACTTAAGAATGAGTTCGATTGACTTAAAATATTGCAAAGGTTGAGTTATGAATTTAGGATGAGTTTTGATTGAAATGTGGTACGAGGACACATGAACAATAATTGTGAAATGATGACGATCATGGAAAATGCGAGGTGAAATGGTTTATCGGTAAACTAACATTTGAAATGGTGACGTGCTGACTTATTATTGATATAAGTTATGTTAATGTGAGATGGGTGTAATTGTAATACTCGTTGATATGTGGGTGTTGCCCTCTTACTGATTGTCATACAATAGACCCCGTTATGAAGTCGTATCGATAGGTTGGCATCGTGAATAGACGTTGAATATGGGAATAGACCCGGGTAAAGCCGTGGTGACCCAAGTGCCTTGTGAATGCGGGAATAGACCCGGGTAAAGCCGTGGTGACCCAACTGCTCTTCGGATTTGAGAATAGACCTGGGTAAAGCCATGGTGACTCTCTTCCGGTTCGACTTAGGGAAAAGACCCGGGGGAAGCCGTGGTGACTCTAAGGGCGATGTTGATTGTATTGAGCTAAGAATTTGGGATATCATAGTAGTGTATGGTGACTTGTGGTAACGGGTTTCGTGTGGGATTTTAGCTACACTACTTTTATTATTATCTATCGTGTGATTTTTCATTTGGTAGAGTGTTTGACAAGAGGCATAGATGACCTACTATAGTGTGACACGTTGAGGAAGATCGGTATAGGCATTCGCACGTTAGGCTATGAACGGAATCTAATTGTAGGGAGGTGTGAAACGATGAGACGTGACATGAGAAAAAGAGGGTTAATGCGAGAAATTCCTTGAGTTCTTAGAAGTCTTGACTGTGTAGTACATTCATATTTGGCTCTAATTGCTATCGTCTATCGATGTGATCTTCCTTTCGCACTTGTCTTCCCGTATGCACATAAAGTTAGCATAGATTTTTCTACTGGGCTAGTGTAGCTCAACCTATTATTTTTCAGGTACAAATCAGAGGCTGTGACATGGGTTGCTGTGCTTGCATGTGATCCCACATTTTGAAAGCGACTTCAGAGAGTTAATCTTGCATCTCTTATAAACTTTATCTTCGGATGAAGGAATTGTAATTTATTATTATTATTATTCTATTAAATGAAGGATTCATGTAAACTCTTAACTTTCTTTTAACGTGATCTAGTGGTTTTAGGCCGTTGGGCCAAGGATGTAAATTTGGAAATGCTTTGGAGTTTGGAGATGATTTGCGAACAAGGGAAATAGAAATGGCTTTTGGGTAATATTTGTATTATTGTGAGAATTTTTATTTATGAAAAACCTTTAATATTTATGTTGAAAATCGAGGGCGTGACAACTTGGTATCAGAGCGTCTAGGTTTGAATACCTAAAGACCGTGGGGAGACTTTAGTCTCATGGGTTCAAAATCATAGCAAAATTTTTACATGACATGTGTGCTTGCATTAATGAGTCAGTACATTGGCACGACATTGCATTTACGATAGTGTAGATTGTTAAAGTATGGTTGACTTATGTTGGGAAAGTTGGACGTTTGGTCTCACGATGGAGTCGTGGTTGTTATTGTTGATAGTCGTTGTCGTTGATTGTGTTATATTTTCAATTCTTGTAGCACGATGCCACCAAGACGTGAGAGTAACCTTGCTAGAGAAATTGTAGCGGCACTTGCAGAGTCAAATCTTTTGAACTCAGCGCTTAGGGCTAATGCGAATGACCGTGCCATGGAAGCGATGAGGGCGTTCTGTCGTATGAAACCACTAGAGTTTGATGGGGAAAGTAGCGATCCTCTTGTGGCTGATCATTGGCTTTCACAAATTCGTAAAATCTTTAACGCTCTTAAGATTGCGGAAGATGACCTACGAGTGAGTATTGTGGCAGTTCAACTCATCGGTGAGGCAAATGAGTGGTGGGAATCGGTTTTGGGAGCAAGAAGAGACGCTAGGAGAACGGCAAGGGCGGTTAATCAAACAAATGAGCCGGATGTAGAGAACCTAACTTGGGCTGAGTTTGAAGAACTCTTCCAGAATCAATATTTTCCAGAAACATGTCGCGACCAACTTAGAGAACAATTCGAGAAACTAGAACAAGGTAATATGGCCGTCTCCGAATATGCTACGAAATTTCAATCTTTATCACGTTTTGCACCAGAATTGGTGGCGACGGAGGAAAGGAAGCGTCGGCGCTTTGAGAAGGGGTTGCATTCATCTGTTAAGCTGTTGGTAGTAAGTCAGCGTATTGGAAGGTTTTCTGAGATTGTCGAATGCGCAAGGAGGATTGAGAATTCAGTGGGTGCGCTAGGAGACGTAGAGATGTGGAAACCAAGGCAAACGACCGTTAATGTGAGTACGCCGTCTGGGAGTTTTGGGGAGCAAGGGAGGAAAAGGCAAAGAGAACCGAATCAGGTTTTGCAGAACCAGTCAAATCGTAGGCTACCTACTTCATTTGGGAATCAGGAAGTTCCATTGCTTAATAGGTCTTGTTATACTTGTGGCGAACCTGGCCATATTGCGAGAAATTGTCCTCAGGAATCGGGAATACGTGGTGAGTCAGGCTCAACGCAACGGCACAAACGTATGCCGAAACAACAACAGAAGCAATTCCATCAAGCTACCTCGGTTCGAGGATCACGTAGTGGGCAAAGAGCTTTTACGATTAACGAAGCTAATTCATCACCTCCTACCACTTTCTAGCCTTCAGAGACATCAGTTGTGTGGGGTATTTTGCTCTCCTTCCTGTTAAATTTCTTTGTGGTAGTTCTTTTGACTTGGGAGCATTTTGTTCATTCATGACAATGTCTTTGTTTGTGGTTTGAAAAAAAAAAAAAAAAAAACCAATGATCATAGTCTACGTTGTTTGTAGAGTCATACCTCAAGGTTAAGTCCACCAACGGTGTGAGTTATTCGTTCCTATGTATTGTGTAGTAATTAACTTTCCCATTCAGCGTATGGTGAGGTTTGATCTGATTTGGTAAGGGATTGGTTATACCTATGATAGTTGGAGATATTCTGAATGTAATTCTATAAGGGTTGCTTCTTTTGTGAATCCTTTGTATTAACCTAGTTGAATCTTGTTAGAATTGTGTCGTAATCTGTCGTGAAGTCGGTTGTGCTATTGACCTATTATGGTTTTTGACGTTCGAGTTAACTTTCACACTACCTTTCCTAGTATTTCTTGGTGCTATTTGGATTCTTGTGATTAAGTATCCTATGACACATTTGCTATTGATGTTGGTGAATGCTTCTTGTCCCTCATTCGAGTTCTACTTTGGACACTACCGTGTTTGGGATAAAACTTTGTCGGTTAGCTTGGTCGCCTCTGTTACGAGTGTCAGTTTTGTCATTTGCAATTATTGTTTTACGCAAGTTCTTACATTGCGACTTCTATCTATTAAAGCCAAATTTGGTGGTCATGTGTCTCACAATACCAATTCGTTTGTTAGTGCCATTAAGTTCGGATTTCGTTTGCTGTTGTTGTCTGCATTGGCGTCACAGTTTGTTAAGATATCTCAACTTTGAAGCCCCTGATTTGAACTCATTTCCACATTATATCCGTTTGCTTGCCTAGACTTTTTGGTTGATTTGGATTCCATCATTGTAGCTACTAGTCTATTTGTTGGAGATTGCTACCCCACTCAAGTTCTTATGTCATAATTGGAGCCAAATCTTGTGGTGATATATTCACTGGTATCCATTTGTTGGTGCCGTTCAATTCAAATTCACTTGCTGTAGTTGTTTTCTATGGCATTAAATCCTATTATGGTTTTCGAACTTCGGAGACCCATGATTCGTTCTATAATGTCCAGCTTCAATTTGTTAGAAGTTTAAACATTCCAGTCTTGGACAAATTTCTTGGTCTTGTATCAGTTTGCCTACGAGGGCTTGGTCTAATTATTTTGTGCTTATTCTTAGTTTCGGAATCTTTCTTTTGCCAATAGGAAATCCATGGTTTATTTGACTTGTGGAGCCAGTGGAAGGATTATAATTAATAATTTCTAGATTCTTCGAATTGTCATGAGATGGTACGTAGAGTTGGTGCCTAACCACTTTAAGGATTCCATGTGTGTTCCTTGATTTCCGGATACCTCGTGACCTTCCTTTAAATTCTTATTTGGTGTTGTCCGAATCTTTGAGCTTACATGTTTCATTTGGGAATACTAACTGAATCCTTCTCTTGACCCAACTTAGTGTGAGAGTTCGGTGCATCTTTCGAGAGGAATTGGCATGTGTTCTTGGCTCTCTAGAATTAGTGTTAAGGGGTGCGATGGAATCTATTCGTCAACGACATTTGGAAGCTCAAGGGAGAATGACTAAACAAACCAAGATAGTTCTTTGAAGATTGCCAACTGCATAAGACCAAAGGATTGTGTTGATCGTCGTCATCACCCAATGTAAATTGAAAAAGGGGAATAATGTGTTTTCGTAAAGCATCACCGCGTTGGAGTTTGTCTCGTTTTAGGTGGAAAGGGAAGCTTTCATCGTTAGAAAGAAAATGAGAGTTATGGGTTGAGTATTGGGATACGATGTGTGTCTTTTGGATAACCAGGCGACTACCGATGAAATCCAATTGGAAGAGGCGTTTGATCACCGCCCATTCTAGGAGGAAGTCTCGGGAAGTCAATTGGACTATCGGGTATTCGCGATGCTTTTTAATACATAGGTATTGAGGAAGTATGAAACGAATCCATTACACGTGCTAGAGAGGTCCGAACTTGAGTTAGAAGCCGATGTGCCCTATGGAAAGAAACCGATACGTATCCTAGATTCGCATAATCTAGTTTTGTAGTGGTAAGACGATGTTGATAGTGCGAGCTTATGTGCGAAAAGGGGGACAAAATTATAGAGTAATGTCCGCATTTGTTTTAGTTGATTGATGTGAGTTTTTGACGTAGCACTTTCATGATTATTGAACCGTTGCATAATGTAAGTTGTTGTGGTTTTGCGTATCCATATGATACTTGGTTTGGTTGGACTTACCTTGGCGAATTTCGAGGACGAAATTTTTTTTTAAGGAGGGTAGAATGTAGAGACCCGTATTTTTTTTTATTTAGATCATTTTTTTTTCCCTTGTAAACGTATAACTTGTCGAGATAGACAGTGTGGATTTACGGTACGGCGTGTTCGTGAAAGGATATAAGGATAAATGTGTGAGAGGTGTACATGTGAGTGTGTGGTGTGAGAAGTAGGGTATAATTTTCCCTTGGTCTTCTAATAAATTCCAGAGGAACACTTTCCTCTTTCTCATTTCTATTTCCCGGCTCTCTCTCTAACTCTCACATTTCTCTCTTTCTCTCGGCTCTCCTCCACTCTCACTCAGTAACCCATCAAAACGACATGAAACCTACACAAACCCATCTCCATTTTACCTTCTATACGCATTATTGAGCCTTAATTTCGTGGGTCAAGCTCGGGGAAGGAGGAACCGGCTGATTTTGAAGTTTTAGAGGCTAGGGCTTTGTTTGATCTCGGCTTTGATACTTGAGGTAGGAAAATCTAACTAATTTTATGTGTTTATGAGTTGATATAGTGTTTAAGACTTGCTATTAATCATTGTATTGAGATTTGTTGTTGAAATCCTTTGAAATCCCCAAAATCTGCTGCTGTTCTGTTTTTCTGCTGCTGCCCGTTTTTCTGAGATTTTTCCCAATTTCGAACAGTCATAACTTCCTCGTCCGTTATCGAAAACGCGCAAATTATATATCGAATTCGAGATCTTGAAGTCAGCTTTCCAGGGCCACCAAAATCACCTTAAAACTCTAAGTACACAGAAAGTTATGATCATAGGAGTGAAGGTGTGTCAGCTGCCTCGTTTTCTGCTGTTCCTGTCATTTTCTGGGTTTTTGCCCAACTTCGAATGGCCATAGCTTCCTTGTCCGATGTTCAATTCGATCGTATGATATATCGATTTCGAGGTTTTGAAGTCATCTTTTAATTACCACCAAAATTACGTTGATAGGTTAAGTATACAAAAAGTTAGGACAATAGAAGTAGAGGGGGATTGGTTGCCACAACTTAAGAATGAGTTCGATTGACTTAAAATATTGCAAAGGTTGAGTTATGAATTTAGGATGAGTTTTGATTGAAATGTGGTACGAGGACACATGAACAATAATTGTGAAATGATGACGATCATGGAAAATGCGAGGTGAAATGGTTTATCGGTAAACTAACATTTGAAATGGTGACGTGCTGACTTATTATTGATATAAGTTATGTTAATGTGAGATGGGTGTAATTGTAATACTCGTTGATATGTGGGTGTTGCCCTCTTACTGATTGTCATACAATAGACCCCGTTATGAAGTCGTATCGATAGGTTGGCATCGTGAATAGACGTTGAATATGGGAATAGACCCGGGTAAAGCCGTGGTGACCCAAGTGCCTTGTGAATGCGGGAATAGACCCGGGTAAAGCCGTGGTGACCCAACTGCTCTTCGGATTTGAGAATAGACCTGGGTAAAGCCATGGTGACTCTCTTCCGGTTCGACTTAGGGAAAAGACCCGGGGGAAGCCGTGGTGACTCTAAGGGCGATGTTGATTGTATTGAGCTAAGAATTTGGGATATCATAGTAGTGTATGGTGACTTGTGGTAACGGGTTTCGTGTGGGATTTTAGCTACACTACTTTTATTATTATCTATCGTGTGATTTTTCATTTGGTAGAGTGTTTGACAAGAGGCATAGATGACCTACTATAGTGTGACACGTTGAGGAAGATCGGTATAGGCATTCGCACGTTAGGCTATGAACGGAATCTAATTGTAGGGAGGTGTGAAACGATGAGACGTGACATGAGAAAAAGAGGGTTAATGCGAGAAATTCCTTGAGTTCTTAGAAGTCTTGACTGTGTAGTACATTCATATTTGGCTCTAATTGCTATCGTCTATCGATGTGATCTTCCTTTCGCACTTGTCTTCCCGTATGCACATAAAGTTAGCATAGATTTTTCTACTGGGCTAGTGTAGCTCAACCTATTATTTTTCAGGTACAAATCAGAGGCTGTGACATGGGTTGCTGTGCTTGCATGTGATCCCACATTTTGAAAGCGACTTCAGAGAGTTAATCTTGCATCTCTTATAAAATTTATCTTCGGATGAAGGAATTGTAATTTATTATTATTATTATTCTATTAAATGAAGGATTCATGTAAACTCTTAACTTTCTTTTAACGTGATCTAGTGGTTTTAGGCCGTTGGGCCAAGGATGTAAATTTGGAAATGCTTTGGAGTTTGGAGATGATTTGCGAACAAGGGAAATAGAAATGACTTTTGGGTAATATTTGTATTATTGTGAGAATTTTTATTTATGAAAAACCTTTAATATTTATGTTGAAAATCGAGGGCGTGACAATAAGTCAGGCGAAACTGCTTAAAACTCTCAGACTGCAATCAGTTAAGAACGAAATCGATCTGGGTTTCCCCATCAATTTCAGCTCCAAGGATCTCTAGTTCTTTAAGAAGAGCTATCATCTTTAGAACATGATCCCTAATTGGGGTCCCTTCAACATGGGTGATACTCACCAATTTTTTATGAAATTTTACTTTCTGTTCTATGGCATTCTCATCAGGTCTAGGAGGGCATACCTCAGACAGCACAAAAATTGTGCCCTTCAGCAGTTAACACAATATCCAAGTTCCTTTTTCAGTCAATATAATTTGATCCAGTAAATTTATTTTCTTTGAAAATAATTGCAAGTGGATTGAAAAAGCCCATTTTTTAATCTGAGAATCAAATAACATAATAATCAATTATGAAGGGTAATAAAAACTTTGAATTTCATTTTAATATTGGTTCCCTCTACCACATGTTAAAAGAAAAACATTGGCAACCCTACACACCGTAAAAAGCATGCTTCGATGGGAAGTCTCTACTCTTTATCATTTGTGTAGATAGGCACAACCTTTTAATTTTACTATCTAGACACTATACCGTGCCAAGCAAAAGTAAATAGCCAATATAGCTTCGGTCCTATAAATAATAATAGTGACTCAGATGGTGAAGATACTATTATTTACAGCTAAGTGTATACCATTACCTAGCCCCATGATCCATTGTTCCATTATGAATTACGTCAGATGGTGAAGTAATTCACACAACAATTATCATAGACCTATCCTTTAAGGAAGTTTGTACCAATGAGACCATAATTAATTTTGCCCGATGGGGGAGAAGGTTCTAAAACCATCACATAAAATTAATTACATCATCTACATACTAGTAATGGAGACCGTGGAATTTATAAAAAATAAACTCCCTCTCCCACTTAGTTATTTAAAAAAAAATTTGTGAGGGTTATTAAAATTTTCGAGTTTGCAAAACCGTGATCCAGGTCAAAGCCAATTATCACCATGTTGTCCCAATATGGTAAACTATCACATATGCAAATATTATGGAAACACAAATAATAAGGAAGCACAAGATAAAAAAATCTAGCTATTATGGTCAAAGATGCAATCCTTGAGCAACAAGGAATCCTTCCAAACTTGAAATCCTTAAGCAATAAGGAGTCCTTCCAAACTTGAAATCATTAAGCAATCTTTCCAAACTTGAAATCCTTCAACTATACTTGTGTAGAAGGTTTAGATACTTTGAATCAATCAAGGAAACCAAAATCCATCCGTGTTTAAGCAAGAAAATTCGGATTTGACATATTCCCGCGTAAACTGCACAGCCTTCAGTATTTTGGCCATATCTTTCTCATCCAACCTCCAAATGAAGTGATTCAACTTGGGTTGGATTCCAAATTAAATTATCTACAACTTCTGTGAAGAATAGATTTCCTAATTCCAACGTTTACTGGGTCAAAATAGCACTGCAATCAAACCCTACGAATCTGAAAAAAATCTGTTGCAAGCCAAACAACTTGTATCTTTTGTATCTACCATCTTCGACATCCGAATAACCGTCGAATGCTATTATAATCGAAGAAACATACAAACACTGATCTTATGCCACCATTGGAGTTCACATGCTACGTTAATTATTACAACCACGAAAAATAATCGTGGCACCCAATAAATAACACATGCTACGTTAATTATTACAACCACAAAAAATAATCGTGGTACCCAATAAATAACAATAACCATGAAAAAATTATCGTGGGATCTAATCACATAAAATCAACAAAAATCATGTGACCATAATAGCTGGGTAAGAACGCTGCAAAACAGGGTTAGCACAGTTCTACGTCTTACCCTCTATAACCGACGGACAACATGGCATGTTTAATCCATACGCGTGATTACAGCCTGCTCTGATACCACTGTTGGGAAACCAAATTCCCAAGACCCAGTAATGACACGTACAGATTAGACAACAAAAATAAAAACCGTACAAGGCGGAATTAGGGTTTTACCACAACTCCCTGCGACACGAACGCTGGTTGAACTTGTTATAGCACGCCTTGCTATAAACCACGAATACTGCTCGATCGTACCTTACGATCTTCTATCGTATTCTCTGCACGTCTAAAACATGAACTGAGTGTGGACTCTTTCGCGATCTGTTTGCTCTCTCTAAGTCTGCCTCTATTTACTGAATAATAGAAAAATATCAACCTGACCTAGAGAGCATAACGTGTATATATAGGGCTACGATAGGGACCTAAGGAGTAATAAGTCTGAGCTCCCAGTGTAAATAAGAAAGCCTAATCCCACCAGGATTCTATTTCTTATTTAACTAATTATAATTCACCCCACTACAGAATTATAATTGCACTCCCGTCCTTATCTCAATTATATTACGAGCTCCATGATATTAAATACTTATTAATCTCTCCACGTTAAGATTATAGATACCCGTTGATTAAAACAAATTACTAACAGTAACAATTAGTGGGAGGCATTTTGTGAGGGAGAGTTGAGGGAGTTGAGGCCCACCCTATTGCTTCTAGACTATCGGTGAGTTAGACTTCGAGGGAGTTGTAGGGTGAGCAGACAAAGCAATAGGCATATTGGTTCCTTGTTGTCAACTCTTATGATCTGGGTGTAATTGTTGTGTAGCTCTCTTCCGCCGGTTGTTTCCCTCTATGCTGCTGTACCATTTGGTGTGTTATTCAGTTTTCATTATCCAGGCTGTTGGTTCATTTCCTAACCTTGGGGGATGGTCCTTGGAAGTTCTGCTAAAGTTTAGAAGTTTTGATGACTGCTACTGCTTTGGAGTCTTGCTGTACAGGGTGTTGTTGGATTTATGTGGGAATTGACCTTGCTCTTTGAAAGCCTCCCATGAAGTCATGCAGTTACTTGAACGTGAGTTAGAAGGGCTTGGTGGGAAGGTTGTGAGCTGATCGATCCAAGCCCATCCCTCTCACCCTACCTCAGTCACCACTCTCATATTAACATACTTCGTACATGTGTTTCTCCTCCCTCTAGTTAGATGGTTTGGAAACATTTGTTTAACTCACGTTGATCAATTGTACCCTCTTGGCCATCTAGGTTAATTTTATTTCCTTCTTTTGTTTAGCTCAAGCGCCTAAGTCTTCTTGCCTAGCATATGAATCCAAGTAATGCCATCAACTGTAGCCACTTGGCTTAGGTTAGTGCCCTTTTTGTCAGGTAGTTTCCTATCCCTCTTTCTAGTTGGATTTGAAACTACTGTTGGCATAGGCCTGATAATTTTCTTTACTCTTCTTTTCTTTTCCTTTCTACTGGCCTTCCTGGATATACTCCTTGTAGACTGTATATTCAGTTAGTATTTTTTCTATTCCAAACTGAATTACCCAAAAAAAAAAAAAAAGACTGAACGATTCGGCTTTTATTTGGCGAAAAACGGGTGTGTGCTAAAAAATGCGCAAAGCTCATGCCGGGGTTTTTTTTTTTTTTTTTGTGTGTGGAGAAATCACCTTGTCTAGAAAGTATTCACAGTGATACTTTTTTTTGAAGAGACTTTATGATTTCTACGATTAGTAAAGAAAAATTCATTGGAAAGTAAAGACAGAAATATATACATTTTTTTTTTCTTTTCGAGAGAAAGCCGGATAGTATTTTTTTTAGAAAGATTTTACTATTTTTTTGTTTTATTTTAGAAAGGAGCACAAATTACTGAGCTAGAGAGAGAGGGAGAGAGATTTAAAGAAAACGTACCTTACTTGTGGCTTTTCTTTTGGACAGATTATCCACCTTTGATTCGGAAGACAATTCGGATGAGTCGAGAAGAGACGGCAGTCGTCAGAGACGCTGAAATAAATGAAAAGTTGTGGTGCCAACCCTTCTCCTTGTGGGTTTGATGATCCAGATACTGCGTATGGCGAATCCTTAGATGCGATGTTTAAATTCGATATGCTGGAATCTCAGGGCTCCAAATCCTTTGCTGAAAGTGAGCTAAACAGCTGCCCCTTCTTGCTTGTTCACCCGCCAGAAAGAGAAATTATTGACCCGGGAATTAAGGTATTGATCTGCGAGTCGCTGTGGCTCCTGCATTCTTGAGACTGAAGGGCGTGACATTATTCCTCAAAGCCTTGGGTTCTTTTGGTTGGAGGCGGCTGAGATAATAGGCTCCCTTAGGAATGGATGGCTGCGAAACCTCACTGGTAAATGTCAACTCCGTCCCGCCGAAGAGAAAAAGGCAAGCGCCCCGAAAGATTGAAGTTTTTGACAAGGCAACCGGTTTGGGAATCCCAGCCCGTCTTCCTGCTGACTGGACTCCCATGGTCCTTGGGGAAGTACGAAAAGTCAAAGAATCAAATAGTTCGGGAATTGGCATATTGCTCCACTTGCCGTATGAAGATTTTGATCACTTGAATGGTAGTATTCTTGACTGGTTAGACCACAGCTGTAGATATTTTGTGTGGCCCGTGATCCTCGTTCCGCTTCGCACCTCCGCGGGTGTGGTAGTTGCCTAGCCTTCTCCGCCTAGCCTGCACAGTGAACGCACGACTAAGACCTGGCCGGGGATTGCCCGGCAAGGCCCTCCGGCGTGAGGATGAGTATGTGCTGAGAGAGAAGGGAGAGACTAGGGCTTTGAGTAAGCGCGTTTATGAATGCGTACCTTTCTAGAGGCGTTATCCTTTGGTATTTATAGAGCTCCCTTGACTTGCTCCCCAAGCACGGGCACGTGCCTGGCGTGGGCTAAGCGGCGTCATCGTGACGTCACCGCCCAGATCTGGTAACCGCTTTTGGGGGGGTGAGCTGGCATGACCCCTGTGCGTTCAGGATTATCAGGTGTAACCGTCTTCGCACGTGGGTGCGCGCGTGACCGCACGGGTGGCCGAGCATGTCGGGTAATGGAGAATGATGCCGAGCACGAGGGTGGACGAGGCCGAGGGCGCGCGGCCAGGGCAGGAGTTGTCTACGGCATCGCCAACCGACGGTGGCCGAGCCCAGTAGGTGAAGAGGTGAGCCGAACACAGAGGAGAAGCCAAGCCCGGATGGAGTCGGGCTAAGTGAGTGTCGCCAGTGGAGCCAACTGCGGGATGTGGCCAAGCATAGATGTAGAGCTTTCCCGTCGCCGGACGCGGGATAGAGGCGAGGTCGATGACCGGAAGGCCTCGGCTCAGGCCGAGCGCGAGTGGCGCGGGCCATCCCCCTCTACGGAGGCCGAAGATGGCAAGGAAGTGGTAGTGGTCAACTTGTGGAACCACAGTTGAGCTCGGACTGCTACAATAGCCCCTCAATTTCTGCCGTCGCCGCGTGCACGGCTGATATTGATGTAAAGCATTGGCCGAGCGTAACACATTCCGAACATACGTTTGATTGCTTGGACGAATTTGGAAAAATATTCTGAACACCGAACGTGATCCACAGCCGTTGAACAAAACTTTGCCGAACGCCTTCAACGCCGGACATGCAATACAGTTTACAGGTATGATTCTGCCGAGCCCCAGCGTTTTTCAACAAACCGTCACAGAAATCCAATGGCCATGTGCCAGGTGTTCCTCTGACCGCGTGCGGCTGTCAGAGTGACGGCTGGCACGCGTACGGCCCTGCAAGCCCATTCTGCTACTGCCACGTGTCGAACCTTCACTGGCCAATCGTTCGGCGGTGTAATGATTTGGGCGGGAAACTCGAGTTTCCAAACCCTAGCCTATTTAAAGGGCGACGAGGGGAGAGAGAGAAGTTACAGACTCTCTCTCTTGAACGCCATAACCAGAGCTCTGCTTCACGCCCGTTCGCCTTCTGCTCTTGATTTTCAGCGGAATCAGCATCAAATCTCGTCAAAACTTCCAGGTAAACGCTCGAATCTTGCTTCTCTTTGCTTTTCTGCAATTTTTGCGCCTTTTTTCGTTGTTTTTCCTGGGTTTAGGGGGTTTTCCTGTTCTGAGTGAACAGTACGAAGGGGATGGACGACTGTTCATCTTCGTCTTCAACCTGTTCTTCCGAGCCCCAGCAAAGACGCTGGTTGGCTTGGAAGGTGCTGGGACGTACCGAGCATGTCAGAGCCGAGCACGATCTTGCCAGCTGGTAGGGCTTGGCCGACGCCGAACCCGGTAGTTAGAGTCTTAGGCTTCTCCCGAGCTTGAGTCCATGTAGGATGCAGATAGGGTGGGCCAGTAGAGTAGCCGAGCGTAGGAGATCCTCATCCGTCGCCGACGATAAGGTTTCTCATTTTTTTTCGTTTGTGTTTGATAGGTCTGGCTCACCCGGTTATAGTCATCTCATCCGACTCTGAAAGCTCAGGGGACGATTCTGCAGCCTCTCTGATCCGCGAGTGCGTGGAGAGATACAGAAGCCGACACCAGGACTCTTCCATTGCTTCAAACATGTCCGACACCAGTGACTCGAACGCCGAGCGCGTCTTCGAATACGGGGACGACGACTTCATCACCGAGCCCGAAATCTCCCTGACGCCGTCGACCCATTCTGACGCCGAGCCCCAACTTGGGCCAGAGGCCGAATCTAGGCTGCATCCTCCTGCCGCTGGTACTTCCGCCGTGCACAGTGAGGCTCAATCTGAGAACAACGAGGTCGCCAACCTTTATGAAAAGGGACAGGTTTGCCCACACGCCCACTACTTTTGTGGAGACCCTCTGGAGTACCAGAAATTTTGCCGAGACTATGATATTCCCGACGACGTCGTTGTTAGTCAAGTAGCTAGCAACAGAATAAAGGACAGGAGGGAACACCATCCCGAGCATATCACCGTACCCCTGATGGCGATATGTGAGGCTGGGTTAAGGTTCCCCCTCCACCCATTCTTGAGGGAGGTCCTTGCCCGGTTCAGCATTGTTCCTCACTACTTTGCCGTCAACAGCTTTAGAATAGTGATGTCTGTGGTGAAGCTGAAGGAGCTCCATGACTTGGAGTTCACCGTCGCTGATCTCTTTCATACGTACATTATGTCTAGGCACGGCCAGACCGAGCGTAGATACTTGTCGACGCGCGGCAAGAAGCAACCGTTGGTAGACGGCCTGCCCGACACGGACAAGTGGGCCAATTTTTACGTCGAAGTTAGTGGTAATTATGAGTTTGGCGATCAGTCAAACCGTAAATTCAGCGTGCCAAAAATAAAGGATTTCCGAGGTAGCTTGTCAACTTTGTTCCATGCCGAGCATAGGGAATTTGCATGGTTTCTTTCTGACGCTGTATTTTATGTTTCTTTCGTAGATCACCGAGCCATTACCAAGACCCAACAATCCCTATCTGTCGAAGCACACGTCGACGTTCTTCTTTCACAACCTTGCAGAGACGCGCCGACCTTGCTCGGTTACGAGCTGTCCTACAAGGGCAAGTTGAGGAGAAGAGGGAAGGAGGCTTTGCCGAGCACGGAGGGGCAAGGGCGAGGGAAGAGGGTGACTACTGGAGGAAGTAAACCGCCGAGGGTGAAGCTGCCAACCTTCCGGAAACCCACCGAGTTCTGGTTTGGAGAGGGTGATCTGACCGAGCGCCCACAAGCTAACCTTCCCCAACAGACACTCGTTCCCGAGCACACCAGCGACATGGGCCGACGCAACGTCGTTCGGGTCAACATTCGTGACGGGAAAGTCGTCCAAAAAGAGTCAGTGTTGGCCATGCCTGCTGAGAAGAGGCAGAAGGTCACTCACGACCTATTCCCGACGAGGCCGCCGACGACACGCGCGGGACCACTTGAGCAGACTGAATCGTCGGCCGCTGGTGGCTCCAGACCTGCCCCCCTGTCCTTGGGTCCAGCTGACGCCGTCGCTGCTCAGGAGTTCTCTCCTTCTTTTGCCCTTACCGACGGCAGGGTTGTCACCATCGAGGATTCTGTCAAGGTCGAGCCTCAGCTGGCCGCTGCAATGCTCCAGGGCCTCGCCTTGCCAAAGGACATGCAGAAGATCCCCGAGGGGCTGCAGCCGAGCCTGATCCACGCTGCTGCTCACCTTGTTCAGGTACGGTCCGTACTCCCAAATGTTCTTCCCTTGATCAGTTTTTTCCACAATTACATGATGATGCTCCCCCTGCTTGACAGGCTGGCCAGGCTTTGCTGCGCTCTTCTAAAGATGCCGAGCTCGCTGTGGCCGAGCGTGCTCGCTTCCAAGAGGACCTGAAGGTGGAGCGGGAGAAGGTAAGGAGCTACAGGGGTAGCTTGAAGACGGCCAAGGCGCAGATAGCCGAGCTTGAAAAGGAGAGGGACGAAATGGAAAACAAGCTGAAGAAGGCCGAGCAGGAGGTGGCCAAGGTGCTGAGGAGGGAGAAGAGGAAAATGAAGGAGGTTGATGGGGCGGCCTACCAAGCTGGTTTTGACCGAGCGGGCGCCGAGTATATACGCGACGCTCGGTCTATGGTCAATGACGCCATACTGATGAGGGTCCCCATCGCCTACAGGACGGGGTACAAGGACGGCGTCAGGGCCGTTTGCTGTGTGGTGCAGCCGGGGGCCGAAGCTGACTTGATGAAGTCGATACCGGCACCAGAAACTCCCGAGCTCGTCCTCCCATATACCGAGGAGGAGTGCGCGCCTCCCCTCCAGAGGAGTTTCCTGAGAGTGAGGACGAGGTTGAGGACCTCACTCTAGCAGTTGCCGACGACGATGCTGGTGGTGGCAAAGTCGCCGACAAGACTGCTGAAGTTGCCGACCCCAGTTCCGCTCAGCCCGAAGGCGATCTTATGAACGTTGATAAGGACGCCGAAGCCAATGCCAGTGCTCCACAAGTTGACGCAACTTTGGCCGAAGCTGGGGCTAATGTTGATGGGGCTGCTCAAGTCTGAGGGGCATGCTTTGCAGGTACCGGTTCTTGGGTGGCCGGTTACCGTAGTTAACAGCCCTTAGTTTGCACTTGTTTTGATTTTCGTTCTTATGGACTGGACGGATCCGGGCTCGGATTTTGCCGTACCAGATGTAAATAATGTTGGATGTAAACTTTTTGCCGAACTTGAATGATGCTTTTTCTTCTTGATGGATGGCTACATTTTGCATTCTTCTTTAGTGTTCGTTGTTTTGCACCATTTCATTTCCTAGCCGAGCCTGACCTATTGCTTGGTATAGTTTGAAGTAGATATCCGTAGCCCCCACTTTGGTCTAGGTTCGGCTATGTAGTTGAGACGTGGCTGAGCCTTGACCAAAGTAGAAAAAATAGGGGTGACATGCCGAGCGTACTGATTGGCCTGGAGTTGGTTACTGCTTGGGACTGTAACATGTGCTCGGCAAAATGGCAGCCCCTGGCGAGATTTAGGTGATGTGCGTGTGGTTGGCTTGCTCACCGAAATGTGAGTGTAACCGGGCTGTGGCCGACCTTACTGTCTTGCCAAGCCGAACCCGAGCCCATAGTCCAGCCAAATTGTGTTTCTCTGGGCTCGGTGGACCTGACGTCCATGTTGCTTCTTTGGGCGGTATTTGTGGCCGAAGCGAGTGGCATATGAGCCGTTTGTGGTTGGGACCGAGGTCAACGTTTGTGGTTGGCCAAGTTAGCCGAAGTAAAATGAAAGTAAGAGTAAGGTGGCAAATAAATAGTTTTCCTTCCATTCAACGAACATGAGGTACAAGTGGAAAAGGGAAAAAACTGAGGCCGAAGCCAATAAAGAAAATAAGATAGGCAGTGGTCGACGCCGAACAAGAGGCACACTGTTGGGGTCCTCTACATGTATGCCTTCTTGAGGTTCTGTGCATTCCACGGGTTCGTGAGAACCTTGCCATTCATGTCTTCAAGTACGTAGGCACCTTCACCAGCAACTTTGACAATACGAAAAGGCCCCTCCCAGTTGGGTTTGAATTTCGTTTTCTTGCTAGCTTGCACGACTTTGCGCCAGACCAAATCGTCTGGCTTGAATTTCTTGATTCTCACGCTCCTGTTGTACCCCCTTGCCACTTGTTGCTGGTACTCGGCGAGCTTCAGACGAGCGTCATCACGCTTTTCTTCGGCCAAGATCAGCTCTTGTGCTACAGCATCATTATTTGTGGCTGGATCAAATGTCTCTGTCCTGAGAGTGGGGAACTTGGATTCCAATGGGATCACAGCTTCCATGCCGAATGCCATCGAGAATGGTGTCTGCCCGGTGGAGCGCCTTGGCGTGGAGCGGTAGGCCCATAGGACACGGGGCAACTCTTCAGCCCATCTCCCTCTTTTGGAATTCAACCGACGTTTGATGCCGGCGCAAACAGTCTTATTCGTGGCTTCGGCCTGGCCGTTTCCCTGGGGGTACGCGGGTGTGGAATTGAAGAAGCGTATACCGAACTCTGCGCATAGGCTGGTGAGGTCTTTGCCGACGAACTGAGTGCTGTTGTCAGAGACGATGGCATAAGGTACACCGAACCTGGTGACAATGTTACACCAGACGAATCGGCGGACGTCTGCTGCAGTGGTCGTGACGAGAGGTTCGGCCTCAACCCATTTGGAGAAGTAGTCTGTTGCGGTGATCAGAAACTTGAAACCCCCGGGAGCCGTCGGCAGCTTGCCCACAATATCGAGCCCCCATTGGGCGAAGGGCCAGGGACTGGTGATGGGAGAGAGATTCTGGGCCGGCTGTTTCGGGATTGGGGAAAAGAGTTGACACGGTCGGCATCGGCGGACGACCTCTTCGCAATCTTTCTTCATGTTCTTCCAGAAATAGCCTTGGCTTATGGCGCGTTGGCAAAGGGAGCGGCCGCCAGAGTGGCAGCCGCAGCTGCCGGAGTGAAGTTCGGCAACAATGTCGGGTACTTGAGTGGGATGGACGACGAGAAGATAGGGCCCAGAGATGGATTTCCTATAGAGTTGGCCGCTTTCAGAAAGCCAGTAGTAGGCGGCCTTGTTTCAAACACGAAAAGCCTCCTTCTTGTCTTCGGGGAGGACGTCGTGCCTGAGGAACGCGACGATTTCATCCATCCAGCTGGGGCCAAGTTCAACATTGAGGATCGCTGGGGCGGGCTCGAAAGACGGCCGGGAGATGCTGCCGAAGTTGATGGTTCGGAACTCCGAGGCTTTGGATGCCGAGGCGAGCCCGGCCAATGCGTCAGCGTGGGCATTGTGCTCGCGGTTAATCTGTTCGATACTGAATTGACTGAAGTGGGAGATGAGCTTGGCGGCGGCTGCTTGGTACTTCGACATGCGAGGGTCTCGAGCTTCGTAGTCACCGAGTACTTGATTGACGATGAGTTGGGAGTCACAAAGGACAATAACGCTGGTGGCCTTCATCGCAATGGCGGAGCGTAGGCCAGCGAGGAGTGCTTCATACTCGGCTTCATTGTTGGTAGCGGGGAAGTCGATGGTGATGGAGCTTTCATGAAGTGCCCCACAAGGAGAAACTAAGACGACACCTGCGCCGGCGCCGTTGCTGTTGGAAGCCCCGTCGACGTTCAGGCGCCAAGTCTCGCCTTGAAAAAGTTTCCAGGGTGCATCCGCAGAATTGTGCTCGGCTAAAGATGGTGGCGGTGCGTTGAGGACCGCCGTATCTTCTGGTGTGAGTTCCGCAATGAAGTCAGCCAAAACTTGTCCCTTTACTGCCGTCCGTGGCTCAAAGCGTATGTCAAAATTTGCCAATTCGACGGCCCATTTGCAGACACGGTTGGAGAGATCTGCCTTACGGAAGAGAGCTTTGAGAGGGTGCTCGGTTAGCACAGTAATCGTATGGGCCTGGAAATATGGCAACAGTTTTCGAGCCGCTGAGACCAAGGCTAGAGCGAGTTTCTCCAGGGGAAGATAACGTGTTTGAGCGGGAAGAAGTGTTTTGCTGGTGAAGTAAATGGGCAAGTCGTTGGCCGCCTCTCACCGAACAAGCGCCGAGCTGACGGCATGAGAGGAGACAGCAAGGTACAAGTAAAGGGTCTCGAACTCTTTCGGTTTCACGAGCAGCGGAGCCGAGCTTAAGTATGATTTGAGGTCGGCCAAAGCAATGTCGCAATCTGGAGTCCATTCAAAACTGCGTCGGCTCTTGCCCTTCAAAGCATGGAAAAATGCATGGCACTTGTCGGATGATTTGCTGATGAAGCGGTTGAGAGCGGCCGCCATCCCTGTGAGCCGTTGCACTTCCTTAATTGTTCGTGGTGGCCGAAGGTCGTTGACTGCCTTGATTTGGGTGGGGTCGGCTTCAATGCCTCGCCGCGTGACTAAGTGTCCGAGAAATTTCCCTGCGCTCACGCCAAACGCACACTTTTCGGGGTTGAGGCGGAGCTTGTGGAGTTTGAGAATGTCGAACACTTCCGTCAACTCCCGAAGGTGGTTGGACGCTTGCTGGCTTTTGACGACGAGATCGTCAATGTAAGCTTCCACCGTGTGACCGATTTGCTCGCTCAGCATCTTGAATATGGCGCGATTGAACGTGGCGCCGGAGTTTTTGAGGCCGAATGGCATCACGCGGTAACAGAAAATACCATAGGGGGTGATGAAGGCTATTTTCTCCATGTCGGCTGGGTCCATGGCGATCTGGTGATAGCCACGATAAGCGTCGAGGAAGCTTAGCCGGGCGTGCCCCGCCGTTGCGTCAACCAGTTGGTCAATTTTCGGAAGTGGGAACCAATCCTTTGGACAGGCGTCGTTGAGGTTGGTGTAGTCCACGCAAACTCGCCACTTGCCATTCTTCTTTTTGACAACTACCGTGTTGGACAGCCAGGTTGGGTACTGTACCTCTTGGATGGCATTAGCTTCCAGCAGCCGTTTCACTTCTTCAACGACAGCGTCGGCATGTTCCGTGGCCGATCGCCGCGCTTTCTGGACCACAGGCTTGGCATCCTTCTTGACATTGAGTGAGTGGCAAATGAAGTGAGGGTCGACCCCTGGCATTTCGTTAGGCGTCCACGCAAAGACTTCCATGTTTTCTTTCAGATACTCGAACATTTCTGTTCGGTCGGCGTCACTGAGGGAGGAACTAAGCAAGAAGAAACGGGAGCCATCCTTATTGATGGCCATGGGGATGAGCTCCTCTTCGGCTTTGTCCTCAGCTCTTTGTCCGACGTCGTCAATCACCGCCATGTCAGGGACTTCAACCCATTGTACTTGTTTCGCTTTCATGGAATTGTGGACGGCAAAAACATAACACTTCTTAGATGCCACCTGGTCGCCGCGCAGGTCCTCCTGTCGGCCGCTGGCTCCGATGAATCGGACGACCTGGTGGTAAGTCGATGCAATCGCTTGCATGCTATGTAGCCAGGTACGGCCGAGAATGGCGTTGTACAGGCTCGGTGCGGTGACGACAATGAATTCGACGCTCACCGTGCGTGACCCGACAACGACTGGCAGGAATATCCGACCGAGGGGCCATACGGGTGCCCCGTTGAATCCGACGAGGGGGACCTCGGCGGGCTGTAGAGCCGAATCTGGGAGTTCAAGCTTTTTGAACAAATCATAATACATGACCTCCGCGGAGCTGCCTTGATCAATAAGGACCCGTCTGACGTCGTGGGTACCAATTTGCACGGTGACGACCAGAGCATCGGCATGTGGGGTTTGAACGAATTCAAGATCGCGCTCGGTGAATGTTATGGTCCATTTGGGCAGCTCTTCTGGGCGCGGGCGTTTGGAACCAGGCCTCAGGGCGAGCACATGTTTAGAGGAGGAGGCGCGATCGATGTCCTGCCGAAGGTGTGTTGCTGATTCTTTCGTCACCGGGCCGTGTATGACGTGTATCATCGGCCTTGGTTCGTTGGGGTTGGAATTTCCAGCAGGTGGACGGGCCGGAGTTTTTGTGCGGTCGATGTATTGGTCGAGATGGCCTTGGGCCGCCAGCCGTTCCAACAGTGCCTTGTACGGAGCGCACGCCGTCGTATAGTGGCCGAGCTCGTTATGATACGAGCACTTTTTCCTTGGGTTTTGATCCGCCTGTCCATTATCTGTGCCGAGCTTGCCCTGCGGCCATTCGAACCATGGTTGCCGCATGATCTCTTTCAGGAAAGACCAGATAGGTTCTTTGAAGTGGGTGGTTTCAGCCGCATAATCATGTTCTTTCGGCTGGCGCTTCTTCCCTTCTTTGATGTTGTGGACTTGCTTTTTTGGATGGTGTTGTTGAGTTGCGGTTGGTAGCTGAGGGGCCGTCGTTGGCTGAAATGTCGTTGAATTTGGAATTCCTTGAGCGGCTCTGTCCGCGTAGAACTCTTCTAGTGCGCAAAAACGTTCGACCACACGCATCAACTCTCCCATGTCGTGCGGTGGCCGAATAGCCAGTTCGTCGAGAATTTTGCTGCCGGACTCCAACCCATTTTTGAAGGTTCGCGCGGCCCAATACTCGTCTATCCCGGGAATTTCATTGAAGAGTTGCCAGTACCGCTCGGCGTATTGCCTCAGTGTTTCATTTGGGAGCTTCCTCATTTGGGACAAGGATTCAAGCTCTTTTGCCGTTCGGTTGCTGGTGATGAAGCGGGTGTTAAAGGCGCGTTCGAGGTCGGCCAGGTTCCGTATGGATCCAGCGGGCAACTTGTTGAACCACTGGAGCCCAAGGGAGCCGAGGCTGGACGGGAACGCCTTACACTTGATTTCGTCTTTGGTGGTGCACAGCTCGATTGTTTGGCGAAAGTGAATCAGGTGGGTGTATGCCTCGCAGGTGGCCGGGTCGAACTTTGTGAACTTAGGTAGATGGAAGTTGGGCTCGGCGACCGTGTTGACGATGTGGGGAGTGAAAGGGGAGATGCCGAGGTCTTTCAGTTGTCGCTCAAAGCCTGGACGCGGCGGTTTGCCGAGCTCGTCCGTCCTCGTCCGCTTTGTGTCCTTTTCCCTTTCCGAGGTTTTCTCGCGGACTCGGCTGCGCAACTTGTCCCGTAGATCTGTATGTGCGCGATGGTGGTGGGCCACCGATTTTTCTCCGTCGCCGCAGGTTTTGTTTTCGTTATCTGCCCCATCAATTCGTACACCCTTCCCATTCCGCCGAACGCGGTTCTCAGTTTCCAAATTTTCTGGTGGGATCTCCCCAAGTCGTTCAGACACGTGGCGTCGGGTCTCGACGGAATCTCGGCTACGGCGCGAGGCCGTTGTGCGAGAGAATTCCGCGCGACCGGTCGAGTACGTACTCGTGAAAGACTCAGTGTCTCTTGTGTGGGTCCGCTCGCGGTGGGCCTTTGAGCGATGCGGGCCAGATGTGGTGGGTTGTTTGTAGAGGATGAGTTCTCTGGCGTCGCCCGCCTCTGGAGTAGGTCCAAGGCGGTCCTTCGCGGAGACGCGGTGGCCCGCGTCGTAAGGTTGCTCGCGTGGTGGTGGGGGAGGAGGTGGAGGGGGCGGGTGAGAAGAGTTTCTTCGTCTCCGCCTTCCACCCCCGGTGGATCCAGATGCTGCCGGCGATGCAACTTGCAGATGCTGTTTCATCTGGGCCACCTCCGCTCTCAACGTCGCCAGTTCATTATCCCTTTCATCGTCCCTTCGTTGCAGAAGGCGGATGTAGGCCGCCGTTACGTCCTCCGTGGCTGGAGACAGCCCGGAGCTGGGGGGAAGCGAGATGGACATGTGCCTCTCCGAAAACGGTGGGAGAATCACGTTCCCGCTGGCGTCTTTGGCCCCCGAAACGGTAACGTCTTGTGGATCTCCGCCCATCGCGGTTGAGTTTGTCGTCTGTCTTTGGAAGAGGAAGGTGGTTTGGAGGAGGGTCTGAGCCGTCTGTGGTTCACGTCGGGTTCACCAATTGTGTGGCCCGTGATCCTCGTTCCGCTTCGCACCTCCGCGGGTGTGGTAGTTGCCTAGCCTTCTCCGCCTAGCCTGCACAGTGAACGCACGACTAAGACCTGGCCGGGGATTGCCCGGCAAGGCCCTCCGGCGTGAGGATGAGTATGTGCTGAGAGAGAAGGGAGAGACTAGGGCTTTGAGTAAGCGCGTTTATGAATGCGTACCTTTCTAGAGGCGTTATCCTTTGGTATTTATAGAGCTCCCTTGACTTGCTCCCCAAGCACGGGCACGTGCCTGGCGTGGGCTAAGCGGCGTCATCGTGACGTCACCGCCCAGATCTGGTAACCGCTTTTGGGGGGGTGAGCTGGCATGACCCCTGTGCGTTCAGGATTATCAGGTGTAACCGTCTTCGCACGTGGGTGCGCGCGTGACCGCACGGGTGGCCGAGCATGTCGGGTAATGGAGAATGATGCCGAGCACGAGGGTGGACGAGGCCGAGGGCGCGCGGCCAGGGCAGGAGTTGTCTACGGCATCGCCAACCGACGGTGGCCGAGCCCAGTAGGTGAAGAGGTGAGCCGAACACAGAGGAGAGGCCAAGCCCGGATGGAGTCGGGCTAAGTGAGTGTCGCCAGTGGAGCCAACTGCGGGATGTGGCCGAGCATAGATGTAGAGCTTTCCCGTCGCCGGACGCGGGATAGAGGCGAGGTCGATGACCGGAAGGCCTCGGCTCAGGCCGAGCGCGAGTGGCGCGGGCCATCCCCCTCTACGGAGGCCGAAGATGGCAAGGAAGTGGTAGTGGTCAACTTGTGGAACCACAGTTGAGCTCGGACTGCTACATATTTGAATGTTGGTTGCTGGGGCCAGTTCATGAACAGATGCTCCTACATCCGAAGTAGAAAAGTGGATAGAAATCTCCGTCGTCTGAGAGTTCTGATAGTTGGGTGGCTCGGGCTGTGCTGGCGGTATCCCTCCGTGAATCAACATCTCTTCATCGTCGGAATCCCAACCCATTGGTCCTTCCTCTTCCAACTCTTCAGGGTCTTCTTCGTCGTCGTCAGATGGCAAGTCTGGATTCGGCGTGTTCATCAGATGCTCCCAATCAGCTTCGTTAATCGGAGGATCATTGAACTCCTCGGGATCCTCTTCATCGGAATCCATCTCGGCATTTTCCTCAGGATCCTCCTCCTCAGGGTCTGCTTCCACATCCATGTTGACAAGGGGTGCTGCGGCTACTGCTTCGTTACCGTTCCTCCTACTGGGAGATTCACATTGTTGGGGGGTGCGATTTGAACTAGGACGGGTATGGCATCAACCATATCTTCCTCTTCTTCATTGATGGGGCGGATAAGGGCGCCATGCTCCTGATAGAAGTCATGAGTGTAGGGGAAGGCGTAAGGAAAGTAGGGATCCTCCACTAGTTGACTGGTCATGGACCTTACGGTGCTTGCGAGTTGGTGAGCTTCAGCTAGAAGGTTGACTTGGTAGGGACTCAAGTGATTCATCTACAATAAAGGAGACTATCTATTAATAAGGTGTGCTAAAAACAAGTCTATATTGAAACATCATAAGTACAACGTAGGTGGCTTTCTAGCCTAAACTTCCTATTACAACGATAGTCCAACTATTATTCGGGGACATGGTTACACAAAATTTTACATAATGGTTCCTTATGATCCTAGAGACCTTATTCTACTACTAAAATCACGATATTTATGCTTCGTTCTCCTTGTGTGCGCTCCTTTCGCCGTTGATCTTTCCTTCCATCTTGAGGTTTTCTATTGGTGGAAGGGTACCAAAGAGTTCATAGTAGGTATTCAAGATAGGAAACATATCAGGAAACCAAGGATCCTTCGCGACAAAAGTAGGGGTGTTTTGTTGTACTTTCTTGATGTCACGAATTTCGGCGAGTACGATGTCGAAGAAGTCAGGATTCCTTACTAGTTGTGTGGTCACTGATCCTATGGCGTTTCGGATTTGACGAGCTTCCTCCATAGGGTCGACTAGGTGATTCATCTAGCAAGAAAAAGTTCCATTAGTCAAGCTTTGAAAAAAATAAATAGTTTTTGGTAAAATCCATAGGAAAAACTTTTCAGGTTACTATGTTCCACATTCGATCCTTGATTCAAGTCATCATCCAATTGTTCGGGAATTCCCAGCTCGGCGGTACTACCAATTTCCTCGCCTTGCTTCAATCCGAAGATTGTTTTGACAGAATTCCACCCAATTTGGGATGTTAAACTTAAAAATCAAAGTCACGTTTGTGTAACGGTCAACTTATCTCACGGTTCTACATGGTTCTACCCATGGCCGAGATTTTGAACCTAAAGCTTTGATACCAAGTTGTAACGCCCCTAATTTTAGGTTCGTTAAAGGGATAATTTATTACAGAAATAAAGAGAGTCACTGCTCATTATTACAACATAACCCCCGTAGGAGTATTCAAAACATAAAGTAGGGAACAAATAGGGAACTAGGGTTCCTAACTACTGCTCCTCTTGTTCTTCCATCCTAGCGAGTTCTTCGGCTCCATACGCCTCCAGTGTGAAGAGTTCGCCCTATTCATCTATCAAATCTGACATTATATTGGCGTCGCCACCCATATAATATGCCAGGGTCACCACAAGGTAACACCATGAGCTACGAAGGCTCAATAGTAAAATCCTACTTACTAACCCATAACTTATGAACATAGGATCACTATAACATCGATTTCCATATGATATGTATATAAGCAGCTACAATAACATTTAGCACATCCACAATCACCTTACAACTAGTATTGGTGTTGACTCATCGTAACCGTGTCTCATGTTTACTACCTTTCTTTTCCAAAGACTCCCTTTTCAACTCACCCAACCTCGGTTCCGCCGCGCTGGGTTCCCGAGTATCCTCACAATGGTTCCGCCGCGCCGGGTTCCCATTGGCACACATTTACTTTGGTTCCTCTCCACGGATAACCATGTTACTCACCCTACCTTGGTTCCGCCGCGCCGGTTTCCCAAGTATCCTCACTATGGTTCCGCCGCGCCGGGTTCCCATAGGCACACACGCATTCACACAACTCACATAATACCCTTAAGATGGTCATTATGTAGTTTCTAAGATATCTTCTTTTTCGGAAAACATATTCCTCTTGTTAAATCACACCCTAGGTGCTATGTTTCTATTTTTTTGATTTTTGTGTCTCGTTATCATGCAAGACTTCGCGGTGTAGGACTTGACAACAACATGCATCTCATAAGATCATTCCAACTCTAGGCTACATAGCATGCTTTGAACATCTTAAAAAAACAAACCATGCGTTTCCGAAAGATAACCTTATCTACGATCAACGTAACAAGCTTCGATTCATACGATACATAAAAGTAAAGTGCAAAGGTTAAGCTTTTTATACTTCGGAAAAGTAAGTAGAGTTTTAAAGTAGTAAAATTTAACTACCGTTCTTCTTGGCGGTGGTCGGCTACGGTAAGTTGGTCGGTTTTGAAATCGGCGGAGTAACGGCCTCCGGTTTGCTTCGAAAGGAAAAGAAGTTTCCTAGAAACAACTTCACTACCTAAAGTGGACTACTTTAAAGATCTAAGGGTGGTATTAGGAAGTGGTTTGGTGGTTTTCTCAAGAACACAAAGAAAGTTCTTGAACTTTGAACTAAGAACACTTGAATTTTTAGAGAGAAGGAAGAGCTATTACTTTGAGGTGTGAGTTCAAGCATAGAATGGCCTTCTATTTATAGGCAAGACCTCCCCTCTCTCCCCCTTTGGCCGGCCCCCTCCTTCTCCATCTTTCCCCAATTTTTAATTCAAATCAAATCCAATCTTGATGGAAGATCAATGGTAGAATCCTAGGGTTGCATGGCTATGGTGTACCAAAGATTCAAGCTTGGAACAAATATGTGGTGGAAGGGTAATTGGTACAAGATTCCAAGTTAAAACAAATGCAAAACTGTACAAAAGAAGGACATGAAGTTAAGTCTAGGCTTGGAAGAGTAAGAATCCAAGAATCTTATGGTACATGGGAGTTCAATGGCCAAGTACACATCAAATCTTCCTCCTCCTCCTCTCTCCCAACCGGCCCCCCTCTCCTCTCTCCCTCTCTCGGCCCATCTCCCCTCTCTCTCCCTCTCACTTTCTTGCCAAGGTACAAAAAATGAAAGAAAACAAATAAAAAGTAGTACTTTTTTGTACCTAGGATCAAAAATAGACCTTAAAAGCTAGGATTTGCCCAATAAACTAATAAATAGGCATATGGTACTTAAGGCAATACTTTAGTCTTCCAAGTACTAGAATAATATACATCTATGTACCTTGTACACTAGGAAGATCAAAAATCCTAATAGAAAATAAATAAAAGTACTTAGGAGAATCTAGTACTAAGTACCTTTCTCATAAAGTAGTGTGAACTTAGTCACATAGGTTAAAGAAAAGGTTTAATTTAATAAATCCCATGGTACTCAGAAAGACTAAGCCTATTGTCCATTGGGTAAAAATTCCCCTAACATCTATTATCCAATGGATAATAGATATTAGGCAACTTATATATTAGAAAAATCCCAAAAGTACTTTAAAGAAATTTAAAAAGTATTTTTCTTAATATTCTTAGTACTTTGACCAAGTATACTTTTAATATAAACAATTGGGGTTCTATTATCCAATGGATAATAGTTTCCCTAGCAATCTTTGTCCAATGGACAAAGAATAAAAGCAAAATAATTAAAAGAAAAAGAATATTCAATTCTTTGACTAGGGTTAAAAAGGTTCAAAAGGTTCATTAAGGGCAAAACGGTCCAATTGTGGTAACTAGATGGCTTCCTAGTTTAGTTTCTCCAACCGGATGGTTAGAAGCTAACTAGGCTTGCTAAATAGGACTAAAGTGTAAGAAACGAAACTTGAAGGGTTAAAGCGCAGTTATGACAAACTATCGGAAATTAAAGCAATTCAAATTAATAACTCAAATAATAAATACATTTTTTTTATTTATTAAAATTCAGAGTTATTATAGTGATGGATCCGGCTCGTACTTTCGCAACATTGACACGTGAAACACGTCATGAACGCCCGATAATCTCGGTGGTAAAGCCAATCGGTATGCCACTTCCCCAATTTTCTCAATAATATCGAACGGCCCAATAAAACGCGGTGAGAGCTTGCCCTTTTGCCCAAGACGAGATAAACCCTGACGTGGTGACACCTTAAGAAACACATGATCCCCCACTTCGAACGATAACGGTTGGCGACGATGATCGGCATAACTCCTTTGTCTACTTTGCGTGGTTAACAACCGTTGACGTATTACTTTGACTTGCTCGGTGGTTCTCTTTTGGGCTTCAAGAAGCCGTCGACGAATCGCTTTCATACTCTCGGAGGTCTCTTTGATCAAATCCGGCCCAATTAACGTAGCCTCGCCCAATTCGGTCCAACAAATGGGTGATCGACACGGCCTCCCATACAAAGCTTCATACGGCGCCATCTCGATGCTAGATTGGTAGCTATTATTGTACGCGAATTCGACTAACGGTAGATGACCTTCCCAACTACCCCAAAAGTCCATAACACAAGCTCGAAGCATATTCTCTAGAATTTGGATCGTTCTCTCAGATTGCCCATCCGTTTGAGGATGATACGCGGTGCTAAATAAGAGATTTGTGCCAAGAGCTGCTTGCAGACTCTGCCAGAAGCGCGTAGTAAATCTTGGATCTCAGTCCGACACGATAGAAACGGGAATTCCATGAAGACGGATAATCTCACGGATATACAAATGGCTAAGCGTTTCAAGCGAATCCGAAACTTGAATCGGTAAGAAATGTGCAGATTTGGTCAATCGATCGACTATCACCCAAATGGCATCATGCCCCCTTGGCGGGTAAACCGGTAACAAAATCCATAGTCACGTTCTCCCACTTCCATTCGGCCACTGGCAACGGTTGTAACTCCCCCGCGGGCCGTTGATGCTCAGCTTTCACTTGTTGGCACATAAGGCATTTGGATACGAAAATGACAACGTCCTTCTTCATTCCCGGCCACCAAAATTGTCTACGCAAGTCATGATACATTTTTGTTCCTCCCGGATGTACGGCTAACGGTGAATGGTGAAATTCTCTCAAATTTTCCTCCCGACACGATATGGGGATGAACAATTTTCCTTGGTATCACAACCCTTGGTCAGCATGAATCATCCACCCCTCTCGAGCCTTTCTACTAAGAAACTTGGTGCTAAATTCTCCTGCTTCTTCATCCTGCTGTTGGGCCTCAATTACTCAGGTCGATAAGGTCGATTGAACGGTTAAGTTACATAAGGTGACTCCCTCTCGAACTTCCTCGAAATGCAAGGCATAGGCGCCCAAATCATTTGTCATCTTCCACTCATGAATGGCTAGGTTCGCAAGGTGTGTCGATTTTCTACTTAATGCATCTGCTACCACGTTCGCCTTTCCCGGGTGATATTGCAACTCAAAGTCGTAATCTTCTAAGTGCTCCATCCATCGACGTTGTCGCAAATTTAGCTCCTTTTGAGAAAACAAGTACTTTAAACTCTTGTGATCGGAAAAGACTTCGAAGCTCTCACCGTATAAATAATGGCGCCAACTTTTCAAGGCAAGAACGACGGCCGCAAGTTCTAAGTCATGGGTAGGGTAATTCCGCTCGTGAGTTTTCAATTGCCGTGATCCGTATGCTACCACTCGCCCCAATTGCATCAACATGCACCCCAATCCCTCTTTCGAAGCGTCACAGTACACGGAATATCTGACTCCTCATTCAGGCACAATCAATACCGGCGCGGTTTTCAACCTTCTCTTCAATTCTTCAAAGGCCTTCTCACACACATCATTCCAAACAAAACGAGTCCCCTTACGAGTCAATTTGGTCATAGGAGCTGCTAGACGAGAGAAATCAAGAACAAAACGACGGTAGTAACCGGCCAAACCCAAGAAACTACGAATTTCGAATACACTCTTCGGTCGTTGCCAATTCATTACGGACTCTATCTTCCCCGGATCAATGGACACCCCATCCTTCAATACAACGTGGCCCAAAAACTTGACTTCGGATAACCAAAACTCACACTTGCTAAGCTTGGCATACAATCGGTGCTCTCTCAAGAGTTCAAGAACAATAAAAAGGTGGGTTTGATGCTCCTCCTCCGAAGGCGAATAGATAAGAATGTCGTCTATGAAAACTACCACAAAACGTTCAAGATAGGCACGAAAGATGCGGTTCATTAGATCCATAAAAGTTGTCGGTGCGTTCGTCAATCCAAAAGGCATAACGACAAATTCGTAGTGGCCATAACGAGTACGAAAGGCGGTTTTCGGAATGTCCTCTCTCCGAACCCTCAATTGATGGTAACCAGACCTCAAGTCGATCTTAGAAAAACACATTGCACCTCGAAGTTGATCGAATAAATCGTCGATTCTAGGCATAGGGTACTTATTCTTAATGGTGACACGGTTTAATTTTCGATAATCGATGCACAAACGAAGCGACCCATCCTTCTTCTGTGCAAACAAAGCCGGTGCTCCCCACGGCGACATACTCGGACGGATAAAGCCCAAATTCTCCAATTCTTGCAATTGAGTCTTTCAATTCCCTTAACTCGGCAGGCGCGAAACAATAAGGAGGTACGGAAATGGGAGCGGTGCCAGGAAGTAAATCGATGGTGAACTCAATCTCTCTCTCGGGTGGCAAACCAGGTAACTCCTCCGGAAATACATCCGGAAAATCACGGACAACAAGGGGCAACTCCCCCCGTGCGGACACGTCCTCATCTAAGGCCAAGCTCGCTAATAGGGTGTACACCGATTCTTGCTCCCTAGACCCACACAAATATGGCTCTAACGGCTCCCGACGCTCCCCAAAGAACTCAAAACAAGAACCCCCAGGTGGACAGATGCGGATCCGACGCTTGAAGCAATCTATGGTAGCGTGATATGTAGATAGCCAATCCATACCCAAAATGAGGTCGAACCCCAACATATTCAACACAATGAAGTCAAAGGTAAAACGACGATCTCGAATGATAAGCTCACAATTTCGACAAATACGGTCTAATGGTGATCTACCCCCTATGGGTGTCTCAACATACAAAGGAGGGTCGATACTTTCAATTTCCAATTCCAATGCACACGCAAAAGATGCAGCGATGAATGAATGCGATGCTCCGGAATCAAATAATACTCTAGCAAAGGAGTTAAACAATAGAAAGTTACCCCTCACAACAGAAGCCTCCGGGGTTTGAGAAGTGACAGGAGGTGGTGGAGATGGGATTGCAGAAGTGATAGCAAAGGCTCTACCCTAAGTCATCTGACTCTGAACATGTCCACCTTGCTAGCCGGAGCCCTGGGTAGGTGCTGAAGAACTCGCTCCTCTCTCAACCTGAGATCCTTGAGCTGACGTGGTCTGACGATAGTGAAGCTATTGCTGCCTCTGAGTGCCTCGAAAAGATTGCCGACCAAAAATCTGACCACTTCTCGGTTGCTGCACTGAACCTGACTCACTTCGTGTTCCTTTTCCCAATGGACAGTTTCTCGCATAATGGTCATTCCTTCCACAAGTATAGCACGTACCCAATAGCCATGGACACTGTGCACGAATATGCCCCACTTGGCCACACTCATGACACACGATTGGAGGCCTATTCAAATTTCCCCGATTTCCAACGGAAAAAGATGACGGAGGCCTAAAGTTCGATGGACTCTGTGAAGCTGACAATTGATCCACTGCCTCTTCCTCCCCTGACTGCCAAAACTCCCCGAAGATGAACTCACACCCCCTACGGATTGTCTCGGTTCCCAAGCTTTAGGATTTTTCAACACTTCATTAGGAGTCTCAATACTCCTTGCACACTCTACAACCTCGGAAAACCTCCCTTTGCGTTGTGCCATAACAAACTTCTTCACGTTTTCGTGTAAACCCCTCTCGAATCGCCTACACTTCCTTTCCTCGGTAGCCACTAACTCCGGTGCGAAACAAGATAAAGATTGAAATTTCAAAGCATATTCCGACACAGTCATATTCCCTTGTTCCAACTTCTCGAACTCCTCCCTTAATTGGTCACGGCTAGTCTCCAGAAAATATTGCTCCTCGAAGAGCATTTCGAACTCCGCCCAAGTTAAGTTCTCCACGTCCGGCTCATTCGCTTGAGCCGCGGTCCTTGCCGCTCTCCTCGCGTCCTTTCTTGATTCCAAAACTGACTCCCACCATTCATTCGCTTCCCCAGTAAGTTGGACGGCCACAATATTGACTCACAAATCATCCTCCGTAATCCCAAGGGCCCTAAAAAGCTTTCAGATCTGAGCGAGCCAATGGTCGGCTACAAGAGGGTCACTGCTCGACCCATCGAACGTTGGTGGATTTCTACGACTGAATTCTCTCATCGCCAATAAAGCACGACTGTCTGCACTCTCCCTAAGAGCTGGGTTTAGAAGATTTGCAGCCGCAACGAAATCCCTAGCAAAAGGATTCTGAACTAATGGTATTTCCTCTCCCTGGCCATTTCCGGCCCCTTCTCTCGGACTTCCACTCGGATTCTCACCATGAAAGCTAACCTCATCCTCGATTGGCTCCCTTTGGCCACGACCACGCCCACGGCCTCGGCCACCCCGACCACGACCACGACTACGACCACCCCGACTCTCGGCCTCACCTACTCTAGCACGCGTTTTCGGAGGCATCTTACTACAAGTTATAAGAAGAGAGAAGCTCATCAATGACAACATTATTTAATGAGGCCAAGGCCTCCAACTATCCCAACATGGGTAAAACAACTCTACGCCACTCCACCATACGGAAATGCAATGCCAAGGAATCCAAATAATGTCAATGTACTCAAGCACACATATGTTTATGCAAAAGGCGTGACTTTTGAACCTATGAGACTAGAAGCCTCCTCACGGTCACAAAGTATTCAAACCTAAATGCTCTGATACCAATTTGTCATGCCCTCGATTTTCAACATAATTAAATAACCAATTCAAGGAAGATTCTCGCATAATATGAATAATACCCAAAATGAGATTTCCCACCTGCTTACTTACAACAAGGTCCACAAGTTCAAGAAATTACAACTTTGGCACCATGGCCCAAATTAAGTCAAAGTACATGTGCAAAGTCTTATGTATAATACAATGTTTTGTCAAAAGATCAAACAAAGAAAATTAGTTACAATACCATCTCTATCCAAAAGTAAACCAATACAAAGATGGATGAGTAACTAAATCATGTTAGCTTCCAAAAATCTTCATTTCCGAAAATACCGAGTCATACAACCTACCGCCCTGCGTTTGAACCTGAAAAGAAGGATTTTGTTGAGCTATACAAGCCCAGTAGGAAATTCTCTACAAAATCTATATGTAATGAGATGAAGAACATGAATGTAGCAAACCAAATTTAACATCAAATCCAAATGAATGTACGTTAACACCATTTACGATGTATCATAACATGCTCATACACATATACTGGCTCACACACACACCTCCCAACAATCCTCCACCCTTTACGAAATTGGGTTTCCACACCTAGCGACACAATAAACTCCACTCCTCGCGACATGGTGTTTCCCACACCTTGCGACACAATGTGCTCCACCCCTTGCGAAATTGTGTTTCCCACACCTTGTGACACAATGTTCTCCACCCCTCGCGAAATTGTGTTTCCCACACCTTGCGACACAATGTTCTCCACACCCGCTTCACATCAACAACCAAATACATCACATATAACTCATGAATCATAACACTCAAGTCCATAATACTACTTTCAAAGAATACGCAATCCTCGAGTCATAAAACATTCCATTCAACCATTTATGGCAAATAAACACTTAAAATCACGCATACTCATCGCAAACATGTAGAAGAAGAGAGAAATCCCTACCAAAGTGGGTTTTGAGCAAAACCCTAGGTCCATTAAGAGGAAAAAGCTCAAATCTTCCAAGAATAAGCTACTCCCAGGCTTAGGTGCAAGATCTAGAGAGAATGTTACCCAAAAGCATGATAATAACCAAAGATCAACAAGTGATTGCGAGGAGAGAGAGAAAAACGTGGGTGGGAGCCAAAAAGTTAGAAAAAGAACACCAAACTTACCTCTTGTTCACCAAATGTGAGATTCAAGTGATTTTGAGGTTGGAAACCCTTGAATCTTGAAGATTTGAGGTAGAAATCAAGAGTTTTGGGTGAGATTGGAGTTGGGTAGGTGAGAGGGGGTGTTTCTAGAGTTATTTCGTGGGTTTGGGTGTGAAAAATGGTAGAAGAGGGTATTTATAGGCATCTGAAATGCGTGCTGAAAATCGCAGAAAAACACATTATGTACCAGTACAGGAAAATCCCGTATCAGTTCAAGAGCCTTCAAAATGCCAAAAAATACAAGTTCTGGGCATTATGTACCGGTACTGGAAAAAGCCCGTGCCGGTTCATGCTAGACGGAAAAGGAATTTTTTTGTAACATTTACCAAATCAATCCCACTTGTTACCAACACCTCCAAACATCATCACCACATCAAAACTCACATTTTTATCATTCCCCAAGTGTCCGATACACCACAATTAACATATATCCGTACATCCCACAAACAAACACACGACTTTATTAATAATTTGGACTCCTTTCAAGTATTACACGATTTTTATTTTTTATTTTTTTAAAATTTAATTATTTACGGGCCTTTACACATTGTGATTCACAGCTTGTAGTTAATCAACTGTCCGGGGAATACCAAGCCCGGAATGAGAAGATGGTAGCATATGTGGAAGCAGCCAAAGATTTACTTGATACCTTCGAAAGGGTTCACATTGAACAGATAAGCTCGGGACAGAATGCTCATGCCGATTCTTTAGCTTGGTTAGCCGCAGCTGTTCCAACTAAACTCAAACGGAGGATAGCAGTTGAGTATCTGACAGAGCCGAGCATTGGAAGGAGTGTTGAGTTGGTTTTGGACGTGAACCAAGGACCAAGCTGGATGGATCCAATCGTGGAGTTTTTACGAAATGAAATACTCCCCACTGATAAAAAGGAAGCTCATAAGATCAAAATCAAGTCTGCAAGGTTTTGGTTGTCCCCAGAAGGGAAGCTTTATAGGAAGTCCTTTACAGGACCGAATTTACTCTGTGTGCACCCTGAGATGGTGCAAAAATTTCTGCACGAAATACACGAAGGGACTTGTGGAAGCCATGCTGGAGGTAGATCCATTCCCATCGAGCAATTACTCAAGGCTATTGGTGGCCACATATGCAAGAGGATGCCAAGGTGTATGTGAAAATTTGTGAAAAATGTCAGAAATTCTCACCAATGATTCGAACACTAGCCGAGGATCTGGTGCCTTTAACAAGTCCTTGGCCGTTTGCCCAGTGGGGAATGGACATCGTGGGTCCCCTCCACAAAGCAACTGGGAATCGAAAATTCCTGCTCGTAGCAACAGATTACTTTACTAAATGGATTGAGGCAGAGCCATTGGCCAAAATCACCGAGCCTATGATAGAAAGGTTCGTGTGGAAGAGCATCATCACTCACTTTGGAGTCCCTTATTCATTGATTACTGACAATGGGTCCCAGTTCTAGAAAAAGTTCAAGGCTTTTTGTGCCCAGTATGGGATTTGAAACTATTACTCAACTCCAGCCTACCCTCAGAGTAATGGACAGGCAGAAGCATCCAACAAGACCATACTTGACGGGATCAAAAAGAGGTTGGATAAGGCTAAAGGGAAATGGCCCAATGAATTGCCACTTATTCTATGGGCGCATAGGACAACACCTAGGAGGTCTACAGGAGAGACCCCCTATTCGCTAGCATATGGCACAGAGGCAGTCATACCTCTAGAAGTGGGCCTTACTACCAATAGGACTATATTAGTTGAAAGTGGGGGCAATGACAGGGCCCTCGAAATCGAGCTTGATCTCCCCGAGGAAAGGAGGGAAAGGGCCCTGGTACATCTGGCTTCTTATCAGGAACAGCTGATGAAGAGTTATAGCAAGCATGTTCACCCTCGAGAATTTGGAGTTGGGGACCTTGTACTACGAAAGGTGCTCGGCAACACCAAGGTAGCCAACGAAGGCAAGTTGGGGGCTAATTGGGAAGGCCCGTATAAGGTAACCGAGATTGTGGGCATAACGGCCTATAGATTGGCTGATATGGACGGTAATCCAATTCCGAGGCCTTGGAATGTCCATAACCTGAGAAAATTCTTTGTTTAAAAGAATTGAGTTTTAATTTAGCATGCACCACGTGATTATGTGGGAATTACGAATATAATTCCCTTGTTTTAGTGTTTGATTTTATCTAGTTGCAAGGGGTACGAATAACGCCCCATTGAGTTCAAGTTTATGAATAAAGTCATTTTCTCCCAAGTATATCAAGCTTTTTGACATTTTCGTTTTTGAAATATGAAAAATCCAGTTTGGTATTATCTTCCTTTTTCATATTGGGGAGCAGAGAATGGGCACGAGTGCCACGTACGAATATACATAATATGCATGGTAAAGCAAATACTTAGTTTAAACCAAATACGAAATATTTAGACCAAATACTTGAACCCTGCACATTTGATAATAAGGTACGAAATACCTGAGTTGCGTACCACTAAACGCTATGATACAAAATATTTGAGTACAATTGCTTCTTTGAGTTTCATAAAGAACGAACGGCTTGCTTTCGGTTAAAGTACGAGATACTTAAACTAAGTACGAGAAACTTAGAAACATATGAATAAATGTTTCCTAAGTATGAAACACTTGGGGTCAACACAAAACGAGAAATGTTATTTTGACTAAGTACAAGATTCTTAGCCAAATATATGCATCTGAATATGTGCATCTGTAGCGAATAAGAGCATACGTGACCATGCTCAAATGTCTAAGTATGAGAAACTTAGAAAGCAGTCAAAATTCTCCTAGCACGAGTGCATACGAAAACATGCACAATTGACTTGTGCTTTAAAAACAAATTAAGCATGAAAATAGAAATTATCTAAGTACGATTAAACTTGGAAATCTAACCTATAAGGTTGGCACTACGAAAGTCGCAAGTTGCCAAGCAAACAAAAACCGAATGTTATGCCACACAGGGCCACATACTGTGTTAACAAAAGTACGAAAATACTGGTACCACGCAGGGTTGGAAAGCTTTGGTTACACAGAACCAGCTAAAATTAATTAAATTCTGATGAAACCACCAAAACAGGTGCTTACCGAGCAATTCAGTCCAAATCCTGGATCTCTAGTGTAGCATTGGTTACAGCTCCCGGAAGTATAACACCATCAATAGTAGAGGCATTTTCCTCTGTGACGTTGGTCTCAATGGCTGCCTCCCGAACTGATGTGTGTTCTATTGCAACATCTTGAGATTCCATCTCTATCTCCTCATCTGCATCTGCAAATTCATCTATCTGACGATCAACATCATCAGTTGGGGGCTCGTCGCGCTCCTGAGATGCTGCTACCCGGCTGCTGGGAAGGTCGATCTCAGTCCACAATGGGGAATCATCTGCAACACCAACTTTGGTCAAACAAGCTTCCCAGCAAGCAACCCAGACTTGGTCTTGTAGGGCTGGTATCTGCTCCACGTAGCTGGCCGTGGTGGCGTCATATCCCTTTTGATAACCGTCTTCAAAAGCGGCCTTCTTGGCGCTGTCGATCTCTGCAGAGCTTGACTGAGACTATCCTCGGCAGTCTCAAGCTTGCCTTTCATTTCAGTGACTTCTGCTTTGGCTTTGTCTCTCTCTCTCTCTCCAGCCTTGAGACTGTTTGGAGCAGCCTCGTATTGTCGTTCAAGAGCCTAATTCTTTCAGCATCAGCTTCTTGAAACTTCTGACCCAATTTCATCATCTTCTGGATAAACTGTACAAATACCAAACATAAGTTAAAAGATTTTTTAGCTATTATAATCAAAGTAAGGCTAGAAGAAGAGTTTATGGTTACCTTGATTCCACTGACGAGACCAGTGGACACAAGTCTATCTGTAGATGATGAGGATTCTTTCTGCATGTCGATAGGAAGCGATAAGCCCTGGGCTAGGGCTAGTGCAATTTCAGAGGAACTAGCACTGTCTCCAACGTTTACAAGATGGTCCCCCCTCATGAGTTGAGGGGCCCAGACATCAGGCATAATTTGGATGTTCGGCGGAGGAGTTTCCAATGGTACTGATGCAGCTGGAGCTTCAGTATCTCTGGCTTCATCGCTCCGGGGACGTTTGTCCTGATGAGCATCAGCAGCCTCGAGGGAACTATCGTGTTCCCGAGGAGAAAAGGATGATCGTGTTGATCCCCCCTATTGCGACGAGATCGTGGGGGGGGGGGGGGGGGGGGGGAGATAGCACCAGTTGATGCCACCCTATTGGCAGCACCGCGTCCCCGCGTGGAGACAGTGAGAAGGGTGCTGAGGTCAACAGGCTGGTGAGTCATTGTACCTGGGCTTTGGGGAGATCGAGAATAGCCGGAGGAAGAAGACTGGCTGGTAACGCAAAGAGGAACGGGTTGTTGTTCGGTGCCAACTTGCCTCCGTTCAGATCTTCTGAGCACCACGCGTGTCTGAGGAACGCCTTCAGGAACAGTAACTTCACCTGGCTGTCCGGCAAGGGTGACTCCAGCCTACAATCTTGAACTCCGTGGTAGAGGAGCAGTTGAAGTTGAGGCACCACTGGTGCTCGGGTTGGCTAACCTCCTGTCAATAAACCCTTTATAGGCAGGGTCGTAGCCCAGCAGGACGTGTGAGTCACGACCACAGCCAGCAGTACGAGTACCAGGCTCTCCTGTATACTTTAAGATCCTGTTAATTTCCTATGTTCGGACGTAATTCGGTTCTCGTCTGAGGCGCTTGTTGGCGTTGTCAGCTGTAAGATCGAAATCCAAAGTGGAAATTAGAGACATAAAAGCTTTGAGAAAATAGTAAACGAGAATTACAAAGCAAAATTAGGAGCATACGTGGGTAACCCCATATGTGGGGGCAATGCAAACCCACCACTTGGCCGTTTTCCTCTATTGGCTTGAACGCTCCCGTTACATAGAGGAAATCAATCTCGTGGTCACGAGCAGAGTTTGGCAAGTTGAACACGAGACACTTGTCTGCTTTTCTAACCTTGAAATAATATGTGTTGTATTCGAGGTTTAGCACTATACTATACCACCATTGGATGTCCCAAATTCCTAGTTGGGTCCCCAAAATCCTATTCAGGGCCACTACTCCCATCACTAACCTAAAAAAATTGGTAGAAACCTGCATTTGTGAGAGTCGATACCTGCTCAAAATTTGACGGAGTAACGGATGGAGGGGAAATCGAACTCCTCCCTTAACAATGGCTACTATTGGGATACACATTCTATCCCATGAACCTCCGTCTCTATCTGCGCCAAGGGGGGCGAGTTCGAGACCAACGTTGTCTGGAACATTGTATTCCATTCTAAATGCCGCCATGGCATCAGGGGTCTCACACAGTTTCCTAAACTTGCCGGGTTTCAAATGATTTTCACCATTATCCGCCATGGATATACCCAATTTTAGAAGAGAAATCTAGAAATGGGTACGAATGGAGCCCTAAGGGATGGATGACTCAAGCACAGAAATCCTAGAATGAGATACGAGAAAGGAATAAGAATCTTACGATGGTTGCAGCGGCAGCAGTAGAAAGAGCGGTCAAAAGCTTCGAAAGCGGCGGTTATGGCAGACAAAAGCGGAGAGAGTTTTCAGAGAGACTGAGATTCGAGTGGAAACCCAAAAAGAGCCCATTCAGGGGTTTAAGGGTAAAGAATGGAGACGAAACGTCTCCTCTCACGCCGTTACGAGTTAAAGTAACGGAAAGCAAATGACTTACTGACGCCGTTCGAGTAGAACGTCAGTTCAAAATTAATGAAAGGCACGTGAAACGTGCCACGTGGAGTCCTTACCCCGAAATGGTATAATGTTTAAGCTGCCAAAAGGCATCAATGATTATTAAATGTCATGACTGCCCGAGTTCAGAGAAGTTCGGCTTAAAGTCCATAGTTAGCTTTATTAGTTGTCCCCAAAACAGAGTCAACAAGTAAAGCTGGCGAGCAATTGTAGGGAGGTATTCCCGAACAGATACAATTAATGGCCGAACACTTGGTGTATATGAAAGCACGTGGTAAATACAAGGGAACTTACTGCCAGGCAGCGCAGTGAATGGTGATGAGAGCCAATAACATGAGAAGTCATTGGTCCATACAGCCTGTCCGGCATAAAAAGACACATGACATGTGAAGTCATGAAAAGGACCAGTTGCGTGTGAGGTCATTGGTCCAGATGGTATGTTCGGCAATGAGATGGCCGAACAGGGATAGAACTATTAAGAAGACCACCTAAAGTATTAAGGCGGCATGAATATTCTACAAGGATCAAGAAACAGTGATATTCCGTTAAGGAATAAGATCCCGAGTATATAGGAAAGATACCCAACGAGAATGGGATGTTCGGCCAGCTATGGAGAAGAGTCCTAAAAGGACTCTTCAGCAATAAACTAATAAGGGAACGAGAGTCCAAGAAATCCTGGATCTCCTATACGAGATAGGAATCCCAGGGCAATAGGGATGCTTAGGCAGCAAACATCTGTGAATCTATAAATATGAGGTAAACCTAGAAGAAAAAGGTACGCAATATTTGGGCGTTTCATATTGTTTTCCTACTGATAATTAGGGTTTGTTATTAGTTCGTGATACTAACTTTGGCATCGGAGGGCCTTTGCTACGAGAAGCAAAGGTGCGCTCACCCCTTGTCTGTCTTGCAGATTAGGGTTCCGACGACGAACTAGGGTTCCGGTGTAGAGGCACGTGAAGCCGTTGTACTTTGGTGTTGTCCAGAGCGCCAATTGTTTTCATCCCCCTACAACATTGCGTATATTTCTTGAATGGGTGACTGATTCCTCTCTTCGGTGAGACTTACTCCTTCTCGTGGAGCCAGTGGCAGTTTTGTCTCCTTTTTCTTCGGAGTTATCTCTGTCATGTCTACCAGTGGGCTTTCTCGGAGCAGCTGGTGGGGATTTGTCTCTTCCCCCACCCAACTGGTCCTTTGGACTAAACGGCGTGACTGGATCTTCTTCCATCATGATTATTTTTCAGAAAAATTGGTTCGCTTCCCACAAACGTCACCAATTGTAGGGGGATGAAAACAATTGATGCTTTGGATCACCTTGCATTGCAACGGCTTATTCATGCCTTTTCACCGGAACCCTAATTTGTCGTTGGAACCCTAATCTACAAAACAGACAAGGGGTGAGTGCACCTCTGCCTCTCGTGGCAAAGGCCCTCCGATGCCAAAGTTAGTATCACGTACTACTCAATAAACCCTAATTATCAGTAGGAGAACAATATGAATGCCGAATATTGTGTACCTTTTGCCTCCAGGTTTACCTTGTATTTATAGATTCATAGATGCTTGCCTCCAAAGCATCCCTAATGCCCTAGGACTCCTATCTCGTATAAAGACCCAGGATATCTTGGACTCTCATTCCCTTATCAGTTTATGAACAAAGAATCCTTCCAGGACTCTTTTTGATAACTGGCCGAACATCCCATCCTCATTGGGTATCTCTCCAGATCCTATTTTCTTGGGATCTCATCCCTTACGGGGATAACACCGTTCTGAAACCTTCTAGAACGTTCCAGCCGCCTCATCATTTAGGGCTACTTCCTCAATAGTTCTTTGCTCTGTTCGGCCAACCATTTTCTGAACATTCCATCTGGACCAATGACCTCACATGTCACAGGTCCCCTTTAACTATTAGGACAGTTGACTTCTCACGTCTTTTGTCTAAATATGCCGAACAAACTGCCTGGACCAATGACTTCTCATATCATTGGCCCTTATCGCCGTTCACCGCACTGCCCAGCGGTAAGTCCTATCATATTTACCACATGCTAACATAAACCATGTGTTCGACAACTAATGTATCTGTTCGGGAATACCTCCCTACACATGTAATGACTGTTTTCATGATATTGACTATCTTTCCTCATCTTATATGGCCATCGACCGAACTACTAGCCAATGCGAATGTTGATGTGAGCTTGAGTTGAACAGCAATATGTGATCTTAACATGGGGAGATTAATAAGTATTTAATAATATGGAGCTCGAAATATAATTGAGATAAGGATGGGAATGCAATTACAATTCTATAGTGGGGTGAATTGTAATTTGTGTGATAAGAAATAGAATACTGGTGGGATTAAGATTTCTTATTTACACAAGGAGCCCAGATTTATTTCTCCTTAGGTCCCTGCCCTAACCCTATAAATATACCGCTTCGTTCTCTAGGTCGACGACACATTTTTTGAGAGATAAAAAAAGTGGGCTGTGAGATAGAACAATCACGTAGGGTTTTCACAAACAATAAATTGGTCTAAAGTCCAAAAAAAGATGTTCCAAAGCGGATTTAGTCCAACTTAAGTTTCAGTGATGTTTAAAGTCCATTAATGAAAATATTTTGGAGTTTAAGGTCCGTGAAAAGACCAAATTGCCTTTAATGAGACAAGGGCCTTGTTTGGCTAACACAAAAAATGTCTTTTTTCATTTAAATTGACTTTAATGAGACAAGAACCTTGTTTGGCTACACAAAAATGTCTTCTTCTTCTTCTTTTTTTTTCTTGACCGTTGACCGACGTTGACTGGTGTATCTGTTCACTTTTGGTATATCTGTTGTTTTTTTTTTACCATTGACCGGTGTGATGTTGACCGGTGTATCTGTTCATTTTTCGTGTATCAGTTGATTTTTAATTTTTTTGACTGTTGATCGGCGTTGACGTTGACTGGTGTATCTGTTCATTTTTGGTGTATCTTGTAAGGAGGTATTCCCGAACAGGTACATTTAGCCGCCGAACATGTGGTTTGTATGAGCACGTGGTAAACATCATAGGGCTTACCGCCGGGCAGTATGGTAAACGGCGATGTGGACCAGCGACATGAGAGGTCATTGGACCATGTAGTCTGTTCGGCACATAAGGACAAACGACATGTGAAGTCATTTATCCAAATGTAACGATAAGGACCAGTTGCATGTGAGGTCATTGGACCATGTGGACTGATCGGTAATAAGATAGCCGAACAGGGGAACAAGTTGCCCTAAAGCGTGAGGTAACAGGAATGTTCCAGAATGGTAATATTCTGTAAAGGGATGAGATCCCGAGTATGTAGGATCTTGGATAGATACCCAACCTGAGTGGGAGGTTTGGCCAGTTATGGAAGAGAGTCCTGAAATGACTCTTTTGGTGAACTGATAACGAAAGAAGTGCCCAAAATATCCTGGATTCCTGTACGTGATGAGAATCCTAGGATAATAGGGATGCTTGGTGAGCAAGCATCTATGAGTCTATAAATACGAGGTAAATCTGGAGAAAAAATGTACGCAATATTTGGCTATCTCTTATTGCTTTCCTACTGATAATTAGGGTTGTTTACTAGTACGTGATACTAACTTAGGCATCGGAGGGCCTTTGCCACGAGAGGCAAAGGTGCACTCACCCCTTGTCTGTTTTACAGATTAGGGATCCGACGAAGAATTAGGTTTCCGGTGTAAAGGCGCGTGAAGCAGTTGCAGTTTGGTATCGTTCAGAGCACCAATTGTTTTCATCCCCCTACAATTGGCGCCGTCTGTGGGAATCGAACCAATTTTCCTTGAAAAACAATCATGATGGAAGAAGATCCAGCAACACCGTTCAATCCAAAAAATCAGTTAAGTGGTGGAGGGGATAAATCTCCACCGGGTGCTCCGAGAAAGCCCACTGGTAGACAGGATAAGACAGCTACGGGCTCCACGAGAAGGAGCAAGTCTTACTGAAGAGAGGCGTCTGTAGAGCAGTCAAGAAGTATACATAACAGTGAAGATGTCCACGATCGAAAGAGGAAGGAAATAAAGGAGTACGCTCGTTTGATTAAAAAACGAGAGTACGAGATACAAGAGTTGCAGCGGGTACGGGAACACCCAGAAGATTCTGGACTCTCAAGGAGGAATTCTGAGAGAGATAGACGGACTTTAGTAGTCCATAGGTAGGCTCGTTCATGAGGAGGAAGGAGCAAAAGTCCTACTCTGGGGCGATATAAGGTTTCTCCACGAAAAAGGAGAGACAGAAGCAGAAGCCGAACACTGGAAAGACAAAGGGCTTTTTCACGGAAAAGGAGGAGTAGGGACCGGAGTTCCACCCCTGAAGAAGAGGAAAAAAGGAAGCATCACCGGGACAGGTACGAGAGACCTGATGCTGATTGGGCCAAAGCTACGGCTCACAAGACGAGAGAATTCGAGGATGGGACAGTAACTACACGAGAAGCAGCAAGAAAGGCCCTAAGCAACATAGCGGCTTCCCCCTTCTCAAGAAGGTTACAAGAGGCTAGGTTGCCGACCAGAGTGAAGCATGGAGCGTTCGTACTTTACGAGACAAACACGGATCCTGTGGCTCACATACAGCACTACCAGCAGGCCATGTTCATGGATGACGGCGATGATGCCATTCTGTGCAAAATGTTCCCATCAAGTCTAGGCAAGGTAGCTTTATCTTGGTTTCACAAACTGGCCCCGCGCTCCATACGAGGATGGAGACAGCTGGCAGAAGAATTCACTGCTCGGTTCTTAACAAGTAGAAAGGCTCCAAAGACGTTTGAAAGCCTCTCTACGATGAAGCAAGTAGACGATGAGCCGATCAGGGATTATGCAAAAAAGTACTGGGAAACTTTCAACGAGATTGAAAGTTGCAGTGAGGAATACGCCATCGCAATGTTCAAAACTGGTTTACCTGTTCGGGGGGAGTTGCGCCGCTCATTGAACAAACATCCGGTAGCAACGTTGGCCAAACTGATGGAGCGGATAGAGCAACATGCCAGAATGGAGGATGACAAACTCCGTGAGGACAGCAGGACTGTTACCGAACAGCCCAAAGCACCTGCCAAAAGGGTGGATAATCCAGAACCTAAGACATACAAGGAGAGAAAGGAATACGGGCAGGCTAAGAAAGAGCCGTACAAAGAGAAGCAAGCCCCTGATCCAAAGTCCTTCTTTTCTATCACAACAGTTTGGAAGGAACCAATCTACAGGATTCTTTATCGAATAAAGAATTAGCCGTACTTTAAATGGCCCCCAAGTTTAGGCGGAGATAAAGATGCAAAACGTGCTACGAATCAGCACTGCAGTTACCATAAAGATTGGGGCCACATGACTGAAGACTGCGAGATGTACAAAAAACACCTTGACGATTTAGTCTCTCGAGGCTATCTCAAGGAGTTTATCCAGGAGGATCCCAAGGGAAAAGGGAAAGCCATGGAACTGGATTACGAACAAAATCCTAAAGGAGCAATCCATATGATACATGGGTTGGCCGCGCCTTATACGAGAAATGAGGTTAGGCTATTTCAAAGGCAGGCTAAGCACGATCAGCATGTGATGCGACTGGGAAATAAGGGAGGACGAGAGAGTGACGTATGCAAAGAGAGCATAGTGTTCACGGATAATGATTTGGGGGAAGTCCAGATACCCCACAACGATGCTTTGGTTATAACCCTACGAATTGGGGAGCATGACATCGAGAGGATCCTGGTGGATTCAGGAAGCTGTACAGAGGTGATCTACTATGATGCATTCAAGAAGCTGGGGCTGGCCCAAACAGATTTGGAGCAATCCACAACACCCCTGATTGGGTTTGGTGCAGGAGCAGTTTGGCCCCTTGGAAAAGTAACACTGCCTGTTCGGGCAGGGTCAGTTGTGTTGAGGACGGATTTTCTGGTCGTAGACGTTCCTTCTTCCTATAACGCGATTATAGGAAGAACCTGGTTGCACAAAATGAGGGCAGTCTCCTCAACTTACCACCAGATGGTGAAATTCCCAGGATCCAATGGGATCAAAGTAATTAGGGGCAATCAGAAAGTGGCCTAACAATGTCTGATTTCCATCGTTAAAAAGGCCCCGAAGGCCCACCATGTTCATACATTAGAAGTACCAGATCAACCGACTATCGAGGATGTCGGAAGATGCCCGGCTGATAAGGTAATCGAGGGCTTAGACAAAATTCAGATCAACGAGGCTGATCCTGAAAGATATTTTTTAATTGGGGAATCATTACCAGCAGAGGAAAAGGCTAAGTCAATACAATTTCTAAAGGAGTATGTCGACGTGTTTGCATGGGTACCAGAAGAGATGCCCGGTGTAGATGCTGACATAATCTGCCACCATTTGAATGTTGACCCTCAGCATAAGCCAGTTATTCAAAGAAAACGTAGGGCAGCCGTACAACACGTGGATGCTGTCATTGAAGAAGTTAATCGTTTGCTTGAGGCAAAGGCAATACGTGAGGTTTACTACCTTGAATGGCTGTCCAACACCGTGGTCGTAAAAAAGAAGAATGGGAAATGGCGTGTCTGTGTGGACTTCACAGACCTGAACAAGGCTTGTCCCAAGGACAGTTTTCCTCTCCCAAGAATAGACCAGTTGGTTGATGCAACGGCTGGCTATGAGCGAATGAGTTTTCTTGATGCGTATCGAGGATACCATCAAATTGCTATGTTTGGGCCCGATCAGGAGAAGACATCTTTTATCACCCCACGAGGTTTGTACTGCTATAGTGTTATGCCATTTGGGCTTAGAAACGCAGGGGCGACATACCAAAGGGTCGCAACTATCATGTTCAGGGAGCTGCTCGGGAAAACTATGGAGATTTACATAGACGACATGGTGGTGAAAAGCCAAGATAAGCGAGGACGTATTATAGATTTGAGAGAAGTCTTTGAAATCTTGAGGAAGTACAAGCTGAAACTCAATGCCTCAAAATGTGCGTTTGGGGTTGGTTCTGGGAAGTTCCTAGGGCATCTGGTCACCATGAGGGGAATTGAGTCTAACCCAGATCAGATTGCAGCCCTGCGGAAGCTGCAAAGTCCCAAAACCACGAAGGAGGTCCAGAGACTAACTGGGATGGCTGCAGCACTTAATAGATTTATCAGCAGATCAAGTGATAAATGTAGGCCCTTTTTTCAGTTATTGAAAAAGAGGGAAGGATTTGAATGGGGAGCAGAATGTGAGCAAGCTTTCCAGGACTTGAAGAAGTATCTGGCCGAGCCTCCTCTTCTGTCAACCCCACAGCCAGGTGAGTCCTTGATTTTGTACTTAGCTGTTTCTGAGCATGCTGTGAGTGCAGTCCTGTTAAGGGCTTTGGGAATCGAGAAAATCCCAATATATTATGTTAGCAAGACATTGCTGGATGCAGAGACGAGATATCTGCCTCTAGAAAAACTTGTCCTGGCACTTAGGACAGCAACGAGGAAATTGCCACATTACTTTCAGAGCCACAAGGTTGTGGTTTATACTGAATTTCCACTGAGATCATTGCTACAAAAGGCAGATTTTTCAGGAAGAATCTCGACGTGGTCTGTCGAGTTGAGCCAATATTATATTGATTATCAACCACGTATAGCAATCAAAGGCCAGGTGTTGGCTGATTTTGTGGCAGAGTTTTCTTCCACAGTAGCTCCCTTGCCTCTTACGAAAAAGGAACAGGAGAACAAGACATTAACCGCGAAGGATAAAGTCTCAGCCGAACAGGACGCTACGGAGTGGAAATTATTCATAGACGGGTCAGCTTGCAATACCGGTTCAGGAATTGGGGTTGTCCTTTTTCCCCCTGGAGGAGTGATGATAGAGCTATCTGTTCGGCTTGGTTTCAGTGCGTCAAACAATGTGGCAGAGTACGAGGCACTCTTAGCTGGATTGAGAAGTGCGAAGACATTGAAAGCAAAACGAGTCAGGGTGCACTGTGATTCACAGCTCGTAGTTAATCAGCTGTCCGGGGAATATCAGGCCCGGAATGAGAAGATGGCAGCATATGTGGAGGCAGCCAAAGATTTACTTGACACCTTTGAGAGGATTCATATTGAACAGATAAGTTTCGGACAGAATGCCCATGCCGATTCACTGGCGTGGTTGGCAGCAGCCGTTCCAACTGAACTCAAGTGAAGGGTAGCAGTTGAGTATCTGACAGAGCCGAGCATTAGTAGGAGCATAGAGTTGGTCTTGGACGTGAACCAAGGACCAAGTTGGATGGACCCAATTGTGGAGTTTTTACGAGATGAAATACTCCCCATTGACAAGAAGGAAGCTCACAAGATCAAAACCAAGTCTGCAAGGTTTTGGCTGTCTCCAGAAGGGAAGCTTTACAGAACGTCCTTTACTGGACCGTATTTACTATGCGTGCACCCCGAGATGGTGCAGAAATTCCTTCATGAGATTCATGAAGGGACATGTGGGAGTCACGCTGGGGGCAGATCCATTGCCCACCGAGCAATTACACAAGGCTATTGGTGGCCACATATGCAAGAAGATGCCAAGGTGTATGTGAAAATTTGTGAGAAATGTCAGAAGTTCTCACCAATGATTCGAACACCAGCCGAAGACCTGGTGCCTTTGACGAGCCCTTGGCCATTTGCCCAGTGGGGAATGGACATCGTGGGTCCTCTCCACAAAGCAACTGGGAACCGAAAATTCCTGTTAGTTGCAACAGACTATTTCACCAAGTGGATAGAGGCAGAACCACTGGCTAAAATCACAGAACCTATGATAGAAAGGTTTGTGTGGAAAAACATTATTACTCGATTTGGGGTCCCCTATTCCTTGATTACAGATAACAGGTCCCAGTTTCAGAAGAAATTCAAGTCTTTTTGTGCCCAGTATGGAATCCTAAATTACTATTCGACTCCAGCCTACCCTCAGAGTAATGGGCAAGCAGAAGCATCTAACAAAACCATTCTTGACGGGATCAAGAAGAGGTTGGATAAAGCCAAGGGGAAATGGCCCGATGAATTGCCTCTTGTTCTATGGGAACACAGGACAACTCCTAGGAGGTCTATGGGAGAGACCCCCTACTCGTTGACATATGGATTAGAGGCAGTCATACCTTTGGAAGTGGGCCTCCCAACCAACAAGACCGCATTGGTTGAGAGTGGGGGCAATGATAGAGCCCTCGAAATTGAGCTTGATCTTGCCGAGGAAAAGAGGGAGAGAGCACTGGTCCATCTAGCTTCTTATCAGGAATAGCTGATGAAGAGCTATAACAAGCACGTTCACCCTCGAGAGTTTGGTGTTGGGGACCTTGTACTGCAAAAGGTGCTCGGCAACACCAAGGTGGCCAATGAAGGCAAACTAGGTGCCAACTGGGAGGGCCCGTATCGAGTAACTGAGATTGTGGGCATAGGGGCCTACAGATTGGCTGATCTGGACGGCTACCCGATTCCGAGGCCGTGGAATGTCCATAATCTGAGAAAATTCTTTGTTTAGATTGCACCACGTGATTATGTGGGAATTACGAATATAATTCCCTTGTTTTAAGTGTTTGATTCTATTTCGTTCTAGGTATGATTTACTCTATTTTAGTTGCAAGGGGTACGAATAACGCCCCCTTGAGTGCAAGTCTATGGATAATCGTTTCTTAAATATGATATACGGAATTTGATTTTACTTTCCTTAATCATATTAGGGAGCATGGAATTGGTACGAATGCCATATACGAATACGTAGCTTAATAATTGCGCACGAATAAACACTAAATAACTTTTTGAACGATTGTACACTTGGTATGAAGAAACTTGGCGTACATACTGATTGTGGTAAAAAGTATGGGATACTAAAAGCACGAGAGGCTTAAGTCTGTATATCAATCAAAGTATAAGATACTTAGTTTTTTTCTAGAAGTAAGCAGCTTGCAATAGAGTACGAGATACTCAAAAGAACGAAACTCTTAAAAATATTCTAAGTACAAATATACTTAGTAGAGTCCAAGAGCGAAATACTTGGACAATAGACATAACGAGTTATGTATGATTTTATCTAAGTACGAGAGGCTTAGGTCTGTTTTGTGAACTTGGGTTGCATACGAATATATGCAGTTTGTTTGGATAAACAAACAGTAACATCAAGTACGAAATACTTGGACTCTATACTTATGATTTCATCTGACTGGAAGATTACCAAGTATATAAGACTTATGAGTATGAGCAAACTCAAGAATGCATACGAATGTGTACAGATAGTAAAGTACGAGACACTTATAAGCTAATATGACACATTTGGCTTAAAAGCTAATATAACGAGCATATGTTAGCTACAATGCATAGAAGCACGAGAAGCTGAAAACAACGTACGAAATACTAAATTATTCATTTGAATACATGCATCAGAAAATAAGTTGTACTAATGCCACGCAGGGCTGCAGAATCTACGGTCACGCAGGACCTGCAAATTGTTCGGAGGAGTTAATCTCACTTACCAGCTGTTTCAATCCAAGTTTTGTATCTCTGGGGGGATGTCATCTGCAGTCTCTATGTTGATACTGGTAGCAGCACCTTCCTCCATGGCAAGGGCTTCGTTGGTCATCTCTTGATCTGTCGCGTGTTCAACCATTGCATCCTGAGATTCCATTTGAATCTCTTCGTCAGCATCAGCGAACTCGTCTACCTGTTGATCAGTGTTGTCAGCAGGAGGCCTATCAGACACCTGAGCAGCAGCCGTTTGACGACTTGGTAAGTCATTGTCCTCCCAGAGGGGAGAGTCCTCAGTAACACCTTTTTGTAACCTTCTTCATGCGCAGCCTTTTTCGTGCTATCAATCTCTGCCAGAGCTTGGCCAAGGTTATCCTCGGCAGTTTCAAGCTTGCTCTTTACCTCAACAACCTCCACTTTAGCCTTGTCCCTCTCTCTCTCAAGCCTCGAGACTGTTCGGAGTAGCCTCGTATTGTCATTCAAGAGCCTAACTCTCTCAGCGTCAGCTTCCTGAAACTTTTGGCCTAATGCCATCATCTTCTGGATAAACTGTACAAATACCAGACATAAGTTAGAAGAATTTTCAGAGGAACAACTATAATCGAGGTAGGGTTGAAAGAAGAATTCTTGGTTACCATGATTCCACTGACGAGACCAGTGGACACAAGTCTGTCCGCAGATGATGAGGATTCTTTCTGTGCGTCCATAGGAAGCAACAGGCCCTGTGCGAGGGCTAGTGCAGTTTCAGTGGAGCTAGCACTGTCTCCAATGTTCACTGGTCGGTCCCCCCTCATGAGTTGAGGGGCCCAGATTTCAGGGGTAACTTGAGTGCTCAGCGACGGAGTTTCCAATGGTACTGAAGTCACCGGGGCACCAGTATCTCCGGCTTCTTCGCTTCGGGGACGTTTGTCCCGATGAGCGTCGGCGGCCTCGAGGGAACTGTCTTCTTCCTGACGAGAAGACGATGACCGTGTCGATCCCCCTATTGCGACGAGATCATGGGGGGGCAACACCAGTCGATGCTGCCCTATTGGCAGCACCACGACCCGTCTGGAGACAGTAAGGAGGGTGCTAAGATCGACAGGTTGGTGAGTCATCGTACCTGGGCTTTGGGGAGATCGAGAATAACCGGAGGAAGAGGACTGGCTGGTGACGCAAAGGGGAGTGGGCTGTTCGGCCTGTTGTTCCGAGATAATTTTTCTTCATCTGGATCTCCTAAGTACAACACGTGTCAAAGGAACGCCTTCAGGAATAGCGACTTTACCTGGCTGCCCGGCAAGGGTAACTCCGGCCTGCAGTCTTGAACTCTGTGGTTGAGGGGCAGTCGAGGTTGAGGCGCCGCTGGTGCTCGGATTAGCTAACCTCCTGTTTATGAACCCTTTGTAGGCAGGATCGTAGCCTAATAAAACGTTGGCATCACGACCCCGACCATACGATGAGGTACCTAGTTCACCTTTATACCTTAAGATTCTGTTGATCTCAACTGTTCGGACGTAGCTGGGCTCAGTTCTAAGACGCTTGTTTGCATTTTCCGCTGCACGGGTAAAGCATAACGAAAGTCAGGAGATGTAAGAAAGCATCAAAAGAAAGTTACAAGAGAAAGTGAAAATCAGGAGCATACGTGGGTAGCCCCATATGTGAAGGCAGTGAGAGCCCACCACCTGGCCATCTTCACCTACTGGCTCGAATGCTCCAGTAACATAGAGGAAATCGATCTCGTGATCGCGAGCAGAGTCCGGTAAATTTAGCACAAGACGCTTTTCTGCTTTCCTAACTTTGAAATAGTTGGTATTATATTCAGGGTTTAGCACAATGCTATACCACCATTGGAGGTCCCAGATTCCTAGCTGGGTCCCCAAGACTACCCCCATCACTAACCTAAAGAAATTGGTAGAAACTTGCATCGGTGTAAGTCGGTACCAGTTCAAGACTTGACGAAGCAGTGGGTGAAGGGGAAATCTTAACACCTCCTTCAACAATGGCAACTATTGGGATACACATTCTGTCCCAAGAACCCCCGTCCCTATCTGCGCCCAAAGGGGCGAGTTCGAGGCCAACATTGTCTGGGATGTTATATTCCGTTCTGAACGCTGCCATGGCAGCAGGGGTCTCACACAGCTTCCTAAACTTACTGGGCCTTAAAGGGTTCTCACCATTATCCGCCATGAATATACCCGATTTAAGAAGGAAAACCCTGAAAAGAATACGAATGGAGCCCCAATCGGTGGATGAAGAAATCCTAAGTACGAGATACGAGAAGGGTAAAAAAGAATCTTACGATGGATGTAGCGGCAACGGTCGCAAGTACGGTCGAAAGCTTCAGAAACAAGCGGTTATGGCGGAAAGGGATTTCTTCTAAGCTGTAGAGAGAGAAACTAGGATTCAATTTCTTTGTAAAAACCCAAAAGGAATCTTATTTGGGGGTTTTAGCCGTAGGGGACGGAGTTTGAAACGACACCCCTCACGCCGTTACAGGAAAGGTAACGGAAAGGGGGCTTCAAAGGATGCCGTTCTGACGCCGTTTTTGAAAAACGTCAGTTCAAAGTTAATGAGGGGCACGCGAAACGTGCCACGTACCCCGAAAAAGTATAATGATTAAGCCGCCAGAGAACATCAAAGGGTTTTATACCTACATACGATTCGAGGAACTCGACTTAGCAGCCAAAATCAAGTTTTACCTGCAACCCCCGAACAGTGGTCACAGGCAAAACTGGGGAGCAATTGTAGGGAGGTATTCCCGAACAGGTACATTTAGCCGCGGAACATGTGGTCTGTATGAGCACGTGGTAAATATCATAGGGCTTACTGCCGGGCAGTACGGTAAACGGCGATGTGGACCAGCGACATGAGAGGTCATTGGACCATGTAGTCTGTTCGGCACATAAGGACAAATGACATGTGAAGTCATTTATCCAAATGTAACGATAAGGACCAGTTGCATGTGAGGTCATTGGACCATGTGGACTGATCGGTAATAAGATAGCCGAACAGGGGAACAAGTTGCCCTAAAGCGTGAGGTAACAGGAATGTTCCAGAATGGTAATATTCTGTAAAGGGATGAGATCCCGAGTATGTAGGATATTGGATAGATACCGAACGTGAGTGGGAGGTTTGGCCAGTTATGGAAGAGAGTCCTGAAATGACTCTTTTGGCGAACTGATAACGAAAGAAGTGCCCAAAATATCCTGGATTCCTGTACGTGATGAGAATCCTAGGATAATAGGGATGTTTGGTGAGCAAGCATCTATGAGTCTATAAATACGAGGTAAACCTGGAGAAAAAAGGTACGCAATATTTGGCTATCTCTTATTGCTTTTTCTACTGATAATTAGGGTTGTTTACTAGTACGTGATACTAACTTAGGCATCGGAGGGCCTTTGCCACAAGAGGCAAAGGTGCACTCACCCCTTGTCTGTTTTGCAGATTAGGGATCCGACGAAGAATTAGGGTTCCGGTGTAAAGGCGCGTGAAGCCGTTGCAGTTTGGTATCGTTCAGAGCACCAATTGTTTTCATCCCCCTACATATCTGTTGATATATTTGTATTTTAAGTGGAGGTTGTGGATTTATTTTGGTATATCTAATGTTGATATATTTGTATCTGTTTTGTGTTGATGTATCAGTTTTAGTGTATTGGTATATCTGTATCTGTTTTGTGTTGTGTTGTGTTGGTGTATGTGTTTTGGTATATTTATATCTATTTTTTGTATTTATTGTTGGTATATGTGTATCTATTTTTGTACATCTGCTATTGATATAATTGTATTTGTTTTGTGTTGGTGTATCTATTGCGGTATATCTATTATATCTATTTTGGTGTATCTGTATCGAGTATATCTGTATCTGTTTTGTTTTAAGAAAGAAAAAAAGACTTTGTTGTGGTGGTGGCTGTGGAGTGGTGGTGGTAGACATAGACACCTGACCCTAACGAAATATCATATAAACAGTATTAAAAACACTTATCAATTAAACTCCTACCGCCAACCTCCGTCCAAAAATAAGCAAAAAACATGTTTCTCTCTCCAATTTTGCAGGAGAGAAGCTAGAGCAAACCCCAGCAGATATTGTTGGTATATTTGGTGTATTTCTCTGTTTTGGTACATATACTGTAGATACATATATATATATATATATCTGTTTGTGTTGGTGTATCTGTTGTGGTATATCTATTGTATTTGTTTTGGTGTATTTGTATCTGTATTTGTATCTGTATCTGTTTTGTGTTGTGGTGGTGGCGGCGGTAGCGGTGGTGGTGGGGGTGATTGTTGAACTAGAGTGGTGGTGGTGGTGGTGGTGGTGGTGGAGTGGTATATCTGTATCTATTTTGTGTTGTGTTGTGTTGTAGTGGTGGTGGTGGTGGTGGCGGCGGCGGCTGCAGCGGTGAAGCAGTGGTGGTGGGGGTGATTGTGGAACTGGAGTGGTGGTGGTGGAGTGGTTATGGAGGTGCTGAGGGGGGTGGTATGGTGGAAGTGGTGGTGGTGGAGTGGTGATGGAAGTGGAGATTGTGGTGGTGGTTAAGTGATGAAAGTAGTGGTGGCATGGTGGTGATAAAGTGGTGGCATGGTGGTAGTGGAAGTGGAGGTTATGGTGGCGTGGTGGTGGTGGTGGTGGCGGCGGCGGCGTCGTGGCGGCGGCGGTGGAGTGGCTATATATAGATATATATACATATATATAGATATATATACATAAACAGATACATATTTATATATATATGTATGTATTTGTTTTGTGTTGATGTATCTGTTGTGGTATATGTATTGTATCTGTTTTGGTGTATCTGTATATGGTATATCTGTATCTGTTTTGTGTTGTGGTGGTAGCAGTGGAGCGATGGTGGTGGTGGTGGTGGTGGTGGAGTGGTGGTAGAAGTGGTGATGGAAGTGGAGGTTATGGTGACATGGTGGTGGTTGAGTGGTGAAGGTGGTAGTGGCGTGGTGGTGATAGAGTGGTGGCATAGTGGTGGTGGAAGTGGAGGTTATAGTGGCATGGTAGTGGTGGCGGCAGCGTCATAGTGGTGGTGGTGGTGGTGGTTGAGTGGTGTTGGTGATGGAGTGGCGGTGGTGATGGAGTGGCGGTGGTGGTGGAGTGGTGGTAGAGGTGGTGGTGGAAGTGGAGGTTGTGGTGAAATGGTGGTAGTGGTGGCGGCGTCATAGTGGTGGTGGTGGAATTGGTGGTTGAGTGGTGGAGGTGGAGGTGGTGGCATGGTGGTGATGGAATGGTGGTAGAGGTGTTGGTGGAAGTGGAGGTTGTGGTGGCATGGTAGTCGTTGAGTGGTGGTGGTGGAGGTGGAGGTGGATGTGGAGGCGTGGTGGTGATGGAGTCGTGGTAAAAGTAGTGGTGGAAGTGGAGATTGTGGCGTCATGGTGGAAGTGGTGGAGGTGATGGTGGAAATGGAGGGTTTGGTGGCATGGTGGTGATGGTGGCAGTGGTGGTTGAGTGGTTGTGGTGGTGGTGAATGTGGTGGTGTGGTGGTAATGGAGTGATGGTAGAAGTGGTGGTGGAAGTGGAGGTTGGGGCGGCATGGTGGCGGTGGTGGTGGCGTCGTGGTGGTGGTGATTGGGTGGTGAAGGTAAAAATGAAAAATCAACATATACAACAAAAATGGACAAATATATCAGTTAACGCCGGTCAACGGTCAAAATAAAAAAATTAAAAAATCAACAGATACACAAAAAATGAACAGATACGCCAGTCAACGCCTGGCAACTTTCAAGGGTATATTTTTGAAAGACCGAGTACCAATTGTCCTGGAGACTGCAAGGGAAAAAGTAAATGGACTAATTGTGGCATAAACAGCTAGACTATGTCCTCCTACTCAATTTACCCTTTCACAAATGGGTATATGATTCGACGTATAAGGGAATATGGTAGAAGATCGTAAGGTACGGTCGAGTAGTATTCATGGCATACAGCAACATGTGCGGTAACAAGTTTAACCAGCGTTCGTGGCGTGGAAGTTGTGATAAAATCCTAATTCCGCCTTGTAGGATTTTTTGCAATTTTTGTTGTCTAATCTGTACGCGTCATTACTGAGTCTTGGGATTCGGTTTCCCAACAGTGGTATCAGAGCATACTGTAATCACGCGTATGGATTAAACAGGCTATGTTATTCGTAGGTTATAGAGGGTAGAACGTAGAACTGTGCTAACCCTTATTTTGCAGCATTCTTATCCATCTATTATGGTCATATGATTTTTGTTAATTTTGTGTGATTAGATCCCCTGATAATTTTTTTGTAGTTATTGTTATTTATTGAGTACCACGATTATTTTTCGTGGTTGTAATAATTAACGTAGCATGTGAACCCCAATGGAGGCATAAGATCGATGTATGTATGTTTCTTCGATTGTAACAGCATTCGACGGTTATTCAGAGATCAAAGATAGTAAATACATACGATATAAATTGTTTGGCTCGCAACAGAATTTTTTTAGATTCGTAGGGTCTGATTGTAGGGCTATTTCGACCCAGTAAACGTTAGAATTAGAAATTCGTTTTTAACGGAAGTTAAAGATAATTAAATTTCAAATTCAATCCAATTTGAATCACTTCAAACGGAGGTCAGATGAGGAAGATAAAGCCAAAATTCTGAAGGCTGTGCAGGTTACACGGGAATATAATAAATTCAAACTTTCTTGCCTGAACATGGTTGGATTTTAGTTTCCTTGATTGATTCAAACTATCTAAATTTTCCACACCAATATTGCTGAAAGATTTCAAGTTTGAAAGAACTTCTTATTGCATAAAGATTTCAAATTTGGAAGGATTCCTTATTACTCAAAGATTGCATCTTTGACCATAATTGCTAGATTCTTTATATAGTGTTTCCTTATTATTGGTATTTTCATATTATTTGCATATGTGATAGTTTACCATATTGGGATTACATGGTAATATTTGTCTTTTGACCTAGATCATGTTTTTTTGCAAACTCAAAAATTTGATAATGTAGTGGGAGAGGGAATTTATTTTGGATAAATCTCATGGTCTCCATTTCTAATATGTAGATGATATAATTAATTTTGTGTGTTGGTTTCAGAACCTTCCTTTCTATCGGACAAAATTTATTGTGGCATTATCGATACAAACTTCCTAAATAGATAGCTCTAAGATAATTGTTGTGTAGGTCACTTCTCCATCTGAGATGGTTCATAACGAAACAATAGGTCTAAAAGCTAGGTAATAGTATACACTTAATTATAAATAATAATATCTTCTCTATCTGAGTCACTGTTATTATTTACAAGACCGAAGCAATATTGGCTATTTAATTTTTCTTGGCATAGAGTGTCTAGATAGTATAATTAAAAGGTTGTGCCTATCTACACGAATGATGAAAAGTAGACGACCTTCCCATCGAGGCATGCTATTCACGATGTGTAGGGTTGCTAATGTTTTTCTTTAAACATGTAGTTGAGGAAACCAATGTGAAAATGAAATTCAAGTTTTTCTTACCCTTCATAATTATTGTTATGTGATTCTCAGATTCAAAAATAGATTCTATTAATTCTCTTGCAATTATTCTCAAAGAAAAAAAAAATTACTGGATCGAATTATATTGACTGGAAAAGGAACTTGGATATTGTGTTAACTGTTGAGGGCCACAATTTTGTGTTGTTTAAGGTGTGTCCTCCTAGACCTGATGAGAATGCCACAGAACAGGAAGCAAAATTTTATAAAAATTGATAAGTATCACCCATGTTGAAGAGACCCCAATTAGGGATTATGTTCTGAAGATGATAGCTCTTCTTAATGAACTAGAGATCTTTGAAGCTGAAATTGATGGAGAAACACAGATCAATTTCGTTCTTAACTCATAACAGTATGAGGCCGGACTTGATAAAATAATAATTGTGTCATTTTGACACGTGGCACCATTTGATTGGTCCATTTACATGTTTTTGACTTTTGACTATGGACACTTGACATCATGATTGGTCCATCCATGAAACTTTGACTTTGACTTATAGGTACTCGGCGACATTTGATTAGCCAATTTGTATGCCCTAGCAACACGTGGCGATTTGTGATAGGTTAGAAATTTTACATGCCTACAGAAAAAAGACGGAAAAATGTTGAACAAAAGTCAATTTTATTGACGTATGGAATTAGGGTTTACAATCTCTGATGTATTTTCTAATCGAAGAAAAAAAAGTCTTCTGATTCTTCTCTTCGGTTGTTAAAACAAGGACTTTATGCTTAATTTCGAATCGAACAGCGTAATATTCTCCGTGATTTGCGAAGAAATTAATGACTTGGGTTGAATATTCTTCGGGGCTTTGAAGCTTCGATTCAAAGAATTTCTTGGTGGATGCAGACTTGAAGAATTCTGAAAGGCTTAAGAGCTTTAATCTTCAAAGCTCTAGAGCTTGTAATCTTCAATGAGTAGATGGAACAAATATGAGAGGAAGCACCTCTATTTATAAAGATGTGGGATGGAGACTACAACCCTAACCTTCCATATTGATCCTTTTAATTATTTCCATTATTGATTTTAAAAGAAATAATAATTATTTGATAATTACCTTTTCTTTTCCTTTTATTTTAGAAAAAGGTAATTATATATATAGAGATATATTATTATTCACCAAGTAGCCTAATTTGAATGGCCGGACTTGATAAAATAATAACTGTGTCATTTTTTACAAGTGGCACATTTTATTGGTCCATTTACATGTCTCTGACTTTTGAGCATAGACACTTGACATCATTTGATTAGCTCATCCATGAAGCTTTGACTTTGACTTTGACTTATAGATACTTAGCGACATTTGATTGGCAAATTTGTATACCTTAGCAACACGTGGCGATTTATGTAGAGACCCGTATTTATTTTAATAAATTTAATGCGAGATTATACTATGAAATGTGAAATATGAGGTAGATATGAGTTGGGTCAATGTGAGATGACTTGTAAGTTGTGGGAGTTGACGTAATACAATAGGAGTGAAGGGGTGTAAGTGTTATTTGACCTATATAAGTCAAAAATCAGGAGCAGGAGATCCATTTTTCTTTTTCCCTTTCTTTCTTCTTCCGGCGTCTCTCTCGGCTCTCTCCTCCCTCACCTTCTCTCTTCGATCTCATCTACTACGAGTGAGATTTCGGAAAAATCCCAAGTACTAAAGTTGTTCTACGCGACGAGAGCTTCCTATCCATCCAAGAAAATTCAAGATCGGAGCACTTCGAAGTTTCCTCCATGTTCGGGCATGCTTCTAACCTTCGAGGTAGGGATCTCCTACCTTCCTTACATGTTTAAGTGCTAGTTGGATGTACAAGAATCAAGTTTGATCATCTATTTTGAGTGTTGAATAAATCTTGAGTATGCTGAAAATTTCGTGGGTTTTGGTATTCTGTCTTTTGGGAGCTCTTCTGCTAGGAATCAATATTTGGTGTCTTCATAAAAGTTGAAGTACGTTTCGATACGAAGATTTCGGTACCAAGATCATGAAAAACCGATAATCACACAATTAGTTATGAATTTTTGAATACTGGCTGTTTTCTGGATGCACGAATCCGTGCGTGGCTGTCTTCTTTTAACTTTCTGGGCATGATGAACATTTTGGGTGGCTTTGGGTCTTTTACAGGAGCTGCATATGTAAGTTAAGAAGAGATTGGCGTTGGAATCAAGTAATTTGGTTGAGTATACAATTTTTGGTGAATTTCTAAAGTAGGGTTGGTTGACTGGTGCGAAAATGGTTGCGAGTCGGTTTTTCTTTTAATTGTTGGGTTAACCTCCTCTCGTTTCTGAACCTGGAATTTTTACTGAGCGTAGGGCTTGTAGTGGTGCAACTTTGGGCATTGGTTTCAATATTTTTGGGTTTAAGATGAAAGAGTTATGATTTTTCAATCAATTTTACTTAACTCCCGCGTAGAATCTGACAGCACCAGCGGACTTTGGTAAAATGGACATAACTCCTAGCTCGGGACTCGAAACGATACACCGTTTGTTTTGTTAGAAACTAGACACATAGAGCTTTCCAATGATACATCACATGCATCATGGGTAGGTCCGAGCAATAACAGATTTGCAACCAAAGTTGACCCAAATTCTGCCTTTGCACCTGTTTTATTGTTACGTTGAGCTATAATTGCATGGCCATAATAAGGCTACCCGAATTCCGTGTTTGATGTATAACCTATGGATCAAAGAAAAAGAAGTATGCTTTTCAATGATTTAAGTTTCGTGCTTGAATTCATGTTGTTTAATTGAATATGGGCTAATGTAAATGATTAACTTCGCCAATTGGACATGTGGGGATACGATGGGTTGATCTAGATGACTTGGTGTTGGATTAAAGGGATATGCATTGTTGGTGTATTGACATTGATGTTGTTTGATACTTAGAGAAAAATAAACAGTTTTTCCTCTTTATGTATTGTATCCATGGGTTGGTTTAGTATGCGTGTTTTGGTATGTGGGTATTGCCCTCTTAATGGTTTTAGTATATTAGACCATGTTATGAAGTCGTATTGGCAAGTTTACATCATCAGTGTATATTGATTATGGGAATAGACCCGGGTCAAGCCGTGGTGACCCAAGTGCCCTGTGAATGCGGGAATAGACCCGGGTAAAGCCGTGGTGACCCTGTTACTTTGTGAAAGTGGGAATAGACCCGGGTAAAGCCGTGGTGACCTACTGCTCTGCGGATTTGAGAATAGACCTGGGTAAAGCCATGGTGACTCTTTTCCAGATCGACTTAGGGAAAAGACCCGGGGAAAGCCGTGGTGACTCTAAGGGCGATGCTGGTTGTGTTGAACTAATAATGTGAATGATGCGGTAGTTCTGGTGACTAGTGGGTGAACGGGGTCCCATGCCTAAAAACATGCTTATAAGATTTGACGCAAAGAAAGTGAATGAATGAGATTAATCACATGACATAAGAGATTGGGAATTTGTCGTTTATTTGTTACGTTATGCAATGAATCCTTCTGCATCAAGATGTTAAGTTTTAATGTGTATGGCATTTTGCAAATTTCAATCTGAAGGCAAATTATGGTTCTGCGTTGGTGGTATGTTTCTAATGGCTGGGTTATTGATGTTTTCAAAAAGAAAAAGAAAAGAAAGGGAAATTGGTTTTTTTGAAAATCGATGATGTGAATTTGAGACAAAGTGGAATATGCGTATGAGAAACACAAAACTTGAACTTGAGTTGCCACCTTGGATCGTCTAGTATGTCAATACGTGTTTTATATTTCTTCTTTTAGACCTCCAAATCATTGTGGCTTGTTCTCCTGATATGCGGTGGGCAACTTATTCTGTGTGAGTGTATATTTGGTACGTTGTGGTGTGATGCATTGTGAGAGTTACATATAGGGTATGTGCACGTTAGACTTGTAAAGGAAATCTTAAGGTGAAGGGTTTTTGGCTTGAAGTTAACTTGAGATTTGGAATTTGATTTGGGGTTTATGGGTGAGTCTCCTTATTGTCGAGGTGTGGTATTGTTCGATGTGTCATTGTTGTTTCATATTCTGACTCTACATGCGTAGTGTGTATATTTTGGTGAGAGGTTGGCTAGTTATGTGAGACAAGAAAATCGAGGGTTTTCATTAAAGAACTTAGATTAATCTTTGGGTCTTTGAAATGGAAATGAAAGAGCAGGGATTGATTTGGGTAACGCCGTAACGGTAAACTGAGATTTTTAAGAATATTGGTATGTGTGGGTGAAAGTGTCAGTGTTTGAGAAATGGAGTTAAATATTTTCCAGCGTGGGTATAGTATTTTGAGTTCCATATTTTGACAAAACAAATATGCTTTTGGAAAATGTTTTTTTTTTTTGGATCTGTCTTCACTTCTGCATATAATTTAGGTATGGATATCTCTACGAGCTAGTGTAGCTCACCCTATCCTTTCAGGTACTCGTCATGACACATAGCTTGGATTGCATGGAGTGCACATTGCGATGTCTCTTGAGAGCTTCATTGGTATCGTTAAGGAAGTGTTTATCATTTAGTCTAATTCATGTTATGTATTTTACTCGCAATTGAGGGTTGTACCATTTGATTAGATCATATGTAAAGCTATGTATAGACTCGTCTCCTTGATTATTGTGAATCTCTTTAAATGGAAGACATTTGGGAGACTTTATGTAAGGAAAAAAAAAAATTGGAGCGAAGAAGAAGAAGCGACTTGATTTGCTATTTGGATTTACATGACATTTAAAGGTAAATATAGTTGAGAGAAAGACTTTTGTTTGTAGAAAATATATTATTATTTAGTTAAAAATCGGGGGCGTGACAACTTGGTATCAGAGCATTTAGGTTAGAATACTTTGAGACCGTGGGGAGGCACTAGGTCTCATGGGTCGTGTTTGCATTTAGGACACCATTTAAGTGTGTAGGGGGTGAATGACGTTCATTGCAAAGTGATTTTTGCATTTATCTTTACGTGATTGGCGTAGTCTTGTTGACCCTTGTATGGGGAATAAGAGAACCTGATCTTATGTCCTGTTCAATGTTTGACTAATGTGCGGTTTATGTGAATGAAGTGTTTAGGTGATCACTTGTCTACCAATTACATGCTCATGTACTTCGTGCTATGTGGAATATATGCTTATGAGATCTTTCCTGCTTGAAAGTTGTATGTCTGCATCTTTGGTGTGCTGCGTGCTCTAGAATTGTGGGTTTAGCTATGGGATTGGTTTGGGTTGTGATAATGATATAGCATTTGATTTGGATATGAGTTCGTGAAATCTTATGGGGTTGATGACTGAGCATGATCTTTTCTTTAGATGAAATACAAATGGAATGTGAAGTGTTGGATTAATCGGTCATTTATGTGATAGACCTGGTGAGTCATAGACAAATCATTACAAGAAAGGTAAGGTGAGAATTGTGGAGTTAATTTGGGTCTTGGAGTTACGTTGTTTTAGCCATTTTGTATATGGGTTCATGAAGTTTGGTTGACAAAGAAAACTTAAAGGTTTGAAAGTACTTTTGGTGTTTCCCTATGAATGGTATAAACATGCGGTTAGTCATCAATTTTATTTGCAAAAAAAAATTGGAGGATCTACTTCCGGATATTCAGCTTGAAGAACGGCTGGCCACCGTGACTTCGGAATTGAATATCTAGAGTAGAAGTTCTTTAAAAAAAAAAAGAAAAAAAAGAAGGGGGAATTTAGTTTCTGCTAGAGAACTGGATAAGGATAGATCATGTGACGCTATAGTTAAAGATTTGTATCTCTTTGTCGATTTTATGCTTTTAAACATGGCATTATTCTGTTGTGAAGGGTATGCATGTCCAAGTAGCTCAGTTTGTTTTGCCTTCTGTAAGTACGTGTCCTTGTACCTTATTAAGAATTGAGAGCAATGGAGTAAAATGGTTAAACTCTTTTTGAATTGAAATGCTTTCTATTTTTCTCATGAGATTAAGTTAGTACATGTGTCCCTAAAATTAAGTGATATTAGAGTATGATTTGGTGGTGTTGTTTTGATTAACTAGGACTCTAGCGTGAACCTATGATTGATGTTAGTCTCATGTTGATTCTACATCGAAGAAAATGTTGAAATGAAAGGTTAGGCCTTGAAAGGAAAGCTCGGATACGTAGAACAAAATGGGGTTATTCTGGTGCAAGGATTTTGAGTTACAAAGAAAAGGAAAAGAGGAATCCATGTGGGTAATGAATGATGAGATAGAAGAAAGTATTCGGACTTGATTTTATTGTGATCGGTGTAGGTTTCTTGAATCTAGATTTCATGGTGGTTAACTTATCGAACCTTCCCTGATGTTGCGCTATTTGTTGTGACTGTTGTGTTGTGTGATTCAGTTGTTTCACGACTTGTTGACTTGGATATAAATTTCGAGGACGAAATTTCTTTAACGAGGGTAGAATGTAGAGACCCGTATTTATTTTAATAAATTTAATGCGAGATTATACTATGAAATGTGAAATATGAGGTAGATATGAGTTGGGTCAATGTGAGATGACTTGTAAGTTGTGGGAGTTGACGTAATACAATAGGAGTGAAGGGGTGTAAGTGTTATTTGACCTATATAAGTCAAAAATCAGGAGCAGGAGATCCATTTTTCTTTTTCCCTTTCTTTCTTCTTCCGGCGTCTCTCTCGGCTCTCTCCTCCCTCACCTTCTCTCTTCGATCTCATCTACTACGAGTGAGATTTCGGAAAAATCCCAAGTACTAAAGTTGTTCTACGCGACGAGAGCTTCCTATCCATCCAAGAAAATTCAAGATCGGAGCACTTCGAAGTTTCCTCCATGTTCGGGCATGCTTCTAACCTTCGAGGTAGGGATCTCCTACCTTCTTTACTTGTTTAAGTGTTAGTTGGATGTACAAGAATCAAGTTTGATCATCTATTTTGAGTGTTGAATAAATCTTGAGTATGCTGAAAATTTCGTGGGTTTTGGTATTCTGTCTTTTGGGAGCTCTTCTGCTAGGAATCAATATTTGGTGTCTTCATAAAAGTTGAAGTACGTTTCGATACGAAGATTTCGGTACCAAGATCATGAAAAACCGATAATCACACAATTAGTTATGAATTTTTGAATACTGGCTGTTTTCTGGATGCGCGAATCCGTGCGTGGCTGTCTTCTTTTAACTTTCTGGGCATGATGAACATTTTGGGTGGCTTTGGGTCTTTTACAGGAGCTGCATATGTAAGTTAAGAAGAGATTGACATTGGAATCAAGTAATTTGATTGAGTATACAATTTTTGGTGAATTTCTAAAGTAGGGTTGGTTGACTGGTGCGAAAATGGTTGCGAGTCGGTTTTTCTTTTAATTGTTGGGTTAACCTCCTCTCGTTTCTGAACCTGGAATTTTTACTGAGCGTAGGGCTTGTAGTGGTGCAACTTTGGGCATTGGTTTCAATATTTTTGGGTTTAAGATGAAAGAGTTATGATTTTTCAATCAATTTTACTTAACTCCCGCGTAGAATCTGACAGCACCAGCGGACTTTGGTAAAATGGACATAACTCCTAGCTCGGGACTCGAAACGATACACCGTTTGTTTTGTTAGAAACTAGACACATAGAGCTTTCCAACGATACATCACATGCATCATGGGTAGGTCCGAGCAATAACAGATTTGCAACCAAAGTTGATCCAAATTCTGCCTTTGCACCTGTTTCATTGTTACGTTGAGCTATAATTGCATGGCCGTAATAAGGCTACCCGAATTCCGTGTTTGATGTATAACCTATGGATCAAAGAAAAAGAAGTATGCTTTTCAATGATTTAAGTTTCGTGCTTGAATTCATGTTGTTTAATTGAATATGGGCTAATGTAAATGATTAACTTCGCCAATTGGACATGTGGGGATACGATGGGTTGATCTAGATGACTTGGTGTTGGATTAAAGGGATATGCATTGTTGGTGTATTGACATTGATGTTGTTTGATACTTAGAGAAAAATAAACAGTTTTTCCTCTTTATGTATTGTATCCATGGGTTGGTTTAGTATGCGTGTTTTGGTATGTGGGTATTGCCCTCTTAATGGTTTTAGTATATTAGACCATGTTATGAAGTCGTATTGGCAAGTTTACATCATCAGTGTATATTGATTATGGGAATAGACCCGGGTCAAGCCGTGGTGACCCAAGTGCCCTGTGAATGCGGGAATAGACCCGGGTAAAGCCGTGGTGACCCTGTTACTTTGTGAAAGTGGGAATAGACCCGGGTAAAGCCGTGGTGACCTACTGCTCTGCGGATTTGAGAATAGACCTGGGTAAAGCCATGGTGACTCTTTTCCAGATCGACTTAGGGAAAAGACCCGGGGAAAGCCGTGGTGACTCTAAGGGCGATGCTGGTTGTGTTGAACTAATAATGTGAATGATGCGGTAGTTCTGGTGACTAGTGGGTGAACGGGGTCCCATGCCTAAAAACATGCTTATAAGATTTGACGCAAAGAAAGTGAATGAATGAGATTAATCACATGACATAAGAGATTGGGAATTTGTCGTTTATTTGTTACGTTATGCAATGAATCCTTCTGCATCAAGATGTTAAGTTTTAATGTGTATGGCATTTTGCAAATTTCAATCTGAAGGCAAATTATGGTTCTGCGTTGGTGGTATGTTTCTAATGGCTGGGTTATTGATGTTTTCAAAAAGAAAAAGAAAAGAAAGGGAAATTGGTTTTTTTGAAAATCGATGATGTGAATTTGAGACAAAGTGGAATATGCGTATGAGAAACACAAAACTTGAACTTGAGTTGCCACCTTGGATCGTCTAGTATGTCAATACGTGTTTTATATTTCTTCTTTTAGACCTCCAAATCATTGTGGCTTGTTCTCCTGATATGCGGTGGGCAACTTATTCTGTGTGAGTGTATATTTGGTACGTTGTGGTGTGATGCATTGTGAGAGTTACATATAGGGTATGTGCACGTTAGACTTGTAAAGGAAATCTTAAGGTGAAGGGTTTTTGGCTTGAAGTTAACTTGAGATTTGGAATTTGATTTGGGGTTTATGGGTGAGTCTCCTTATTGTCGAGTTGTGGTATTGTTCGATGTGTCATTGTTATTTCATATTCTGACTCTACATGCGTAGTGTGTATATTTTGGTGAGAGGTTGGCTAGTTATGTGAGACAAGAAAAATGAGGGTTTTCATTAAAGAACTTAGATTAATCTTTGGGTCTTTGAAATGGAAATGAAAGAGCAGGGATTGATTTGGGTAACGCCGTAACGGTAAACTGAGATTTTTAAGAATATTGGTATGTGTGGGTGAAAGTGTCAGTGTTTGAGAAATGGAGTTAAATATTTTCCAGCGTGGGTATAGTATTTTGAGTTCCATATTTTGACAAAACAAATATGCTTTTGGAAAATGTTTTTTTTTTTTGGATCTGTCTTCACTTCTGCATATAATTTAGGTATGGATATCTCTACGAGCTAGTGTAGCTCACCCTATCCTTTCAGGTACTCGTCATGACACATAGCTTGGATTGCATGGAGTGCACATTGCGATGTCTCTTGAGAGCTTCATTGGTATCGTTAAGGAAGTGTTTATCATTTAGTCTAATTCATGTTATGTATTTTACTCGCAATTGAGGGTTGTACCATTTGATTAGATCATATGTAAAGCTATGTATAGACTCGTCTCCTTGATTATTGTGAATCTCTTTAAATGGAAGACATTTGGGAGACTTTATGTAAGGAAAAAAAAAATTTGGAGCGAAGAAGAAGAAGCGACTTGATTTGCTATTTGGATTTACATGACATTTAAAGGTAAATATAGTTGAGAGAAAGACTTTTGTTTGTAGAAAATATATTATTATTTAGTTAAAAATCGGGGGCGTGACAATTTATGATAGGGTAGAAATTTTACATGCCTTCAGAAAAAAAACGGAAAAATGTTAAACAAAAGTCAATTTTATTGACGTATGGAATTAGGGTTTACAATCTCTTATGTATTTTCTAATCAAAGAAAATAAAGTCTTTTGATTCTTCTCTTCGGTTGTTGAAACGAGGGCTTTATGCTTAATTTCGAATCGAACAGCGGAATCTTCTCCATGATTTGCAAAGAAATTAATGACTTCGGTTGAATGTTCTTCGAGGTTTTGAAGTTTCGATTCAAAGAACTTCTTGATGGATGCAGACTTGAGAGCTTTGATCTACAAAGCTTTGGAGCTTGTATGCTTTAATGTGCAAATGGAAAAAATATGAGAGAACACCTCTATTTATAAGAATGTGGGATGGAGACTACAACCCTAACCTTCTATATTGATCATTTTAATTATTTCTTTTATTGATTTTGAAAGGAATAATTATTATTTGATAATTACTTTTTCTTTTCCTTTTATTTTAGAAAAATGTAATTGTATATAAAGAGATATATTGTTATTCACCAAGTAGCCTAATTTGACTGGCCGGACTTGATAAAATAATAACTGTATCATTTTGACATGTGGCACCATTTGATTGGTCCATTTACATGTCTCTGACTTTTGGCCATGTACACTTGGCATCACTTGATTGGCACATCCATGAAACTTTGACTTTGACTTATAGTTACTTGGTGACATTTGATTGGCTAATTTGTATGATCTAGCAACACGTGGCGATTTGTGATAGGCTAAAAATTTTACATGCCTACATGTGGTATCGTTGATCATAAAAAAGATCCAGTGTAATATAGCCATAGACTTTTGGCTTAGATAAATTGTTAGACTTTTGGCTAAGGTAAAGTGTAATATCTCCGATGAAAACATGGATCAAGTGTAGTATTGCCGATAAAATTTGTCTTAACAAAAAGATAGAGAACAGATGCTAAGCTTGATCTTTTTTTGGATTGACAATAGTACACTGGATTCTAGTCATAAATCCGAGAAACAAGATACTAAACTTGATCGTAGCGAAAAAAAAAATACTGCACTTTATCCTTCTTTTTATAGAAGAAATTACACTTGATCTTAGCCAAAAGGCCAAAAATAAATACTATGCTTGATCCTTCTTTTTTTTTTTTGAAAAAATACACTTGAATTTTTTTTGATCGACAATACTACATTTGATGTATTTATTTTATTGACGATACTACGCATAAACTTAGCCAAATGTAGTATCTGTACTTGGATTTTTGGCTAAGATCATTGGAGTATCGTTTACAAAAAAAAATTGATCCAAGGTAGGATCATCGATCAAAAAAAAATATCAAGCATCGTAACTATTTTCGATCTTTTGGCTAAGGTCAAGTGTAGTATCAAAAATTTAAATAAAGATCGATGAAGTATCTGTTTTCGAACTTTTGGCTAAAATAAAGTGAAGTATCTGTTCTCTGCTTTTTGCCTAAATCAAGTATAGTATCGAAAATTAATAAAAAAAGATTAGCTGTAGTATTTATTCCCGATCTTTCCGCCAAGATCAACAGTAGTATCGCTGATTATTAAAAGAAAATCAAGAGTAATATTGCGTTAGACTTTTGGCAAAGATAAATTGTAGTATCACCGATGAAAGGAAGGATCAAGTGTAGTATCACTGATAATACATGTCTTAATGAAAAGATAGAGAACAGATGCTACACTTGATCTTTGTTTTGTCGACAGTACTACACTGGATCTTAGCCAAAAATCTGAGTAACAAGATACATAACTTGATCATAGCCAAAAAATAAAAGAAATTACTGTACTTTATCCCCATTTTATCATCAGTGATACTACACTTGATCTTAACCAATAGGCCAAGTATAGATACTATGCTTGATCTTTTTAAAAAAAAAAAAAATTACACTTCAATTTTTTTTGATCAGCGATTCTACACTTGATTTATTTATTTTTATTGACGATACTACACATGATCTTAGCCAAATAAAGTATCTGATTCTTAAATTTTTGGCAAAGATCCATTTGAGTATCGTCGATACAAAAAATAGATCCATGGTAGTATCGGCGATCAATAAAAATATCAAGGGTCGAAACTATTCTCGATCTTTTGGTTAAGATAAAGTGCAGTATCACCGATGAAAAGAATGATCAAATGTAGTATCGCTGGTAAAACTTGTTTTAAAGAAAAGATAGAGAACAAATGCTACGCTTGATTTTTTTTTTTTTCAGTCAACAATACCAAATTGGAATGTTAGCCAAAAATCCGAGAAACAAGATACAAAACATGATCTTAGCCAAAAAAAAAAAAAAAAAATACTGCATTTTATGCATTTTTTTGATTGGTGAAATTGCGCTTGATCTTAACCAAAAAAAGGCTGAGAATTGATACTATGCCAGATAACCAAACTAAACCGAGTCTTAAGTCCCAATCACTTGGGGTCAGCTACATGAATCTTTTTTCTTCATTGAGCTTTGTCAATGGCAACTTGTTCACACAAACCTACTATACTCATATCGTTGCGCACCACAGCATCTAATGTCAATTTAGGTCTACCCTTCCCCGTGGTATTGCTACCCAAAGCTATCCTATCCGCTCCCTTAACTACTGCATCTCCTGATCTACGGTAGACATGCCCAAACCACCTTAGCCTATTTTTCCTCAACTTTTCTTCTATAGATGCTACACCTATAATCTCACGAACCGTTTCATTTCTTAGCCAGATGTAGTATCTTTTCTTGGATTTTTGGCAAAAATCCATTTGAGTATCGTCGATAAAAAATATAGATCCCGTGTAGTATTGTTGCTCAAAAAAACCATCAAGGGGCATAACTATTCTCGATCTTTTGACTAAGGTCAAGTGTTGTATCAAAAATTAAAAAAAAAAATAAATGTAGTATCTGTTGTCAATCTTTTGCCTAAAATGAAGTGCAGTATTTGTTCACAGCCTTTTTTTTTATACCAAAAATCAAATATAGTATCAATGATTATTAAAATACATTAACTGTAGCATCTGTTCCCGATCTTTTGGCTAAGATCAACTATGGTATTGCCGATCATAAAAAAAATCAATTGTAATATTGCCTTACACTTTTGGCTAAGATAAAGTGTAATATCGCCGATGAATAGAAGGATCAAGTGTAGTATCGCTAATGGATCTTGTCTTAACGAAAAGATAGAGAACAGATGCAACACTTTTTTTTGGATCGACAACACTACGCTGAATCTTAGCCAAAAATCCAAGAAACATGATACTAAACTTGATCTTAGCTAAAAAAAATTAGAGAAAATAATGCACTTTATACCTGTTTTTTAATCGGTGATATTACACTTGATCTTAACCAAAAAGCCGAGAATAGATACTATGCTTGATCTCTTTTGTTATTTGAAAAATTAGACACGAATTTTTTTGATCGGTGATAATTATACACTTGATTTTTTTTTTTATTGACCATACTACTTACACATGATCTTAGCCTAATATAGTGTTTGTTCTTGGATTATTGGCAAAGATCCAATGGAGTATCGTCAACAAAAAAAAAATCCAGGGTAGTATCGTCGATCAAAAAAAATATCAATGGTCGAAGCTTTTCTCGATCTTTTTGCTAAGGTCAAGTGTAGTATAAAAATTTTAAAAAAAGATCAATTTAGTATATGTTCTCGATATTTTGGCTAAAATGAAATGAAGTATCTATTCTCAGCCTTTTACCTAAACTAAATTATACTGTCGAAGATTAATAAAATAGGTCAACTGTAGAATCTGTTCTTGATCATTTGGCTAAGAACTACTCTAGTATCGCCAATAAAAAAAAAATCAAGTGTACTATTGTCTTAAGACATTTTGCAAACATAAAGTGTAGTATCACTGATAAAACTTGCCTTAAGAAAAAGATAGAGAACAGATGTTACACTTGATCTTTTTTATGGTCGACAATACTACACAGGATCTTAGCCAAAATTTCGAGAAACAAAATATTAAAAATTGTTCTTAGCCAAAAAAATAAATAAAATAAACAGCACTTTGTCCCCTTTTTTCATCGGTGATATTACACTTGATCTTAGCCAAAAGGCCGAGAATAGATACTACACTTGATCCTTTTTTTTATTTGAAATATTACAATACAATTTTTTTTTTTATCGGCGATTCTACACTTGATTTATTTATTTTATTGACGATACTACACATGATCTTAGCCAAAAGTAGTATCCTTTCTTGGACTTTTGGTAAAAATCCATTTGAGTATCGTCGATAAAAAAAAAATAGATCCAGGGTAGTATCGGCGATCAATAAAAACATCAAGGGTCGTAACTATTTTCAATCTTTTCGTTAAGATAAAGTGCAGTGTCGCCGATGAAAAGAAGGATCAAATGTAGTATCGCCGATAAAACTTATTTTATTGAAAAGATAGAGAACAGATGCGACGCTTGTGTGGGCAGCATGCCCTTGGAAATTTCCAGATTTCCAAATGCAAGGGCCTGAAATCGAGGGAGCGCAAGCATGGATGGTAAGCGCTAAAAAATACAGAGTCGCCACTCGGGTTTTGAAGGTCCGACACCCAAGGAACCGTATTTCGAAGAACTTGCCACGCTATTTGATTTGAAAAAGTTAAGGAACCAGTCCGTCATAACTATATCTGGGTTCGGGAGCCAGGTTATGAGAGAGAAAGGGTTTTATGGCACCCCTCTCGCCCAATCCGGAGATCGGTCTTTACTTAGGCATTTGAGAAAATATTTGTTTGCGATTCTGTTTAATTAATCAATTTTGTAGGCAATTAAGGCGGGGAACAATTAATCAGGGATTTCTTAAAACTGTAACACTTTGCAGGATGCGATATGAGATGACATGTTTAGAAAATAAACAAGATAAAATCTAATACTGAGATTGGATATCAAAACAGTGCATTGGTATGGATTTGACACAAATAGTGGCCAACTTGCATGCATGGATCTGCCAGCATGCAAGTCCACCATCGGCGTCAAACCCACTCCATCGCGCAAGGGTCGATAGCCTTATTAGTGTTATTCAATTCATGCAGTTGTACTGTAGGAAATATAGAATTAATAAAGTAGAGATTATCCACCAATGAATCAGAATAGATAAAACGTTTATTTAAATTAATAACCATAAAGTTACTAAAATAAATCAAATATTCATCTTTGATCAACTTAGAAACTGAAACCAAGTTTCTTCTAAGTGTGAGAACATAAAGACAATCTCTCAAAATTGAACTTATATTATTACTAAAATTTAAAATAACATTTCCTACTACAACTGCTGCCACTCTCGTAGCATTACCCATGTGTAGATAAATCTCTCCATCACCGAGTCTTCTGATTTCTTGGAACACATGCAACAAATTGCAAATATGATTAGTGGTTTCCGTATCTACACACTAGGTACTGGTAGATAACACCACTAAACATAATTCAATGACTAGTGAAAAAATCTATCTTGATTATTCACTTTATTGAGATAGAATAGACATTTGTTCTTCCAGTGTTATTGTTGTTTGTAGTGAAAACTCTTGCCCGTAGGCTTTTTCACTCTACCTCAAGGCGCATAAATTGCCTTCATAACCTTTTTTCTGAGACTTGTTCTGCTTCTTATTGCCTTTCAGCTTAGAAGTAGAAACCTTCTCTGCCACTAACACTGGTGGTGGTTTCTTCATAACCAAAAGACCCTCAGCTGCTTGGAGTTTCTTAAGAAGTTTCGCCAAAGATAAATGCATTTTATTCATATAATAGTTCAGGCGAAATTACTTAAAATTCTCAAACTGCAGTGAGTTAAGAACGAAAACGATCTGGGTTTCCCCATCAATTTCAGCTCCAAGGATCTCTAGTTCATTAAGAAGAGCTATCATCTTCAGAACATGATCCCTAATCGGGGTCCCTTCAACATGGGTGATACTCACCAATTTTTATAAAATTTTGCTTCCTGTTCTGTGGCATTCTCATCAGTTCTAGGAGGGCACACCTCAGACAGCACAAAATTTTGCCCTTCAGCATTTAACACAATATCCAAGTTCATTTTTCAATCAATATAATTCAATCCAGTAAGTTTATTTTCTTTGAGAATAATGACAAGTGGATTGAAAAAAATCTATTTTTGAATCTGAGAATCACATAACAACAATTATGAAGGGCAATAAAAACTTGAATTTCATTTTAATATTGGTTCCCTCAACCACATGTTAAAAGAAAAACATTGGCAACCCTACATACCGTGAAGAGCATGCCTTGATGGGAAGGTCGTCTATTTTTCATCATTCGTGTAGATAGGTACAACCTTTTAATTTTACTATCTAGACACTAGACCATGCCAAGCAAAATTAAATAGCCAATACTAATTCGGTCCTATAAATAATAATAGTGACTCAGATGTTGAGGATATTATTATTTACAGCTAAGTGTATACCATTACCTTGCACCATGACCCATTATTTCGTTATGAATTACCTCAGATGGAGAAGTAATCCACACAACAATTATCATAGACCTATCCTTTAAGGAAGTTTGTACCGATGAGACCATAATTAATTTTACCCGATGGGGGGGAAGGTTCTAAAACCATCACACAAAATTAATTACATCGTCTACATACTAGTAATGGAGACCGTCCGATTTATAAAAATAAACTCCTTCTCCCACTTAGTTATTTAAAAAATAATTTGTGAGGGTTATCAAAATTTTCGAGTTTGCAAAACCGTGATCTAGGTCAAAGCCAATTATCATCATGTTGTCCCAATATGATAAACTATCATATATGCAAACAATATGGAAACATAAATCATAAGGAAAAACAAGATAAAGAATCCAGCTATTATGGTCAAGGATGCAATCCTTGAGCAACAAGGAATCCTTCCAAACTCGAAATCCTTAAGCAATAAGGAGTTCTTCCAAACTTGAAATACTTCAGTTATATTTGTGTGGAAGACTAAGATACTATGAATTAATCAAGGAAACCAAAATCCAACCGTGCTTAAGCAAGAAAATTCGGATTTGACATATTCCCGCGTAAACTGCACAGCTTTCAGTATTTTGGCCATATCTTCCTCATCCGACCTCCAATTGAAGTGATTCAAATTGGGTTGGATTCGAAATTCAATTATCTACAACTTTTGTGAAGAACAGATTTTCTAATTTCAACGTTTACTGGGTCGAAACAGCCCTGCAATCAGACCCTACGAATTTGGAAAAAAAATCTGTTGCAAGCCAAACAACTTGTATCTTTTGTATCTACCATCTTCGATCTCCGAATAACCGTCGAATGCTATTACAATCGAAGAAACATACAAACATTGATCTTATGCCTTCATTGGAGTTCACATGCTACGTTAATTATTACAACCACGAAAAATAATCGTGACACCCAATAAATAACACATGCTACGTTAATTATTACAACCACGAAAAATAATCGTGGTACCCAATAAATAAATTGAACAACGAAAAAAATTATCGTGGGATCCAATCACATAAAATCAACTAAAAGCATGTGACCATAATAGCTGGTACGAACGCTGCAAAACAGTGTTAGCACAGTTCTACGTTCTACCCTCTATAACCTATGAACAACATGGCCTGTTTAATTCATAAGCGTGATTACAACCTGCTCTAATACCACTGTTGGGAAACCGAATCCCCAAGACCCAGTAATGACACGTACAGATTATACAACAAAAATTGTAAAACCCTATAAAGCGGAACTAGGGCTCTACCTTAACTCCCTGCGACATGATCGCTGGTTGAACTTGTTATAGCACACCTTGCTATAAACCACGAATACTACTCGACCGTACCTTACGATCTTCTATTGTATTCCCCGCACGTCTAGAACATGAACCAAATGTGGACTCTTTCGTGATCTGTTTGCTATCTCTAAGCTTGCCTCTATTTACTGAATAATAGAAAAAACATGCATCTGACCTAGAGAGCATAACGTGTATATATAGGGCTACGATAGGGACCAAAGGAGTAATAAGTCTGGGCTCCCAATGTAAATAAGAAAACCTAATCCCACCAGGATTCTATTTCTTATTTCACTAATTATAATTCACCCCACTACAGAATTATAATTGCACTCCCGTCTTTATCTCAATTAACTTACAAAAATTAAATACTTATTAATCTCCCCACGTTAAGATTACAATTACCCGTTGATTAAAATAAATTACTAACACTTACAACGCCATTGTTGGACGCACCTGGCTCCATAGGTTGAAGGCAACCACCTCCACTTATCACCAGGTGGTCCGCTTCATCGGCGCTAATGGGCTGCAGGAGGACCTGTTAGGAGATCAAACTGCGGCAAAAAGATGTTATGTCAATGCCGTCCGAAGCAGTAAGCAGACCTCCCGGGTCAGTCTCATTGAAGTCCATGAGGCCCCAGTTCTGGAATTCATCGGTAGATCAGTCAATGACAAGGTAGCCAAAGACCTTCTCTCTATCCCCTTAACCGAAGACGGCTCCCGTTTTTTCCTTGTCAGTTCCTCACTCTCTGATACTGATCGGAACGAGACGGTCGCATTCCTTAAGCGGAACATAGAAGTATTCGCATGGACCCCATATGAAATGCCCGAAGTCGATCCCTCCTTCATCTGCCACGAGCTCAACATTGACCAAGCCAAGCGCCTGGTCGTGCAACAGGCACGGCGATCCTCCCCGGTTCATTCTGACGCCGTCATTGAAGAGGTCATCCGGCTCTTGAACATGAAGGCCATCCGAGAGGTCCAATACCCCAAATGGTTGGCCAACACCGTCGTGGTCTAAAAGAAGAACGGCAAGTGGTGGGTCTGCGTTGATTATTTCAATCTCAACGACGCTTGCCTAAAGGACTTCTTTCCCCTCCCTCAGATCGATCAGCTCGTCGCCACCACAGCTGGCCACGAGTGACTCAGCTTCATGGACGCCTACCGAGCCTACCATCAGATTGCCATGAGCGAAGGGGGTGTTGATAACACGGCCTTCATCACCCCCCACGGTATCTTCGGGTACCTTGTTATGCCCTTCGGTTTAAAAAATGCAGGGGCCACTTTTCAGGGAATGATAACTAAGATGTTCGAGCGCTTACTAGGAGACACGATGCTAGCCTACATTGATGACATGGTGGTTAAGAGCATGCATGCCGGTGATCACCTGTCCCACCTCGCCGAAGCATTCGAAATCCTCAAAAAGCATAACCTCCGCCTCAATGCCGAGAAGTGTGCATTCGGTGTCAGCTCCGGGAAGTTCCTCGGTCACCTCGTCTCCCGACGCGGTATCAAAGCCGACCCGGCCCAAATACTTGCCATCGAGAAACTCTCGGCTCCCCATAACAAGAGGGATGTTCAACGTCTAACGGGCATGGCTGCCGCCTTGAATCGGTTTATAAGTCGTTCTTCGGACAAATGCTGGCCGTTCTTTGCACTCTTGAAAGGCAGCCGACGAAGTTTCAACTGGACAGAAGATTGTGACTAGGCCCTCCAGCAGTTGAAGACTTACCTCTCCGAGGCCCCACTCCTTGTCCCCCCTCAGGACCAGGAGGACCTGTTCCTATACCTAGCCATCTCTCCACACGCTATAAGCTCGGTGTCGTCTGACAGGAGGGATGGGAACACCAACCAATCTACTACTCCAGCAAAACCATGACTGCCGCCGAAACGCATTATCTTCCCTTGGAAAAGCTCGTGCTCGACCTCGTCTCAGCCTCTCGAAAGCTCGCCTCGTACTTCCAATCGCATTGCATCATCATCCTAACTGAATACCCGCCAAAATCTCTCCTCCGGAAGGCCGACCTCTCCAACCGAATCTCTCAGTGGGCTGTCGAGCTTGCGAACTTTGAAATTCACTTCCAGACTCGGACAGCGATCAAAGCTTAGGTCCTCGCTGATTTCGTCGCCGAACTTGCACCAGCCGACGTTATCCCCTTGGTTCCATCCACCCGTCTTGAAGCACCTCTCCAGGCAAACCCAAGCACCGCCTAGAAGCTCTTTCACGGCGATGTTTGGAAGATGTATGTCGACGGAGCCTCCAACAGCTGAGGCGCAGGCGCAGGCGCAGGCATTGTCCTCCTCTCCCCTTCTGGTGTCTTGCACGAAAGTTCACTCTCCATCAACATCCCGGCCTCCAACAACGAGGCTGAATACGAAGCATTGATCTCCGGGCTCAAAACGGCCGAAGCCTTAGGCATCGAAGAACTTGTGGTCTACAGCAATTCCCAATTAGTGGTCAATTAGCTCTCTAAGGAATATGAAGCCCGGGATGATCGAATGCGTACCAACCTCAGCTCCGCCATTCGGCTCATCCAAAATTTCAAATCCATCCGCGTTGAGCACATCTCCAGGGAACAGAATGCCCATGTCGACGCCTTAGCCAGACTTGCTTCGGCCTGTTCCTCGACACGACATCGTTCTATCTCATTCAGTTCTATTTACAAGCCCAGCTTCAAACTCGACATATTGAACCGAGTGGTACTTAGCATAGAGCTTGGGCCAAGCTGGATGGATGAGATCATCGGCTACCTACGCGATGATGTCCTTCCCCTAGACAAGAAGGACGCTCACTGACTCCACAATAAGGCCGCCCTCTTTTGGCTCAACCCGAACGGCAAGCTCTACCGAAGATCGTTTACCGGACCTTACCTACTAGCTGTGCACCCACATCAAGTGCCGAGCATCATTGAAGAACTTCATGCCGGTGATAGCGGCTGTCACTCCGGTGGACGGTCCCTCGCTCACCGAGCCATCTCTCAGGGGTATTGGTGGCCGACAATGAAGAAGGATTCTGAAGAGTTTGTTAAGCGTTGTAAGAAGTGCCAGATGTTTGCTCCCATTATCCACCAGCCGGCTCGGGACCTTAGCCCTCTTACCAGCCCTTGGCCCTTCTCCCAATGGGGCATGGATATTGTTGGCAAGCGCCCAGTTGCTCCGAGTGGATTCAAGTTCCTCTTAACTGCAACCGACTATTTCTCGCAATGGGTCGAAGCCGAGCCCCTGGTTACCATTGAAGAAACAGACGTCATCCGCTTTGTGTGGTGAAACATTTTTTCCGCTTCGGTGTACCGTTCGCCATCATTACAGACAATGGGAAGCAGTTCACAGGTCAGAAGTACCGGGCCTTACTAGACGAGTGTGGTATCAAATGGGACACGTCCACTCCGGCTTACCCCCAGGGCAACGGACAACCCAAAGCTGCAAACAAGGCTATTTCATCAGGACTCAAGCGCTGACTCGAATCTCACCGGGTCAAATGGGCCGAGGAGTTACCTAGGGTGCTCTGGGGCTACTGTACGACACCTCGGTGATCCACCGGTCGCACTCCCTTCTCCTTGGCATTCGGAATGGAAGCTGTCATCCCCATCCAAGTCGGGCTTCCTGCCATCCGTACTGAAAACTTCGATGAGTCGGTCAACAATGACAACATTGCGTCAGACCTCGACTTAGCCGAAGAGGAACGTGAAAATGCAAGGATAAAGCTCGCGTCATACCAATAGGAAGTTGCAAAGGGCTACAACCGAAGCGTTCGCCTTCGGTCCTTCAAGCCCGATGACCTTAATTGGAAGAAGGTAGTGGAGAAATCAAAGAAGAAGAAGCTAATGCTGAATTGGGAGGGCCCCTACCGAGTCATTAAGCACCTCGGTTTAGGAAACTACTAGTTGGAGAAGCTGGATGGCTCTCTTATTGCTAAGACATGGAATGCGAACAACCTGAAGAAATTCTACGGATAGGTCCTCCCTCGATTTTTAAAGCCCTGTTTACTCCCTCGGCCTATGTTTTCTTTTCTTTTGTTTTTAAGTTTTAAAGATAACTTGCTTATGTAATGGCAACACTCCAACAAGTATTAATGAGAATTTTCCTTTCTTAACATTACTTGTATTCTTTGTGTCTACTGTTTAATTATTTGCACCCAGTCTGTTTTCAACTGGACCGTTTCACACCGACTTCAGGGATATTGTTCTCTCATAGGTGATACCCTTGGGCAAACTTCCCACTAAGTCGCCTCGGCCCCTTCAGTCATTTCGACTTTTGGTCACTCGCCTTAAGGATACTCGGCTTCTTCCCGAGCCCCTTATACCGACCCACCAAAGTCTCTCACTGCTCGGACTCGCTGCGTCCCGAACTTGTGGCCGAAGCCATATCCCTTCGCGACTCCAGCCCAAATCCCCTAGCAGTACCATCGCTCCACGAACCTACACCTCATTATGCCTATTTTCGCTAGCACGCTACAAGGGCGCCTTAGTCCGAAGCAGGAGCATGGAAAGCTTAAAACTGCTCCTCACTTGCTTCGGACTAGGTCACCCAGCTCTCCCGGATCTTGCTATAGACTGGGGCTTCAGTCTTCAACCCCTTTTCCTGGGTTCACATTTGCTTCGGATCATGCTTTAGGCAACTATTCGGTAAAAACTTACTCTAGAATCATAACCGAAGCAGGGGCATCGATACACCCTAGTAGCAATCAAAATAAGTATAACGACTCGGAAAAAGGAAAACATCCATTCATAATAGAAACAAAGTTGATGCATGATTCAAAGTCATCTGTGTTAGGCCAATTGTTCGGCACCTGTCCTACTCAACTATTACATAAACTCTGGAACGGCAAACTCCATATGTCCAGAGCCATCCAGTCAAAAGCAAGTAAATCAAAAGTTACAGCTATGTTCAGAAAGGGGGAGAAGCTAAAGTCCATCCTGTGCACCATCGGTCGGAGCGGCAGCATCGGGTTCGGCCCGGTTCTCTAGGGCCCGCTGCTCCTCGGGGTTCGACACTATCTCATCCTCCTCCTCGGGCAATACGAGCTCCTCGGGAGGTGGCTGAGGCATGGCACGGAGCTCTAAGTCTTCAGGAAGATTGAGCTTGCTTAGCAAGGCTTCATGACCATACCGAAGCCCATCCAAGAAGCGATCTTTGTGCAGTTCGGCTTCGATCTCCCGAACCTGCTTCTTGTACTCCACGCCGGCCGCGTCCTAGCCCTCGTCGTAGCCTCTGTTCGTCGCCGCCTCGACCGCCCGAGCTCGGGTAACCCTCAGAGTCTCCACATCCTCTTCGGCCTTTGTAGCTCGGCCCTCTGCGAGGATCTGCTCCCTGCCGCTTCTCTGGAAGTCAGCTAAGTAGTGGTCGCAAGATTCCCGAGCCACCTTCAGGTCATCCTCCCTCTGAGCAAGGGCCTGCTTCAGCTCTTCGATCTCCCCCTCCTGGGCTTTGCATCGGTTGTTGACCGCTAAAGCCCGAGCGCCAGCCTACCAATATAAAAAAAAGTGCCGAAGTACTCACCAGATGCAAATATTCAAACCAAAAGCGACCAAGTGCGAAATGATTACTTACGTTCAGGAGCGCTTGCGCAATCTCCCCGGTAACGTCCTCGGTGTAACCCTTCACCGCCTTGGCGTCCCTCGGCAAAATGTGGAGCCGCAGCACCCCGAATGCCATCCCGATGTTGGAAACGTTGTCGGCATGGCGGATTTGGCGCCCAGCATAATGGCAGAACTCCGGAGCCCAAGGTAGGTCCCGCGCTCAGACTCTTGCCTCGGTCTTGTTCCCCTCGTCAATTCCCCCTGCACCTTCATCCTCATCCTCTTCGGGGATCAGGATGGTCTCCGGGTCCTTATCCAGACCCCCGTCGCCTTCCTCATGCCGAGCCCTTTTCTCCGGGGGCTCGTGCGGAGAGGTGGGATTGGTCCTCGAAGGTCCTGCCTTCGGTGAACCTACCCCGACGCCAGCGCCATGGCCAGCCGGCCTTCGGCGCCGAAGATTCAGCACCTCCCTTCCTCGGCCGCTCATCTCGTTGTTGAGCCCAGTCTTCTCCAGTGTCTCCCGGTCAATCTCCTCTCGGATTATGCCTCGAGGTCCGGAATTGCTCCCTTCAGTCTCCGGGGTCCCGGTTCCCCCGCTCCCCCTTCCCTCTCCTCTCCCTCTGCCTCTTCATCGTCCTCGACCCACCCTCGGAACACCTTGTTCCCTCGGTTTCTTCTTCAAGAAACTGGTATACGTGGGGATGTAACCGAGCAAGTCAGAGGCATACCGGCTAGTAACAGGGATGGCGTAGGCGGCTGTTATACGAGCCCGAACAGCGCTCTCCCGAAGCCCAGATACGACACCCTCAGCTGCAAGAAAAGCATCAAAGGATAACAGTCAGTATAGGAAATAAACAAAAGCAAACAAAATACTGAGAAAATGACTCAACCGACCAGGAGTTCTGGACTCAAATGGGACTGTAGTGGCGGTATCCATGCTCTCCCCCGGACCAAACATGAAGTTACCGGTAACCAAGACGTAGATGCTCGCCCACTCCTCGGAATCGGGAAGGGGGTCGATTAAGAATGTGTCGTATCCCGTCCGGCAGGAGAGGTAGTACCGATGTCTCTCACGATTTACTCCCACCAAGTACACACTGAAGAGCTCCTCGAGACCGAAGGTCAGGTTGTACTACCTCCTCAGCTCTATGATGCTAGTTATGATTCGGTAGGAGTTCACCGTAAGCTGAGAGGAGGTCAGGGTGAGGATTCGGAGCACCCGTCGGACAAACTGGTGGAGGAGGAATCTCACTCCTCCATCGGTGATTGCCATCAAGGGAAAAATCAACTCTCCTTGGCGGTGAGGGAGGTCTCTGGAGTTCCTACTCAGTAGTAACTGAACCTCAACGTCGGGGGGGATGCTGTAAATCCTCTTTAATTCGGCATAAGCGGACGCTGTCCCGTTAAAATACTAGTTCAGGTTGGGACATGGTCTCATCGGTCTCGAACTTCCTCGGGAGCATTTGCGTAGGGACCCCGGCCTTGGGCCGAGGTGCTAGGGACTTCTGTCATTTCGGGATCGAAAGAGGTCACCTGCCGCGAAGCTCTTGGAGAAACACGGGGCTTGATGCAGTCAACAGGGGTCCGGAAGAAAGCTTTGATCCAAAGCGCTTGAAGAATGTCCTCGAGAGTTTCGACGGGAGAGGATCCTGAACTACCGGAGCTATTCGAGGAGAGTTCGATGACCATTCGCCCCTACCTAGCAAAGAAGAGGATGTGCAAAAACCCGTTAGCTATGTGCTCAGCTAAAGGAAGGATGACCTAGCGCTCGGGACTGAATGGTCGTCGCTCCTCGGAATCTATTGGCCTCAGCCAAAATCAGGGGCTCCCCTCCTCGGGAAGGTTCCCTGTGGGACTGACATCACTCCTAGGGTCTCGGGATGAAGATATGCCCCGGGATGAATTTAGGCCTCGGGAAGAATTTGGGCCTCGGGCGAAACAAGAACAACGCTGGAGATACCCAGCACCGCCGTGGACCAGAGGTGGCGAGTGGTGGTTCGACCATAGTGCGTTCTAAAAATGACGAGAAGCTTGAGAGGAATGATCAAGGCGTGAAGATTATAGCAAGGAGATCAACATACCTCAACTTTGTGTAGTGATCTGCCTCCAAGATGCTCGAAATCTCGATCGAAAGCTGGAAGTGGATGGCTGCGGCGGTTCGTCTTTGAGGCGGAGGAAAAGTAACCGTTCCGTCTCTGTCTCCCCTATTTATAATGGGAGAGACGAAGGGCTGCGCGGGAAACGAAGCGTCGCACACCGAGCCGTCAGATCTCTGTCACGTGTCATCATTGGATGGTCAGTATCAAGGGCTCTGTACCGTGGTCAGAGTGCTGGAGAGCCAAGCCATTGGCGTAGTGACATGTGTTCCCGAAGCGACGTTTCGTACCAATCAACTGACACGGCACGTGCCGAGACAGCTTTTATCCTCTGGCATTCCGGAAGCAGTTGACACGTGGCTCCTGTTGCTGGGGCAGGCGGGATGGAATCTACCGAGGCCTCTCTGCTCTTCGGTACTCCCTTAGAAGAGGGTTCAAGGCATGATGGCTCGTAAAAGGAATCAAGACCCTGAAGCAGATGCACGGGGCTCCAGGGACTTGAGGGGCTATTGTGGTGGCCTCGGTTACTGTGTTGGTAATCGGGCCAGGCGTACGGAGCCTATGCCCCTTGGGGTCTGGCTGGTGAACCGATGAACGCTGATGGTCCAGAGTTGGTGTTCGGTACCTCGCTCGGGTACCCGCTTCGTCATCAGTACTCTCGAGAGCGTTCGAGTATGGTAGTTATAACGGATGGGCCCCACGTCAACCCCGCGACAGCAGCAATCATTTGGATCAGGCCATGTACTCTGTAACCGCTTCGCTCCCCCCGTCATGTATGATGTCACCCAGGGTGGTTACCTGAGCGTACGCCCCACGCGTTGGCTTGAAGGCCAAGTAACCCTAGGTCTATAAATACAAAGGGAGGCTCATTGTGAGAGGTATGCTTAAAAACCCTAACTCTAGACCTCATCTCCTCTCCAAAAATCTAACTTGATCGTCGGGGGGTCACTGGGCTAATCCGGCCCTAGTGACTTGTTGCAGGTCCGGCAACGGGAGCTTGGAGCTGTGGAAGGAAGGATCTAAGCCTGAACCATGGTCAAGGTCCCGTCAAATCGAACCCCTACACAAAGCAAGCAGCTCCAAGCTATTAAAGTTTCCGATTTCAGGAGGAATCTCACTAGACAAAAGGTTTTGCCAAAGCACAAAGTCAGTGAGATTCCTAAGTCTTTGAAGCTCTATAGGAAAAGAATCCTCTAACCTATTCTGTGCTAACCCAAGTACCTCTAACCTCTCACATTGCTGATTTCTGTTGGAATCGGACCTGTTAGAAAGTTTCGACCTGCCCTTAAAATCCTAAGCCTTTTCAACTTACTAGGGGACGAGGGGATCATTCCCATGAGATTGTTATTGTAAATAACAAGCTATTCAAGCAAAGTTAAGTTCCCAATCTCCTCTGGAATTTCACCAAAGATGTAATTCTCACATAGAGAAAGCTTTCTAAGGGAGGCCATTTCGAAAAGTTGGGTTGGCAATTTCCCATGAAATTTGTTAGTGCATAGGTCTAAAACCTCCAAATTATGGCAATGAGAAAGATCGCTAGGAATGTGACCAGAAATGAAGTTGGTCGACATGTTCAACTCAGTCAAGTAAGGTAGCTTACAAACGCATGAGGATAGATTACCAGACAAATTAAAGGCCTTGAGATTGATGGAAGATACCTTAACGTTATTGGCACATCCTATGCCACTCCAATTGCATGGAGTTGAATCTAATGAGTTTGAACTTTGAAGATTATTACAGGGATCAACAAAGGTTTTTTTGAACTCCAAAAGAAAAGCCCCCTCTTCATTCAACGATTCAATGAGTACGAACAAGTTAGAAACAATTAGAAGCAAATGCAAATGCAATTGAATGTGATAGTTCCACTCCCTCTCCATTTCCAAAGGAACAAAAAGGATGGGGCATGGGAGAAAGAAACTCTTAAATATTATTCAAGATTTCCAACATCACATCATCTGAAAGAGTTCACTAGCAAGAGATGAAGCAACAATTAAAACAATTGCAGCAAGAGCTATAATAGACATCCACACCAAGCAAACAAGAGCAAGCATTACCTTCTTCCAATTCCTCCTCGCCTAGAAGACTAAACTTTGGCCTGGATTTAGGAAAAAAAAAAGTGGCTGAAGTTTCAGATTATGTAACAAGGCAACTTACATGATGCAGAGGTCACAATGTCATTCAGCAAGGTGGGGAAAAAGAGTTCTCTACAAGAACAAAATCGATTTAATTGATTGACCCACTAAGGTTGGATCTTTTTTTGGTGTTTACAACTATAATTAAGAGCACAAGGGTATGTCACATTTAGGAAGAACACAGGACTATATCTCCTCTAGTTTTTTTTTTTTTAATAAATTAGATAGAAATTAAAAGAGGTTAATCGAATGTACAACCTACAAGGGGCATACCCCGGGAGGAAAAAAGGAAAAAAAAGAAAAGTGAAAAAGTGCAATAAATCATGCACAACCCACATGGAAAGTAAGGTAGATTACAGTAAATAACAAAGAACAATGTGATTTGTTATCATACTCCGTTGTACTGTCCATCAGGAAGAAAGCACAATGGGGTATGATACAAAAGTGAGACAAGAAGTAATAATGACATGAAAGGTAACAACTGCCTGGCACAGCCTGCCCGGCTAGGCTATAGGATAAAGAAGTCACGGTCGAATAACGACCATCCGAAGAACCATCACTGAGGAATTGCAGCAACATAGCAACTCAACTTGAGGGTAGGCTGAACTGCTATTACAGAGAAACTAAGTACAAAAAAGAGGCTCGATCCGAGGATGACAGCATCCGACAGGGGGCCCAACCCTGCACACCACGCCCAATCCAACCAATCTAATACTCCTTCAACCCAATTCCCAAGGCTCACTAGAAAACAACCCGCCCTCAGCCAAATACCAATCACCACAGACGCTAGAGATGGGATATGAAGACCAATAATCTAAAACTTCAATCTAACCTTGTGAGATGAACTCAATACCCACCTCTAATAGAATAGCTACTATAGAGGAACTAGGCTCTGAGAAGAGGCTCGAGCTGGAGATGTCTACATCCGACAAGGCTACCCCCTAAAGTACCCTACGCACCATGCCCAATCCTTCCAGACTACTACTCCCTCAACCTAATCCCATAGGCTCGCTATAAACTAAAAGTGAGACAGTACAAAAGCCTCATAGAGGACCAAAAATACCGCAGGAGAACCAAAGCTGCCCTAATCAATTGGAGCACAGGTCAATCTAATCAATGACAGCCACGGAAGCTACCCATTTCAATCGACACACACCACCAAACAGACTAAGATAGCTCCGAAGGCTACCCTTTTCAATCAAAGCCAAGCATCGAACTAGTCAATGACAGCCACAAAGGCTGCCCCTTTCAACCAGAGCAAGCCCCAATCTAATCAATGATAACCACAGTTACATCCATACTACACACAACCATCGGGCCAATGAAGCCAAGAACTAGGAATTTAAAGAAGCTCAACAAGGAGCTAAAATCGAAACGATTAACCCGATCTCAGTCCAACAAACGACTGCCCATCAAGGTTCTCAAGCTAAATTTAAATGTCTACGGGTGCTGATGTAGCTAGTATGAATCTGATCATCTAGCTCGTGAATAATTTTGAACACAAAGGTCAATTCAACAATGGCGTTCCAACAACCAGTTCAGCTAATGCATTACCAGCCATTAAATCTAGTGTAAAGCAGGATTCAAACCAAAATCGAACCTGAAGCAAACTCAGAAGCAGAAGCAGGCTGAAACCCACTCCTGTTGATCGAGATTCCACATGGAAATCTGAGATTTCTGGCTGCTAGAATTGTCTGGCAGCCATGTAGAGGTCCCACCAGTGATTGAACAGTGAGCCACCGGCATTTCGGATCTACATCCATTTCTGACCCAGTGCAAAACAACCATTCCATGGCTTCCACGCATAGAACTTGAAATTAAAACCTAGAAATCTTCAGCCGCAGTCGTCGGTGTTTTGAGAACCCCGCAACCCAGCCGCTAAGTTCGGCGCAAACCACCGTACTTGATCTGTGTCCCCTACCTCATTAGTTGCAAGCCACCACCGTCTCGGCAGGAAACTATGCGATTCATCAATCACAACCCACTTCAAGTGGCCAGCGTAGGTGAATAGCCATGATAGATGAGTCCCGACGCGACTCCTCCTGTTCTGTCTGAGATTTGTTCCTATCGAAGAAGCAAGGATCTATGCGTTGAGTTGGTTTTATGTGAAGAGAACCTGGTTTGAGGTGGGTTTGGAAAACCGCAGCCGCACCAGAGCTTCCATTTTGTTGTATCGCCATGACCGAACCCGTCAGACTTAGTGCGTGAAGAGGTCAGTTTGCGGTGAAATTGTGGGTAGATGATGAGAAGAGAAGTCAGGTCTGGATTACCAATACAGTAGTAGTGCATTACATGTTTCGATTAGAGCTTGGATTACCTCAAAATCGGATCTTTGGTGGATTCTTGATAGGAGGAGTGCATTCTCTCTCTAGATTGTAGAGAGAGAAGCTCTCAACTCCCCTTTGAATGAGTGGAAATCAATTTTTTGTATCTCCTCTAGTTGTTATCCACTAAAAGACAGCCATTTTCTTCTATTTACGCCATTATTGATTGGTGGGTCTCTAGTAAAGGATTCATTAGATCTTATTAGAGATATAAACTGTGACCAAAGAAAATCTCTACTGATTTTGGATTTGGATTTTGATGATAGTTTAAAGTGCTCTGGTTCAACAATGGTGGCAAAATATCAAAGGTTTGCAGCTCTTTTGCTACAAAAGTAAGCCTAATCAGATCTCAACTAATGAAAATCAGACCACCTCCTTCTGAAGGAAAAAATTGAAAACCCTAAATTAGTATTCTCATATTTCCTGGGCAACACATAAAGTCCCAACAATCATATCCGAATGAGAACAAAAAACCCCAATTACAGTTAATTCAAACCCTTTAAGCGTATAATCTGTACATATCCCTAACTGTTATTACCTTTCACGAGATAATGGATGAAATGAAAACCCTAGTTTTGTCTTTGGGAAAGAATTACGAGAAAAAAAAAAATCAAACCTCGTGAGGGCTTCCCTAGAGAAAGATTCTTTGCTTCAACTGGTGCTGCAAATCACAAAATAGCTTTTGATTCTTCTCCGAGCAGGAAAGAGGGAGTTGAATAAATGTGAATGTTGGTAGGGAGTGGATGTAGGGAGTGCGTACGTACAGATTTTGGAAAATGAAGAAGAACAAACCTTTGGGTGGAAGAAGAACTTGCAATAGAAACCCTAGCTTTACTTGAGATGAATCCATTAAAGAGAAGAGTGGGGAACCAGTGGAATCGATTGAAATTTTAGGAGTGCAATTGAAATTTTTAGAAGCGCGCCCAGCGGTTTTGGGGGGCAAAGAGATTTGGCGCTTGGATTTTGGGCGGAATGCTGTGGCAGATTTGATGGAACGTTGTAATTTTATCCTCCGCTTTTGTCCGTGTCTTTCAACGCAAGGACCGTTATTGTTGCATTTCTATTACAACATTTTACAAAAAGCGCATTATGCTATTAAAAGCTATATTTGTTGTAGTGGCCAAATCTATTCCTCTGCCGTCAGATCGTCTTTTTCCAGAATTCTGGAATGTTCTGTCAATCTTTTGATCGACGCACAAAAACCCTAGTGTGGGCTATATGCCCAAAAAAATTCCCAGTCTCTATTTTTGTAGTTTTAGTTTACAAAAAGGAAAATGTTGGTTCGTTTGAAAAGGATTAACCCCGAGAAACCGGTTATTTGAAAAATGTGACTCTTTTGCCCTTTTAAAAAGGTTTTGGTCTAAAAATAGAGTTTTAGGTTCGGGAGCCAGGTTACAAGAGGGGAATGTTTTGTTTAGAAAAAGCACCCCCCCTCGCCCGATAAAATCGGTCTCTACTAATACTTGTGGGATTTGAAAAATCATTTTATTGCTTAACTATTATGCCACATAAACAGTTTATAGCACGTAAACAACTTAGAAACAAATATTAACAAGCATGCTAGGAATTAAAACACTTTAATTACAGGAATTAAATAAAGATTCTGTTCCATGACAAACACTACCGTACGGTAGAAAGTTGTGTTGTACGGCACATGGCTTCGTGGTCAATTTTGCACACAAAACAGATTATAGCATGTTAACCGTTTATATCATAAACAAGTATTGGTGAGCATGCTTTGATTTAAACACTTAACAGAATGAAGTAAACAAAGAATCTTTTCCACAACAAAGGCCACCGTACAGCTTATCGATGCACCGTACGGCACTGGTTCTCGTGGTCCACAGTTTAAAAATAAGGTTAAACAAGATTATTTGACATGTGATAATTTGAAGTATGCACGCATGTTTATACATGAAACAACTAATGTTTATTTCAAAAAGGAAATATAAAACTAAATATGTTTTGATAACCCAAAAACAGTTTATCATGGCATTGGTTACTCCAAAACAGAAAACAGTATTTTAGTGCGGATTGTTTGTCATGAAAAGAATAACAAATGAGGCCTAAAGAAAAACAGTCCCTTGGAAACTCTCTCACGCACGGCAGATATATGTGCCGTACGGTGGACATATGCGGGGTTCCAATTTTATTTTCTTACAATGTTTAAACCATTTAGGCCCAGAGCTGGTATGAGGAACCAGTCTATACCTAGCGGTTTCCCCTCAGATTACAGAGACAAGTAATGGATAAAAGATTTATACCTTTTGGAGCGAAAACCTTTCCTTGGATAGTTGTGACAATTGCAAAGTCTTTTGGCACGAGCTTGAACAAATTTGTGGACTTTAGTATGCGGTGATGACAAGGTGTGAGACCTAAACCATGGGTTACCAATGAGGAACGGTTTTTGGATTTAGCTTTTGAAAGAGGATGATGCTTTTGGCGTTTGAAAGAGGTATGAAAAGAAGTACGAATTTTTCAAAGCATTTTGGAACTCTTTTTGATTGATAAAACTGATTTTTTTTTTCTCTTCTCCAAAAAATGTCCCCCCCCCCCCCCCCCCCCCCTCTCTCTCTTCAAAAATGTTGTATCTCCTGTCTAATGAAGGAGGGAGGTATTTATAGGGTAAAAATGGCTTGGAAATGAAGCAAACTTGGTCTGCACGCATTTTTAACAGTCATTGTGTCCACCGTACGGTACTTAAACTCTACCGTACGACACTTAAACTCTACCGTACGGCGCTAGGCTTCCACTGTACGCCACATCCCAACCGACCTAAGTTTAGGCGGTTAAAAACTCTACCGTACGGTAGAAATATGTCTACTGTACGGCACATTTGACCACCGTACGGCATAGTTGACCACTGTACGGTACATGTGACTGCTCAACAGGCCGAACTTCGCAAGGCCAACCCGGACACTCCCGAACTCGATTTTGGGTGTTCTTTGGACCGTTGGAAAGCTCGTTAAGTTTACTTTCTAACCCAAGTGGTTTAGATAAAAATAATTCTGTACATCAAAAGATATGACGATTTTACCCTTAGGTGGTCGAAAAAGAAGTCATTTTTGCAAAATCCTTGTATCTCCCTCATTTCAAATTGGATTAAGGCTTATTATATATCGATAAAGAGGGTTTTGAATGTACTAAAAGATGGTGGATTCCAAATGTAAAAGTAAGGAAGCTTGCTTATGAAAAATGGGCTGAAAGCAGACTAAACCGAAGACCGATGGTGCCACGATGGCCAAAACATGTACTCACTCACTCTAAGTGTCACTTTGGTACTCTCAAACGTAGTTCTAAGGTATTTTGTCACCCTTTTGAGTAAAAAGAGCATTGTTTGAAGCTTTCAAGGCATGTTTTCATTATTGGGAAGCTTATCGGCCACTTGTTTAGGGTTTTCGAAAGGTAGCGCTCCAAAAGGTTTATATCAATCCAAAGGTTTAAATCATTCTTTGTTTATCATCATTGGGGACTTAAAAGGTGTCCGGGATTTCCAAATTGGGGTGTCTACACCTAGCAGCCTTTTTTCGATTCTTCAGGGCTATGAAAAGAGATTAGAGCAGAGATCTTCTAACCCTATACTACCTTATTGATTCACACCATTTGATTGGCCGAAGTGAGTCATCCCATGCCTATATAAAAAGGCCTTAGGGTTCCAAAGTTAACATTCAATTTCCTCCATCTCATACCTCCATGTTCTGCAGAAATTATCTCTCATATCCTCTCTACAAAAGCCCTAAACCTTTGTGAGCAGCCGCACCCCTAGCGATCAAACCCCAAAGTACAAACCCTAATCCTAGGGTTTCGAGAAGAAGATCAGTCAATCACCATCAATCCGAAGCAATCAAGCACTGAGGGATCAAGGTGGTGAGGCCAGGGGCTTATTGGTTTGATTCTTTTATGCTTCTGTACATTAATCATGACGTATAAATTTTCTGTTAATCATTTAGTCTGGTGTGAGGAAGAACATTGGTTGGGGAATCAATCCTTCGGCTGATACATCGATCTAGTGGGATCCCTCGGCCGTAACATTCATTCACCGGCCGAGGGATTTATTTCCTGGGATAGTCTATCTTTCTTTTCTATTTTTATGCATACTTCGATTACTATTCTGATTCACCTTATCTACTGTTAAAGGCTAATAAAACAGATTACTTATTTAGAATAAGACAAAGCATGTATTAATCGTATGTCGAATGATTATGAGCTAGTCTCACGACTGGGCAAAGAGTGGTGCCTGACACCTTCCCTTTATTGTGCTCTTGGCTCCCGTACCCGGAATCTCTATTTGTTTTTCCTAGTTTTTATAAACTAGGTGGCGACTCCTGTTTTGATGATAACCATTATCGTGTGGCGATGTTCCTAGCCATGGGAATGTCCATTATCTTGGTTTATGAAGTGGAAAGCAAACAAACAAATGATGATCAATCTGTATGACGATGCCCCGTTTGGGAGGTGTCTCAGTTTTTGGCGACTCCGCTAGGGACTTGAGAGCCATAACCAGAAAGTTTGACATAGGATTAATATTTGCTTTATCTAATTCTTTTATCATATGCATCAAGCAAGCATACCTCGTTAAGGTCACATAGTATCCCGGCATGTCACGGGCTATGTTAGGGGTTCCAGCAAACTCTACAGTCACTTGTACCTAGTGGTATATCAAAAAGGGGATCACCCGATCGCCGCCTATGATGGGCTGGCGAGAGGACTGGCACCCTTTGACAACAGAGCACCCTTGAGACTACCCAAACCTTACATGTATTAGAAAGCCATAGAACCTATTAAAATAAGACAGGATCCCGCAGGTTAGGAATTTACTTGCATCTTTTCTAGAAGTTTTTACTCACACTTTGTATATGTTGTTGTAACATCGCTTTCTGTGTAGAAGGGTTGGGGCTTGAACTAAGAGCCTTAACTCTAAGTCTTTATAGTTGAGCACTGAGGCATAGCATTGCTTGCAAGGTATGTTTTTGGTAAGTTTAAAGCACCGCTGCTTACTTAACACTCTCACTTTACTTAAAGCACCGCCAAGCATTGATTTCTAGAACAAAATCAAACACAGAAAAAGTATAAGCTGCCCTGTCGGCAATTGAACTGAGGTTGCTCTAGTAATCTCTGCCATGCAAGACTAAAAGAAAGAGGGAGTGTGAGGTAGTAGAGTAGATTATGGATGATGAGTCAATGATATTATGGATAGAACTGACAATACTTATTTCTTAATGGATGATTCAACATGACAAGTGTAAGACTTTGATTTTTATTTCCAAATCGGCCTAGCAACCCATCTTTCAAAATTCAAAATTTTGGGCATGCTTACTGCAATGAGCCGGTAAGATTTAGGAGTTTGTCAATGTGCTCGCAGGTAGTCATGTGGATCCCAATTACCTCAATCATATTTTGAGAAAGAGAAAGAAAAGGAAAAAACTTGTTGGATGAGTTTCTGATAGATCAACCCCGATGTACTTTGGTAAAAATGAGTTTTGAAAAATATTTGTTGAAAGAATAATTCGAAGCTAGTAGAAGATCATGGTAGCGTTGTGTGGAGTAAAGGAATCTTCTCTAACCAAGAATTTAAAGAGAGAGAAAAACTTTCAAAACTTTTTAGAATGCCTGATGATAATCCTCAAATAACAAGTTTTCCTTAAACTAAAAGTTATGAAAGGTGGAACATACAAATAATCGCTAGCACAACGATGAACTTCGAGTGTACTCTCCGTTATAGTCATCCACTCAGCTTTTTCAGTCTATCTTATAGTGTGGACTAGCTTGGAAGTAGGGTCTTAAGTGTCATGCAATATTTGTAAGCAGCGAGTTTTAAGAATCATCCATATCAAAAATTGCTGGCTGTCTATGGTATCCGATAAACTCATGCATGCATACGAATTGCTATGCATGACTCATCCATAATCTGTGAAAGTAGCTACAGCGCTATGTATATCATTTTGTTCGCCTTTCTCTAACCATGTAGGGGATTAAACCAAAAGAGGAGTCCATCACCCTCATTTCTTCTCATCGCACATTATATGTCAGCATCGAGTATCATTGGGTTAATCCACCCTGTCATACTAGACTTGCATATTAAGGGCAATAAGTGTGTCTGATGTGTGCATTGCATAAATAATTAATTTTGGATATCTTAGCTCGAGCATAATCAGGTTTTTGCTTCTCCTAGATTTGGGGTTTAGTTTCAAGACGTGACAATAATGGCTGATGAGAAAATTGAAGCTTTAACCACTGAAGTTGACGAGCTAGCCAAATCGTTGGCTATCCTCTCCGCCATTGTTCATGATTTTCAAAGGAGTCCTCGACAAGCTTCATCTCCCTTACTAGATGGATGGAAAGGGCAGCTCAGATAGAAATTCATCCCGCTAAGGACAACCAAATTGAAATGGTGGTGGATGATCTGCAGCAGCAACTTCTTATCAATACCATCGATCTAAACTAGGAATCTCTCAAAGAGAAAAACAGCTGTAAGATGAACATAAGCAATAGTAATGTTAAACTAGTGGGATCTCATCTCAACCGCAAGCAAAAGAGAAAATTTGTTCCTCTTGGAATGAAATTGGAAAAAGGTGTTCTGTATCTTGGAAGCAAAAGGGGTATTGAAGCCGTTACAGCCAAAATTTCCCAACTTTATACAAAAAGGCGGAGGGTATTGCAAGTACCACCAAGTAAATGGTCACTCTATCAAAGAATGCAGGCTTTCAAGAATGCGATCCAAGACCTCATCGATCAAGGGAAGATTGATCTGGCTGAGTTTGATCACCGGGCATCAGCAACATCCATGCCTGTCACGTCTTAGGCTAAGAGTCAATCTTTTGAGGAGTCTTATCTAGCTAGTTTTGGCTACTGTTTTGGTTCGTATCTGTTTCCTTTTTAAAAGGTCTATGTCTTGAGTTTATTTTGGGTCGTAAGTCTGCTTGTTGCACCTAGCATGAAATGTGGAACTAAAATGAAAGTCTCCTCGGACTTGAACTACGAATGGCTTGATTTTCTCTTTGAGATACGTAGGCACCTTATGGTCAGCCACAATTTTGAAAATGTTCTCTCTTGTGCTAAGTTGCTGCTATAGAATATTCATGATAACATTAAATGTTGAAAACAATCCTTAGGGATTTTAAAGTGATTTCATGATATCTTTTTGAAGCACATCATAATCACTCAAGTTGTCAAAAGCAAAGAATGAGTTTTCAAAATTATGACCCAAGTCATTTTTGTTGAGTTGAGGATTCCTGAGACCGCTATTGAAGATGGAGAAAAGAGAAAAGAGAAAAGAGAAAGGGAAAAAGAGAGGAGAAGAAAAATGAGCTCGCTAGATTGAAAATCTGCAAGGGCGGTTTAGGCAAAAATTAAAGCATGAACAAAGAGAAGAGAAGTGAAAAATCGGCCATGTTTTCATACATCTGTTATGTGTCTCAAAGACTAGTGCTCAATCTTAAGAAATCTACTTGATTAAACATCAAAGCTCTTAATCTCTTGGCTAGGATCCCTGTCACTTTGTTGTATGATTCAAAATGCAGAGAGACATTCATTTCATCTATCCAAACACTTATCCTTTGCTAGCCACGTTGAGCCTCTGGATAATTCCTTTGAAAAGCTTGCTAGGCAGCCATCCCCTACGCTAGGGCAAACAAAAAAATACAAGGAAAGGCAAAAGAAAAATCAATGAAAAAATGAGCACCCTATCATACAAGGGGCATTTTGAAGGACACATTCCTTCCAATCCATATGAAGGACATTTTGAAGAAAATAACTCTTTCACACAAGAGGCGACAATAGTTGATAAGAATGTTGAAGATGGCTGCTAGCTTTTAAAACCAAGCATAAGTAGAAGTTAGGGTTGAGCGTTTACATTCGTTTCTTTTCTAAGCCAGAACCTCAAGCCTACATTACGGTCCATAACAAAGTCCTCTCAGATCGAGGAATACAACTTAGCAGTAGGGTCCTAGGCACTAAGGGCATAACTAGTGTGGAAAAGTGACGCGATAAGCAAACATCATGGGGTACGTATCACTCTGGCAAAGTACACATCATGAAGAATCATATGGGATAAAGGGCACCACTAGGCACGACTAGGCCCTCCTCTATTCCCCTCTCAGAAGTATCCAACCTCTTGTAAGGATAGCCGCTTGGCAATTCAACTCATGATGATCGACTCGAAACAATGACCTCCCCTAAAATGACTAGGGGCATGGGTTTATGAAGCTATGTCTCATGGCAAATTGAGTGGTATAGATATGGAGCATGATTGATGGAATGGTATAATTTTGAAATCCTAGAGGAAAAGTTTTCAAAGTTAATTTTATCCTAAACATTCTTGACACAGCAATACAGGTACAATTGCTTTTACAAATGTTCAAGGAGATAAAAATGAGTTTCTCATTTCATGAGGAGTGTAGCTAGATGGGCCCTGGGTCAAAACAGTATTTTTAGTAGTATTGCTAGAGTATTGTAGTCTGTCTTGTCATTGTCGATCTCCCTAGATCAAAGAGAAGCAGTGGTTGGAATACGCGAAAGTTGAGATGCCCAAAATGCATTGCATGGCATCGTCAAGCTGTCATATGCACTTATCTCTTGACCCTAAAAATAGCTAGAGGAAGTAGTCACTTTAGTTGCATATCACTAACTCCAAGCATGAGGAGCTCTTATTTTAAGCAAGAGTATTGTTGTTACCAGCAAAATGTTAACAAACAAAATTCATCGATCCTCAGCAAGGGTATTTAAGCATGATCATCATAACCATCATCAGGGGAAGCAAGTGTGAAACTGTCTTGCCCTTAGTTGATATGCATGGTTTGCTAACAATTTTGCAGGTAGGAAGCAAGGGGCAATGAAGAGATACGCCTTCAAAGAACTCAGTCTAGAGGAAGCCCTATCCTGGAAGAAGCACCAATGCTTTAACCCTTTTCATGAGGGACAGTCATGTGGCACTGTCGAGAGCATGCCAAAGACCGCTGCCAAGCAGCAAGAGAAGAATTGCATTCATACATTGCATGTCTCCATGCTAGGGGCAATTATTTATGCATAGTTGAATTGGAATTAGACATTCATTGCCTAAACATGGGGCTTCTATTCCTTCCTAAATATTGAATATGCATATATGTCACGTTGCAAACCATGTCACCCGCAATGGTTCAATGTTTGAACTAGGGTCCTTAAAAGTGTGGTGGACTTGCCCCTAGCAATCAGCATAAAAGGATTTCAGCCCGTGGTCGATTCCAAATTTGTTGCATGTTGTTTTCTTATCCATGTTATTTTCTAAACTATTCAAATATGGATTGTAGGACTCTCCGCATTGAAATACTAGGTTGGATTTCTGTCCTTGAAGTCATTAGGACCAGCCACATCAAGCTTTATGTTTATGACTGACGGAGCCAAGTCAAAGAAGCTGGAAGATAACCTCATAACTTGTCCCGAGCAAACTCTACAATTGGCACCATGTCAGCAGCATCAAAGTGGCTCCACACTTTGCATCTCCATAGCTCCTTGCTTCGCGCTTTCATCTCCATGTTAGCAGCTCTGCCTTCATAACTTGGAAGCCTCACACTTGCTCTTCAGTAGCACCATGCACATGCCTTGTCATGTTCACGACTTTGTCTGGCTTCATGAAACTCCGAGCAACTCTACACTCAGGCACCATCGCACTCAGCAGGTTCAATCTCAACAGTACTCTACAATCAGGAAGCCTCGAGCTCAGCAGGTTCAAATCTCAACAATACAGCGCATACTATAGCTACCCTGAGCTCACATCTTGAAGATAAGCAACCTCACCACTTCCAGTCCGATGAAGCAATCCTGTGGCTCCCACTTAATGAACATTTATGCAGTTCTAGCCCAGCGCACACTTCAGAAGGCATCCCGTCAGTAGAGGAGTTGGAAATCTGCTTAATGTAGACACCCCAATCTGATCTCCCAATCATTTTACTTTGTTTTTTCGGTTTCTTGTTTCCCCGATGATGAATCAGGTTGAAAACAGTCTTGAGAACGAAATAGCTTGAGCATGGAGTGTGTGTAACCCATCCTTAACCCTCAAACCCTTAAGATCGAGCCCTGACCTCAGGTTTGACTATCGCGCGACTTACTGGGTATCTAGCGCGATGATTTACTTGCCAGGTGGTGGTCAAAGTCAAAGTTTTGACTGTTGACCGTCGCTGGGCTAGTTGAACACTCGCGCGATGAAGCCACTCCCTCGCGCGCTGGTCAACACCTATCATTTTCACTTTCTTCCAGCTGGATTGTGTGATGATCAGGGGCTACAGGCCTGTGTAACCCCGTTTTGTCGACTGGACGGCGTTCTGCAGGGCTGCCCTTGCACCACCTCTCCCCCACTCTCCCATCACCTTTGGCACCCCACTTCTCTACCATGCAACCACGACCAGCCTTGTTGGCTGGTTGTATACCCTTGTAGAACCACCAACCAAGCCCCTTCCCTTCCTATAAATTCACCATTGCCCTTTCTTTACAAGGGTTACAAAATTTTTCAAAAGAAAAGAAAGACATACAAGCCCAAGCACACTTCATATTTCATCCACTCAAATCACTCTCACATACTCATTTTCCAAGTCACACCATCTTATTCAAGCCATCTTCAAAGCACTCAAGCAAAGGTATAATCCCTACTGTTTATTGTTTTGATCTCTGAGGGGGGATGGCAGGGCCAAGGCTGGTAATCAATACCAGTCCTGGTCCTAAGGCCAGCAGAGTTACAGGTTACTGTGGACCAGCTCTCCCACGCGCGAGGTAGCCACTACATCGCGCGACTGTTCTAGTCAGCACGAGAATGGTTCTTGTGGGGATGGGATCTTAGTCCTCCTTATTTATATGATTTTCTGCTCTCCTATTAAAAATATTTAAAGTTATCCCACTGTTTAGCATGTTCAAATCAATTAACTTAGCATATTTTACCCATTTATTTACTTTGGAATGCCCCCAGGTAGTTTCTGAACTTGTCTCAGAGCCCAGGCATGCAAGAGCAATTCCTGGAAGTCCAGTCAAAACTGTCGCGCGACGCAATCACTCTCTCGCGCGATGGTGTAGCGATTTCCAGAAATTGCCCGTGCATGGGCAACTTGGTCTTTGACCTTTGTTTTGATACCATCACTGTTTAAGGGTCAAATCTTATTCCTGTATATCCTGTTTGTAATAATTATTTGCTTTCAATATGTATGAACTGCTTGGCTTGTCTTGGGTGTGCACTGGTCCATTCTAGAGCCCAGAAGGGGATGAAATTCAACCTGTTGGTAGGATGCCAACACTCGCGCTATGGAGTGGGTTCGACGCGCGATGGTGGATTTGCATGCTGCCCATGCATGCAAGTTGGCCATTGTTTGCGTCAAACCCATACACATACACTGTTTTGGTATCCAATCTCAGTGTTAGATTTCATCTTATTTATTTCTCGCCATTTCATCCATCCATGCTATTATCTATCATATCCTGCAAACTGTTACAGTTTTAATCCCCGATTAACTGTTCCCCCGCCCTAATTGGCTACAAATTGATTAATCAAACAGAATCGCAAACAAACATCTTTCGCAAATGCCTAAGTAGAGACCGATCTCCGGATTGGGCGAGAGGGGTGCCATAAAACCCTTCCCCTCTCGTAACCTGGCTCTCGAACCTAGATATGGTTATGACGGACTGGTTCCATAACTTTTTCAAATCAAACAGCACGGCAAGTGCTTCGAAATACGGTTCCTTGGGTGTCGGACCTTCAAACTCGAGTGGGGACTCTGTATTTTCGCGAGCGCTTGTCGTCCAGCTTAAAAGCGCTCCCGCGAACCAGCACCTTTTTCTCTTTTTAGGAGGGGAACGGAATCCCTTCCCATGGAAAGAAAAACGGGCACGCATGCCCACAATGGCGACTCTGCCAGGGAACAATTAGTATTAATCCATACTTGGAGTTTAAAACATTTTTTGAACAAATCCTTAAAAGTCTGTCAAAACGGTGAGCTTCGTGCTGCCGAAGGTTAAGATGGTGATTTAACAAGACCCCGTGTCCGGCCAATCTAATCTGGGACTTTTTCATCTGTTCAAATCATGTTGTTTCCTCTAAAAATGGACCAAATAAAGTGAACCAAATTTGAAAAGGGCATTTGCGAATTTGCGATTCTGTTCCATTAAATCAATTTTTAGCATTCTCATTTGCATCGATGTTGGATAAGCCTCGTTGGATTGTTTTGGCAATCCGGCACGATTTACCGGAGCCTGGGGACCCCGAATGACCAACAACCTTCGACAATGATGAGTCATTCTACCGTTCGACTATTGCTCTGCGATTACGCGGGCAACGGGAGGTATATCTTGGCTTTAGTCTGAGGAACCCGTTATGAACCAAAACCGGCCTTTGCATATACAAAGCATTAGAACTCTCCAAACTAGGACAGGTACCTACAGGGTAAGATCTACATGCATCTAACACCTATATACTGTCAATGTGTTACTGCTTTCCCTATCGCATGCACTGTACATACATACCGTTTTACGTATGAGCATGTTTAGGGCGGCTTCTAGGTGTCTCTATTTTGAGTCTGTCTTATGCATGTTAGGATGTTGCCGTGGCCCGATGAAGAGTCGTGCATCTTGATGGTGCATGTTTTCAATTTTCAAAGTCCTTAGGTCAGCGGGACTTTGGGAAATCGAGACTTTCTAAATCCTTGACTAAAGCCCGATCGAGGTTTCAAACAGAAAACAAGGAACAACAGAGAGAATGCCGTGATGCTCACACCACCTTGGTTATTGGGCACAACATGTACACGTTTAGGCTATGGCTCTGTGCCGCTTACGCCGCCTCGGTTACAGCATCACGTCATCCACACTGAGTTGTTCAGACTCCAAAGTTGAAACTTCGAGAGTGGAATAATCGAAGACTTAGACTATTTTGACATCACTTTGTCTTAGTCGATTTATTCAAAGGATACACCCTCAAAAAGATTCCCAAGGATCCCTGGCAGTGTCCGAACACCATGAGACAGACTCGTCTTCTAGTCTTAGAGTCTAGGAGCGACACTGATGACAGTGACTGTGTTTTCGCTTTAGACTTTTATTTAGATTAAAGTTGTTGTAGAGCCCTTATTTGGCCTTCTCTTACTCTACTGCAAGCAAAATTCTGAACCATTGCACCACCAAGGAAAGTATCAAGGCAGAAAGCCAAACCCACTTGGGAACGTCTGCATCGGAATGCGGTTCAAAGGGTAGTCAGGTTGCAAGCCCAGTCAGTCACCACGGAAGACTCTTCGCGTTCTTTGCTCGCCACTCTATAGTCGAACTCGTCTCCGATCTTTGAGGAAAGGGAATCTCCGAAATCACCCACTCCCTCTTCTGCATCAAGCACCTCGGGAGCACCAGTCATGGCAGATTAACCGCAACCGCTCACCTTGGAAACCATCCTCATGAACATCTAGACTAGTATCACTGCTATACAGCAGAGGGCCGCTCAGACAGACGCCAACATGACCCACTTGAATGACCTCTTTAACACTCGTCTTCCTCCTGCTGTTCAAGAGGAAGGCGAGGCCGAAGAGGATGTGCATGAGCAACCGATCATGGTCGAGGATCCGAACCACCCAGGGCGTCTAGTAGCCTTGCTCAACCCTAGGAGGGCTCGAGTTCCTGCTCCAAATCCAGGCACTACTGTTGTTAGGACTGCTCAGAACCCTGACATGATTGCTCTTGTTGCCAAGACGGCTAAGCTGGAAGAATCTGTTTCAAATCCGAGAAGTTCAGTGCTGGAGGGATCGACTTGGACAGACTCTGCCTCTATCCTAATGCCAAGCTCCTCGATAAATTCAAAATGCCTGATATGGCCAAGTTCGATGGTAGTGGCGACCCTAAGACTCATCTCTATGGTTACCACGCTGCCATGAAGCTCTTATCGGTAGAGCTCGAGGCCATGTCTCAACTGTTTCCTCAAACCCTTTCGGGCCCTGCTTTCCACTGGTTCATGTCACTCGACATTGCCAAGCGAAGGACTTGGGAGGACATCGGGGCTGCATTTATTTCGCAGTATAGCTACAACTCTCAGGTCAAGATGACTACTCGCGAGTTGGAGTCCACCAAAATGGAAGGTAAGGAATCCTTTGCAGATTTCGTCAAAAGGTGGAGGGACAAGGTTGCTCAGATGACCGAACTCCCAAGCGAGAGGGATCAACTTCGTATCATCTCCCGCAACCTCCAGCCCGATTATGCTAGGCACTTGGTCCTCGTTCAAGCATCCTCCAATTTCGACACCTTCTTTGAGTTTGGCCTGGCCATTGAGGATGCACTACAAAGCGGGATTTTGTCAAAAGGGGAATCTTCAAACCCGCCAAAGTCAAAACCTCGGGCATACTCCGGGAACACTAATGCACTATTTGGGGGAGGGACTTACTCCAACGCTACGACCAGTGGTACTAACGCCTCTTCTACCAACGACATTGCCGATGTCAATCAAGTGCGAACCCTGCAGAATAACCGGCCTCGCAATTAGCCTCGCAGCTTCTCCGCATTTGAAGCTCCATTGTCATCCGTCATGGAGAAATTGATCCAGTCAGGGCATCTGAAACCCCTCGACCCAACTCCTCCGCCTAAGAACCCTTCACCCAACTTTAAGGCCAATCTTTATTGCATTTACCATTAAGGGGCTGGTCATCTTACGAACTCCTATTTCCGTCTACATCATGCAATTCAGGACCTCATAGATGAAGGAACTCTCCATGCTCCACCTCTACCATCTCAAAAGCCAAATATCTTTTCCAATTCCATGCCAAAGCACAATGCTGCTCCACGCATCAATCAAATATCCATCAGTCCACTGATATCAACCCCAACTCCACTATATTTAAACCCACCGACCATATAGCCTCAACAGATCAACCCAGACTAGTTGTACCCATACCTTCTCAAACCGAAGCCGAGGTGCTCCATATTCACCTTGAGGAAGGACAATCATCCAATTCCAATACGCCCTCCGCACGCCTACAGAATGGAGCGTTTGTGTTCAACTCTTCTATTAGTGACCTGTTCCACCAGTCCATCCCTTCCGTGCACCTCAGCTCTGCCTCTTCCTTGTACAGCCCTTACTTCAATGTGACGGATCCCAACCCCACTCCAAGTCTCGTGAGTCGTTTCAGATCCGCCATCCCGCCTCTACCAGAGCAACAGATTGATATGCAAGCAGTGGGTTGGGCTATAGCTGATAATGATGACTATGCTACCTCCATAATTAATGAATGGACAGAGCTGGAATTGGACGATTTCCCCTAGAACCCTGAATATGTCCCATTTGACCATGCTTGGTATGATGCTTGGATGGCCAATTATGAGGCGGCCATGCTTGATCCTTTGCATGGATTCTCATTGGACATGCTATTTCAACAGCCTGAGCTCGTTTTGCCCGAGGAGGAGTACTATTGGGATCCCGAGCCTGCTTGGCAGTTTTCGTTGGGATTTGACCCTAATCCTCTCCAAGGTTACGCCTTGCCAAGTCACGAGATTCAGTTCCTGGAGGATGGTCTTGTCCAAGATGAAACTTGTGTTCTAGGGGAATGTTTTTTCCCTCCTACATTTTACATCGTCGACGAGGAACTCTCGTGCCCCACACCACCTTATCCAACTAAGGAGGATTGCAGCATTATGGTTACAGACCTTATTCGACCAGCTGATCTTTGGGATGTTGATCATGTAGTCAATATCCAAGTTGGATCCAAGGTTTGGACTGTCAATCGCTCTTTTGCTGATGGGGGATTTTGGGATGTCCCTTTTGTTGCTAACACAGAGCCTGTTGGGGAAGCTATTGCCTTTAAGGATCCAGACTTCTGGGAGTTGCTGCTGTTGAAGGATTTGTCTGAAGACCTAGGGTTGGGCATAGAAGTTCCTGTAGCCTCTCCGGCCTCTGACAAAGGGAAGCGCAAGTTGGGGGAAGTCTCTGCTGATCTCTAGGATGATAGTCAGGACCCTCAGGTGGTGCCCTCTTTAGAGAACGTTCTCAATGTTACGAGGAGTGGACAAGTTTTTCAGCCTGCTAATCTGCAAGCTAGGAGTTCGTCCAATTCTTCTAATCGAAAGAACGAACCTTCCACTTTCTCAAGGTCAGCACCATTTGAGGTACCTGTTAGCTCCCTAAATGATGACATGATTCAAAGGCAACTGGAGCGGATTCCCGGTGCCATATCGCTCTGGGGACTAATCTGTTCGTCCCGTGAGCATCATCAGAAGTTTTGCCACACTCTCTCTCGCCTTGAGGTTCAACCGGACGTCATGCCCGAAGCAATGATATCTCTAATCCTCCCGCCTACTTCTAAGCACACCGTGATCTTCACTGATAAATATCTGTCGGTCGAAGGGATTGATCACAATCGCCCCTTGCACATCACCATTAAAAGCCAGGGACTCTGGGTTCCGACTGTTCATATCGACAATGGATCGGCAATCAATGTTTGCCCTTTGAGGTTGGCTTATCGCTTGGGACTAACTAAAAGGGACTTTGCACCTTCCAATCTGGCTGTTAAGGCATACGACATCACTCGTCGTGTGGTCGAGGGTACGCTTATGCTCAAACTGGATGCATAAGTGGTTTCGTTAAAGGGATAATTTATGACATAAATAAAGAGAGTCACTGCTCATTATTACAACATAACCCCCGTAGGAGTATTTTAAGTACAGAATGGAAACAAATAGGGAATTAGGGTTCCTAACTACTGCTCCTCTTGTTCTTCCATCCTAGCAAGTTCTTCGGCTCCATATGCCTCCAGAGTGAAGAGTTCGCCCTGTTCATCTATCAGATCTGACATATTATATTGGCGTCGCCACCCATATAATATGCCAGGGTCACCACAAGGCAACACCATGAGCTACAAGGCCCAATAGTAAAATCCTACTCACTAACCCTTAGCTACAATCAATAGATTATCATAAAGCATCGATTTCCACATGATACGTGTATAAGTAGTTATAAAAGACAAGTAACGATAACATGTCCACATTCGTTATCAAACTATTGTTGGTGTCCAGGATTTACGCAATCCATTATAGACCGTGTTGTTATTACTACCCTTCTTTTCCAAAGACTCCTTTTTAACTCACCCAACCTTGGTTCCGCCGCGCCAGGTTCCCGAGTATCCTCACAATGGTTCCGCCGCGTCAGGTTCCCATTGGCACACATTTACTTTGGTTCCTCTCCATGGATAACCATGTTACTCACCCTACCTTGGTTCCACCGCGCCGGTCTCCCAAGTATCCTCACTAGGGTTCCGCCGCGCCAGGTTCCCATTGGCACCCACACAACTCACATAATACCCATGAGATGGTCATTATGTAGTTTCTAAGCTATCTTCTTTTTCGGAAAATACCTTTCTCTTGTTAAACCACACCCTAGGTGCCATGTTTCTATTTTCTCGATTTTTGTGTCTCGTTATCATGCAAGACTCCGTGGTGTAAAACTTCACTTACAAACATGCATCTCATAAGATTATTTCACAAGATCATCCAACTCTAAGATACATAGCATGCTTGAAAATATTTGAAACCAAACCATGCATTCCGACTTTTAACAAAGATAACCTTATATACTTAAAAGAGAAATGATCAAAGTTTCTTCTAAGAGACGTTTCATTTTCCAACATACGATTCTTTAAAAATATATAGAGTTGGTAGACTAGGATAACTACCGTTCTTCTTGGCAGTGGTCGGCTACGGTAAGTTGGTGGTTTGCTCAAGAACACTCAAGAACAAAGAAAGTCTTGAACTTAAGAACAAGAATACTTGGAATTCTAGAGAGAAGGAAGAGCAATTGCTTGAAGGTGTGAGTTTGAAGCATTGGATGGCCTTCTATTTATAGGCAAGGGCTCCCCCTCTCCCTCCTTGGCCGGCCCCCTCTCTCTCTCCTATTCCTCCTTTTTTTTATTCCAAAAAGTAGAGTTCACATGAAAGAATAAGGCTAAAATCCTAGGTTTGCATGGCTATGTTGGTACTAGATTTGATTCTTGGAAGAATATGTGCTAGAAAAGAAGCTTGGTAAAAAGTTTCTAGGGTTAAACAATTGCTAAAATGTACAAAGGAGTACAATGGAGTTAAGTTTCTAGCCCAAATCTCCCTCCTCCTCTCTCTCCCAACCGGCCCCCCTCTCCTCTCTCTCCCTCTTGGCTCATCTCTCCTCTCTCTCCCTCTCACTCTCTTGCCAAGGTACAAAAATGCAAGAAGAACAAATAAAAAAGTAGTACTTTTTGTACCTAGAATCAAAAGTAGTCTTTAAAGGCTAGGATTTTCTATTAAACTAACAAATTAGCACATGGTACTTTAGGGCAATACTTAACCATCTAAGTACTTAAATAATATATCCATGGTACTATTGTACACTAGGAAGAATCAAAACCCTAATAGAAAAATAGATAAAGGTACTTAGGAGAATCTAGTACTAAGTACCTTTCTCATAAAGTAATGTGAACCAAGTCACATGGGGTTTTAGGAAAGATTAGTTTAATAAATTCCATGGTACTTTGAAAGACTACCCTTTTATCCATTGGGTAAAAATTCCCCTAACTTTTATTATCCAATGGATAATAGATAATAGGCAACTTATATACTAAAATAATCCAAAAAGTACTTTAAAGTAATTAAAAAGTCTATTTTTTTTATAAAACTAGTACTTTAACCAAGTATACTTTTAATATAAACAATTGGGGTTTCTATTATCCAATGGATAATAGTTGCCCTAACAATTATTGTCCAATGGACAAAGAATAAAACCAAAAATAATTAAAAGAAAAAGAATAATCAATTCTTTAGTCTAGGGTTCAAAAGGTTCAAAAGGGTCACGAGGGGCAAAACAGTCCATTTGAGGTTAGGGAAAAGTGACTAGATGGCTTTCTAGTTTAGTTTCACCAACAAGACGGTTAGAAGCTACCTAGGCTTGCTAAGTGGGGCTAAAGCGCAAGAAATGAAACTTGAAGGGCTAAAGCGTAATTATGCCAAACTACCGGAAAATTAAAGCAATACAAGCAATTTAATTAAATAACTCGAATATTAAATAAGCTTTTATTTATTGAAATTCAGAGTTATTACAGCTGCAAGGCCCGACGGTACAAACAAGTGTGGAACAGGTGGCTTATACCCCTCTGCTGAAAACGGAACCTGAGTCAAACTCTCTGCCTCCGACACCGCTGTCACCCTAGTACCGTGTACCCTAGCTCCGACTCTCTCCTCGGTCTCTGCATCTCTTAGAACCTCCTCCTCGGCAGCCCTCTCCCTCTCGGCTCTCGCCGCGGCCTCTAAAGCGGCTATCTCCTGCTCACGCTCTTCTCGAGCCTCCAAAACGGCAGCCCCAATCATGGGATCCTCCTCGAGGAGCCGGGCTAGTCTCTCCTAGCTCAGAAACTCTGCGAGGTCCTATCTCGTGATCGGTCTGTGGCCCGACGATGTTGCTGCTGGCCGAAACAGTACCTCCTCCCCAGGAACCTCTGTGGCACCCTCCTCCTCGGTCACCACACCCTTGCCTCTCGCCGGATCCCTCGGCAGAGTCTTACTCGGTCCGACACCACCTTCATCGGCATCTCTACTGCCCATAACCTCGGAACTACCACCTACCACCAATGAACCGCTCATGGCCATGCTCGGGTTCAATAGTTCAACAACAGGCCCAACGGCCCCGACAACCTCGGTCGTGTGACGATCTGGTTCTGTTGCGCGATGCTCGCTATCATCTCCGACCTCCTGTTCACGGCTTTGATCGTCGTCGCCGCTACCTGTGGCCACTGCACCAGCACCCATGGTCTCCTCTCTCGGTTGTAGATCCTCTGTTTCAACCTCCATTGGCCCTCCCGCATCCTCCGGACGATCAACAACCTCTCGTCCACCACCATCATTGTCTTGTTCCGCCATGGATGTGCTTACGCATTGGGTTTGTTGATTTTTGTGGAGAAATAAAAGGTTTGGGAGAAATTGAGAGGGTTTGAGAGTGGAAAGGAGTTTCAAAATTTTGCAAACCGCCTGTTATGGTTTTTGAAGCATCCCCAGGAAGAAAAAGGAAGAAAGCAGGCACGGGCCGGGTCTGGGCTCTTGCCAGATCCAAGCCCTAATATACCTCCCTCGCGCGACGAAGTGACTACATCGCGCGATAATCCAATTGGGCCTGAAGACCCAATCCAGCTTCTGGGCAGGCTCGGTTGTTCCACGAAGGCCCGTGGTTCATCATTATTGCACCACGACAGTTTTGAATAGTGTTCATAGCCAGAGCGCTTCTTTATCCCCTACAGTGGTCCATCCGCACACTCCAAATTTAAATCAGCGACAATCCATTCGTCCAAATTTCAATCAGCGACTATCCATCTGTCCAAATTTCCAATCAGCGACGATCCATTCGTCCAAATTTCAATCAGCGATGATCCATCTGTCCCAATTTCAATCAGCAATGATCCATTCGTCCAATGTCAAATCAGTGACGATCCATCCGTCTGATGTCAAATCAGCGACGATCCATCTGTCCAAATTTCCAATCAGCGACAATCCATCCGTCCAAATTTCAATCAGCGACAATCCATCCTTCCCAATTTCAATCAGCGACGATCCATCCGTCCGATGTCAAATCAGCAACGATCTTTCCGTCCGATGTCAAATCAATGACGATCCATCCGTCCGATTTCAATCAGCGACGATCCATCCGTTCGATGTCAAATCAGCGACGATCCAGCCATCCAACTCATTCGTTCCCCAGGAGAGCTTGCGTCAACAATCGGCCGGCTCCCTAATCCTTTGGTGCACGGTATTTGTATATACTTGCTTGCACTTTATTCTTTAATCGGCTTCTGGGTGAATTAGATGGGTGTCTACAAATCTTTGAAGTTACTCGTACCAGCCAATGGTGCTCCGCGTGCCGTCAAAGACGGACTATTGTAGACACCCCAATCTGATCTCCCAATTGTTTTACTTCGTTTTTTCGGTTTCTTGTTTCCCCGATGATGAATCAGGTCGAAAATAGTCTTGAGAACGAAATGGCTTGAGCATGGAGTGTGTGTAACCCACCCTTAGCCCTCAAACCCTTAAGATCGAGCCCTGACCTCAAGTTTGACTGTCGCGCGACCTACTGGGTATCTCGCTCGATGATTTACTTGCCAGGTGGTGATCAAAGTCAAAGTTTTGATTGTTGACTATCGCGGGGCTAGTTGAACACTCGTGCGATGAAGCCACTCCCTCGCTCGATGGTCAACACCTGTCATTTTCACCTTCTTCTAGCTGGATTGTATGATGATCAGGGGCTACAGGCCTGTGTAACCCCGTTTCGTTGACTGGACAGCGTTCTGCAGGGCTGCCCTTGCACCACCTCTCCCCCACTCTCCCATCACCTTTGGCACCGCACTTTTCTACCAAGCAACCACAACTAGACTTGTTGGCTGGTTGTATATACCCTTGTAGAACCACCAACCAATCCCCTTCCCTTCCTATAAATACACCATTGCCCTTTCTTTATAAGGGTTACAAAATTTTTCAAAAGAAAAGAAAGACATACAAGCCCAAGCACAATTCATATTTCATCCACTCAAATCACTCTCACATACTCATTTTCCAAGTCACACCATCTTACACAAGCCATCTTCAAAGCACTCAAGCAAAGGTATAATCCCTACTGTTTATTGTTTTAATCCCTGAGGGGGGCTGGTAGGGCCAAGGCTGCTAATCAATACTAGTCCTGGTCCTAAGGCCAGCAGAGTTACAGGTTACTGTGGACCAGAGCTCTCACGTGCGAGGTACCCACTACATCGCGCGACTGTTCTAGTCAGCACGAGAATGGTTCTCATGGGGATGGGATCCTAGTCCTCCTTATTTATATGATTTTCTACTCTCCTATGAAAAATATTTAAAGTTATCCCACTATTTAGCATGTTAAAATCAATTACCTTAGCTTATTTTACCCATTTATTTGCTTTGGAATGCCCCTGGGTAGTTTCTGAACTTGTCTCAGAGCCCAGGCATGCAAGAGCAATTCCTGAAAGTCCAGTCAGAACTGTCGCGCGACGCAGTCACTCTCGCGCGCGATGGTGTAGCAATTTCCAGAAATTGCCTGTGCATGGGCAACTTGGTCTCTGACCTTTGTTTTGATACCCTCACTATTTAAGGGTCAAATCTTATAGCTGTTTATCCTGTTTCTAATAATTATTTGCTTTCAATATGTATGAACTGCTTGGCTTGTCCTGGGTGTGCACTGGTCCATTCCAGAGCCCAGAAGGGGATGAAATTCAACCTGTTGGTAGGATGCCAACACTCGCGCGATGGAGTGGGTTCGACGCATGATGGTGGATTTGCATGCTGCCCATGCATGCAAGTTGGCCATTGTTTGCGTCAAACCCATACACATGCGCTGTTTTGGTATCCAATCTCAGTGTTAGATTTCATCTCATTTATTTCTCGACATTTCATCCATCCATGCTATTATCTATCATATCCTGCAAACTGTTACAGTTTTAATCCCCGATTAACTGTTCCCCTGCCCTAATTGACTAAAAATTGATTAATCAAACAGAATCGCAAATAAACATCTTTCGCAAATGCCTAAGTAGAGACCGATCTCCGGATTGGACGAGAGGGGTGCCATAAAACCCTTCCCCTCTCGTAACCTGGCTCCCGAACCCAGTTATGGTTATGACGGACTGGTTCCTTAACTTTTTCAAATCAAACAGCACGGCAAGTGCTTCGAAATACGGTTCCTTGGGTGTTGGACCTTTAAACCTGAGTGGCGACTCTGTATTTTCGCGAGCGCTTGTCGTCCAGCTTAAAAGCGCTCCCGCGAACCACCACCGTTTTCCCTTTTTAGGAGGGGAACGGAATCGCTTCCCAAGGAGAGAAAAACGGGCACGCATGCCTACACTTAACAAGGTTGAAATTAGGAGGTGAAGGAAATCTCCTAGGCGTGCATGAGGATCATCACATTAGCAAAGAAGATGGAATTCTCCCAAACGAGTTGAATTTTCCAAAGGTGGCAATAGAAGTCTTCTAGAGCGTATGTGTGGATCACCCCATTAGTCGGGGCAATGGAACTTTCCATGGCACCAAGTTGAAGAAGGCGATGGAAACCTCTGAAGACAATAATAGCCAAAGCATTTAACAAATCTTATGGCATTTTGGGTCAACAAGTTGACAGAGTCAAAGTGCAATATGGCCAGAACTAGCCTTGGGGACAACCCCGAGCATATGGACTCTAGCCTTAGGGACAACCCCGAGCATTTGGAATAAACTCAGAACTAGTCTTGGAAACATCACGTGGAAACTAGCCTTGGAAGCATCCCAAGCATGAGGAGCAAAATCAAACCCCGTGGAAGAAGGAAGATGGAATACTCAACAGCTCTAATCTTAGCAGCTCTACGCTCGCATTCTCAAGCTCACTTTCTCAGCCGATTCCATGCCGTCACAAGATATCATTAGCTCTCAAGTTCTATGCTTGAATGCTCAAAGTTCAAAACTTTGAATGCTCGAAGCTCTTCGAATGCCCAATCACTGAGTACTGGATGCTCAAGTTCCACACTTAAATGCTCAAGCTCTACGTTTGAATGCCTAACCACTGCGTACTGGATGCTCGAACTCTATGTTCTAATGCTTAAGGTTTATTCCTTAAATGCTCAGGCTCTACGCTCTGAATGCCCAACCACTATGTATTGGTGTAGACACCCCAATTTGATTCCCCAGTCATTTTGTCTCTTTTCAATTTATTTCTTTTTAGTGTCTTGTTCCCCCGATGATGAATCAGGTTGAGAACAGTTTTGATTGAAATGGTTTGAGTTTGGTGTATGTGGAACCCATCCCTTAACCCCGAAACCATTGAGCCCAGCTTTGACTATGGGTTTGACCTTCGCGCGATTTACTGAGACACTCGCGCGATGCTCTACTTGCCAGGTGGTGGTCAAAGTCAAACTTTGACTGATTGACCATCGCGGGGAAGATAGAACCCTCGCGCGACGGTCCCACTCCATCGCGCGATGGTCGACACCTGTCGTATCCAGCTGGATTTTGTGATGATGAGGCGCCTGCAGGGCCATGTGACCCCGTTCCATCAGCTGAACGGCGTTTGCTCGGCCATCCTTGCACCACCTAAACCCCCACTCTCCCATCAACTTAGCACCCCACTTCTCTACCAAGTGTGTGCTGCCAGCATTGTTGGCTGGCTGCCTAGCCAAGTTCACCACCAACAAACACTCCTTCTTTCTATAAAACCCCCCCCTTTGTTCTCTTTCAAAGGGTTACCAAAAAAATCTCAAAGAAAAGAACAAGAGCCACTATCTTGATCTTCTCTCTCAATCAAAAAACTACTATCACTTTCTCCCTTGTCAAAAGCATACTACCTCACTCAACCATTCTCAAATCATCCAAACAAAGGTATAATTTTCAGCCTTTACTGTCTTGATCCCTGAGGGGGGCTGACAGGGTCAGGACTGATAATCAATATCAGCTTCTAACCCCAAAGCCAGCAAATTTACAAGATGCTGCGAATGGAGTACCCACGCGCGATGAACCCACATAATCGCGCGACGCTTCTAGCTCGCACGATATGGTTCTCGCGGGGATGGGTCTCTTGTTCTGATCCAGTTTATGTGATTTCATGTTCTCATTGCTTAATCATATTTGGTATATCTCACTGTTTTGCATGCTAAAATCAGTAGTTCAGTTTAGTTTGCTTTCCTTGTTCTTGTTGGAATGCCCCTGGGTAGCTTCTGAATGTGTCTCAGAGCCTAGGCATGCAAAGCAATTCCTGGATGTCCAGTCAGAACAGTCGCGCGACGAAGTGACTACATCGCGCGATGGTTTGGTCATTTCCAGTGATTGCCCTTGCATGGGCAGCTAGGCCTTTGGTCTCTGTTTTCATCACCCTCACTGTTTAAGGGTTGTATGTTATTCCTATTCAGTCAGGTTGTAATAAGTAGTTATTTTCAGTACATATGAACAGCTTGGCTTGGCCCTGGGTGTGCACTGGTCCTTCCAGAGCCCAGAAGGAGATAAAATTGAACCTGTAAAAGGATGTTGACACTCGCGCGAGGGTATGGGTATGTCGCGCGATGGTGTGACTTGCATGTTCCCATTCTGTGCATGCAAGTTGGTCACTGTTTGTGATAAATTCATACCCCGCACTGTTTTGGCATCCACAAAGCAGTGTTCAGTATTATCTCATTTATTTCATCCATCCATGCTATCTACCACATCCTGCAAACGTGTTACAGTTTTAATCCCCGATTAACTGTTCCCCCGCCCTAATTGGCTAAAAAATGATTAATCAAACAGAATCGCAAACAAACAACATTTTTTGCAAATGCCTAAGTAGAGACCGATCTCCGGATTGGGCGAGAGGGGTGCCATAAAACCCTTCCCCTCTCGTAACCTGGCTCCCGAACCCAGATATGGTTATGACGGACTGGTTCCTTAACTTTTTCAAATCAAACAGCGCGGCAAGTGCTTCGAAATACGGTTCCTTGGGTGTCGGACCTTCAAACCCGAGTGGCGACTCTGTATTTTTTTCGCGAGCGCTTGACGTCCAGCTTTCAGAAGCGCTCCCGCGAACCGGCAGCATCTCTCCTTTCTCAAAAAAGGGTGGGGAACGGAATCCCTTCCCTGGAGGAGAGAAAGAGTCGGGGCAATTCGCATTGCCCACAGTGGCGACTCCGCTGGGGAACGAACCAATATTAGTCTATACTTAGAAGTTAATACGCTTGAGAACCATCCCACAAAAGCCTGTCCAAACGGTGAGCTTCGCGCTGCCGAAGAAAGGATTGGTGATTTAACAGGACCTCGTGTCCGGCCATCCAAATCTGGGACTTTTCCGATTGTTCTCCCACGTAGTTTCTTCTAAATATTGATTAAATAAAGAGAGCCAAATTTGAAAAGGCATTTGCGAATTTGCGATTCTGTTCCATTAATCAAAAACTTTTTAGCATCTTCATTTGCATCGATGTGGGATAAAGCCCCGTTGGATCGTTTTGGCAATCCGGCACGGTTTACCGGAGCCCGGGGACCCCGAATGACTAACAACCTCCGACGATGATGAGTCATTCTACCGTTTGACTGTTGCTCTGCGGTTACGCGGGCAGCAGGAGGTATATCTTTGGCTCTAGTCCGAGGAACCCGTTTCAAACCAAAACCAGCCTTTGCATATACAAAGCACTAGCACTCTCCAAACTAGGACAGGTACCTACAGGGTAAGATTACTTGCATCTAATCCCCTATGCTGTCTACGTGTTATTGCTTTCCCTATCACATGCACTGTTCATGCATACATACCGTTTTGCGTAGAAGCATGTTTAGGGCGGCTCCTAGGTTCTCTCTCCTTCAAGTCTGTCTTATGTTTATTAGGACCTTACCATGGCCCGATGAGGAGTCGTGCATCTCGAAGATGCACGTTGTCAATTCTCAAAGTTCCTTGGATCAGTTAAACCTTGGGAAATCAAGACCTTCTAAAGCCTTTGGCTAATTACCCGATCGAAATTTCAAACAGAAAACGAGGAACAAAACGGGAAAAATACCGCGATGCTTACACCATTTTGGTTATCATGCGAAGCATGTACACCATTTGGGTTACGGCACTGTGCTGCCTATGCCTCCCTGGTTATAGCATCGTGCCTATCTACACCAAGTTGTTCCAAGTTCAAAAGTTGAAGCTTTCGAAGCGGAATAAACCAAAATCTCTAGACTATTTTGACATCTCTTTGCCTTAGTTGATACAAAAAGGATACACCATGAAAAGATTTCTGAGGATCACTGGTAATGTCCAAACGTCATAAGACAGACTTGTCTGCTAGTATTAGAGTCTAAGGGCGACACTGACGACGGTGACTGTGTTTTCGCTTTAGTCTTTTATTTAGATTAAAGTTTCTGCAGGGCCCTTATTAAGCCTTTTCTCACTTTCTGCAAGCAAAGGTTCTGAATCATTGCACCGCCAAGGAAAGTATCGAGGCAGAAAACCAAACCCACTTGGGAACGTCTGCACCGGAATCCGATTCAGAGACTAGTCAGATTGCAAGCCCAGTCAGTCACAACGGAAGACTCCCCGCGTTCTCTGCTTGCTACCCTGCAGTCAGCATCTTCTCCGGTCCTCGAAGAAACAGACTCTCCGGAATCACCTACCCCCTCCTCTGCATCAAGCACCTCTGGGCCAACTGTCATGGCAGATCAGCCGCAACCGCTCTCTCTGGAAACCATGCTTATGAACATCCAGGCTAGTATCGCCGTTATACAACAAAGGGCTGCTCAGACAGATGCCAACATGACCCGCTTGAATGACCTCTTTAACACTCGTCTTCCTCCAACTGTTCAAGAGGAGGGCGAGGCCGAAGAGGACGTACATGAGCAACCTATCATGGTCGAAGACCCGGACCATCCAGGGCGTCTGGTCGCTTTGGTCAACACTCAGGGCAATCGAAATCCCACTCAGAATCCAGGCATCACTGCTGTTAGGACTGTTCAACACCCTGACATGACTGCTCTCGTCGCAAAGATGGCCAAACTGGAAGAATCTGTTTCAAAGTCCGAGAAACTCAGTGCTGGAGGGATCGATTTGGACCGTCTCTGCCTTTATCCCAATGCCAAGCTTCCTGACAAGTTCAAAATGCCCGACATAGCCAAGTTCGATGGCACTGGCGATCCTAAAACCCATCTCTATGGTTACCATGCTGCCATGAAGCTCCTATCTGTCGAGCCCGAGGCCATGTCTCAGCTATTTCCTCAAACCCTCTCGGGTCCCGCTTTCCATTGGTTTCTGTCACTCGACATTGCCAAGCGAAGGACTTGGGAGGACATCGGGGCTGCGTTTATTTCGCAGTATAGCTATAACTCCCAGCTCAAGATGACTACTCGGGAGTTGGAATCCACCAAGATGGACGCTAAGGAATCCTTCGCGGATTTCGTCAAGAGATGGAGGGCCAAAGCCGCTCAAATGACTGATCGCCCGAGCGAGAGAGATCAGCTCCGTATCATCTCCCGCAATCTCCAGCCAGACTATGCTAGGCACTTGGTCCTCGTTCAAGCATCCTCCAATTTTGACACCTTCTTCGACTCTGGCCTGGCCATCGAAGATGCATTGCAAAGTGGAATTCTGTCAAAAGGAGAATCTTCCAATCCATCAAAGTCGAAGCCTCGGGCATATTCTGGAAATACTAATGCGCTGTTTGGGGGAGGGACTTACTCCAATACTGCAACCAGTGGTACTAATGCCTCTTCCTCGAAAACTGCTAACCACATTGCCGAGGTCCATCAAGTTCAAGCTCCGCAGAACAACCGACCGCGTAACCAACCTCGTAGTTTCTCCGCTTTTGAAGCGCTGCTATCTTCCGTCATGGAGAAACTGATCCAATCAGGACATCTGAAGCTCCTCGATCCAACTCCTTTACCTAAGAAACCTTCTCCCAACTTCAAAGCCAATCTCTACTGTGACTATCACCAAGGGCCCGGCCATCTTACCGATTCTTGCTTTCGCCTCCGACATGCGATTCAGGATCTCATAGATGAAGGGACTCTTCATGCTCCACCACCGGCAGCTCAAAAACCCAACATCCTCGCCAATTCTATGCCAAACCACAACAATGCTCCACGCATTAACCAGATATCCATCAGCCCCACTGATATATCCCTCAGCTCCACTATATTCAACCCCACCGACCATATAACCTCAATGAATCGACCTAGGCCGATTGTGCCTATCCCCTTTCAGTCCGAGGCCGAAATCTCCTATATCCGCTCCGAGGAAGGACAGTCGTCCAATTTCAATGCGCCCTCTGCGCGTCTACAGAACGGAGCGTTCGTATTCAACGCTTCTATTGGTGATCTATTCCACCAGCCTATACCTGCTGTACAGCTCAACTCTGCCTCTACCATGGATAACCCGTACTTCAATGTGACGGATCCAAACCCCTCCTTAAGTCTGTTGGACCACTTCAGAGCTGCTATTCCCCCTCAACCAGAGCAACAACTTGACATGCAAGCCGTAGGGTGGGCTATAGCTGATAACGACGACTATGCCACTCCCATAATCAATGAGTGGACGGAGCTAGAATTAGAGGGGTTCCCGCCTAATCCCGAGGATATCCCCTTTGACCACATCTGGTATGATGCTTGGATGGCCAATTACGAGGCAGCCATGGTTGATCCTTTGGACGGATTCTCGTTGGACATGCTCTTCCAACAACCTCAGCCTGTTTTGCTTGAGGAGGAGTACTATTGGGACCCCGAGCCTGCTTGGCAATTTCCATTAGGATTTGACCCTAATCCTCTCCAGGGTTACGCTCTGCCCGGCCATGAAATCCAGTATTTAGAGGAGGATCTCATTCAAGGTGAAACCCGTGTCCTAGGGGAATGTTTCTTCCCTTCCACTCTCGACAGGCTGGTTAACTCGGTGGCTGATCCCGAGTATGATCCTACGTTCTACATCGTTGACGAAAACCTTCCGCGCCCTGTCGTGCCTTCCCCTCCTGAAGAGGACTGCAGCATCATGGTTACGGACCTTGTTCCGCCAGCTGATCTTTGGGATGTCGATGATGTAGTTAACATCCAGGTTGGGTTCGAGGTTTGGACTGTCAATCGCTCCCTCGCTGATGGAGGGCTGTGGGATGTCCCTTTCGTCGCTAGTACAAAACCAATCCAAGAGGCCATAGCTGTTGGGGATCCAGACTTTTGGGATTCACTCTTGATCAAAGATCTGACTGAGGACTTGGGTTTGAACATGGAAGTGCCTGTGGCCCCTACGACCTCCGACAAGGGGAAACGCAAATTGGGAGAAGTCCCCGTTGATCTGTGGGACGATAGTCAAGACCCTCAAATGATACCCTCTTTAGAGAACGTTCTTAATGTTACAAGAAGTGGGCGAGTCTTTCAGCCTGCTAATCTGCAAGCAGGAAGTTCGTCCAACTCTTCTAACCGGAAGAACGAACCTCCTATTTTCTCAAGGTCTGTACCATTTGAGGTACCAGTAAGTGCCCCAAACGACGACATGATTCAAAAGCAATTGGAGCGGATTCCCGCTGCCATATCACTCTGGGGACTAATCTGTTCCTCCCGGGAGCATCGTCAGAAGTTCTGCCACACTCTCTCTCGTCTTGAGATCCGACCGGACGTCACGCCTGAAGCAATGATTTCCCTTATCCTCCCACCTACCTCTAAGCATACCGTGGTCTTCACCGATAAGGATCTGCCGCTTGAAGGAGTTGACCATAATCGACCCTTACATATCACAGTCAAGTGCCGAGGACTCTGGGTTCCGACCGTTCTTATCGATAATGGCTCAGCGATCAACGTTTGCCCTTTGAGGGTGGCTCACCGTCTGGGACTGGCTAAAAAGGACTTTGCACCTTCCAGCATGGCTGTTAAGGCATACGACAGCACACGTCGTCTAGTTGAAGGCACACTCGTGCTCACTCTCGATGCGGAGGGATTCAAAATGGATGTCGAGTTCCATGTGGTCGATATTCCAGCCTCGTTCAATCTTTTGCTAGGAAGACCGTGGCTTCACAGATCTGACATCATGGCTGTTCCATCTACTCTTCATCAGAAAGTCATGCTGGGACTTCCCACTGGGACTTTGATTATCTGCGGGGATTCAGGCATTCGCCCGCTCGAGGAGGACGGCACACCTGTTTTGGGTATCGCGCACGACAACGAAGACGTCGATCTCGCGGGATTCTCCTTTGATACTTCTGGCTCGGTTATGGCCATCAACGTGGATGGGGACTTCATCATAAGCTCTGTCGCTCTAGACATTATGAGAAGGATGTCCTATCTACCTGGCCTTGGTTTAGGAATTCACCAACAAGGGATTCCGGAATTCCCTGCGTTTCCTTCCTGTGAAGGCCGCTTTGGCTTGGGATACTCTTCCTCTGCCAACGATGCCAAAAGAAGGAAATACACGGGAAAAACTCGATCTCTCTATGGTGATCCCAACAGCTACTTCGTCCGTGAAAAGGGGAATGACATCTATCGTGGGCAAGCTGAGCCCTTTATCGACTCGGTCACCGGGGAGCTGCTACCTGGTTTTGACATCTTCGCGGATGATACTTGGTCTTCCAGTGACGAAGAACCAGCTAGCGCGGAATTCAAGAGGAAGCTTAGCCAACCCAAGCTGAGGACTGATTGGCTGGGATCTTTTGATTAGGGGAGCTTGGAACAGCTGTTCCGTGAATTCTCTCAAGTGGGTTTGGCCAAGGAGGCCGAAGAGGCCGAAGTGTTTATGCTCGGGCCCGACGCCCTCGAGGACCCTACCTCTCTCATCGTGGAAGCTAAAGGAAGCCTTAAAAATTGCATTTTCAAGCCGCGCCTTACTTGCATTGATGACATAGCTGAGTCCGACACTGAGTCTGTCAGGTCTTTTGGGTCTAAGTCTAGCTCTGAGTCGGAGTTTGTGCCTCTCGGCCCTCCACGTCATAGCTTTTACTTCGAGTTCGACTCCCTTGTACTTGGCGACCCTGCAGGGTCTTATGAAATGAAAGACTCCTCTTCTGACTATTTGAATGATCTTTATATAAACTGTGTCGACCCTGACGATGAAGGGATAGATTTTGATGGGGACATCCCTAAGGAAATCCGTGCTTTCATTGAAAGGGAAGACGAAAGGCATGCTCAGCCATTAAAAGAAGAGATAATCTTAATAAACTTGAAAGATGAGAGTGATCCTCGAATGGTTCAAGTGGGCTCCACGTTAGATTCGGAGGAGCATCGTAAGTTCAAAGAGCTCCTCACTGAGTTCAGCGACATTTTTGCATGGTCTCATCAAGACATGCCCGGTATCGATCCTGAGATAGTGGAGCATCGAATCCCCCTGTTGCCCGATGCTAAGCCGGTGAAACAGAAGCTCAGACGGATGCGACCAGACTGGGTGCAGAAAATCAAGGAGGAAGTCACTAAGCAGATTGACGCTGGTTTCCTCGCAGTCTCTCAGTATCCCACTTGGGTGGCCAACATCGTCCCCGTTCCTAAGAAAAACGGCCAGATTCGTGTCTGTGTTGACTTCCGGGACTTGAACAAAGCAAGCCCCAAGGACGATTTTCCCTTACCACACATCGATGTGCTGGTGGATAATACCGCAGGGCATGCTTTGCTCTCGTTCATGGACGGCTTCTCAGGCTACAATCAGATTCTCATGGCACCTGAAGACCGCGAGAAAACGACTTTCATCACTGAGTGGGGGACTTACTGCTATTTGGTCATGCCATTTGGTTTGAAGAATGCTGGTCCGACTTATCAAAGAGCTGCCACGACTATTTTGCATGACATGATGCACAAAGAGGTTGAGGTCTACGTTGATGATATGATTGCCAAGTCAAAAACTCGGGAAGGGCATGTCCACGTGTTAAGGAAACTTTTCGAAAGGCTCCGCAAGTTCCGGATGCGTCTTAATCCTCAGAAGTGCACCTTCGGAGTCACAGCGGGCAAAATGCTGGGTTTCATGATCACTTCCCGTGGGATCAAAGTCGATCCGTCAAAAATCAAAGCAATACGCGACATGAAGCCACCCGAGTCTGAAAAGGGGGTGCGGAGTTTTCTGGGGAAGGTTCAGTTCATCAGCAGATTCATCGCCAAGTTAACCTTAACTTGCGAGCCGATGTTTCGACTACTCAAGAAGAATACCCCGTTCGTATGGTCAGAAAAGTGCCAAGCAGCTTTCATCTCGATCCAGGACTATCTACAGAACCCGCCTGTTCTCATGCCGCCTATACCTGGAAAACCTCTGATTCTCTACTTATCTGTGAGTTCTACGTCCATGGGATGTTTGCTAGCTCAAGAAGGGGACAAGGGAATGGAGAAAGCTATTTACTACCTGAGCAAGAAGATGGTTGGAGCCGAGGAACGCTATACCGCCTTAGAAAAGACGTGCTGGGCCCTTGTCTGGGCATCTAAGAAGTTAAGACACTACATGCTGGCTTACCCAGTGAAGTTGATTTCTAGAATGGATCCTCTCAAGTATCTGTTTGAGAAACCAGCGCTTACTGGTAAGTTAGCACGTTGGTTGCTTCTCTTAGCAGAGTTTGATCTCGAGTATGTTACAAGAAAGTCGGTAAAGGGACGCGCCATTGCAGAATTCTTAGCTGACCATCCCGTGGACGGACCTGAGGATTCAGATTTCGCGTTCCCGGATGAGGAAGTGCTGACAGTCGTTGAGGATGTTTGGACTCTTTACTTCGATGGGGCAGCCAATCAGAAGGGGTTCGGAATCGGGGTTTTGCTAGTCACTCCTGACGATTCTCATATTCCGCTTGCGTTCAAGCTTAATTTTGATGTCACCAATAACCAAGCTGAATATGAGGCCTGTATCGTGGGAATGGAAGCTACGCTCGCACTCGGTGTGGAAAAGCTTGAAGTCATCGGGGACTCAAATCTTGTTGTGTCTCAGGCCAATAGAGACTGGAAAGTACGCGAAGAGAGACTGAAGCCTTACCATCACGACTTAGAGGGATTAATCCCTCGTTTCATTAAGGTGACTTTCACTCATGTTCCTCGGTTGAAGAACAATTTCGCTGATGCACTTGCTACCCTGGCCTCCATGGTCGAACTACCGTTAGGCGTCAAGCTCCGTCCTATCTTAATCGAGCAACGGGACCATCCCGCCTATCAATGCGTCAACGCCATCGATGATGTGGATGATGGCCTGCCCTGGTACCATGACATATGGAACTTCATTGAGAGTGGTTTGTACCCATCTGATGCTTCTCAAAAGGACCAAACTGCGTTACGAAGGATTGCTGCTCATTACATCATCTGTGGAGGGAGGTTGTACAGGAGATCTCATTGTGGGATGCACAAACTCTGCGTCAACAGTGCTGAAGCTGTCAGAATTATGGAAGAAATCCACGAAGGGATTTGCGGTCCCCACATGAGCGGCGTCATGCTTGCTAGGAAGATTTTGCGTCAGGGCTACTTCTGGTCTACTATGGAATCTCAGTGTGTGGATTATGTGCGGCGATGTCACAAGTGCCAAATCCATGCTAATCTGATGCATGTTCCACCTTCTAACCTATTTGGCATGACTTCGCCTTGGCCTTTCTCTGTGTGGGGCATCGATGTCATCGGCATGGTCAGACCTTCTGCTTCAAATGGTCACAGGTTTATCCTAGTAGCAATCGATTATTTCACTAAGTGGGTCGAGGCTGAATCATACAAGACCTTAACTGCAGTCCAAGTCGCTCATTTCATCAAGAAGAATATCATCTATCGATATGGAGTTCCGCAGGCGTTTGTCTCAGACAATGGGGTTCATTTCAAGGGTAGAGTTCTGGAGCTCTTTGAAGAATTCAAGATCCAGATCCATCACTCGACCGTCTATCGCCCTCAGACAAATGGAGCAGTTGAAGCGGCGAACAAGAATATCGAGACCATCATCAAGAAATCTGCAGAGTCCGCCAGGGACTGGCACGAGCAGCTGCCTCTAGCTCTTTAGGGGTATCGAACGTCGATCCGGACATCAACGGGGGCAACCCCTTATTCCTTAGTCTACGGAATGGAAGCAGTTCTCCCTATAGAACTCGAGGTACCGTCTCTGAGGGTCGCGTTAGAATCGGAACTTTCGGAATCTGAATGGCTCAGTGGGAGATTCACTGAACTCGTGCTTTTTGATGAACGAAGACTCCGGGCTTTGTATCATGTTCAGGGGTATCAACGGAGAATTGCCCGGGCATTTAACAAGAGAGTGAAGTCTAGAGACTTAATTGAAGGTGACATGGTCACGAAGGAGATTCGAGCGCCAGTTTTCGATCCCCGCGGTAAGTTCCGACCTAGGCGTTCCGGACCTTACATCATTAAAACCATCCTTTCTGGGGGAGCGGCTCAGCTCATTGATCTTGATGGCAACGAGTTCAACACTCTGGTTAACCTGGATCAACTCAAGCGTTACTATCCCTGAGAGAAGCTCGTCGGACCGAAAACCACAAGGGTGGGCGGTTCCAAGCAAAAATTAGAGCAAGCCTGCTAGACCGAAAACCTGAGAAGGCGGTTTAGGCAAAAATAAATAGGCATCAATCAAATAGCTCGCTAGACCGAAAACCCGCATGGGCGGTTCTAGGCAAAATTTAGAGCGTAAAAGGAGAGCTTAAACACCCGAGCGAACCTTTGCCTGAACTACGTTTTGACCTGATTCCTTGAAAAGGGATACGTAGGCAATCTCTCTGTGAGATTCGGTCATAATCAATCAACTTGATCCACGGTTCCCTATTACCAGAGTCTGGATCGATGTTCGCGGAATGCTGTGGTTCAACACTTGAAACAAGCGAGGAAAGCTCCCCAACTTTCACTTTTATTTAATTATAATTTCTATTACACAAGCTGAGCAGTCTTACACAAACAGTTAAGCATAAAAAACAGAATAAAATGCTCGAGGCCTTAACAGGCTCACAGTTTATTCTAGATCATTCGAGTCTGTCGAAGAGTCAGTCATTGTTTTGCCTGCTTGCAATCTCTCTTTTCAGCCATGCTCGATATCGGGGCATAAGCTCTGTGCTGAAATCTGGGTCAGCTCCTCCGAGTTGTCTCAGGCCCCAATTGTGCTCGTATCCTCTCAGATTCTGGAAGGTAAAGGCAGGGACTTGGAAGTCCTCAATCCCAGCTCGGTGAAGCCCTTGGCTTATTCCCAACTGACGGAGAATACGGCCAGGAATGTAGAAGGTGAAAGCGGTCAGCCCAGCTATCACCATCCTCTCAAAACCTGCAGAATTTAAGGCCATATCCGGGATGTTCAGGGCCTCATGCCTCCAAATAATCTCGTTCGGTAACATTTCTCTCATGAATGTGTACCACTGGTGCACAGTCATCTCCGGGTAAATCATGCCTCGCTGATGCATTCGGCCGGGCAGATGAGGCCAATTTGCTTCTGGCGCAGTGAGCAATCCCAACTTGTCGGACAACCAAAGCTGCAAGAGCGGAAAAACAAGTCAGAAGCCACATAAGCTTGAGTGGAAAAACAAGTAAGAAACTCCTATATAGCCTTAGCCGAGAGACGAGGTAAAAGCAGAATGTGCGAAAAACAGAAAAAGGTGAGCTGAGTGAGAACTTACCTGCAACAGAAGTGGGCTACCACCAAAAACGTTTGTTTGACCTGTGGAAACCAAGTCCAACCCCATGAGTGTTTCAGCCAGGACAAGCGGCACCACATTCCTTCGAGAACCCATTTGAGCAGCAACGCTCACCAGCATAGGGTTTACCTGCCCATTCGGAGACACTAGTAAATAAGCAGCCAGCACGCTGATTGTTAAGGCAAAGCGACGCCTAGCCTGCAAAGCCATATCCTCTAAATCCCCTTCTGGCCAGTACCATTCCATTAGGCGCATGATGTTGATTTGTCCTCCGACTAGCAAACTTTCGGCTGCTCCCCTAGTAATGTCAAGGCTGGTTTGGAGAAGCTTTGGTATATTCTTCCGGTAAGGCGGCACGACGATCACACTTGAGGCAACACCTTGGAGGTATGCTTGGAATTCCTCCACAGTCGGGCACAACTCGTTGACCCCGAACCTGAACACATGGACCTCCGGATCCCAGAATTTCAGAGCCGCCATCAGGAGCTCAGGGCGAACCCTTACATCACGGAGAAAACGAAACGCGGCCAGCCCGTGAGACCGAAATGAGAGCCAATCTCCAGCAACAAAAGCAGTAAGCCATGGACTAATCAACACTGGAAGGTTGTTCGCCATCTTGATTTTTGTGGAAAATCACCAGGAGAATGCTTCTACTGAATGAAGCACCGGTATCTTTATAGCCAGAATGCGTGAAACACTTCCCCTTCTCAAAGCAAAAGTCTCTGCTGCACTGTCCTTTCTTCTGAGGCCAAGGCACCTCTGCACCGCCCCATAAAAGCTTCTGAGAAAAAGTGATGACAAGGCCTGACCGCCCTGGAATTCTGAGATGGTCGAATAAAGGTGACCTGGTGTGCCTCAACCATCGCGCGATGATGTCACTCCATCGCGCGACTGTTCAAGACCCTTCCATCGCGCAATTGTCTCATTCCATTGCGCGACGATTTAACCTGCATTTTGACAGTTTCCAGCAGCTACTGCCCAACCTTGGTCATTTTGGATTCCAAAGGTTATCTTGCAATTTTTATGGTTCCAGCAAGTCATTATAAGCATATGTGACTGTATCCAAGCGCCAGATTCGAAAAATTGCGTTTAACGAAGATTTCGAACCCTTGGTGGCTCGTTTCAAGTTCAAAGGGCCGTTCTAGGGAGTCAAAACTCGTTTCAAGGGGTTTCCCCCCATTCTCTCATGCCGTACAGGTCATGATGACATAATGTGACTGTATGGAGGTGTCGGTTTCAGTCCGGGACATAATAGAGTCTTATTTTATCTCCTCGTGTCCCTTTTGTGTCCTTTAAGGTGTCTGTGGCTCTTTGGCATTTTTGGACATATTTTTCGAATTCCATCTATTCTCATAGGTCGTTTTGCACATATGTGACCTTACCTTAGTATCAGTTTTATCCCAATCAATATATCTTCAGTTTTGGCTTGCAAATGTCCAAAATTTCATTATATTGTCCGTATCCTAGCTGTGTCCTAAGATATTTTCTCGTTTTCTTTCGAGCTAAGTCCCATTCGTACGCGTCTCCGTGTCTGTATACAGTCTTGGTACGTTATCAATGCAAGTACGGTATTAGTGGTAAGCATTTATCTACTTTAACCCATTGCAAAAGTAAAATAAGCTGAAAATGCAAATTTTATGGCTGACACTGTGATCTATCCACATCCAAATGAAGAAAACTACTGCATGTACGGCACTTCGGCCACCCAAAGCTATCATGTCAAGTTCGGGCACATCCGCCCGTCAAGTAAAAAAGGCGCATAGGCCTCCAAAACATCTGTCAAAGTATCAGCCAAGGCACTCTGGCCTTCCTTCTATCTATGCGGGCACGCAGGCCCAAAAGCAAAAAGAAGGTACAAAAGTGGGAAAAGGCTCCTCAGCAGCCCTCAGTCATCCCCAAACCAGTCGCCCTCTTCGTTTTCGTCTCTCTTTGTGGGATCCACCCTGTAGCCTGGATCCTCTGCTGAGTCGTCAGACCCGCTACTGTCTGACGCCTCTTCCCCCTCTTCTTCTTCTTCCTCCTCCTCTTCGTCATCCTCCTCGGAGACCTCAGGCAGGATCAGCCGCTTCTTGCGGACCGGCTCGTCTTGTGAAGGCCTCTGGTGCATCTTCAGCTGGTACCTCTCCTCGGCCTGCGCCACAGCCTTTCGAGCTGCCTCCTCGCTGCCAATGGGTGGCTGTGGGCCCCGTGCCTGTGGCCTGGTGCTAGGTGTGGGGGCAGGAGTCCTTGCAGCTAGCTTCTTCTGTGGAGGATCTCTTGCGCTCTTTCTCCTAGGAGCCGCCTGTCCCTGTGCCTGCATCATAACATTGTATAGTATATATTAGCATATGTTTGCATATTTCATCTTATAAAAGCAGATATCCTTAAGCAAAATCAGGAAGCAATCAAAGCAAGGGAATGTATTGAATGCAGGAATGTATCGCATACAGGCATATATCGAAAGCAGGACTCTATCATTTTCTAAAAAGGATATACCTGAGATCTCCGAGCTGCTGGCTGAGGGTAACGCAAGTCCAATGGTAGGCCACTCGCCGCCCTTCTGATCACATTCTCCAGCGCAAGCATGCGCCGGACAAGTACCTGCAAGGAGGAGTCAAGTATGAGCAATTGAATGGCAGTTCAAACTTTATCAGAATACAGTAATGAATGCAACAATATCTTACGGGCACAGTAACGGGCGCTGGCTCAACTCTGGCCGGGGTAAGGTGCAACTCAGCTGGATTGCCTTGAGAATCCACCACTGCTATTTGCCATGTCAACTCTGGAGGCCCGCCTCTCACTGGTCCACTCGGACCTCGCCTCGAGCGACTCTCACTGCTACCTGGCCTCCCTGAAACGGCCCTCCTCGCCTCAGCAGCCCCATGGGCTTGGCCCCGAACCTCTCTGAACTCTCGTACTCCCAGTGGCCTCGCCAAGCGCTCCCTCTGATAGACTGCATAGTCCATGTCAGGACGCAAGTGGCGTGTCAAGTCAGTATCAGGCCGTGTGAAGACCTCCAACTCAGCCAAGGTGTACTCTCCTGTGTGTGAGGCCCGTGGTGGAAGCGGTCCGGGCACCTGAAACCTCGCATAGCCAAGTGACTGGCGTGTCACTCGGTCACCCAAGTACCACTGCCAACCAAAGGCTGACTCCAACAGCACTCTGCTCGCCGTGACAGCCCTGCTACGAGCCAAGTACTCGGGCTCAGGCTCCGTCCCCCTCCAAGGATCCCACTCAACCTGTAAAGGCAAACAATGCAAGTATCGGTCAGCGACAGCATTGAAGCAATAAAAAGGGCACACACTTTGTTATTTCTACTACAAAGTATAATATTATACCTGTGAGGGGCGAAGCTCGTCAAGGTATACCCGGAAGCCGTTCAGATCTCCTCTACCTCTCTTCTCCCCCATGTTCTTCTTGCTCCAGATGTGTGCACGCGGGAGCATCCCCAAGTCCAGGCTCTTTGTCACCGGACGGCACATATTCAACACCTCGTAAGCCCAGAGCTGCATGATTGTCAATGGATTAAACTCGATAATGCATGCAAGGATGCTATTGAACAGATTATACTATCAAAATGAATGCAAGTGCGAATTATAAAGTGTGCAGAATCATACCTCCCAGATCCGCCAGTACCCCGCAGTGCTCACCTCCGTCCTCGACGAGTCTCCAAAGAAGCCATAGGCCGCACCTAATGCTGCTCCACCCCAGTCAAAACGCGAGGCCGTCTTCAAGTCCCTCAACGCTGGCAAGTAGGACAAGTGAACCTTGCTACGCCTGTTTGGATACAGGGTAGCACCAAAAAGGTACAGCAAGTACGCCCGGGCCATCTGCTCCGCCTCCTGCTCAGTTGTCACCTTCTTCTTCAGATACCGGGTGAATTGCCCGTACCTCGCCATCCCTTCCTCAATTTTGGGCACCTCGCCCAGAAACCACTCCAGGGCTGCCTCGTCCTGCTCCATGCCCGAGTCAAACGGGATGGGCTCTCCTCCAACTCTCAGGCCCGTGATCGCCGCAAAGTCCGTGGGCGTCACCGTCATCTCCCCGACCGGTAGGTGGAAAGTATTTATGGTGTCCCACCACCGCTCTGCAAGTGCAACCAAGACGGCATGGTCGTTCCTCGCCGGAGTGAGTGTCTCAATGAACTCTCTAAAGCCCGCCTCATCTACCAATTGCCTCACTCTCTCTGGCAAACCCTGATACAGCGCTAAGGAACTGCATGCACCCCCAAAGCCGCGGATATCTCTAGGCCGCGCCCTCTCCTGCATTAGATACAAACAACAAAAAGACATGTCAGCATACAAAGCTTTCATTTTTCAAGTTCCAAGTAATCAATGCAGCCTGCCTACAGATGGTTGGTTCAAGTTATTATATTTCATGCACGATGTTCAAACATGGAGTTATAGTATCGCTATTCAAGTTCTATTTCAGAGGTTTGCTGTTACTCTACAACTTTCAAGAACATTTGGGCGCATGCATTATATTTGGATCTTATCTAATAAAGGAATGAGCATCTATCAGAAAGTCACCTCAGACTAGCTGCGCGAAATGTGAGTATCAGGATCTCGCAAGACCAACTCAGGGTCATAATCCGCCTGTCGTGGCCGATATGCTGTGAAACCCAACGGCACGAACAAATGTGGTACCGGTGCCCTGTATCCCTCTGCTAAAAATGGAGCTCGAGTCATACTCTCCGCCTCCGACACTGCTGTCACCGTAGGACCCCCCACTCTGGCGCCGGCTCTCTCCTCGGCCTCCACATCCCTCAGGAGCTCCTCCTCTGCAGCCCTCTCTCTCTCGGCTCTCGCCGCGGCTTCAGAAGCGGCAATCTCCCGCTCTCTCTCCTCCCGGGCCTCTAAAACGGCAGCCCCTATCTCGGGGTTATCCTCCAAAAGCCGCGCAAGCTGCGCGTCACTCAAGAGCTCAGCGACATCTTGCTTTGTGATCGGTCTGTGACCCGATGATGTCGCCGCAGGACGGAAAAGCACGTCCTCTTCTCTATACGCGAATGGAACCTCCGTGGCTCGCTCGCTCTCCGTCGCCACATCTTTACCTTTCGCCGGATCTCTCGGCGGATGCTCGCTCGGCCCAACACCGTCGCCATCGGCACCACCACTGCCCGTGCCCTCGGAACCACCGCCGACCACTACCGAGCCGCTCACGGCCGTACTTGGGTCCAGTTGCTCGACTTCAGAAAGCACTGTTCCGACCCCCTCCATCGCGCGACGATCTGACTCCGTCGCGCGATGCTCTCCATCTCCTTCGACTGCTTGTGCATGGCCCTGTTCTCCATCACCGCCGCCCGCCGCCTCTGCACCAACGTCTGGAACGGCCTCCAATGGCGGCTGATCGCCCATTACGACCACCATGGGTCTCCCCTCGTCCTCCGGACGATCAACAACCTCCTCTCCGCCACCCCCATTAACGTGGTCTGCCATGAGTGAATGTGTACGTATCGATTCTTTGATTTTGGGCAAGAGATCAAGGGTTTCAATGGTTTTTTTTTTTTGTTGAGAAGAATTTGAGAGAGAGTAGAGTTTGAAGGAAGTTCGAAACCTCTGTGAGCGGTTTCTGAACATCCCCGTCGATTAAAAGGACGCCAACGGTCGCGGGCCGGGTCTGGGCCCGTTTCAGATTCAGGCCCTAGCACAGAACCATCGCGCGATGGTATGGCTCCCTCGCGCGACGGTCCAACTGGGCCGTTGACCATATTTGCCCCCTGGCTCGGCCCATCATCGTCTTTGTGGCCCCCAAGTTTTTCTTAGCACTTGCAAGTGATTTTGGATCTTTACAAGGTATTCTGGATTAAAGGTGCTTTATATCCCCAGCAGTGGTCCGTCCGCGCAGATCAAATTTTCTAATCAGCGACGATCCATCCGTCCATTTTCTAATCAGCGACGATCCATCCGTCCATTTTCTAATCAGCGACGATCCATCCGTCCATTTTCTAATCAGCGACGATCCATCCGTCCATTTTTCTAATCAGCGAAGATCCATCCGTCCATTTTCTAATCAGCGACGATCCATCCGTCCATTTTCTAATCAGCGACGATCCATCCGTCCATTTTTCTAATCAGCGACGATCCATCCGTCCATTTTCTAATCAGCGACGATCCATCCGTCCATTTTCTAACGAGCGACGATCCAACCGTCCATTTTCTATTCAGCGACGATCCATCCGTCCATTTACCAATCAGCGACGATCCAACCGTCCATTTTCCAATCAGCGACGACCCATCCGTCCAATCTCTTGGTGCACGGTATTTGTACATACTGTCATACGCTTTTCGATTAATTGGCCTTTGGGTGAGTTAGATGGGTGTCTAGAAATCTTTGACGTTACCCGTACCGACTAATGGTGCTCCGCGTGCCGTCAAAGAGGGACTACTGTAGACACCCCAATTTGATTCCCCAGTCATTTTGTCTCTTTTCAATTTATTTCTTTTCAGTGTCTTGTTCCCCCGATGATGAATCAGGTTGAGAACAGTTTTGATTGAAATGGTTTGAGTTTGGTGTATGTGGAACCCATCCCTTAACCCCGAAACCATTGAGCCCAGCTTTGACTATGGGTTTGACCTTCGCGCGATTTACTGAGACACTCGCGCGATGCTCTACTTGCCAGGTGGTGGTCAAAGTCAAACTTTGACTGATTGACCATCGCGGGGAAGATAGAACCCTCGCGCGACGGTCCCACTCCATCGCGCGATGGTCGACACCTGTCGTATCCAGCTGGATTTTGTGATGATGAGGCGCCTGCAGGGCCATGTGACCCCGTTCCATCAGCTGAACGGCGTTTGCTCGGCCATCCTTGCACCACCTAAACCCCCACTCTCCCATCAACTTAGCACCCCACTTCTCTACCAAGTGTGTGCTGCCAGCATTGTTGGCTGGCTGCCTAGCCAAGTTCACCACCAACAAACACTCCTTCTTTCTATAAAACCCCCCCCTTTGTTCTCTTTCAAAGGGTTACCAAAAAAATCTCAAAGAAAAGAACAAGAGCCACTATCTTGATCTTCTCTCTCAATCAAAAAACTACTATCACTTTCTCCCTTGTCAAAAGCATACTACCTCACTCAACCATTCTCAAATCATCCAAACAAAGGTATAATTTTCAGCCTTTACTGTCTTGATCCCTGAGGGGGGCTGACAGGGTCAGGACTGATAATCAATATCAGCTTCTAACCCCAAAGCCAGCAAATTTACAAGATGCTGCGAATGGAGTACCGAATGGAGTACCCACGCGCGATGAACCCACATAATCGCGCGACGCTTCTAGCTCGCACGATATGGTTCTCGCGGGGATGGGTCTCTTGTTCTGATCCAGTTTATGTGATTTCATGTTCTCATTGCTTAATCATATTTGGTATATCTCACTGTTTTGCATGCTAAAATCAGTAGTTCAGTTTAGTTTGCTTTCCTTGTTCTTGTTGGAATGCCCCTGGGTAGCTTCTGAATGTGTCTCAGAGCCTAGGCATGCAAAGCAATTCCTGGATGTCCAGTCAGAACAGTCGCGCGACGAAGTGACTACATCGCGCGATGGTTTGGTCATTTCCAGTGATTGCCCTTGCATGGGCAGCTAGGCCTTTGGTCTCTGTTTTCATCACCCTCACTGTTTAAGGGTTGTATGTTATTCCTATTCAGTCAGGTTGTAATAAGTAGTTATTTTCAGTACATATGAACAGCTTGGCTTGGCCCTGGGTGTGCACTGGTCCTTCCAGAGCCCAGAAGGAGATAAAATTGAACCTGTAAAAGGATGTTGACACTCGCGCGAGGGTATGGGTATGTCGCGCGATGGTGTGACTTGCATGTTCCCATTCTGTGCATGCAAGTTGGTCACTGTTTGTGATAAATTCATACCCCGCACTGTTTTGGCATCCAGAAAGCAGTGTTCAGTATTATCTCGTTTATTTCATCCATCCATGCTATCTACCACATCCTGCAAACGTGTTACAGTTTTAATCCCCGATTAACTGTTCCCCCGCCCTAATTGGCTAAAAAATGATTAATCAAACAGAATCGCAAACAAACAACATTTTTTGCAAATGCCTAAGTAGAGACCGATCTCCGGATTGGGCGAGAGGGGTGCCATAAAACCCTTCCCCTCTCGTAACCTGGCTCCCGAACCCAGATATGGTTATGACGGACTGGTTCCTTAACTTTTTCAAATCAAACAGCGCGGCAAGTGCTTCGAAATACGGTTCCTTGGGTGTCGGACCTTCAAACCCGAGTGGCGACTCTGTATTTTTTTCGCGAGCGCTTGACGTCCAGCTTTCAGAAGCGCTCCCGCGAACCGGCAGCATCTCTCCTTTCTCAAAAAAGGGTGGGGAACGGAATCCCTTCCCTGGAGGAGAGAAAGAGTCGGGGCAATTCGCATTGCCCACAATTGGATGCTTAAGTTCCACACTTGAATGCTCAAGTTCTACGTTTGAATGCCCAACCACTGTGTACTGGATGCTCGAACTCTATGTTCGAATGCTTAAGGTTTATACCATAAATGCTCAGGCTCTACGCTCTGAATGCCCAACCACTGTGTATTAGATGCTCAAAGCTTGTACTTTGAATGCTCGGACTCTACCCTCCGAATGCTCGAGCTTTACACTGTGAATGCTCAAGTCCGGAACTTGAAAGAAGCTCTATGTTTAAAACAAACACTCACGCATGGGCCCGTGCACATAAGCATCAATTGCATTGCCATTGTCATCATCAAGTCTGCATCACCATTATCATATCTAACCATCATCAAGCACATACTAAGTTTTACATCTCTCTCACTCATGAAACAGGTCGATCCTGCATACAACCGGCTCTACGCCTTGGTTTTATCACTTCAAGCTCCGCACTCCAATCTCAGGCCTCGTGCCACCATATCTCAAAACCGGCGTCCGATCGTCTCCAGAAGATGGTTTGGATTCCACCCAATTACATCAACTCCATCAAGCTCATTCACAAGGATAGACTACCCAATCGAGCTCCCCACAGTCAAAGTAAGGATGATCATGAAAAAAAATCAATTCGCCCATCGTGTACTGGTCTACCCCAAAATACTGAGGATGCTCTCTGCCAATACTTCCCCAGCAACTCCACGCTCCTTCAACTACTCTCCGCCAAAATCTTGGCATAACCCAGGTACGTTGCACTACAGCTTTAAAGCCTGAACGTACGTCTTCTATCCCTAACCCTATGAACTTCTTTTAATTTTCTTTATTGCCTTGAACTACGGTTGGTCTGAATTTCCCTTATGGAATACGTAGGCAGCCTCCCGACCCGACCATAACAAAAACCTTTTTGAAAAAACCCTTGGAATAGTGGCTCGATCAAATTGAAGTTGTTTTACTGCTTTCACTCTTACTTAAACATGTCACGCGATCCATCTAAGTTCAGTCCAAGAGGGGCATCTGTAGACACCCCAATTTGGCCTAACGATTATTTCAAGTCCCACCTTGGGGACCATCCTGATGATGAATGGATACAATAATTGCTGATTGGCTTCTCGTGAACCCATGGACTTATGGTGAGTATTTTTAGCCACTTAGAGGACCCAATTCAGAGCCAAATAGCCTTTCAGACAGAAATACAGCATCCTAGGAAAATACATCTATCAGTCGTAAGATTGATTCTTCGGCCACCAGATCCATTCCTCGGCCGTCAAATCCATTCTTCGGCCACCAGATCCATTCCTCGGCCACCAAATCCATTCCTCGGCCGCCAAATCCATTCTTTGACTACCAGATACATTACTCGGCTGCCAAATCCATTCCTCACCCGTCAGATCGTCTTTTTTTCAAAATTCTGGAATGTTCTACCAATCATTTGATCGACGCACCAAAACCCTAGCTAGCAGCCTTTTTTCGATTCTTCAGGGCTACGAAAAGAGATTCGATCTTCTAACCCTATACTACCTTATTGATTCACGCCATTTGATTGGCTGGAGTGAGTCATCCCAGGCCTATATAAAGAGGCCTTAGGGTTCCGAAATTAACATTCAATTTCCTCCATCTCATACCTCCAAGTTTTGCAGAAATCATCTCTCATATCCTCTCTACAAAAGCCCTAAACCTTTGTGAGCAGCCGCACCCCGAGTGATCAAACCCCAAAGTATAAACCCTAATCCTAGGGTTTCGAGAAGAAGATCAGTCAGTCACCCTCAATGCGAAGCAATGCACTGAGGGATCAAGGTGGTGAGACCCAGGGGCCTATTGGTTTGATTCTTTTATGCTTTTGCACATTAATCATGGCGTTTTGATTTTCTGTTAATCATTTAGTTTGGTGTGAGGAGGAACATCGGTTGGGGAATCAATCCTTCAGCCGATACATCAATCCAGTGGGATCCCTCGGTCGTGACATCCATTCACCAGCCAAGGGATCTATTTCCTGGGACAGTCTATCTTTCTTGTCTCTTTTTATGCATGCGTCGATTACTATTCTGGCTCACCTTATCTACTATTAAAGGCTAATAAAATAGATTACTTGTTTAAAATAAGACAAAGCATGTATTAATCGTATGTCGAACGATTATGGGCCAGTCTCACGACTGGGAAAGAGGGGTGGCTAACACCTTCCCCTTATTGTACTCTTTGCTCCCGTACCCGGAATCTCTATTTGTTTTTCCTAGTTTTTATAAACTAGGTGGCGACTCTATTTTGATGATAACCGTTATCATGTGGCGATGTTCCTAGCAATGAAAATATCCAAGATCTTGGTTTATGAAGTGGAAAGCAAACAAACAAACGATGATCAATCTATATGACGATGCTCCGTTTGGGAGGTGTCTACATTATCTTTTTTTGTTGTTGTGATATTCAACATTTTGGACTTTAGTCTAGTTTGGTTCAATTTTTGGTGGATTATTGGTTCGACTCGACGAAAAGAATTGAAAAGTAAAAAATTATGATCCAAACCTAATTTTTTTGAAAGAAGACAAAAAAATTGATTTATTGGCTTATGTTTGTTTTTATTAAAAAAATTTAAATTTCGATCATAATTTTTTATATTTTAGATTTCTCTCGTCATGAGACAAGATAATTCACAAAAAATTGACAAAAAACTAACATACGAGAAAAAAGGGTTGAATAAAGACCCAAAAAAAAAAAGCCAATTAACTTATTGAAGCCAAAATGCAGCCTCGATTATACCTATATCTTATATCTCTTGGGGTTAGTGGGTCTTTGAGATAAGAAGTCTTTGAAATGGAGAGAGAGAGAGAGAGAGAGAGAGAGAGAGAGAGAGAGAGCATCGTAGGAAAATACATTTGCTAGCCGCAATATTGATCTCACGGCTTCCACTTCATTCTTTCACCCGTGAGACATGTTGTTTGAAAATCTCCCTGAGCGATCGATTCCTCGCCTGCGAGATGCATTCCTCGGCCGCCTGATCGATTGGTCAGCCGCCAGATTGTCCATTTTCGAGATTCTAGAATGTTCTGTCAATTGTTTGATCCGATACTCAAAACCCTAGTAGCCATTTTCTGATTCTTTCGGGCCATGTAAAGGGATTACCATGCAGAGTTAGAGTTGCCCTACACTTCCAATTAGAACTGTAGACACCCCAAACTGGGCCTCCCAAGTTATTTTATTTACGGTATTTGATTCTCTGATAATGAAACAGATCAAGAACACCCCGGGAATGTTAGTGTGTTTGAGTTTCGGGCATTTAACCCCTTTAAACCAAACCCATAAAGCCTCAGCCAAAACCCTACCTGCATACGCCGGTCCAAAACTAGCGTGCGCCGGTCCATTTGCCATATGTCAGTCATCGGTCAACCTTGACCGTTGACTAGGGCAGGGTAGTTTGGACTCGCACACGTAGGTCAAGTACCTGCGTACGTTGGTTAAACCTTGTCCCATCACCTTTATTCAACCATGATCACTGTAGACACCCCAATCTGGGCTTCCAGATTAGTTTACTTATGATTTTTGATTCCCCAATGATGAAACGGATCAAGACCACCTCGGAAATGTCGAGTGTTTGAAAAACCCTTGAACCTAACCCAATCCTAAGCCACTTTTAAAAAGCCAAAAACCCTTCTGGCTAGCGTTGGTTGAGAACCAACACGCGCTGGTTAAACTACCAGGTGTGCTCAATGGTCAAAGCTTGACCGTCGACCCACGCACGGGTTGGTATGACTCTTGCGGGCCAGGGTGCAACCAGCGCGCGCTAGTCAAAGCCTGTCACCAACCTTTCTTAAGGAGGAAACTTGGCCACCCATGCAACCTTAGCCAGCTTCGTGGACTGGCTGAATTCCTCTCTTTGCAGCTCCAACCCACCTCCTCTCTCCCTATATATACCCCCATGGTTCTTTCATTCAAATGGTTACCAAATATCAAGTTTTAAAGGATACAAAACCCTAACCCTAATACTAAGCAACAATCCACCTTGTTTCTACCACTCAAAAGCATCCAACCTCAACTCAATTCAAAGCTCAAGCACTCTTTCAAACTCAATCTAGGTATAGCATACCTACTGTTTTTTTGTTTTGATCCCTGAGGGGGGCTGGCTGGGCCAAGATTGGTAATCAATACAAATCCTGGTCCTGAAGCTGGCAAGGTTTCAAAAATCGTAGAGGCAAGAACCAGCGTGTGACGGTCCCATATTCGTGCGCGCCACTTTGTGGTTGCATGCGCTGGACCGTGTGGGGATTGGTTTCTTGCTATTTTGTGTATTTAGTTACATATCAATCGCTGTTAAGCATGTTAACAACCAGTTTACTGCTTTCCTTTGTTAGAAATGTTAGCTGTAGGTCAATATGTATTTTTGCTGTTATGGAGTACCCATGGGATCATTCTGGACCTGTCCCAGAACCCAGAAATATGTAAACCAAACACTGGTCAAATGGCTTAGACAAGCGCGCGCCAGAGCACATTATTTTGTCCCTGACTAGTGGCTGACCTTGCACGGGTAACTTGGCTTTAGGCCATTATTTTGTCCCCACACTGTTTATGGGGTGTTTTGTTAATTTGTAGGGCTTTTTCAGCCTTGAAACTGCTTAGATCTGCATATTATGCTGCTATATAAACTGCTTGGTTTGTCCTGGGTGTGCACTGGTCCTTCTAGAGCCCGAAGGGTTGAAAACAAGAGTTGTGAGTTTGAGCTCACTGGCGCGCTCGTGTCTTGGAGTTGCGCGCGCAGGAGTGAATCGCATGCAATGACTTGTTCAGTGCATGCTGGTTTCTTCCTGCGCATGTCACTCCAAAACAGGGGCCTCCTAGTTTATTAAAACTCCCACAGGAGTCTATTCTCATCCTATACTAACTGCTCATCCATGCTATCATTCACATCCTACAAACATGTTACAGCTTTAATCCCTATTAAACTGTTCCCCCGCCCTAAATGGCTAAAGAATTGATTAATCAAACAGAATCGCAAATGTTTTCGCAAATGCCTTAGTAAAGACCAATCTTCGGATTGGGCGAGAGGGGTGCCATAAAACCCTTCCCCTCTCGTAACCTGGCTCCCAAACCCAGATATGGTTATGACGAACTGATGCCTTCACTTTTTCAAATCAAATAGCGCGACAAGTGCTTCGAATATGGTTCCTTGGGTGTCGGACCTTCAAACCCGAATGGCGACTCTGTATTTACGAGCGCTTGTCCCGCTTAGCGCTTCCTCGAACCGGCATTTTTATAGGAAGGGAACGGAATCCTTTCCCTAAAAAGGGCACCCTACCCACAGTGGCGACTCTGCTGGGGTCGAATCAATATTGATCTATACTTAGATTTTAATACACTTGAGAATAATCCCACAAAAGTCTGTCAAAATAGCAAGCTTTGAGCTTCTAAAAAAAGGATTGGTGATTTAATAAGACCTCGTGTCCAGCCATCCCAACTGGGGCTTTTTTTATTGTTCTCTTGTGTAGTTTCTTCTAAGTGATGATTAAATAAAGAGAGCCAAATTTGAAAAGGCATTTGCAAATTTACAATTCTGTTCCATTAATCAATTTATTTTGCATCTTCATTCGCATCGATGTTGGATAGCCGCGCTGGAGCATTTTTGCAAGCTGGCACGGTTTACCGGAGCCCGAGGACCCCGAATGCCCAACAACCTTTGACGATGATAAGTCGTTCTACCATTCGACTGTTGCTCTGCGGTTACGCGGGCAGTGGGTGTAACAACTTCGATTTTTAGTAAATAAAAATCTCATTGTTTATTAAAATTCTTTAATTTCTTTTGGATGGCTTTGTAATTTTCTTGTTAGTTTTTCACAATTCGTCATAATTAGATCTTAGTCTTAAAATTATATATCCTGGCTAGAGATCCTACTTGGCCAATGTAGTTAATTTCTAACCAATTAATTGGAGAAACCTAATTACCAATTCATCTAGTTACTTTCTCCTAACCATAAATGAACCTTTACCCATTGGACAATAAAAGGTAGGGAAACTTTTATCCATTGGACAATAGGAAACCTAGATTTTCTATCAAGGATATTTTGTGCTAGATTTGATAAAGTGCTCATATATAATTGTATATAGACTTATACACACATGCCTAAAGGACATTTGGTTATTTCAAATATTATTCAAGTATATATTACCTTATTCCTTTTATCCATTGGTCAAAAAATGCAAGCGAAAATATTATCCATTGGATAATAAGTTAGTCTTACTAACTAGTACTAGGATTTATTAAATAAATCACTTCCTAGATTTTTCCATGTGTTTATATGCATTAAAGATATGTGAATATCTAATTTCCTAGATTTCTAAGTACACTAATAAATATATAAGTACTAGTACTTCTTGAATTATTCTAATAGGAAAATCTTGGCCATATATTTTATTTGATACTTGGAAATCTTGATAGATTATATGGTACCTAATAGTACCTACATTTATATTTCAAAACTTGGACATGTGAGTGTGAGTGTGTGTGTGTGTGTGTGTGTATATATATATATATATATATAATAGTGTAGTGGAACATGTGCCCATTAGGTTATTTTAAAAAGAAATTATGACTTAAAAATCTAGGTAGATCACATAGTACCTATGTACTTATATATATATATATATATCTATATATATATATACATACTTGGTCATACTCATACATATTTCTATAATATACATTGTACAAGGGAGAGAGAGAGAGATTGCCGAGAGAGGGGGGAGAGAGAGGAAGAGAGGGAGAGATTGGATTGTACCTTGCCTTGATCTTCCATCCTTTCAATCTATGGTTGTATATTTCTCCAAGCTAAATCTATCTTCGAATGTCCTTTTATGTTCTTTTAATCACCAAACCTTCTACAACCCCTCCTTTCCTCCACCAATCTTTCCAAAAATCAAATCCAAAGTACCAAATCTAGCCATGCAAGCCTAGAACTAGGTGGGAGATGTGCAAGCAACCCTTGACCTAACCCATCAAGCTTTTCAATCAAGCATGTAAGGTGAGAAAAAGATGAGATATATATATATATATATATATATATAGAGAGAGAGAGAGAGAGAGAGAGAGAGAGAGAGAGAGAGAGAAAGAGAGAGATTCGGGTGAGAGAGGGAGGGAGGAGAGCCTTGGCCTATAAATAGCAAGCCATTCCAAGCTTAAACTCACACCTTCACATCTTGCTCCAACTATTCTTTAGAAATTTTAAGCTTTCAAGGTACCAAAGTTCAAAGTTCTTAAGTTTCTTAAAGTTCTTGAGAAGATACCACCAAACCACCTCCAAAAACCACCCCCTAGATCTTTAAAGTAGCCTAGTTTAGTTAGCAAAGTTGTTTCTAGGAAGAGAAAATCCATCTCTCTTTCTTTCGAAGCACTTCGGAGCCGTTACGCCGCCGATTCGCAAAAATCGAGGACCTTTTCCGTAGCCGCTCTACCACCAAGAAGAATGGTAGAATTTTTTATCCTCTGTCTCTAAGTATAAGTAGAATTCCTTGTCCTTGACTTGACGTATAGCATAGAACCGTATGTTGGAAAGTAAAATGTCCTTAGTTCAAAGTATAAATATTCTTAACCGTTTTCTCTAAATAGATAATGTAACGACCCTGATTTTCGGTCAGTGAAAATTTCGTTAAATATTTGAATTTTATTGTGGTTTGTCAAAATTATATTTTTGCCCTTCAAGTTTCATTTCTTGCGCTTTAGCCTCACTTAGCAAGCCTAGTTAGCTTCTAACCGTCCGGTTGGAAGAACTAAGTTAGGAAATCACTTGGTTACTTTTCCCTAACCGCAAATGGACCGTTTTGCCCTCGTGAACCTTTTGAACCCTAGACTAAGGAATTGAATATCCTTTTTCTTTTAATTATTTTGGTTTTATTCTTTGTCCATTGGACAAAGATTGTTAGGAAAACTATTATCCATTGGATAATAGAACCCCAATTGTTATATTAAATGTATACTTGGTCAAAGTACTAAGAATATTAGGAAAAATACTTTTTAATTACTTTAAAGTACTTTTGGGATTATTTTGATATATAAGTTGTCTAATATCTATTATCCATTGGATAATAGATGTTAGGGGAATTTTTACCCAATGGACAATAGGCTTAGTCTTTCTAAGTACCATGGGATTTATTAAATTAAACCTTTTCTTTAACCTATGTGACTAAGTTCACACTACTTTATGAGAAAGGTACTTAGTACTAGATTCTCCTAAGTACTTTTATTTATTTTCTATTAGGGTTTTTGATCTTCCTAGTGTACAAGGTACATAGATATATATTATTCTAATACTTGGAAGACTAAAGTATTGCCTTAAGTACCATATGCCTATTTATTAGTTTATTGGGCAAATCCTAGCCTTTAAGGTCTATTTTTTATCCTAGGTACAAAAAAGTACTACTTTTTTATTTGTTTTCTTTCATTTTTTGTACCTTGGCAAGAAAGTGAGAGGGAGAGAGAGGGGAGATGGGCCGACAGAGGGAGAGAGGAGAGGGTGGCCGGTTGGGAGAGAGAGGAGGAGGAAGATTTGATGTGTACTTGGCCATTGAACTTCCAAGGTACTTCAAGATCCATGGGATTCTTCTCTTCCAACCAAAGACTTCACTTTATGTCCTTCTTTTGTACATTTTAGCATTTGTTTAACCTTGGAATCTTATACCAATCTCATCTCCACCACAAAATTGTTCAAGATCAAATCTAAGTACTAACCATAGCCATGCAAACCTAGGATTTTAGCCTTATTCTTCCAAGTGAACACATCTTTTTGGATTAAAAAAATGGAGGAATGGGAGAGAGAGGGAGGGCCAGCCAAAGGAGAGGAGAGGGAGGTCTTGCCTATAAATAGAAGGCCACACTAAGCTTTGAACTCACACCTCAAGCAATTTGCTCTTCCTTCTCTCTAAAAATTCAAGTGTTCTTAGTTCAAAGTTCAAGAACTTCCTTTGTTCTTGAGTGTTCTTGAGAAAACCACCAAACCACTTCCTAATACCACCCTTAGATCTTTAAAGTAGTCCACTTTAGGTAGTGAAGTTGTTTCTAGGAAATCTCTTTTCCTTTCGAAGCAACCGAAGGCCGTTACTCCGCCGATTTCAAAACCGAACAACCTTCCGTAGCCGACCACCGCCAAGAAGAACGGTAGTTTAGTCTTACTACTGTACGTAAGTATAAGTAGTTTAACCTTGTACTTAAATTTTATGTAAATGATATGATGTTACTTTAATCATAGATAAGGTTATCTTTCGTTAAATGATGGATATGCATGATGTTCGTTTATGATGATTCAAGCATGCTAGGTAATATAGAATTGGACGATCTTGTTGGAGTTGTTAAAATGCTTGTTATGTGGAAAGTACTACCGCGAAATCTTGCATGTAAACGAGACACGAAAACCGAGAAAATAGAAACATGATGCCTAGGGTGTGGTTTAACAAGAGGAATATGTTTTTTGAAAAAGAAGATATCTTAGAAACTACATAATGACCATCTCAAGGGTATTATGTGAGTTGTGTGAATGTGTGTGCCTATGGGAACCCGGCGCGGCGGAACCATAGTGAGGATACTTGGGAAACCGGCGCGGCGGAACCAAGGTTGGGTGAGTAACATGGTTATCCGTGGAGAGGAACCAAAGTAAATGTGTGCCAATGGGAACCCGGCGCGGCGGAACTATTGTGAGGATACTCGGGAACCCGGCACGGCAGAACCGAGGTTGGGTGAAGTAAAAGGGAGACTTTGGAAAAGAAAGGTAGTAAACACGAGACATGGTTAACGACGAGTCAACACCAATGATAGTTGTAAGGCGATTGTGGATGTGCTAAATGTTATTGTCCTTGTAGCTGCTTACATACATATCATGTGGAAATCGATGTTATAATGATCTTATATTCATAAGTTATGGGTTAGTAAGTAGGATTTTACTATTGAGCCTTCGTAACTCATGGTGTTACCCTGTGGTGACCCTGGCATATTATATGGGTGGCGACGCCAATATAATATGTCAGATTTGATAGATGAACAGGGCGAACTCTTCACTCTGGAGGCGTATGGAGCCGAAGAACTCGCTAGGATGGAAGAACAAGAGAAGCAGTAGTTAGGAACCTTAGTTCCCTATTTGTTTCCTACTTTATGACTTAAATACTCCTACGGGGGTTATGTTGTAATAATGAGTAGTGACTCTATTTAATTTCTATAATAAAATGTCTTATTTAACTTACCCAAAATTCGGGGCGTTACAGATAAGGTTATCTATCGTTTATAATAGTTGGAATGCATGATTGTCAACAAGTTTATCTTGCTAATGGAAGTATGAGCATGTATATATGAATTGCTTGTATTCCTTTTCTTGTTGTATAGCATAAGTGATTTTCACTCCAAAGGCGTCCGTACATGTGGCGTTATGCTTTAAGTTGTGATTTGAGCATGATAAGTAATAAGGAGTTGGATAATCTTGCTAGTTTAGTTTCAAGATTACACTGAATGATTTATGTTCACTTTTGTGAAAAGGCCTACCGCAAAGTCATTGCATGAAAATGAGACACGAAAATCGAGAAAGTAGAAACATGGCACCTAGGGTGTGGTTAATGAAAAGGCATATTTTGAAAAGGTGAAATGTTTTGGAAACCGCAATGTGGCCGGACATAGTAGCCCATTGTGTGGTGTGTGTTTTGTGTGCCAATGGGAACCCGAGACGACAGAACCATTATGAGGATACTTGGGAGACCGGAACGGCGGAACCGAGGTTAGGTGTGTAGCTTGGTTATCCGCGGAGAGGAGCCAATGCAAAGTGTGCCAATGGGAACCCGGTGCGGCGGAACTGAGGTTGGGTGTGTTAAAAACTATTTTGAAAATATAACATGGTTAATGAAAGGTGAAACCAGTGACACGGTCTACGAAATGACGCGTAGGAGAAACTCAGAAATCATAGACACCAACGATAGTGAATAGTGAATGCGGATGTGTCATTGTTATCTGTTTACTAGATACGTATGTACTAAGTAGAATTTGTTAATAATATGCCCTAATGTTTGTAAGATAAAGGTTAGTGGGTATGGGTTATTCTATTAAGCTTTTGTAGCTCATGGTGTTACCTTTGGTGATCCTAACATATTATATTGGTGGCGACACTGGTATAATGTGTCACATCTTATAGATGAACAGGGTGAACTCTACACCTTGGAAGGTTTTGGAGCTAAGGAGCTGGCCAGGATGGAGGAACAAGCGGAGCAGTAGATAGAAATCCTAGTTTTACCCCCTTTTGCTGAATAAAAGTACTTTTGTTAAGATTATGATGTAATATTGAGCCAAACTCTATTTAGATTTTCAATGAAATTTCCTATTTAACGTTCCCAAAATTTGGGGCGTTACAGCGGGAGGTATATCTTGGCTTTAGTCCGAGGAACCCCCTCAAGCCAAAACCAGCCTTTGCATATACAAAGCACTAGAACTCTCCAAACTAGGATAGGTACCTACAGGGTAAGATCTACTTGCATTTAACCCCATATACTGTCTACGTATTACTACTTTCCCTATCGCATGCACTGTACATACATACCGTTTTGCGTAGAAACATGTTTAGGGCGACTTCTAGGTTGTCTCTCTTTCGAGTTTGTCTTATGCTTATTAGGACATTGCTACAACCCAATGAAGAGTCGTACATCTCGACGGTGTACGTTATCAACTTTCAAAATCCTTGGATCAACGAGACTTTGCTAATCAAACCTTTTTTAAGTCCTCGGCTCATGCTCAATTGAAGTTTCAACCGAAAATAAGGAACCACAAAGTATGGATGCAGTGTCACTGGCACTACCCAGGTTGAAGTGCGAAGTCACTATACACCGCAGCGTTCAAAGTTAAGGTGCCATGTCATCAATACCGAGTTGTTCTGAATTCAAAGTTGAAACTTCAAGAACGAATAGACAAAGGCTTAGTCTGTTTTGACATCTCTTAGGATCAGTCGATTTATTCAAAGGATACACCCTCGAAAAGATTTCTGAGGATTCTGTTAGCGTCTGAACATTATGAGATAGACTCGTCTTTAGTTGTAGAGTCTAGGAGGACATCGACGATGGCAACATGTGCATTGCATTTGAATTGCTACAGGAACATCCCTGAATTCTCGTTTACTTTGCTGTCAAAAGCTCTAGGCCATCTCACTGAAGGGAAAAGCCAAACCTACTTGGGAACGTGTGCCGGGGCTATTTCACTATCACTTTCAAATCCGAAATGGCGGCACAAATTGAGCTGGATGAGTTGAATATGGGGCTAGCCAAAGAACCTTCTCAAGCCTACCACCCTCCAGCGGTTGGAATCAAGCTATGCTCGAGAGACATGTTCAAAGACCTGGCTAAATTCCATGAGGCCAGCACTCACCCGAAGGAGGATGTTGGGTCCTTTTTCAAAGCCAATGCCGAAAGGGAGGACATGCACGGTGATGAAATCAACCTCAAAGGCAAAAGAGTGCATTCTTTTGATGGTGTAACACAATGCAGTTGTAAATCAAGCAAAGGTTCAACCGACCTTCGTCCCAGTCACAAAACCTGCCAAAACCAACCTCGGAGTTTCTTTGTCTTCGAGGCACCTCTGTCCGCAGTGATGGATAAGCTCGTCAAGTCTGGGCATCTTAAACCTTTGACCCCAACTTCCCCGCCAAAAGTCCTACCTTCTGGTTACAAGCCTTACCTCTTCTGTGCCTTCCACCAAATGCCTGGCCATCCCACAGACGCGTGCTATCATCTTCGACATGAGATTCAAGATCTCATTGACAATGGCACGGTTCAAGTTCCACCAAAGCCCAACGTCATTTCCAACTCCTTGCCTCAACACCACTCTGACCTTCTGGTTGGTCAGATATCAATCACCTCCACTCAAATCAACCCTAGCTCCACCATATTCAACCCTAGCCACTATATCGTCCCAGAAAGCCAACCCAAACCAATCGTATCCATCCCGTTCGAACTAGAGATTAACATGATGGCTGTAGGTTGGGCAATTGAGGTCTTTACTGCCGACACCTGGATTGACAATAATGAGGAGCTTACAAAGGAGTAGACTGATGGGCTGAGGTCCATTGTTTATGGCAGCACTGAGTAGGTTTGGTCGAAGAAGCTGAGAAAGCCGAAGTGTTGTTGCTTGGGCCTGACACCCGTTAGATTTTACCTTTTGGTGAGGAAGCCAAGGGTAACTATAAAAATTGCGTTTTCAAAACCGTGTCTAGTTTGCATTGGCGTTACGTCTGAGTTTGACACGAAGTCTTTTGCATTTGTTTAAGTCTTGCTCAGAGTCGGAGGTTGTGCCTCTTGGCCCTCCATGTCGTAGCTTTTGTTTTAAGTTTTGAGTTTGTTGTACTTCGCAACCCTGAGGGGCTTTCTTTATGGTATGCTTTATCTTGCTTCTAAGTACTTCGCTGACTTTGAATAAATTGTGTCGACTCTGACGATGAAGGGATAGATTTCGATGGGACCATCCCCTAGGAAATGTGTTCCCTCGCGAAGGGGAAGATGAAAGGCATGCTCTGCCTATTAATTAAAATAGTAGCTTTCAAATAAATTTGAAAGACGAGGCAGACCCCCAAAAGGTTCAAAGTTGGTTCAACACTGTCCCCTCAGGAGCATTGTATCCGGTCAGATAAGCTCGAAGAGTTCATTGACATCTTGGCATGGTCTCTCAAAAGACATGCCTGGTTTTGATCTTAAGATAAAAGAAGCATTGAATCCCTTTGTTACCGAGTGTGTAGACACCCCAATTTGGATGCTTCGATATCTTTTATGTCCCCGATGATGATAAAAGGATTTTATAAATAACGTTTTGGAATGAATCCTTCAAAAGTCAACATAAAGTCAACTCCACCGTACGGTACAGTTAGGTCATCCTAACTGCCTTACAGTAAGGGCGGTTGTAATTTCCACCGCAAGGTATAAAAAACTCAACCGTACAGTAGATATGTCCACCGTCCGGTACATCGTAACTTGCACCGCCTTTTCAGAATTTTGGCCAAGGCATCTCAGGCCATCATGGCCTAGCCCGTAGCCCTCCTTGCCTGGTGTAGGTCTGCAGTAGGCAGGTGGATGCTTGGAGACCAAGCTAAAATTCCTCTATAAATACCCTAGGGTTTTATTGAACAAACACACGAAAATACATTTTGAAAATTGCACTAAAAAAAAAGATAGCAGACTGAAAAAATGTTCTAAGAATTTCTTGCTTGTTTCCTTTCACCAACGCCAGCCCAAATTCACACCAGAAGGCTCTTGCAATCACTACCATTTTTCAAAGAAAGATTCATTCCAAAAAGGTATAACTTTCTATCCTTATATTCTGAGGGGAACCAACAGGTTCAGGTTGGTTCTTAATACCACTCCTGGGCTTAAATCGTTCAATGCTTGCAAAGAAATAAAAGTTTAAATCCCGCATAACTCTACTGTACAGTACATATATCCACCGTGTGGTAGATGTGTTTCAGGGAACAGTGTCTCGTATGCTACTTTCTTCTTCTCTTTGTAATATGATATAAGATACCATGTTGTTTCATGTTATGTTTTAAATTCATGTTCTGTTTTAAACAATACATGCCATGCTTTCATTCATAAAAATTATATCAGTTATGTTTTGACATGAGAATGCTTTACTTAATACATAAGCTTACATGCTTGTTTAGGACCTGAATGCCCTGTTAGTCTATTCTAAGCTGCTGACCACAAAGTAAATGTACCATATGGTACACATATCTGCCGTACGGTGGTGACTAGTGTGAAATAAAATCCTTATTTTTCTTTTTCTGTTTTTTCTACTGTTAGGTGTTTTATTTCAATAATTTTTGTCAATACTTATTTCTGATGTAAACGTTTCACATGATATAGCTGTTTTATGTGCAAAACTTACCACGGAACATGTACCATACGGTACATATTTCTACCGTACGGTTGAGTTCTCGTGGGGCAGTATGTTATTTTCTGCAACTATCTTAATATGTTTGTCGGTCTGCTTATATTTACTGTATGGTAGTGTTAATGCTATTAAACTGCTAACATGCTATAAATTGCTTTTGTGACATTAAAAAAATTAAGCAATAAAATGGTTTTCAAAATCCCACAAGTATTAGTAAAGACCGATTTTATCGGGCGAAGGGGGTGCTTTTTTAAACAAAACATTCTCTTCTCGTAACCTGGCTCCCGAACCCAATCTCTGGTTTATTTTCAAATTTAAATATCATTTTCAAATTTCAGGTTTTCTTGGGTAGCAAACCATTTTACAAAAAACGGGAGGAGACTTTTCAAATTTTTTTAAATGAGCACATGATGGGGGATGGCCTCCGAAAAGGCCCATCCCGGGCTCTGGTAGCCCACAGTGGCGACTCCGCTGGGGTTATATTAATTTATATTTTAAAGAATTAATACACTTGTGAAAATAACCCTTATGAAAAGTCTGTCAAAAAGATAAGCTTCGATCTATCTAAGAATAGTGTGGTGATTCTAACAGGGCTCTGCCCGACTACCTAGCCTAGGACTTTCTGGCTATTTCATTTGTGTAATTTTTCTAAAAAAATTATGATTTAATACGAGAGCCATGCTTGAAAATATTTGTGGGATTTTTCATTTTATTGCTTAACTTTTGCATTGCACATGCATCGATGTTGGATAGCCCCGCCACTACGTTGTGGTTACCCTACCCAGCTTGTCGGTGCTAGGACATCCCAAAATGCTCGGTAACCTTGGACGATGATGAGTCAGCCTGCCGTTTGACCGTTGCCATGTAGTACACTTGGCAATAGGGATACAAATTATTGGCTCTAGTCTGGGGAACCCCTTTAAACCAAAACCGGCCTTCTGCACATAGAAAAAACTTCTGCATCTAGGAAAAACATAGAACTTCTGCCAAAACTAGGACAGGGTCCTAACGATAGGATTATGTGATATATCTTACTTACGTGTTTACTATCCTGCCTACATGTTTAAATGCTTTCTTTAAATGCGGTTATGCTACATCCACATGCTAGCTTGACATTATTGGCCCTATCAAGCTTAAAAGAATTGCCTTAACCCAATGAAGAGTCATGCATGTTGGAAAATGCATATTTTAATTCCTTAAGAGCATTAAACTAGCTCGTTGAGGTTCTGACCCCAATGACTAGCTTTTTCAAGTTAAAATTAGCACATTAAGGCCTTATCCTTAATAACGAATTTTCTCCAAAACTTGAAATTTAATTGTTGGAACTCAATTTCCAATAATTAGTTTCTTTTCAAATCATAATAAAGGTCTCAATGACTTTTCAACCATAAGTTAGTTCATTAAGATCGAACTCTTAATGACTAACTTTTCAAAATTAACCCACTAGGACCTAACTCCTAGTAATCAACTTTCAAGTCTATTCCAAAGTTATTGACAATGATTTTGGCTTGACAAAGTTTTTCCCTTTTAATGCTCCCCATAACGGATACATTATCGAACAACTGAGGATTTAAGCAATTCTGCTAAGCTTGCAAGCATCTCAAGTAACAATACCATAATTCTCATTTAAAGAAATTAGGCAAAACCACATATTACTAAATTTGTTCTTTTGTTTTTACTAGAAGTTCTAAGCAATTGGTCCAAGGAGAAGGTAGCATTACGTACTCAGTTGGACTCGACCCGAAAAGTGATTGACAAGGTTAGAATCTTTGCCAGTTCAGTCAGAAATGTCAAAGGGATCAAAAATGGAAGTTAAAGCATCAGGAACAAGGGAAAAGACCGAACTTGAAATCCTTGAGGAGGAAATGGCGAAGCAAAAGGAACGATATGACAACCAAATTGCCCAATTAATGATCATGATTCAAGATCTCTCAATTCCAAGCAAACCCACTGCTACGGATGTAATGGCCAAGCTCACCAAGTTGGAGGAGTCTGTCAAAAAGCAAGAAAAAGTGGCTGCCACTGGGGTAGGTATGGAGAAATTGTGCTTGTTCCCAAATGCTAAGCTACCCGACCGTTTCAAACCTATTGACTGTGAAAAATTTGATGGCACTGGGGATCCAAAGTCTCATTTACAAACGTACGTGGGCACTCTGTCCATGTACATAATTGAAAAAGATGCACTGGCGCAAATGTTCCAGCTGACACTTAAGCGGCCTGCCCTCCGGTGGTTTCTTACTTTGAATGATTCAAGGAAGAAGAGTTGGGATGATATTAGGGCAGCCTTCGTTGCTCATTACAATTATAACATTCAGCTGGAAATGACTCTGAGGGAGCTAGAATCTACCAAAATGGAGGCAAACGAGGCCTTTGCTGATTTTGTCAAGAGGTGGAGGGGAAAGGCTTCTCAAATGATCGATCGACCATCCGATAAAGAGCAGATGAGAATCATTACTAGAAACTTGGCTCCTGATTTTTCCAGGCATCTAGTGGTGTTTCAAACCACTGCTGATTTTAAAACTTTCTACGAAGCTGGACTTGCTGTTGAGGACACACTTTGCATGGGTATCTTTGCGAAAGTTGAAAAAATGAAACCAAAAACAAAAGGGTCTACTTTGGCAACAGTGGTACCCTATTTGGAAGCAACTACCAAAACCCGTCCAACTCCAACTCCAACTCTAACTCCAACAACCAGAAAACAAATGAACCCAAACCAGTCAACCAAATAACTACCCACCAAATAAGCCTAGAAGACAATTCCACCAGTTTGCCAATCCTTTGTCCTCTATCTACCAAAAGCTGCTCGAAAAGAAACTCATCAAACCCCTTGAACCTCGTGAACTACTCAAAGAGCTCCTTGCTAACCACAACCCAAAAGCCTTTTGTGACTACCACCAAATGCCTGGTCACTATACCAAAAATTGCTTCCACCTCCGACTTCAAATCCAAGACCTTGTTGACAATGAAACCCTCCCAATTCCACCTAAACCCAACACTGTTGCTACCCGATGCTCGAACACAAACCTAACAACCAAATTAGCCACATCGCTTTAAGCCCCATTCAAAATGACCTCAACCCCACAAAATTCAACCCCAACCATTACATTGTCCCCGAAACTGACCTAAGACCCATCGTGCAAGTACCGAATGATAGCGAAGTCAATTTTCTCGAGGATATGAAGTATGAATGGATGATCAAATGAGGCAATCTTGTGGATGGATGGCTAGAAAGAGAGGCTATAGAACTTCACGCTCAGAATCAACCAGAGCCTGGGAATGAGATCATGGGCGCCCTTCAAATCAATGATGAGTGGTTAATGGCCTATGTTGACTACATGGATCATAACAATCAAGAAGAATGGGAATGGATTCCAACACCTAATGAATGGCAAATGTTGGAAGAAGCTGACCCGTTGGATTATGTCAAATTGCTTCTCCTTTTTACAGATTATGAATGTGAGCTTGCTTATGACCAAGCTAGCCAGCGGCCATTTGGGCAACCACCTGAAAACCTAGAGGATTTCTTTGGAAATGTTCAATTTTGGGAAAGAGAATTTATTGAAATTAAATGGGATGTTGAGCCAACGGAATATCAATTGATAGAGGAGGATGATCCCTTAGACACATTCTCTTTGTCGCACCTCTTTGGACATGAAACATGGCTGTCGCTTGACGAAATAAATAGGCAGCATCAAGCTATGAATATGTTTGGAAATGAGTATAACTCGGATCCAAGCAAATTTATTGTGCCCGCTACTGAGCCTAAGCCGATCGTTTATGTACCTGAAGAGCCCAAGGTACTTTTCTTTGAAATGGAAAATCGGCACTTGATGGAAAGCTAGATTGAGAGAGAAACTATGGAGTTTTTGATGGGAGGTGAACTGATCGTAGGTGACGAAAATTGGGGTGATCTCGTGTAGAATTGGGAGTCATTTCAAGCCAACCCGTTAGACAGATACTCTCTTTACGGATTATTTCAAGAACCAGAGCCTGTGATGGAAGAAGAGAAAATGAATGAAGAATTGTGTAGCTTCGTACCCCCCATGGCCTTCGACGAGTCCAGCTGTGGACCCTTTGAAGATTCTTATCTCCTGGGCCATGAGGAGTATGCTGCATTTGACACTAACCAATTCATTCAAGCACCTAAAGGATATGAGCAAAAAGGTGAAATAGAGGACATGAGCCCTTTTGATGGAGTTACACTCCCTTTACAGGATGACCCTGGCAAACCTATGGTCGAAACAATTTTTGAGGATACTGATTGGTCCCCCTAGGCATACATCATTGGAGAGTCTATTCCCGGCCAACTGCACCGTTTCCCTCGCAGCCCGATGTTGCAATGCTGGAACAAACTCCCTTTGATAACTTTTAGGACAAAGATGAGGTGATGGATATTCAAGTTGGGAATGGTGAAGTTTGGACAGTCAACAAAGCCATGATAGATGATTCTTTTTGGATGGATAGCGCCATAGACAGGTAAAGCAAAAGGTTGGAAGCTGTTGACATCAACAAACGTAAGGCCAAAGAAAGTTTGGTGGATGTATGGATAGAAGATCCCGATATGAAACAAAAGATGGAAAAAATCAAGAAGGGGAAACGCAAAGTTGGTGAGGATATATGGGGAAGTAACCAAGGCTTGTGGAATGAAACTGTGAGCCGCTTAACCCGAAGTGGCCGAGTGTACCAAATTGACCATCTCAAAAATAGAAACCCAACCCAACCTTCTCAAACTCAAGAAAATGACTTTTGGGGTGAAATTATCCAATCTGAACTTATCTAGACCGAACCTGAACCTATCCAGCCTAAACTCACCCAAACCCTGCCTACCCAAATAGCTCCTCCAAAGAAAGACCTCATCATAAAGCAACTCAACAAAACCCTAGCTCCAATCTCCATTTGGGACCTTCTATTAACATTGCCAAAAGCTTATCCAAGCCCTGTCCCGTATGACAGTACTGATTGATATCACTCCCGAAGCCGTCATAGCCCTTTTTATGCCCAAACCTGCTAAACATTCTGTAACCTTTACCGAGAAAGACTTACCCACCGAAGGGGCCGGTCACAACAAACCACTTCATGTCATTTTCAAATGCATGGGAAAATAGGTCCCGGTCTATTTGCTTGACAATGGATCCGCCTTAAATGTATGCCCACTTTGAACTACTTATTGCCTTGGGCTGGCAAAGAAGAACTTTGAGCCATCCAACTTGGGAGTACGTGCCTATGACAATATCCGTCGCAATGTGGTCGGAACAGTTCTGTTGGAAATATTTGTTGAGGGATTCAATAATAAAGTATAGTTTCATGTCTTGGACATTCGAGCTTCCTTCAATTTGCTCTTAGGAAGGCCTTGGCTCCATCATCCTGACATAACAGCTGTGCCTACTTCTCTGCATCAAAAGGTACAATTGGGCTTGGCTGAGGCTACTCTCACTATATATGGGGATTCTGGGATTCATCCTCATGCTGTTGATAATGCACCGATTTTAGAAATTATGCATGGAGAGGAGGATGCTACCTTGGGGGGATTTTCCTTTGACACTACTGATAATGTGCGCACAATCAAAATAGACCAGGATTTTGTGATAAGTTCTGTGGCTATCAAAATGATGAAGAAAATGTCCTACATGCCTGGTATGGGACTTGGATGCAACAATCAAGGAGTTTCCAAATTTTCGAAACTCCCAGCAAGCAATGGTCGTTTTGGCCTGGGATATATGCCTACCGGTGAAGAGGAGGCAGTTGCGAAAAAAGGACCTATTCGTTTTGTCAAAGGTAAGGAGGAAAGGTATCTGGGATAGCCGGAGTCTTTTTGGGATTCTAATACCAATACACAATTGCCAGGATTCGAGATCTTTGCCAACAAAACATGGGATAGTGATGATGAGGTTGAAAAATTGAATGAACTGGTGAAGGCTCTCAACATTGACTAGATTGAGTACCTGGATTCTAACTATCTGTCATCGCTCTTTGAGGAGGGTCCAATGAATATGGTTCAAGACGGAGCTGTTGTCATGATGGTGGGAGAAGAAGCACCAGAGGATTTCACTTCTTTCATAATAGATGCTGTTGGGAGTTATAAAAATAGCACCTTTGTACCACATGTAGGTTATGTCAACACTGGGTCTGACACTGAGTCTGAATTTGAGTCTGTGCTATCTGAGTCTGATTCCGAGTCGAAACTCGTGCCTCTTGGCCCTCCATGTCAGTCTTTCTATTTTGAGTTTGAGTCAACTTTGACGTACGACGCCCCTGGGGCCACCTTTGATGATGAAATGAACGAGGACAACTTTGCTTACTTTGCTGTCTCCGAGATAAACTATGTTGACCCAAATGACGAAGAAATCCCTAAAGAACTCTAGGCTTTACTTCGAAAGGAAAATGAAAGATATGCTCAGCCAATAAAAGAAGAAGTTGTTTTTATAAACTTGAAAGACGAAACTAACCCATGAATGGTTAAAGTTGGTTCTGGGCTGTCTTCGGAGGAGTTCAAAGCATTCTCAAATTTATTAAAAGAATTTGAAGATATTTTTGCCTGGTCCCACGCAGATATGCCCGGAATTGACCCTGAAATTGTGGAACACTGAATCCGACTTTATCCTGTTAGACAGAGGCTAAGGAAAATGAGACCTGATTGGGCATTAAAAATTAAAGAAGAGGTTCAAAAGCAAATTGACGTTGGATTTTTTATTGTAATAGAATACCCCAAATGGATTGCAAATATTGTACCTATACCTAAAAAGAATGGCAAGATAAGAATTTGTGTAGACTTTATAGATCTAAATAAAGTTAGTCCAAAAGACGAGTTTCCACTCCCACATATAGATGTTCTCATTGACAACACTGTGAGACATGCTTTGTTATCTTTATGGATGGGTTTTCAGGATATAATCAGATTCTTATGGCACCCGAGGATCACGAGAAAACCACTTTCATTACAGAATGGGCACCTACTGTTATAGGGTAATGCCATTCGGGCTAAAAAAATGCAGGATCCACCTATCAAAGGGCCGCAACAACATTTGCTACATGACATGATTCATAGAGAAGTTGAAGTCTACGTGGATGATGTGATAGTAAAATCCAAAAATAGGGAAGGACATTTGCCCGCGCTTTGGAAATTCTTTGAAAGGATTTGGAAGTACAGGTTGCGTCTCAATCCGAAGAAATGCACATTTGGGGTCATAGCAGGAAAAATGTTGGGATTTCTAATAACCACTCGTGGGATCGAGGTCGATTCGTCCAAAATCAAAGCAGTTCTAGAAATTGAGCCACCTCGAACTGAGAAAGAGGTGCGAAGTTTTCTTGGCAAAATCCAATTTATAAGCCGATTCATCGCCAAGTTGACCTCAACTTGCGAGCCGATGTTTCATCTACTAGAGAAAGGAGTTCAATTCAAGTGGGATGATAAGTGTTAGCAAGCTTTCAAAGCAGTTCAAAGTTACCTCCAGAATCTGCTACTCCTAATGCCCCCGGAGCAAGGAAAACCTTTAATTCCGTACCTTTCTGTGACATGATCAGCAATGGGTAGCATGTTGGCTCAAGAAGGAGAGGATAGGATCAAAAGGCTATCTATTACATAAGCAAAAGGATGACAGGATGTGAAGAACGTTACACGTCTTTGGAAAAAACATGTTGGGCTCTCGTATGGACCACCAAAAAGTTAGGCACTACATGCTAGCTCATTCGGTAGTGCTGATTTCTCGAATGGACCCTCTTAAATATCTGTTCAAGAAGCCAAAACTTACCGGTAAGGTAGCACGTTGGTTACTTTTGCTTTCCGAGTTTGATATCTAGTATGTCACATGGAAATTTGTGAAAGGGAGAGCGGTAGCAGAATTCCTGGCGGATCGTCCTGTGGAAGGGTCAGAAGATGTGGAATTTAAGTTTCCAGATGAGAATGTGATGGCAACAACCAACGACGTTTGGACATTGCATTTTGACTGGGCTGCCAATCAAAGCGGATTTGGAATGGGGTGTTGTTGATTTCGCTAGATGGATCGCATATTCCGTTAGCCTTTAAGTTGAACTTTGAAGTTACCAACAATCAGGCTGAGTATGAAGCTTGTATTGTGGGAATGGAAGCCGCGTTGGAAATCGGGATGCAAAAGCTAGAAGTAATCGGAGACTCTAATTTGGTGGTATCACAAGCTAATGGCGATTGAAAACTTATAGAGGACAAGCTTAAGCCGTATCACAAGAACCTTGAAGGTTTGATCCTGCAATTCCAAATAGTAACCTTTACTCATGTGCCGAGGTTAAAGAACTGATTTGCCGATGCTCTCATCACTCTAGCATCCATGGTAGAAATACCAATTGGGGTTAAAATGCGACTAATTATGATTGAGCAAAAAAGTAAACCTATGTATGAATATATTATGGTAATTGATGAGCCAGATGATGGGTTGCCATGGTATCATGATATTTGGAATTTTATCAAGAAAGGAGAATATCCGCCGGGAATTGACAAGAAAGATCAAGCCTCCCTTCGGAAGTTAGCTTCTCAATACATAATTTGTGGAGGACGATTATATCGAAGGTCACACTGTGGAGTGCATAAGCTATATGTACATGGGCATGAGGTTGCCAGAATCATGAAAGAAATTCACGAAGGGGTTTGTGGTCCCCACATGAACGGTTTAATGCTCGCTAAAAAGATGCTGAGACAAGGTTACTATTGGTCAACTATGGAAACGGAATGCGTTCAGTATGTGCGACAGTGTCACAAGTGTCAAATTCATGCTAATCTTATGCATCTTCCGCCATCTGAGTTACATTCTATGACTTCGCCTTGGCCATTTTCTGTTTAGGGCATAGATGTTATTGGAAGAATCACGCCAGCAGCGTCCAATGGTCACAAGTTTATTTTAGTCCCAGTCGATTATTTTACCAAATGGGTAGAAGCAGCCTCGTATGCCAATTTGACGGCAGTACAGGTGGCTCATTTTATCAAGCAGAACATCATTTATCGATATGGGGTTCCACAAGCCTTCGTGTCCGATAATGGGGTTCATTTCAGAGGACGAGCAGCCGAGGTTCTTAACGAATTTGGAGTCCAAGTTTATAAGTCAACAGTATATCGCCCTCAAACCAATGGGGCAGTAGAAGCGGCAAACAAAACCATTAAAACAATTCTCGAAAGAACTACACAGTCTGCAAGAAATTGGCATGAACAGTTACCGCTAGCTTTATGGGGGTACCGGACGTCTGTCCATACGCCAACAGGGGCAACACCCTATTCATTGGTTTATGGCATGGAAGCCGTTCTCCCTATCAAGCTAGAAATACCATCAATGAGAATCATGGTAGAATCAGAAGTTAGTGAGGTAGAATGGCTGAGCAGCAGATTCAGGGAACTTGTGCTGCTTGATGAAAGGCGTCTTCGGGCACTATACCACATTTAGGGTTATTAGCGAAGAATTGCCCAGGCATTCAACAAGAAAGTTAGGCCAAGGGATTTGGAAGAAGGGGCAATGGTTCTGAAGGAGATACGGGCTCCGGTCTTTGATCCACGTGGGAAATTTCGACCAAAATGGGCTGGGCCATACATCATCAAGACAATCTTGCCTGGAGGAGCAACACAACTCATTGACTTCGATGGTAATAAATTTTCTACTTTGGTTAACTTAGATCAACTTAAAAGATATTACCCCTGAAAGAAGCTCGGTGAACTGAAAAACCACAAGGGTGGGCAGTTTCAAGCAAAAATTAGAGCAAAAGCCTGCTAGGCTGAAAATTCGAAAGGAATACCTAGGCAAAATTCAAGACTAATATTGAAGAAGAGCTCACTAGGCCGAAAACCCGAAAGGGCGGTCCTAAGAAAAAATTAGAGCACAAAAGGAGAGTGTAAAATACCCGAGCGAACCCTAACCAAAAGAATATAAATGTTCTTGAACTACGTTATGACCTGATTCTTTCGGGATATGTAGGCAACCTTTCTTTAAGGTTCAGTCATCTTTATTACATAGTCTCTTTCATCACCATTTTCTTTTAAAGCAGTTCATAAACACTGTTGGTTTTATGCCCTTAGAACCAATATTTGTTTATTTACATTATAAATAAGAGCTTTATTTTATTCTTCTGAGATGCTTTGATTCATACATTGGATATAATTCATGAGATGAATATAAAAGTCCCAAATTACATTGAATATGATTTATGCATGTAAATGTGATTTACTTACAGGAGATATAAATCACCAATGTTTGTAATTTAAACTATTCTCAATTGCTGATAAGAATGGACTATCTATCAGGTCAATTGCAACATGATTAACTTCTATTAGATAGAATGATCCATCTCAATCATTGAAGTGAAAGACTTCAAGTTAATATGTTGGTGTATTTGGTATACACTGAAGGACCATCATAAGACTCACACTATTTTAACTACTGTCCGCTTAAGTGTGAATCTTATAATGCTAATTGTAATTCACTCTTAATCCTGAGAAAGTTAATGAACTCAAGTTCCTAGCCTATGTCACTTTGAGTCACCAATGAGTGAGGTCTAACTCGATCAACACCTCGGTGGGTTGGGTGATTTATGTTAGGACTATGAGAACATTATTTTCAAGATGGAATTCACTCTCTATTTAATTATAGAGTATAATGTCCCCTTGAGTTAGTTCACTGGATTAGTCTTTGAAACCTAGTACTAGTCATTTTAATGAAGCGTTCATTAAAATGTTTTTCTAGACTAAAAGTGAGTGAACTAGTATTCAACGGAATTAAAATATGAGTATGCTTTGGTGTGACAGTTATTTATTATTACCAATTGCTGCTTATGGACATTACATGGTGAAGGGGTTCGACATTACGGTATTGGCATTTATCGGGAACAATATATTAATATTCTTGAGGCCTAGAGTTCAGCCATAATTATATAGTGGAATTAATTTTGGTTTAATTGGGCCACCACTCATAGAGATGAGAGAGCATGAGTCCAATTTTAGCTAAGGCTCAAGAAGCCCATGGGTCCCAACCCTAGCCCAATAAGAGATTGACTTATTGGCCAAGTGAATTTATCCCTATAAATATATCTCTAATTCTCTCATGTTAGATACGGAAATTTTTCCTCCTTCAAGATATTGAGAGAGAATTGAGAGATTACAGAGGGGAGAAATATTCTAGGGTTCCCACAAACCCTATCGGCTATTATTCTCTTGGGTCATAGGGTTGAAGATATTTGGGGTGCAAGGAGCAAGAAGGAATCAATCTTTTCATAACCAGAAGTAGGGTTTTTGTTTTTGAACTTCGAAAAGGTAAAACCCTAACCCTTCCTCATGAAACTTTACGCACACGTAAGAAGTAGATCCGAAACAATTTTTTTTAACCATATATTTTCCGCAATGGTTTTTGAGAAAAAACCAACAAACACATCAACGGAACCAACAAGAATCAAAAAATGAGAAAACTTCTTAATTCAAACTTTATTAAAGTAAACTTCTTCGGATACAAGGTCGAGCATAAAGCTTTCAAAAAAAAAAAAAAAACAACAGCACACTGAAAAGCAAAAGAAAAAGCAAGCCAACAAAGAAGTAAACACACTAAGGGTCCTAAGTTCATCTCGGAGCATAAGCAAAGTTGTGTCTCGAGTCACCCCTCATTCCATCCAATTCTTGTCTCCACATCTCGAATGAGCCAGTTTTCATAATCTTGAGGCAACAGAACACTAGGGTATGGATCCCTCGAAATGGTAACACGCGCTCCCAAGTACACTGGTAAAAATGACAAGTAGAAAATTTGAAAGATGGCATAATAAAGTAATCCTGCGGTGGCATCCTTTGGCAAACGCCGAGCTGACGAAGAATGCGATAAGGGATATAAAGTCCAACCAGTCATGCCCGCTAGCATCATCCTGTTATGTCCCATGTTGCTAAAAGCCATAACCGGGAGATTAGCCCAATTAGATTGCCATGAAATCACTTCTTCTGTAACTTGATGAAACGTTAAACCCAGAGTTGCTCAGTTCCAAAAACCTCCACAAAATTCCTCCTCACAAAGCCCTGTGTCTCATGAACCCGATTCCTTGGAATAGGTTCCAACAGATTGAGCTTATCAAACAACCATAACTGCAATGAGAGAAAAGACAAGTCAAAAATTATAGAAAACTCAAACCGAGTGTTGAGGTAAAAAGAGAACGTGAGAAAAACCAGAAAAAGGAGAGTTGAGCGAGAAGCTTACTTCTAGGAATAATGGGTTGCCTCCAAAGACATTAGTTTGATTAGCATGCACAGCATCCAGCCCCATTAATGTTTCAACTAAAACCATCGGAGCTACATCCTTGTGGTCGTCAATTTGGGCAGCCACGCTTACCAATAAAGAGCTTGTCTAGTTATCAGGCTGCACAAGCAAAAAGGTAGCCAGTAGGCATAAGCACAAAGCAAACCTGTTACCTCTGAATTGGTTGATAAGACGAGGAATATTCAGTACTCTGCCTTCACTTAAGGACTTAGCTGCATTTTTGCTTATCCCCAACTTCTCGGACAGAGTTTGCGTTATTCCAATCTTCTAGAAAGGATTAACCGGAATCTCCAGGTCGAAACCACCAAGATAAGCATGGATTTCTTCTACAGTGGGACATAGCTCTGAAAATCTGAAATGGAACACATGTACTTCTGGGTCCCACATTTGGGTAGCAGCACGTAGGAGCTCAGGACATATGAAAACGTCTCGAACATATCGTAGAGAACCTAGCCTATGTGAGCGACAATTCAGCCAGTCTATGCCATCACGCTCATCAAGCCATGGACGCATCAAGGCAGGAAAGTCCATGACTTTAAAGGAGAGGAATGATTTTGAATATGGCAAAGAATGAAAGCAAGGAAGGGTATTTATAGGGAGAATCAGCAGAGGCAAGGCATACTTTTAGGTTTTGAAAGGGTATCTCGGTATGCGTGCCATATCGAAAAAGGCGTTGACCTTTGGAGAAGGTCCCCTCAAACCATTCAACGATGCAAGTTCAAAACCTTTAACAGTCTGAAAAGTAGTGGGAAGACGGCCAACTAGCATAAAGAGAAGCCAAGTGGTTACCAGATTGCAGGTTTTGTCTCTGTCAGGCCTCTACTGTACGGTAGATATATTTCCACTGTACATTACAAATTTCCATCGTACGGTAGATACATCTCCATCTTACGTTACAAATCTCCACTGTACGTTACAAATTTCCTCCGTACGTTACAAATTTCCATCTTACGGTACAAACTTCTATCGTACGGTACAGTATCCCCAGTGTGTCTGCAGATTTTTGGTTCTAGAGTGTCAAAACTTGTTTTGGGGCATTTTAATCAGTTTGGATTGCATATGTAAGTCACATTGTATAAAAGTGACTTCACGGAAGGCTTGGTTGCAACTCCGAACCATGAATTACAAGTTTGGTACCTAAAACGGCCCTAAAACGTTCAAAATCACGCGTACGAATTGTCAAAATCTATTTTAAAGGGATTCCCTTTGTTTCATCCACACCAATAGGTCATATTACTGTAATATGACTTTGTGAGATGGTTGGTTTCAAGTCCGGGCCAAAAGGCATAAGTTTGGTACCCCGAAGTCCATATTTCTTGTCAAAAACTCATTTTTTCACGTGATGTTATTCAAAGATAGGTTTCTTTCCTTTTGTCAACTCCTACAAGTCATGTTATGATGTTATAAGCATGTGGGGGTGTCAGTTTCAAGTTTGGGCCCAAAACCTGGAATTTGGCATTTCAAAAGTCCATATTCCTAATCCAATAGGATTGTAATGTCAAGAGTCTCAAGTTGAAAAACAACCTTTACAATTTTCGAAGTCATAACGATCATTTTTTAGTATACGTGGTTCGATAGCATTGTCTTCGGAGTCAGTTTGCACATATTATAGGTTTCGGTATAAATTCAGCTTTAGTATACGTGGTTCGATAGGAATGTCATCCGAGTCAGTTTGCACATATTATAGGTTTCGGTATAAATTTAGCTTTAGTATACGTGGTTCGATAGCAATGTCCTTCAAGTCAGTTTGCACATATTATAGGTTTTGATGTAAATTCCGCTGAAACCACTTCATTTCTCAAAGTTTTGAGGCTCAAACATTCATTATCTCAGTGGCATGATTTCTATAAAGGCATATGTGGTACAATTGTTCTTAAAACACATTAAAAAAAACAAACTTATTCATAAACCCCAAAAACATCATCTATATAATGAGTTTGAAAGTGAAACCCATGCAAAAGCTAAAAGATAAGTACCATTGTCATGACATGCAAGCCTCATCAATGCAAGATCAGAAAAGGGATAAACAGTCGCCCAAAACAAAAGAGGCACGCAAGCCTCATCTCCTAAAAATGCTAGAACTGGTAATAAAGGCTCAACGACGTGCCATCTTCTGTGGTCTTTCCCTAATCTCAAAGGTGGTATCGTCACCATCACCATCATCATCATCGTCGTCGTCGTCGTCATCACTCCGCTCTCCAGGATGCCGTCGGTAACGAGGGTCAGAAACTGAGCTGCTCGACAGGCTATTTCCTTCTTCTTCCTCCTCCGCATCATCTCCACCTCTCTCCACCACCTCTGCTGGCTACGCACGCCTCTCTCGCAAAACTATCCCCGATGTAGGAGTTGATTGAACTTGAGGCGGGCTACCTCTCGCATTCTTCGTGCACGGTCTCTGAATGGCTCTGCCCCTAGGCCATCTTGTAACCTGCATTATGTGCTATCTTTAGAAAGCAATCATATCGGTGATAGCATGAAGGAAAAATAACTTAAAAAACATACCCAGATGCCCCTTCCATGGCAAGTGGGCTTGCCTCGACCACCTTCCCGGCTGGATGATTCTTCACGACCTCCCTTGCAGCCGGTCGCTCCACTACTTGAACTTCTCTGCCTAGCACCATCTCTTTGTAGTGCTGCCGTGGCCCCGTGTGGCAAAACCTTAGGTGATACACCCGTCGCCCCTTGGCGAATCACCGTAAAGCAATCCAACAGCAATCGATATACATTCTCCGCCCATGCTCATGGCACCTAAGGCAAATTTAGCACATTAGAGTAACATGTATACATCAATAAGCTTGCAAGAAATGAAACTAACAAATAAAATCTTATACCTCGGCCTCAGGTAAGGCAATACTTGCAGAACGTGACGGGATAGCTATCTCTCCTTCAATGCCTTCCCGTGTCACCATCGACACCACTCTACTCACCTCCGGGAAAGTGTGCCCCACTTCTGTAACCCATCCGGTGCCTCGCCCCCTACCTGACTTACAACATGAGCTAGCACCGCCTTTCCTACTCCCTCTACTCCCTGAGGCTCTTGTCGCTGCGTCACTCTCAGTTCCTCCCGCTTCAAAAGCACTTGACAGTCGCTCCTCCATCCGAAGACAGTAAGCCAAGTATTCTCTCTCTGTAGCCTGTGTAGTCCAACGAGGGGCTAAGATAGGCCGTCAGGTCTGTGTCTCTCTATCTCCTCACGAGTGTAGTCCCCTGTCCTCAACATGAAGAGTGGCACACCACTAGAACTCTGAACTCCGTAAGCCCTAAAGATTGGTGTGTCACCCTCTCCCCAAGATACCACTGCCAACCAAAAGGTGACCTCAATAAAAAGTGGCTGCGAGTCACCTCCTGGCTTCGGACAAGGAAATCTGCTTGAAGCCCAGTCCACAGATTCCATAAAACCTGTGGAAATTAAAAAATGCCTTAGAAAAAGATTAGAAACAATGTCATATGATAAGGGAATAAAAAGTTAAAAGGTTCTTACTCCCTCCCCAGACATCCTATCCAGAAAAAGGTGAAACTCCCTCAAATTTCCTCAAAATTCACTAGACTTACGATACTTTGGTGCCCACCTCAATGCTCATGGAATCACTCGAGGATTTTCATGCGTATTTTCCAGACCATACATCCCCAACACCTCAAAAGCCCAAATCTATATGTTAAACACAATTGTGTCAGTCAGAGGAAATCAAAATGCAAGCAACATAGGGATTGAAAGGATAAGCATGAGTTGAGTATTTTACCTCAGAACTCTCCAATAGCCACCTAGGGTCATACCAACCTGGTGCGACGCACTCCCTAAAAAGTAGTACAAGGTCGCCAAAGCAGCCCCTCTAAAGTCAAACCTCCCTGCCTACTCAAAATGGTGAAACGTTGGTAACCAACCCAGGTGTACGCCATTACGCCTATTTGGAAACAGTGACGCGCCAAAAAGGTAAAGAAGATAAGCGCTGGCCATTTGCCCCATTTCCTTCTCATCCACCGGAGCCCTATCCCATTAACCCTTTTCAAATTGGGAATAATTCACCATTGCATCCGCCGCCCTAAATCTCGGTTCCAAGTAAAACTCCAAAGCCTTTTGGTCCTTGTACAGCTCTGAATCAAATGGTATTGGGTCTCCCCCTACCCTTAAACTGGTAATTGCTGCAAAGTCTAATGATGTGATGGTCATCTCACCGAATGGAAGGTGGAAGAAGTTTGTGGTGTTCCACCATCGCTCTACTAGAGCCCTCACCAAGAATCAGTTTGACCTCCTTCCTGTAACCAAGGTTTGTATGAAAGGACCAAAACCCGCAGCATTAATCAAGTTCCATGCCTGGGATCTAAAGCTTCATAATATTCAAGTAATCATGCATGCAGGCTAACATACGAAACTATGATATGTTAAGCATTAAAATCAAAAAATGTAAAGTGCATTGAAATTAAAATTACCAATGGGCCAGACATCCCCAAGTGACTCCCCAGATCGTGCATCACCTGCTCCTCATGTAGGCTTTGACGAGGCACAAACGCGTCCACCCCAAAAGGCACGAAAAAGTGAACGCAAGGCACATAGGATGCCTCACTAAAAGCTGCCCTCTCCTTCGCCGCTGTCTCTACCTCCTGTACCAAAGTAACCCGAGGACCCTCCCTCGCTCTTTGTCTCTCCTCCTCCTCTCTCTCAGCTTCCTGAAAAGCCTCCTTGCTTGCTAGCACACTCGCCAATGAGGGAGCCTTAGCTAATCGAGCACTCAAGTCTTGAGGGTCCGCGCACTCTAAAGTATCTCGTAAGCTCACCCCATGCTCCCTCGATGAACCAATGAGGGGCCTAAACAAAGGAACCGCCAGTGGATCCCTCGCCTCTCGTCCATCACTCTCTCCCACTATGGACTTCCCCCTCGCTAACCTCCGAGCAACAACCTCGGCATCCTCGTCCTCAACTTCTCTACTCACTGTCTCGGTAGGCAAGTCTAACAGAGTAAAAGGAAACTCATGGGAGACTGTGCTAGCAGGTGTTCCTCTTTCCTCCATGGCTCGACACTCCATGCTCATGTCTAACCCGCCTATTTCTATCTCAATGACCGAACCAGCTGGAGTAAAAGGAGTACTCGCCAGCGTCGCTGGCATGCTCGCAGCTAAGTCTATTGAATCACCCCCGACTGATTATTCCACCGTACGATGCTCCTCCTCTGCCGCACGGTGTTCACCTATTACTGTATCACCACCACCAGCCGAAACCTCTGCCATATGGCGGTCCCCTTCCGCCGTACGGCACTCTTCCATCATTGTGTCTCCTGTATTTCGCTCAACCACCACCGTTGCATCACCAACACTCGTTGTGGTGATCACAAACCCCTCAACAGTTTTAGTGCTATCCATGGGCGTGACCACTGCCCTGCCATCACCACCACCCTCAGCCATAGCAACTGGGCCCTCACCCAAAGATGCACCGCTTTCCTCGGCACTGATTGGAACCGTAACAACACCGGGCTCGGTTGCCCGTACTGCCGTATCGTCACCACCACTCGGGGCTTCACCTATGTTATCTCCATCATGCTCCATGACCATGATTGAATGGTTAGAAACCTAGGGTTGTAGAGGAGTCGGGAAAAGGAAGAAAGAGAGTTTGAATTTTTGAATAAGAACCGACTAAAACGGTTTTTAAATTTATATCCGTAACCCCCTCCACCGTACGGTGGAACGATGTCCTTTACGGTACACATTTCAAACATCTCCACCGCACGGTACAAACACTACCTGACAGTACATATGTGCAATTCAAAAATTTTGAATGCGAATTACATCCTTATTTCTTGAACCCGCATAGTTCATTTCTTAAAATTGGTGCCTTACCAATCTGTATTTGTCCAATGTTTTCTGTCATGGATAATGGAAATATCATCCTCAATAGTCATTTCTCAATAATTCATTGAAACATGTTCGGAATGTATCTCCAACAATCATCAATCGTCTTCCAAATACCCCCCAAATAGTGTAAACAGCCTCGCTAAGTTTACATTTTCATCAATTATGACCTGTTAAGATCTCATTCTTAACAACCATATTTTAATGGTTCATTGAGATCTATCCTCAATAACCGTCCTTTCAAGTAGCTTGTTGAGATCGCATCCTCAACAATTTTCAATCAACTTACCATTGAATAGTGTAGATAGCCTTGCTAAGACTACACTCCTTGCATTATAAAATCAGTTTCGATAAGTGTAGACAGCCTTGCTAAGACTGCATTTCTTGCATTATAAAATCGATTTCGATAAATGTAACCTTGCTAAAGTTTGCACCCCTATGTTATTATGGGTTTGATTTATGGAATTATCTGTATCATGTTTTTATTGCATTTTGCCCCCATGAACTACGTAGGTCTGATCCCTACATTGGGGTATGTAAGCAGCTCGAAAGGGCACGACCACATGGCTTTATATCTCGCAAAGTATTTTCTACTTGAAGGATTCTTAGACATTCAAATTGGGTGATCTATGTCTTCGACGACTCAGATCGAATCAATGGTCGACGAGCCTCGTCAAAGAGGGGCATCTATAGACACCCCAATTTGGATGCTTCGATATCTTTTAAGTCCCCGATGATGATAAAAGGATTTAATAAATACCATTTTGGAATGAATCCTTCAAAAGTCAACATGAAGTCAACTCCACCGTACGGAACAAACTCCATCGTACAGTACAGTTACGTCATCCTAATCGCCTTACAATTAGGGCGGTTGTAATTTCCACCGCACGGTATAAAAAACTCAACCGTACGGTAGATATGTCCACCGTACGGTATATCGTAACTTGCACCCCCATTTTAAGAATTTCGGCCAAGGCATCTCAGGCCATCATGGCCTGGCCATAGCACTCCATGGCCGGCGTAGGTCTGCAGCAGGCCGGTGGATGCTTGAAGACCAAGCTAAAATTCCTCTATAAATACCCTAGGGTTTTATTGAAAAAACACACGAAAATACATTTTGAAAATTGCACTAAGAAAATTCTAGCACATTGAAAAAATGTTCTGAAAATTTTCTGCTTGTTTCCTTCCACCAGCGCCAGTCCAAATTCACACTAGAAGGCTCTTGCAATCACAACCATTTTTCAAAGAAAGATTCATTCCAAAAAGGTATAACTTTCTGTCCTTATATTCTGATCTATCCTCAATAACTGTCCTTTCAAGTAGCTTGTTGAGATCGCATCCTCAACAATTTTCAATCAACTTACCATCGAATCGTGTAGACAGCCTTACTAAGAATACACTCCTTGCATTATAAAATCAGTTTCGATAAGTGTAGACAGCCTTGCTAAGACTGCATTTCTTGCATTATAAAATCGGTTTCGATAAATGTAACCTTGCTAAAGTTTGCACCCCTATGTTATTATGGGTTTGATTTATGGCATTATCTGTATCATGTTTTTATTGCATTTTGCCCCCATGAACTACGTAGGTCTGATCCCTACGTCGAGGTATGTAAACAGCTCGAAAGGGCACGACCACATGGCTTTATATCTCGCAAAGTATTTTCTACTTGAAGGATTCTTAGACATTCAAATTGGGTGATCTATGTCTTTGACGCGACTCAGATCGAATCAATGGTTGACGAGCCTCGTCAAAGAGGGGCATCTGTAGACACCCCAATTTGGATGCTTCGATATCTTTTTAAGTCCCCAATGATGATAAAAGGATTTAATAAATACCATTTTGGAATAAATCCTTCAAAAATCAACATAAAGTCAACTCCACCGTACGGTACAAACTCCACCGTACAATACAGTTATGTCATCCTAATCGCCTTACAGTTAGGGCGGTTGTAATTTCCACCACATGGTATAAAAAACTCAACCGTACGGTAGATATGTCCACCGCACGGTACATCGTAACTTGCACCCCCTTTTTCAGAATTTCGGCCAAGGCATCTTAGACCATCATGGCCTGGCCCGCAGCACTCCATGGCCGGCATAGGTCTGCAGCAGGCCGGTGGATGCTTGAAGACCAAGCTAAAATTCCTCTATAAATACCCTAGGGTTTTATTGAAAAAACACACGAAAATACATTTTGAAAATTGCACTAAAAAAATTATAGCACATTGAAAAAATGTTCTGAAAATTTCCTGCTTGTACCAGCGCCAGTCCAAATTCACACTAGAAGGCTCTTGCAATCACTACCATTTTTCAAAGAAAGATTCATTCCAAAAAGGTATAACTTTCTGTCCTTATATTCTGAGGGGAACCAACAGGTTTAGGTTGGTTCTTAACACCACTCCTGGGCTTAAATCGTTCAATGCTTGCAAAGAAATAAAAGTTTGAATCCCACATAACTCTTCCGTACGGTACATATATCCACCGTACGGTAGATGTGTTTCAGGGAACAGTGTCTCGTATGCTACTTTCTTCTTCTCTTTGTAATCTGATATAAGATACCATGTTGTTTCATATTATATGTTTTAAATTCATGTTCTGTTTTAAACAATACATGCCATGCTTTCATTCATAAAAATTATATCAGTTATGTTTTGACATGAGAATGCTTTACTTAATACATAAGCTTACATGCTTGTTTAGGTCTCCGAATGCTCTGTTAGTCTATTCTAAGCTGCTGACCACAAAGTACATGTACCGTACGATACACATATCTGCCGTATGGTGATGACTAGTGTGGAATAAAATCCTTTTATTTCTTTTTCTGTTTTTTCTACTGTTAGGTGTTTTATTTCAATAATTTTTGTCAGTACTTATTTCTGATGTAAACGTTTCACATGATATAGCTTTTTTATGTGCAAAACTTACCACGAAACATGTACCGTACGGTTGAGTTCTCGTGGGACAGTATGTTACTGTCTACAACTATGTTAATATGTTTGTCTGTCTGCTTATATTTACTGTATGGTAGTGTTAATGCTATTAAACTGCTTACATGCTATAAATTGCTTTTGTGACATTAAAAAGGTTAGGCAATAAAATGGTTTTCAAAATCCCACAAGTATTAGTAAAGACCGATTTTATCAGGTGAAGGGGTGCTTTTCTAAACAAAACCTTCGCTTCTCGTAGCCCGGCTCCCGAACCCAATCTCTGGTTTATTTTCAAATTCTAATATCATTTTCAAATTCCAGGTTTTCTCGAGTAGCAAACCATTTTACAAAAATCCGGGTGGCTACTCTTCAATTTTTTTTAAATGAGCGCACGACGGGGGATGGCCTCCGAAAAGGCCTATCCCGGGCTCTGGTAGCCCACAGGGTGCCAAACCATGTAAAGCAAAACTCAGAAGGTCCAGCGCCTCATACCATGTTCAAGTTTGCAGGAACAGCGTTCCACCAAGCACAAGTTAGAAAATTCAAAATTGGCCTGGAGCATGCCAACTAAAGCATTCTTGACCCAGTGCTATCAAAAGCCATTTTATCTGGGGCTGCAACCAAAGATCATCAACCTTGACGACAATAAATTCAATACCTTGGTCAGCATGGATCAATTCAAAAGCCTTTTCCCTGAGAGAAGCACGTTGGGCTGAAAACCCCAAGGGCGGGCAGTTCCATGCAAAAGTTAGAGCAGCCTGATAGACCAAAAACCTATGAAGGCGGTCTAGGCAAAAGTAAAGGCAATATTTGAAAGCTCGCTAGACCGAAAACCCGAATGGGCGGTACTAGGCAAAAGTTATAGCGTAAAAGGTGAGATAAATACTCGAGTGAACCTTGGCCTGAACTACGTTTTGACCTGATTCCCAAAATGGGATACGTAGTCAGTCTCTCTTCGAGACTCGGTCATAATCTATCAATTTGATCCAAGGCTTTGGTACATCGCCGTGGCCGAGAAGAAGACATCACCTTTCGTTTTTCAAGTTTATTGCAAACTACTGTTTCAATTTCAAAGCTGAGCAAAAGCCTTCAAAGATTTTACCCATAAAAAACAGAACAAAATGTTGGCGAGGCCTAATGGCTCACAGTTTATTCTAAGTTCAATGAAGTGTGGTGCAAGTAGCCGTAGCAAACTTGTATTCACGCGTGCTAGTTTGGGGTTCACGCGCGCTTATTCATAGTTATTCGGGTTGGTCTCAAACTTGCACGCACTTTTTCAATTTGAGCAATAGTCAATAGCAGTCAGCTACTGCCTTTGAGTCCTGTTCAAGGGGCTTTTGCCAAGCTTTTTCATACCATACAGGTCATGTGAGCCTAATGTGAGTGCACAGGAGTGTCGGTTTCAGTCCGGGCCTATATGTGTCATCGCTTGCATCTTATGTCCATTTTTGCGACATTTTTCTAGCTTTTCAATCCATACTCGTTTCGGGTTGGTTTTCCTAATTTTCTTCAGTTCGTACAGGTCTTTGTATCTATTTTGACCTTGCAAGTGTCAGTTTCACCTGTCTAAAGGACTATTGTGAGTTTTGGCACTCTAATGCCCAAAATTTCATTATTTTTCATATGTTCAAGGATCCGCATCGTATCCTGGGGCTTTTTCTCCCTTTTCGTTCGAGCTAGGCTAGTCTATACATATAAGTGTGTCTGTGTGTCGACTCAATTCACTTGTCAATGCAAATAGATATTAGCGGTTAGTTTTTGTCCATAAACTGGAAAAATGCAATTTTGTTAATGCTACCCTAGCTTTTGTAATCTTCAAGCTATGGAATCTTGTGAAACAGCAAGGACATGTCGGCCCAAGGCCAAGCAAAGCATATCTCTGGGGCACGTCTGCCCAACCATTGAAGAAACGCCATGCAGGCCCAATGCCGTTACTATATTAACTGGGCACGTTGTCCTGTTCAATGTCTCTCTATCTAGGTGCGCATCTCAAAAGAAAAGATAGTAAAATACTAGGGCTCAGTGGTAGTCCTTAGGCGTCATTGTCCTCCTAGGAGCCGCCCTTAGCTAGCATTTGCATTTTCAATTTGTGCATTCTGTTAGTATACATCTTTACATATTGTATATATCAAATGTTGAAGGCAGGAAAGTAACCAGATTGGTCGCCATCCTTTTGATTTGCTTGCCAAGGGATGCGATGCAATATTCTGCGGCACCAATTCAACGACAGCCAGTCCTGTCCATTTTGCAACGGCTCTATCATTCTGAACACTGATCTTCCCGTCTCCAAATTCAACAACAGTCGGTCCTGTCTATTTCTCAACGGCTTGATCATTCTGCACACTGATCTTCCTGTCTCCAAATCAACAGCAGCCGATCCTGTCCAATTCGCAACGGCTTGATCAATCTACACACTGATCTTCCCATCGCCAAATCAACGACAGCCGGTCCTGCCCAATTTGCAACAGCTTGATCAATTAGACTGATGATCCATACATCCAAATCAACGACAACCGGTCCTGTCCAATTCGCAATAGCTCGATCATTTAGACTGATGATCCACCCATCCAAATCAACGACAGCCAGTCCTGTCCAATTCGTAAAGGTTCGATCATTTAGATTGATGATCTGCCCATCCAAATCAACGACAGCTGGTCCTGACCCATCAACGACTGTCAGCCATATCGTTCGACTCCATTTAGCAATGGTCAGCCATATCAAAAACGACGGTCAGCTATATCATCCAACTCCATTTAGCAATGGTCAGCCATATCATCAACGACGGTCAGCCATATCATCCATCTCAGTCATTTAGCGATGGTCAACCATATCATCAACGACGGTCAGCCATATCGTCCAACTCCATTTAGCGATGGTCAGCCATATCATCAACGACGGTCAGTCATATCGTCCTTTCAATCCGTCAACAATGATCAGAATATCGTCCGCATTCACTCCCCCAACGACGATCAGAATATCATCCGATGGTCCACCCTTCCGCAACTAGTTGTTCCCCAGGAGAGTCCGCCTCGGCCTGCCTTGAACGACAACCTCTACATCAATCTAGCTTCACTGCATCTTCCAGCAGCCTTATTGCTCTATCTCGAATGGTTTTTGATAAGGAGATTGGCTCTGATTCCCAACTGATGGAATTCAACCTACCTGACGCGACCTACTTGTGTTTGTTGGAATGCTTTGTGCAGAAGATAGCTTGATCCCCAGCAAGGACGGCATGTCCCGTCCAAATCTGCAGCGACAGCCTGTCCTGTCCAAATTCGATCAACAAGCGGCGATTCACTCGTCCACTTCTACTTCCATCCCCAACAATGGACCGCCCCTCCATTCCACCAATCAGGTTCCTTAAGTTTACTTGTCTACTTTGCTAGTATTCTCTACTCTGGATTGCCTTGAAGGGTGTCTAGAAATCTTTGACGTTACTTGTACCAAGTCAATGGTGCTTCAAGTGCCATCAATGAGGGGCTACTATATACACCCCAATCTGGGCTTCTAGATTAGTTTAGTTACAGTTTTTGATTCCCAGATGATGAAACGGATCAAGAACACCTCGGGAATGTCGAGTTTTTGAGCTTTGAGTGTTTGAAAAACCCTTGAACCTAACCCAATTCTAAGCCACTTCTAAAAAGACAAAAACCCTACTGGCACGTGTTGGTTGAGAACCAGCACGCGCTAGTCAAATTGCCAGGTGTGGTCAATGGTCAAAGCTTGACCGTTGACCCACGCACGGGTTGGTATGACTATTGCGTGCCAGGACACAACCCACGCACGCCAGACTGACTCCAGCGCGCGCCGGTCAAAGCCTGTCACCAACCTGTCTTAAGGAGCAAACTTGGCCACCAATGCAACCCCAGCCAGCCTCGTGGACTGGCTGAATTCCTCTCTTTGCAGCTCCAACCTACCTCCTCTCTCCATATATATACCCCCATGGTTCTTTCATTAAAATGGTTACCAAATATCAAGTTTCAAAGGATACAAAACCCTAACCCTAATACTAAGCAACAATCCACCTTGTTTCAACCACTCAAAAGCATCCAACCTCAACTCAATTCAAAGCTCAAGCTCTCTTTAAAACTCAATCTAGGTGTAGCATACCTACTATTTTTCTGTTCTGATCCCTGAGGGTGGCTGGCAGGGCCAAGGCTGGTAATCAATACCAATCCTGGTCCTCGAATGCCGGCACAGTTTACGGGAGTCTAGGGTCCTCGAATGCCCAACAACATTAGATGATGATAAGTTATTCTACTGTTCGACCGTTCCTTTGTAATATGCATTGCAGTGGGAGGTATATCTTAGCTTTAGTCCGAGGAACCCCCTCAAACCTATAGAGACTCGTAAATTTTTTTCTATTTTATTTAATCTTTTAATATGTAAAAGATTGTATTTATATTAAATTATATGTTTATTAATAACGTAACAGCCCTGATTTTCAACCGGTAAAATTTTTGTTAATATTTGAATTTTATTTTAATTACTTAGATTGCTTTTAATTTTTCTTGCAATTTGTCATAATTACATTTTAGCCCTTCAAAAATTCGTTTCTTGACTTTAAGCTCTACTTAGCAAGCCTAGTTAGCTTCTAACCGGCTTGTTGGAGAAACCGAACTAGGAAGTCACCTAGTTACATTTCCCTAACCCTAGATGGACCGTTTTGCCCATCCTTGAACATTGTGAACCTTTCCAACCCTAGACTTAGAATTGTTTATTTATTTTCTTTTATTATTTTGGTTTTATTCTTTATCCACTGGGCGATAAAAGTTAGGGAAACTTTTATCCATTGGATAATAGAAACCCTAGATTTTATATTCTTAATATTCTTTGCTAGAATATCAAGTACTCATATATATATATATATATATTTATAAATGGAATTTTTTAATTATTTAAAAGGACTTTTTGGTTATTTTAATATAAAGTTTCCTTTTAACTATTGTCCATTGGACAATAAAAGTTAGGGGAATTATTATCCATTGGGTAATAGTTTGTTCTTTCAACCAAGTACATGGGTTTAATAAACTAGTCTTTTTCAAAAACCCCATGGGATGATGTACCAATAATTTATTATGGGGTTTTAAAACCTAAGATTCTCTCAAGTACTCTTTTATTATTTTATATTGGGGTTTTGTACCCAATTGGATTAGTTTAATGGGGAGTTGAACTACCTAGAGTACATTAGTACTTATGTGTGTGTGTATATATATATATATATATATATTAGTACTTGGAAGACTAGAATAATGCCTTAGTACACATGTGCCAATTTATTTGTTTATTGAGAAAATCTTAGCCTTTTCAGACTACTTTTGATCTTTAGTACAAAAGTACCTATATTTTAATTGTATTCTTGCATTGTAATACATATATATGTGTATAGCTAGTACAAGAGAGAGAGAGGGAGAGAGAGGAGAGAGAGGCCGTGAGAGAGAGAGAAAGGAGGAGAAAGAGAAGGGATTTTGTTGTACTTTGATTTGATCACCAAAATCTTCTTCATCCTTCCAATCCTTGACAAACCTAACCTCCATTGTCCTCTTTTGTACAATAACCAATTGTTTAACACAAGAATCTTGTACAAACCCTCCTTTCTACCACAAAATCTTCTAAGAATCACATCCAAGGACAAACCTAGCCATGCAAGCCTAAGCAACTAGCCATTGATCTTCCAAGAAACTTGATTTTATGGAATAAAAAAATGAGGAATGGGAGAGAGAGAGGGGGCCGGCCAAAAGGGGAGGGCGGGAGAGCTTGCCTATAAATAGAAGGCCACTCCAAGCATTGAACTCACACCTTCACTTCTTGCTCTCACTTCTCTCTAGAAGTTCTTAGTGTTCTTAGTTCTAAAGTTCTAGTTTTCTTGAAGCTCTTGGGAGTTCTTGAGAGAAACCACCAAACCACTTCCAAGACCACCTCTAGATCTTTAAAGTAGCTTAGTTTAGTTAGCAGGTTGTTTCTAGGAAGAGAAAAGATCATCTCTCTTCCTTTCGAAGCAATCCAGTTCCGTTATGCCGCCGAATCTCAAAACCGACGACCAAATCTCCGTAGCCGACCACTGCCAAGAAGAATCATTGTTTAACCTTGCACTCTAACTCTAAGTATTGTATTAAACCGTATGTTGAAGAATCAAACGTCATTTCGAAGTAACTTTGAACTTTCTTTCTAATTTAGATATGGTTTTCTTTTAATATTGGGCATGTGTGATTTATGTTTACTCATGGTGATTCAATCATGCTAGGTAGTATGGAATTGGATGATATTGCTAAATTAGTTTTGATAAATGCTTGTTTATGTAAAGTCTTACACCGCGGAGTCTTTGCATGTAAACGAGACACAAGAACCGAGAAAGTAGAAACATGGCACCTAGGGTGTGGTTGACAAGGAAAATATGTTTTCCCAGAAGTGGAAATATTTTTGAAACTACATAATGACCAATTTTGGTGACATTATGTGAGATGTGTGTGTGTGTGTGTGTGTGTTCCAATGGGAATCCGAAATAGCGGAACCATTGTGAGGTTGATTTGACATTGGTTATCCGCGGTACGGAGCCAATGTCAAATGATTTTGAAAGGTTGATTTGTAAATGGAAAATGGTGACACGGTCTACGATGAGTCGCGTAGGAGAAACCGAGAAATCTTGGACACCAACGATAGTTGAAAATCGATTATGGATGTGTTATGGTTACTATTTGTTATTTACGATCTATTGTTCGTAAGTTATGGGTTAGTGGGTAGGATTTACTCTATTGAGCTCTCGTAGCTCACGGTGTTACCTTTTGGTGACCCTGGCATATTATATCGGTGGCGACGCTGGTATAATGTGTCAGACCTCATAGACGAACAGGGTGAACTCTACACCTTGGAAGCTTTTGGAGCTGAAGAGCTGGCTAGGAGGGAGGAGCAGGCGGAGCTGTAGATAGGAACCCTAGTTTTCCCTTTCTTTGTAATGAAAGTACTCTTGTGAGAGTAATGATGTAATAAGAGCTAGACTCTATTTTGAAATTTCAATAAAATGTCTTAATTAACGTACCCAAAATTCGGGGCGTTACAAACGGATCCAATATTTGGACACAAATCAATGGACTCTGGTATTCAAGGTCGAATCAACAGAGTTTGACCTGTAATGGTCTTGAGTCTTCTCAAAATTGTTTTGGAAATCAAAAAGTAAAGTTTTATGAAATGAGGCTCTATGGTGAATGGTATAAGTTTAAATGTTGCTTCTAGTTGACGTATGAATGGTTAGGGACATCTGTAGGACGTCCACGATTCTTCAGTCTTCGTCCGTTTATTCGTAGTGGTAGCTCTTGTATCTCACGTTAGTTTGTTGAAATTCATTCACTCTAGTTGCATGCTTCATCGCATTTTTATATAACTTGAGTATAGATTTCTCTACTTGGCTAGTGTAGCTGAACCTATTGTCAAGTTCAGGTACATCTAAAGAATCTTGATGCAGAGTGCATGGTGTGCATGCCTGACTTCATATCTTTTCGAAAGCCGTCATTGAGAAGTGGTTCAATCATCTTTTGTTTGATCTCTTGAAAAGATGTAATTGTAAATTTATTTGAACTCTTTTAACTTCAGATATCATGTACCCTTTAAATTTACGTCATTGGTTAACCATGAAATTTTGGGCCTTCTTGCCAATATTGTAAATCTTAAAACTTGGGGACTTGGTTTTGTAAGTGATCACATGGAAACTCTCTTTGGGTACTATCTATATTATGCGAAGTTCTTTTATTGAAAAGGATTATTTATTTATGTTGAAAATCGTGATAAAACCAAAACCGGCCTTTACATAGACAAAAGCACTAGAACTCTCCAAACTAGGACATGTACCTGCAGGGTAAGATTATTTGCATCTAACCCCCATATACTGTCTACCTGTTACTGCTTTCCCTATTTCATGCACTATAAATATATACCGTTTTGCGTAGGAGTATGTTTATGGCGGCTTCTAGGTTGTCTCTCTTTTGAGTCTGTCTTATGCTTATTAGGACGCTGTTATGACCCAATGAAGAGTCGTGCATCTCAATGTGCACGTTATCAAATTTCAAAGTTCTTGGATCAATGAGACTTTGGGAAATCAAGACTTTATAAGTCTCTGTCTAACTTCCGATCGAGGTTTCAAACAGAAAATAAGGAACAACGGAGAGAATCCCATGATACTTACACCACCCAGGTTAAGTGCTAATCACTTACATCGCTTAGGCTAACTGGCACACTGCTGCCTACGCCGCCCTAATTTCGGTATCACATCATTTACACCAAGTTGTTCCAGCTTCAAAGTTGAAACTTTGGGAACGAAATAGTCAAATGCTTTGACTATCTTGACATTTCTTAGGGTTACTGCTTAATGCAACAAACTTGCCTTCAAGTATAAGGTTGAGAAAACCTCAAGCGTAGGGCTAGATCATCGGTAGCATAATAAATCGGTAAGACCGGGATCGTACCACAGGGATTCAGAGATAGATTAATCGGATTGTAGGTTTTATAAGGTGGATTTCAGGGTTTAAGATGGCCAACTTCTTTGGTTTTGCTTTGAAAGTGGAAATACTAAGGAAAAAGACTAGAAATGTTCTTAATGAACTTAAAAGAAGTAAGTCTAAAGATCATCTATCCCTTGACAAAGGCCGTTACCGGTTCTCGATTATAACCTGCTTCGAATCAATCTCCAAAAGATTCGGCCACAACAGCAAATGGCACAAAGAACCACGAACAATAAATGGATGAATGATATGATGTGAACGTGATTTAGACAACCCAAGAAAAATGTTCGAAGATGCAAGAGGCAAGAACAAGCCAAAAAATGGAATATGGGCTGCGGCACAAAAACTCCCTCGAACCTTTCTTTCTTTTTCAGAAACTCTCCCGAAGTAAACAAAACAAGGGTTGCTACTAAACAAAAAAATCTTCTCGGCAGCCCAATCCCTAATGGTTGATAACCCTCTTTATATATTCAAAAAGGAATTCGTTTTTTGATCTCTACGTATGGAAAATGCATTTCCCTAGCCCCGGCCAATAATATATTATGAAAAGGAAATCTTTTACATATAAACAAATTTTTTGGAGATCTAATCTTGGTAACAAAAAATTCAATCATATGCATGACGTGCTATGCAATGCTTTTACCTTTCACGCAATTGGCTTGATTCTGTAGTGGTCAATTTAGCGCGGATAATGGGAGGAGCATCGAGCGAGCAACTACCCCCTACGAACCTACCCATTACAATCAAACGGAGTCGATATAGCAAAGACACCAATGGAGGTTTTGGACAACCCCGGAAAGTGCCAAAATATCTAACAGAATTTACTATAACGCAAGGGGTGGAAATACAGAGTCGTTACAGGTAGAGTTTACTATAACGCAATGGGTGGTAATACAGTGAGAGGTGTGTGTGTGAGAGTGCCTTAGCTCTTAGTGAGTGGTGTTGGTATGTATTGTTCTTGGATTTACCCTTGTGTGCTATTTCCTTGTACTCTAATGAGTTCAGAGGGTTGTTAACTCACCTCTTGTTGTAAGACTATCCTTCTAGCATGATTCACTATGTCCACGCTTATCATCTCATCCACATATAAAACAAGAGTGGTGTTGGTATGTATTGTTCTTGGATTTACCCTTGTCTGCTATTTCCTTGTACTCTAATGAGTTAAGACGGTTGTTAACTCACCTCTTGTTGTAAGACTATCCTTCTAGCATGATTCACTTTGTAGAGATTTTTCTACTGGGCTAGTGTAGCTCAACCTATCATCATTTTCAGGTATAAACTCAGGATAATAGCTTGCATGCTCGGAGTGCTTGGATGTGAAAAAGAAATACTTTTGAAAGCTAACAGGACGAGTTACCCAATCATCTTTGTAAAATCCCTTTGGAAGCTGTGTTGGAACTTTTACTACATTTCTTTTGACTATGGAATATTGTAAACACTTTCCTCTCTTGATACTCTACGTTTATGAAACTTTTGGGCCATTGAGCCAATGATGTAATCTTTTGGAAACTAGTGGACGTGAAAGTATACTTATGAAAATGGAAATGTTAAAGTTACTTGAGGTATCGCATGGATTATTGTGGGGTTTTTATTACGGAAATCTTTTATAATTAAGTTGAAAATCGAGGGCATGACAGTGTGCATGTGATTTAAAGATATAGGGGTATCTAGTGGGTGTGTGTAGTAGACTATATATTTCCTCTTTTCTCTCTCTCTCTTTCTCCACTGTTCTCTCTCTTTCTACCGTGTATCTCTCTCTTCGTCTCTCACTCAAAACCTCACTCCATCTCACAAAAACCTCAAGGATCCATCTCTACTTCATATCTAGAACACAACCTCGGGCTCGTATCATGTTGGGTGAGGCTCGGGGAGAAGATCTCGGTTGATTTCAAAGAGTTTAGGGCTAGGGCTCGTTCGAATCTCTTGGGTTTGGCTCCCTAACTCGAGGTAGGGACTTATTTGCCTCTTTTATGTATTTATATGTTGATTAGGTGTAGAAATCGAGCCTTGATCATCCTCCTTTGCTCTCTTGAAACCTATCGAAATCTGTAGAAAATCGCCCAAAATTGCCTGGGGATCGATCCCCATCTATGGGGGATCAATGCCTCATTTTTTCTCTGGGGCAGCAGACTCAGGGATCGATCCTTGGTCATGGGGGGATCGATCCCCCTCTCCTCTGAACAACTTTTTGCTATTTTGTGTTTCCCTCGATTGTATTGACTCCTGATCGCTTCTAAACCCTTTGGGACACTTCCTAACTTATCTCAAGCGTGTTCAATTGACTTCCTATGACTAATCGATGTTATCCTTGATCCGTTGGCCTTCCGTTAGTGAGTAAAAAATAGGGATTTACTTGGTTAAAATCACGTCGAAATGTATCTTTTTGATTGATTGATTACTTGGAAATGTTTGTGGCATACTTGTAGCATTGTTGGCATATTGTATGATGTCTCGTGTGAGAATGAGATCAAGAGAAAGTCTTAGCTTGCATATTGAGTGCAAATGTAGGTGTGTGAGTTGGAAGTTGGATAGGGAGTCTCGTAATGCAAGGGGTGGTAATACGGAGACTTAAGTGGGTCTCGTAACGCAAGGGGTGGTAATACGGTGACCCAAGATGTAACGACCCTGATTTTTCGTCGTTAAAAATTTCGTTAAATATTTGAATTTTTATTGATTACTTGAATTTGCTTTGATTTACTTTTAAAATCCTATAAATTGTCGTAATTACATTTTTGCCCCTTGAATTTATTTCTTATTCAAGTTATTTATTTAAATTGGTTATATTGCTTTAATTTCGGATAGTTTGTCATAACTGCACTTTAGCCCTTGAACTTTCGTTTCTTGCACTTTAACCCCGCTTGGTAAGCCTAGTTAGTTTCTAACCGACTTGTTGAAGAAACTAAACTAGGATATCATTTGGTTACTTTTTCCTAACCGCAAATGGACCGTTTTGCCCCTCTTGGACCTTTTGAACCTTTTTAACCCTAGACAAAGAAATTGATTATTCTTTTGCTTTAAAAATTATTTTGGTTTTATTCTTTGTCCATTGGACGATAAATAGTAGGGAAATTATTATCCATTGGATAAAAGAACCCTAATTGTTTATAATAAAAGTATACTTGGCTAAGTACTTTTATCTTTTTAAAATGGACATTTTTGATTAGTTTACTATATAATTACCCTAGCAACTATTGTCCATTGGATAATAGAAGTTAGGGATTTTATTACCCATTGGGTAAAAGCTAGTCTTTCAAAGTACTATGGGGATTATTAGTTTAATACTTTCATTTAAACCATGTGTGAAAGCACAACCATATTTTAATAGGAAAGGTACTAGGTACTAAGATTCTAAAGTACCCTTTAATTGTTTTCTATTGGGATTTTGATCTTCCTAAGTACTTGTGTATCTATGTATATATTATTTAAGTACTAAGATGATTTAAATATTACCCTAAGTACCTCATGCCTATTTATTAGTTGTTGGGAAAATCCTAGGTCTTAAAGTCTATTTTTTGATCTTAAAGTACAAAAAGTACTATATTTTAATTATTTACTTGCATGTATATGTATGTATATGTACTTGAGGAAGCAAGAGAGAGGGAGGGAGAGTAGAGATCAGCCGAATAGGGAGAGAGAGAAGGGGGGGGGGGGGGGGGGGGGGGGGCTGGTTGGGAGAGAGAAGAGGAGGGAGATTTTGGCTAGTACTTGCCATTGATCTTCCATTGTACAACTAGATTCTTGATGGTTGATCTTCCAAGCCAAGTCTTAACTTCCAATGTCCTTTTTGTACACTTCAATATTTGTTTAAACAAGAATCTTGTACCAATATTCTTCTTGCCCACCAAGTCTTCCAAGAAACAAATCCTAGCCATTGGATTTGCCTTTGGTCTTCCAAGATTCTTGACAAGTGTCAAAGAGAGGGAGAGAGAGAGAGGGGGGCCAGCCATGGAGAAGAGGAGAGAGAGCCAATGTTTTGCCTATAAATAGAAGCCATTCCAAGCTTCAAAACTCACACCTTCAAAGCTTTGCTCTTCCTTCTCTCTAGAAACCATTTCTGGGCAGCCTACTGTCCCTTCGGAAATCCCCAGTTTTCTCCTTCTTAGAGTAGTTTTTAGAACCAACTTCCTTCTGGAAAGTTGTAGAACACTTCGAGAGCTTCAAGTTAGGCTCAAGAACCACCTTAATCGGAGAAGAAATGACAAAGATATTGTCATTCAAAGTTCAGTAAAAATCTGGGATTTTTATTTCCAGACAGCTTACTGTCTTCTCCTTCATCACCATTTTTCTCCTACTTAGAGTAGTTTCTAGGATCAACTTTCTTCACGAAAGTTGAAGATAATTTCTTGAGCTTCGATTTGGATCCAAGAAAAAGCATATTTGGCCAAAGATTGACCGAGTTATTGCCGTCCGAAGTTTGGTCCAGATTCGCGAGGAATTTCCAACTAGCTTATTCGGCCCCAAGTAGTTTCGGATCAAGGCAGGATCTTCTTATCTTTCATTCCAAGTAGGATACCCTTATCCCTATCCCTATGGATAAGTATGTTATCTTGAATTACTTTTCATGTCAATTAATTGTGTTTTGATCTTGAAAGATGAATATGAGCATGCATATATGAATTGCTTGCATTACTTGTGACACGATAAAGCATAAGTGATTTATCACTCCAAGGGCGTCCGAACATGTGGCGTTATGCTTTAAGCATTGATTTAAACATGATTAGCATTATAGAGTTGGATGATCTTGTTTGTTTACAAGGAAATGATTTATGCTTACCTTTGTCCTACGGCGGAGTCTTTGTATGTAAACGTGACATGAGAACCGAGAAGTAGAAACATGGCACCTAGGGTGTGGTTTATGAAAGGATAAGTTTTTCCAAGAAAGAAAGTATTTTTGAAACTACGTAATGACTAATTTGGTGGTATTACGTGAGATGTGTTTGAAAACCGTAATGTGGCCGGACTTGGTAGCCCATTGCGTGGGTTGTGAAAACCACAATGTGGCCGGACTTGGTAGCCCTTTGTGAAGATTGCTAATAGGGCCGGACGTGGTAGCCTTATTGGTAATATGGCTTGGTTATCCATGGAGAGGAGCCAATGCTAGTGTTGCGTGCCAATGGGAACCCGGCGCGGCGGAACCGAGGTTGGGTGTGTATGTGCTTGGTTATCCGCGGTACGGAGCCAATGCAAAAGATTTTGAAAGGCTTGGTTATCCGCGGTACGGAGCCAATGCAAACGTGTGTGTTAAACTGATGATTTTTGAAAGTTTGTTTTGTAAGTGGAAAATGGTGACACGGTCTACGACGAGTCGCGTAAGAGAAATCGGGAAATCTTGGACACCAACGATAGGTGATTAATGATGTGTGATTGTTAGTGTTGTTGTAATTGTTTACCGTCGTAAGGTTGGTGGGTAAGGATTTCCTATTGAGCGTTGTAGCTCATGGTGTTACCTTTTGGTGACCCTGACATATTATATTGGTGGTGACGCCGGTATAATGTGTCAGACTTCATAGATGAGCAGGGCGAGATCTTCAGCTTGGAGGCGTACAGAGCCGAGGAGCTGGCTAGGATGGAAGAGAAGGCGGAGCTGTAGTTAGGAACCCTGGTTTCCCTTCCTTTTGTAATAAAAGTACTCCTGTGGGGGTTATGTTGTAATAAAGAGCTAGACTCTATTTTGAAATTTCAATAAAATTGTTTTATTTAACGTACCCAAAATTAGGGGCGTTACACAAGATGTTAGGGTTCATTGTAACGCAAGGGGTGGCAATACGATAACTCTTGTGTGGTGTTATACTATAACGCAAGATATGGAAATACAGACTATGGAGATGTGTGATAGCACGTCGTGTCGGGATTATTAGAGTTGCTTGAGTCTAGTGAACTATGTGGCTAACTGTGATAATGGCATGCTTTAGAATGATCATAGTGAACGTTGCCATACTTATGAGTTGATTGCAAACCACCGAACGAATTATATCTCCTTGCCTTCTTTCCTTTGCACTTGTCCACGTATTCGCACATAGAATTGGTAAAGACTTTTCTACTGGGCTAGTGTAGCTTAACCTATCATACTTTTCAGGTTCAAATGTCGGACAATAGCCTACATGCATCGTGTGCTTGGATGTGGAAGACTTTTGGGAAGCAAACATCATTTAGTTATTTAATCATCTTTGTAATGATTTTTTTTTTTTATAAAGATGAGTTTGTAACTAATTACTATTGAATTTCTTTTGACAAAAATTGTTGGTAACTTAAGAACTTGTCCGTACTTGTACTGAAACTTAATTTGGGTTGGAGTGCCGATGTTGTATATGCTTAAACTTAGGGACTTGGTTTATAAATTAAACTGGTAGGAACTCTTTGGAGTATTACTTATGATATACGAAGATCTTTTATTGAAATGGATTCTTTAGTTATGTTGAAAATTGAGGGCGTGGCATGATTACTTCACAACTGGATAGAGGCAGAACCTTTGGCAAAAATTCCTGAGCCTATGGTGGAGAAGTTTGTGTGGAAAAACATCATCACAAGGTTTGGTGTTCCCTTCTCTATTATATCGGATAATGGGTCTCAATTCTAGAAAAAGTTTATGGCTTTCTGTGCCTAATATAAGACCAGGAATTACTATTCCACACCGGCTTACCTGTTGAGCAATGGGCAAGCAGAGGCGTCGAATAAAACAATCCTTGGATCAATCAAAAAGTGACTCGAGAAGAAGGGCAAATGGGGCCCGACGAGGTGCCAGTGGTCCTTTGTGCTGAGAAGCTTGACTGGTAAAACGCCGTATTCCTTCACTTTTGGTATCGGGGCAGTGATACCCCTCGAGATAGGGTTGCCAACAAATTGAACAACTTTGGTAGAGAGTGGGTAACGATCGAGCCCTAGCTCGGGAGCTAAATTTTTCTGAGGAAAAAAGGGAGCGCACGTTGGTAAAACTGGCATCATACTAGGAGCAACTCACAAGGAGCTACAACAAAAGGGTGAATCCTAGGGAGATTGGAATTGGGGATTCGGTCTTGAGGAAGGTGCTTGGGAACACCAAGATTAGGACTAATGGAAAGCTTGGACCAAACTGGGAATGACTATACAAGGTAACAGAAGTGGCTGGAGTGGGAGCCTATTGTCTGGCAGATCTGGATGGATATCCAATCCCTAGGCCATGAAACGCGCAAATTCTAAAGAAATTCTGGTTCTAAGCAAAGCTAAGTAGCTCGTGTTTTGAAATTTTCGTTTAAGATTTCATTTGTTTTTGAATAAAATTGGCAATGTGCCACGTGGTAGGATCTTATATCTTTTACTTTCGACTAAAAGTTTGGCATTGTGCCTCAAGTGCTATTTATGATTCCAATTGTTATGCCTTCATAAGTCATGGACAAGACTTGCATTTTTTAATGATGATTGGATAAAAGAATGTTTGTGTTGGTCTGAGTACGAATATACTTGAGTGTAGACCCTAATAATTTATTTGACATCATACTGGGGAGCAGTTAGTATGGGGAATGTATCAAATCGAAAAGGAAATCAAAAAAACGAAAAAACAATTCAAAATTACTATGTGCCATGGCTGATGGACCCAAACAATATGTCACGCCCTCGATTTTCAACATAGATAAATAAAACACTTCAATAAAAGATCATCGCATATCATATATATAATACCCAAAAAAGTTACCCACCTGCTCTATTTACAAATTCAGTCTCCAAGTTTAGAGAATTTCAACTTTGGCACTTTGGCCCAAATTAGTTTAGATACAAGTATGAACATGTTTAGAATATTACAAACTTCAGTCAAAAGATAATTTAAGGGTAATTAGTTACAAGACCATCTTTAACAAAATAAGATCTTTACAAAGATGATGAAATAATTAATGATGTCAGCTTCCAAAAGTCTTTCACTGTCAAGCACACAATGCATGCATTCTATTGCCCGGCATTTGAACTTCAAAAGAAAGATTAGGTTGAGCTACACTAGCCCAGTAGGAAAATCTTTACCAATCTTATATGCAAATATGATGTTAAGGGCAAGAGAAGGAAAACAAGAGGATATAGCTCAATGACGAAATACAATCGACTCAAGGATGAGCCAGACATTTAAGACAATCGTTCCAAGATATGCTAGAATCACTTTATGCCAGAAGGTTCACACTTGTGGGCAGCGTGCCTTTTTTAGGAAAAGGATTCCGTTCTCTTCCTAAAATGCCGACTCAAGGGAGCGCTAAGCTGGATGGCAAGAGCTTGCAAATACAGAGTCGCCACTCAAGTTTGAAGGTCTGACACCCAAGGAACCGTATTCGAAGCACTTGCCGTGCTGTTTGATTTGAAAAAGTGAAGGAACCAATCCCTCATAATCATATATGGGTTTGGGAGCCAGGTTACGAGAGGGGAAGGGTTTTATGGCACCCTTCCCGCCCAATCCAGAGATCAATCTCTACTTAGGCATTTGTGAAAATATGCTTGTTTGCGATTCTATTTGATTAATCAATTCTTTAGCCAATTAGGGCGGGGGAACAGTTTAATGGGGATTAAAGCTGTAACATGTTTTAAGGATGTGTATGATAGCATGGATGGATGAAATGTTAGAGAATAAATGAGATAAAATCCAAAACTGAGATTGGATATCAAAACAGTGCATTTGTATGAATTTGACACAAACAGTGGCCAACTTGCATGCACAGATCTACGTGCATGCAAGTCCACCATCGCGCGCCAGACCCATACAATCGCGCGCAAGTTGATAGCCTACCAACACGGTGGAATGGACAGGCGGTCCATTGCCGGGGTGGAAGTAGAAGTGGACGAGTGAATTGCCGCTTGTTGATCGAATTTGAACAGGACAGGCTGTCGTTGCAGATATGGATGAGACAAGCCGTCCTTGCTGGGGATCAAGCTATCCTCGGCACAAAGCATTCCAACAAACACGGGTAGGTCGCGTCAGGTAGGTTGAATTCCATCTGTTGGGAATCAGAGCCAAGCGTTTTATCATAGACCATCCGAGACAGAGCAATAAGGCTGCTGGAAGATGTGAATGAAGCTAGACTGATGTAGAGGTAATCGTTCAGGGCAAGCCGAGGCGAACTCTCTTGGGGAACAATTAGTTGTGGACGAGTGGACCATCGAACAATATCCTGATCGTTGTCGGATCGAGACAGACGATATGGCTGATTGTCATCGCTAAATTGACTGAGACAGATGACGGTTGATTGTAATCGATGATACGGCCGGATCATACTTCAAGATGATCATGTCGTTGATTGATTGAGATGGACGATGGCTGATTGTTATCGCTGAATGGACTGAGACAGACGATGTGGCTGATTGTTATTGCTGAATGGACTGAGATTGTTATCCCTGAATGGACTGAGACAGATGATGGCTGATTGTTATCACTGAATGAACTAAGACAGACGATGGCTGATTGTCGTTGATGATATGGCTGGCCATCGCTATGACTGAAACGGACGTATGGCTAACCGTCGTTGATGATATGGCTGACCATCGCTATGACTGAAACGGACGATATGGCTGACCGTCATTGATGATATGGTTGACCATCGCTGAATTGGACGGGCTGATCACTATACAAAATAATCGAGCCATTGAAATTCGGACATGATCGACTGTCGTTGATTTGGTGGGCGGATCACTATACAAAATGATCGAGCCGTTGAAATTCGGACAGGACCGACTGTCATTGATTTGGATGGGCAGATCATCAGTCTGAATGATCGAGCCGTTGCAAAATGGACAGGACCAGTTATCGTTAAATTGGAGAAGGGAAGATCAGTGTGTAGAATTATCAAGTCGTTGAGAAATTTGACAGGACCGGCTGTCATTGAATTGGAGACGGGAAGATCAGTGTGCAGAATGATCAAGCCATTGAGAAATTTGACAGGATCGGCTGTCATTGAATTGGTTCCGCAGAATATTGCATCGCATCCCTTGGCAAACAAATCGAGAGGATGACAACCATTCTGGCTACTTTCCTGATATACCAATATGCAATGACATTTATGATATTGAAAATGCAAATGCAAGCTAAGGCGGCTCCTAAGAGGACAATGACGCCTAAGGACTACCACTGAGCCTTATCACTTTACTGTCTTTTGTCTTAGAAATGCGCACCCCGACAGATAGACTCTTGAACGGGCCGGTGTGGCCCAGTTGACATTTAGTAGCATTGGGCCTGCGCGCCCTTTCTTCGAAGCTTGGGCAGATAAGCACCAGAGATATGCTTTACTTGGCCTTGGGCTGATGTGCCCTTGCCGTTCGCGAGATTCTACTGCTTGTAGATTACAGAAGCTAGGGTAGCAATATAAAATTGCGTTTTTCTAGTTTATTGACATATAAACCATGTGCTAATATCTAATTTGCATTAACAAGCGAACTGAGTTGACACACAGACACATATATGTACAAACTCGCCAAGCTCGAACGAAAAGGGAGAAAAGGCCCCAGGATGTGATGCGGATCCTTAGACACACGAAAAATAATGAAATTTTGGGCATTAACGTGCCAAAACTCACAATATCCCCTTAGACAGGTGAAACTGACGCTTGCATTAGGTCAAAATGGATACAAAGACCTGTATGAACCAACAAGAACCGAGAAAAGCATCTCGATGTGACAAAAGACTGAAAACTGGATAAAATACCACAAAAATGGACATAAGACACAAACGATAACACATATAGTCCCGGACTGAAACCGATACCCCCGTGCAGTCACATTAGATTCACATGACCTGCATGGCATGACTAAACTTGGCAAAAGCCCCTTGAATGACATTCAAACGTAGTAGCTGACTACTATTGACTGCTACTAGAATTGAAGAAGCGCGCCCACGTTTGAGACAACACTCATCACTTTGACCAAGTGCGCATGAAACTCAAAGTAGTGCGCGTGATTACAAGTCCGCTGCGGCTGTTTACACCAGACTCTGCTGAACTTAGAATAAACTGTGAGCCGTTAAGCCTCGTCAGCATTTCGTTCTCTGTTTGATACTTAAAATCTTTTAAGGCTTTATGCTCAGCTTGTAAAATTGACACAAACAATGCATTTGTATGAATTTGACACAAACAATGGCCAACTTGCATGCACGGATCTACGTGCATGCAAGTCCACCATCACGCGCCAAACCCATACAATTGCGTGCGAGTTGATATCCTGCCAACAGGTTGAGTTTTATCCCCTTCTGGGCTCTGGAATGACCAGTGCTCACCCAGGACAGACCAAGCAGTTTATAAGCAGTTGATAAGCAAGTTCTAAGCAGTTTTAAAGGCTGAAAGAGCCCTACAAATTAACAAAACACCCCATAAACAGTGTGGGGACAAAATAAAAATCAAAGATCTAATTACCAGTGCAAGGCCACTCACTGGTCAGAGGCATACTGGCGCGCGCGTATGGCGCTTTGGAGTGCGCGGGATGTGCTCTGGCGCTTGCTGTAGACACCTTATTCTGGACTGTCCAGATTAGTTTACTTACGGTATTTATTTCCCCGATGATAAAGCGGATCAAGAGCATCCCGGAAATGTTAGTGCGTTTGAGTTTTGAGCATTCCAAAAACCCTTTCAAACTCTCTAAACCAGAACCAAAAGGCCTCAACAAAACCCAACTTGCTTACGCCAATATTGTCCTGGCGTGCGCTGGTCCTCTGCCACGTGTCAGTCATCGGTCAACTTTGACCGTTGACCAGGTTTGACCTAGCGTACGCCAGGTATCTAGTGGCGTACGCCAAGTCAAACCTCCGGTCAAACTTGTGTTTTTAAGCATGCAGAAGCCATGGGTATGGATCTACAACATAGGGGAACCTTCCAATCCATTGAAAAAGCAATCTCCGCCGGGGGACATTTTCTTACACAAATCCCATCATCATATTCCCTCTCATCCAATGAGAGTAGAGACTTAAGGGCTAAGGCTCCAGTCACTTTGACTGGCCTTAACCCCTCTCTCTCCCTCTCCCCCTATATTTACCCCCTCCATTGGTCTTTCAAAGGGTTGGTTCTTCAAGTTTCAAGTTCCCAAGTCTTTTTCTCTCTATTTTTCTTTGGTCTTCTTGCTTCTTCTTCTTTCATCCATTGAAAGAGTAAACAAGGGACCCCTCCACACACCTCTTGCAGTCAAACATCCACCACCATCCATCCAGCCCTCAAGTTCAAAGCTCAAACATCTTTCAAATCCAAAAGCCGAAGGTATACATCTTTGTACTGCTTTCTGTATTGGTCCCTGAGGGGAGCTAACAGGGTCAAGGTTGGTAATCAATACCAGTCCTGACCCTAAAGCTGTTAAGGTTTCAAAAACAAAAAAAATACGTTTCTGACTATAAACGGCGTGCGCTAGTCATAGGCCCGCGTACGCGGGTCAGTGGCAATACGTACAGTTTTAAAATTTGATCTGTCTGGGATCTGTCTGGACCCTGCGTACGCCACTAAATAGGTGGCGTACTCCAGGTCCGAGCCCTCCGAAATTGGCGTACTCCAGTTGTGAAATGGGGTCTAGATCTTTGTTTCATGCTTTATTTCTTGTCTATTCATCACCTTATTGCATGCTAAAAACCAATTTCCAGCTTTCTGTATTTAGAACTATATAGGTGTAGCATTTCAATACTTGCTTTCTTTTGCCTTGAAAGGCCGCTGGGATCTTTCTGGTCATGTTCCAGAGCCCAGATGATGTAAACCCAAGCACTGGACAAAAGGTACAACTGGCGTACGGCCTCTCATGAGGGGCGTATGGCAATCATACCAAGGTCCAGTGGCTGGCCCTTGCATCATAGCTCAATCCTGGCCTCTTGTTATCTCCCCAATCTATATATGGGGCTTCCACTCTATTTTGATAGCTTCAAGCCATTTCAGCTGTCTGTAATCTGTAAATATGATCATATTATAAACTGCGTGGTTTGTCCTAGGTGTGCACTGATCCATTCCAGAGCCCAGAGGGTTGAGAACAAAGGCTGTGAGTGACAAAAGGTGGTGTACGCCAGCTTCTTGGTGGCGTGCGCAGGGTATGGTGGCGTGCAGAGGCTCGGCCACTGCATGCCAGTATGTTGCCTGATCACGCACCTGAGAGACAGCATACACCATTCTGCTCAAACTGCTCTCAGGTCCTTGTTCTCGATCTATATTCATTGTTTCAATCAATCATCCATAACATTTTGTCACATAACTGCAAACTGTTACAGTTTTAATCCCCATTATCTGTTCCCCGCCCCTAATTGGCTAAAAATGACTAAATGAGAGAAAAACGCAAAAGTTTTACAAAATGCATGAGTAAAGACCGATCTCCGGATTGGGCGAGAGGGGTGCCATAAAACCCTTCCCCTCTCGTAACCTGGCTCCCGAACCTCAGATATCGAAGGTGACGACGGACCAGTCTACGCCTTTTTCAAAATCAAATAAACGTACCAAAGCGTTTTCGAGTTCGATTCCTTGGGTATTCTTCCGCTAAAACCCGAGTGGCGACTCTGAATCGAAGCGTTTCGCCGCGCTTTTCCAAAGAGGGCCGCACCCCAATTTTAAACAACAAAATCCGGGATTTTAGGGCGTGTGCCCACAGTGGCAACTCTGCTGGGGACTCATTGCATTGATTAATATTTGGCAATCAATACATGAATGAACAATTTTTCAAAAGTCGGTCAAAACAGTACGCTTTGCGCTGCTGAAGAACGGAATGGTAACATAACAGGATCACAGCATCCGACCAATCCGAATTAGGGCTTTTACTATTGTTCATTTGTGTAGTTTTCTCCAAATATTAATTAAATGAAAGTGGGCCAAACTCAAAAAGCATTTTCAAAACTTTTGCATTTCTCTCTTCTTCGATCATTCTTTGGCATTCTTCCATTTGCATCGATGTTGGCTAGCCCCGTTGAGGTGTTTTGGGTAACCGGCACAGTTTACTGGAGCCCGGGGCCCTCGAATGCCCAACAACCTTGGACGATGATGAGTCGTAATACCGTTCGACCATTGCTCTGCTACACGCATTGCAGTGGGAGGTATACCGCAACTCTAGTCAGAGGAACCCCTTTAAACCAAAACCGGCCTCTCCATGCGTACAAAACACTAGAACCTTTCAACCTAGGACAGGAACCTACAGGGTAGGATGTTTTTTGCATCTAACCCCCATGAACTGTCTATGTGTTACTGCTTTCCCTATCGCATGCCTGTACATACATTCATACCGATCTGCATAGGAGCATGCTAGGGCGGCTTTTAGGTTGTCTTTTGTCTAGTTTGTCGTATATCTGTGAGGATGATGCTATGGACCAATGACGAGTTGTGCATCTCGATGTTGCACGTGAATAAACCTTTCAAATCCTTCAATCAAAGATACTTTGGGAAATCAAAACTTTCTAAGCCTTTGTCTGAAAGTCTAAAGCAAAATTTCAAAAGCGAAACAGGACTAGCGGAAAGAATGTCGTGATATCTACACCATCCAGGTTAAAAGTGCTAATCACTTACTCCCTCAAGGCTCCGGCACAGTGCTGCTTATGCCATCTCGGTTATGGTATCGCGTCATCAACACCAAGTCATTCTAAAATTCAAACTTTGAAAGCTCGAGAAAAGAATAGCCAAAGGCTTAGGCTGTCTTGACATCTCTTAGTGTTAGTCGATTCAAACAAGGATATACCATCGAAAAGAAATCTGAGGATTACGGCAGCATCCGACCGTCATGAGACAAACTCGTTTCTAGAGTCTAGGAGGACACTGACGACGATGACATGCGCATTGCATTCTTTCAAATTCTTTCAATGCAGGAACACCACTAAGTTCTCATTTACTTTGCTGTCCAAAGCTTTAGGCCATCACCTTCATCGATCATCAATCTAAAATGGCAGCACAAACAGAGATGGCTGAACTGAAAAGGGCTGTAGAGGAGCTAGGTCACAAAATGGACAAACAATTGATCATGGTCCAGGGACTGGTTGACCTTTTCACCACCATAGCCCCGCAGTCGGATATGGGGTTAATCAAGGAATCCTTTCAAGCCTGCCACACTCCTGCGGTCGGAAAGTGCTCGAAGGACATATTCAAAGACCTGGCTGAATTTCATGAAGCCAGGACTCATCCGAAGGATAATGCTGGATCCTTGTTCAAAGCCAACGCCGAAAGGGAGGATATGCGCGGTAATGAAATCAATCCAAAAGGCAAAATAGGGCATCATATGGAAGGCGCAGTACTGTGCAGCTACAAAGCGAGCAAAGGTTCCACTCTGAATCCTCAAACCGGTCGTCGGAACCCACCAAGGACCTTCTCCCGCTTCTCCACACCTTTATCCTTGGTTTATGAGAAGCTCGTCGAAGCTGGCTTTCTCAAGCCACTCCTTCCAACTCCTTCACCTCGAACATTCCCGGCATCCTACAATTCAAATGCCTATTGTGCTTTCCATCAAATGCCTGGCCATCTCACCGATGCCTGCTTTCGCCTTCGACATGAAGTTCAAAATCTCATTGATAATGGCACCATTCAAGCCCCACTCCCATCAAAGCCCAATGTCATATCCACTCAAATCAAGCCTAACTCCACCATATTCAACCCAACCCTTGTCATTATCCCAGAAAGTAAATCCAAGCCAATCTTGTCTCTCCCGTTTGAACCTGAGGTTAATCTGATGGCCATAGGTGCAGTCAAGGTCCTCACTACCGACACTTGGGCTGACAGTGATGAGGAGCCTACAAAGGAAGAATTCAAGAGGAAGCTTAATCAATCAATGGAGAAAACGGACTTTGGGGCTATTGTTCAAGGGGTTCTCTCAAATGGGTCTGGACGAAAAAGCTGAAGAAACCGAAGTGTTATTGCTTGGGCCTGTTGTCCTCTAACTCCCACCTCTCTGCAATGAAGTCAATGGTAACTATAAAAGTTGCATTTTCAAGTCACGTCTAATTTGCATTGACACTTTTGAGTCTGGGTCTGACACAGTGTCTGTCTAGTCGTCTAAGTGTAGCTCTGAGTCGGAGTTTGTGCCTCCTGGCCCTCCATGTCGTAGCTTCTATTCTCAATTCGAGTCGTTTTGCTGTACTTGGCAACCCCGAGGGTTTTATGATATGCATTATCCTGCTTCTAAATACTTTGCTGGCTTTTGAATAAACCGTGTCGACCTTGACGACGAAGGGATAGATTTCGATGGGAATCTCCCCAAGGAAATGTGTTCCCTCGCCGAAAGGGAAGACGAAAGGCATGCTCAGCCTCTAAAAGAAGAAGTAATTCCTAATAAACTTGAAAGATGAGGTAGACCCCCAGAAGTTTCAAATTGTTTCAGCACTGTCCCTAGAAGAGTATTGCTCCCGTTCAGACTTGTTCAAAGAATTCAACAACATCTTGGCATGGTCTCACAAAGACACACTTAGCCTCGATCATGAGATAAAGAAGCATTGAATCCCCTGCTACCGGATGCCAAATCAGAAAGCAGAAGCTCAGAAGGCTCCAGGCCATGTACCATGTTCAAAATAGTGACAATAGTGTTCCATCAAGCGAACATTAAAAATGTGCAAAAGTGGCTTGGAGCGAGGCATTTCCAATCGAGGCAATCAGGAACCTTTCACTATCAAGTCATTCTAATTGGGGCTGCAGTCAAAAGTCATCGACGGCGACAAATTCAATGCTGTGGTCACCATGACTCAATTCAAGTGTTGCTTACCCCTGAGAGATGCTTGTTGGGCTGAAAACCACAAGGGTGGGCAGTTCCAAACAAAAGTTAGAGCAGCCTGCTAGATCGAAAACCTAAGGAGGCGGTCTAGGCAAAAAATAAATAGGCAAAAAAGTTGAAAGCTCGCTAGACTGAAGACCCAAGTGGACGGTACTAGGCAAAAGTTAGAGCGTAAAAGGGAGAGGTAAAATACACGAGTGAACCTTTGCCTGAACTACGTTTTGGCCTGATTCCCCTGAAGGGGATACGTAGGCAGTCTCTCTCTTTGAGACTCGGTCATAATCTATCAACTGGATCTCAAGTTTTGGCTTTAGCGCACCACATTGGCCGCCTAAACTATGTTTTGACAAATCCTTCCCTGAGGTTCGGTCGCAATCTATCAATTGAACCCAAGGCTTTGGTACATCGCTGTAGTCAAGAAGAAGGCAAGCTTCATTGGAGAATCAGAAGGGGTAAGCCTTTCATCTTTCAGTCTTATTTCAAATTACTACTTCAATTTCAAAGCTGAGCAAAAGCCTTAAAATATTTAAAGCATCAAAAACAGAACAAAATGCTTGCGAGGCCTAACGGCTCACAGTTTATTCTAAGTTAGCAGAGTCTAGTGTAAGCAGCAGCAGCAGACTTGTAGCCATGCGCGCTAGTTTGTGGTTCGTGCGCGTTGGTTTAAAGTTATGCCCTTTCCTGCACACGCTTCTTCAATTTGAGCAGCATTCAAAAGCAGTCAGCTGCTGCCGCCGATTCATTAAGATTAAAAGTACCTCGAACGTCATTCAAGGGGCTTTTGCCAAGTTTTCTATACCATGCAAAGTCATGCGGACCTAATGTGACTACATGGGGGTGTCGGTTTCAGTCCGGGCCTATATGAGTCATCTCTTTGCGTCTTTTTTGTCCATCTTTGCGACAATTTTCGAGTGTTTTAATCTGTTTCCCATTCTGGAGCTTTTTTTCTCAATTTTGTTTGTTCATACAGGTCATTGTACATATATTTGACCTTACGTAAGCGTTAGTTTCACCTGTCTACGGGATATTTGAATTTTGGCTCATTAATGCCTAAAATTTCATTTTGCCGCGAATCTAAGAGTCCGCATCGCATCCTGTGGCTTTTTTTCTCCTTTTCGTTTGAACTAGGCGAGTCTGCACATATATGTGTGTCTGTATGTCGACTCAGCTCACTTGTCAATGCAAATTAGATATTAGTGGTGGGTTTATGCGCTCTTTCTCAAAGGAGAGTCAACAAACTGAAAAATGCAATTTTTACATTTCTACCCTAGCTTCTATCTTCTATCCAAGCAGTGGAATCGTGTGAACAGCAAGAGCATGTCAGCCCAAGGCCAAGCAAATCAAATCAACGGGGCACATCCGCCTAAGCATCAAAGAAAAGGCAAGCAGGCCCAATGCCACTCCTAATTGTCAACTGGGGCGCACCAACTCACTCAAACATCTATCTCTTTGGAAACGAATCCCAAAAGCAGAAGGCAGTGAAGTAAGATGGCTTAGTGGTAGTCCTCAGGCGTCATCGTCCTCTTAACAGCCGCCTTTAGCTTGCGTCTGCATTTTCAATTTGTTCATGCAATTTAGTACATATCATTGCATATTGTATATCAACTGTTGAAAACAGGAAAAGTCTATCAAGTGCCAAAGCATGCCTGCCCAGTATCGAAAGTAGCAAGTAATCAAGATTTTGGGAGTTCATACCTGGGATCTAGTCACTACTAGAACTGGAGTCAGAGCCGCTACTCTGAGATAGTGCAATTTTAAGGGGGATGCCACATGCCATTCTCCCTATCCATTTCTCTATAGAAAATGTCAAGCACACAGCCCACTCCACTAGCACCGGGAGCACACTTTGGCAATCAGAATACATTTCAAAGCAGCAATGACTTGTGCTACCTAAATCCAAATGCACTGACAGCACGTTCATTCTGAAGAATGGTCAACCTGTCCATCAAATCAATCCAATCAACGACGGTCAGCCATATCTTCCTTCAAATCAATCCAATCAACGACGGTCAGCCATATCGTCCTTCAAATCAATCCAATCAACGACGGTCAGCCATATCGTCCTTCAAATCAATTCAATCAACGACGGTCAGCCATATCGTCCTTCAATTTAATTCAATCAACGACGGTCAGCCATATCGTCCTTCAAGTCAATTCAATCAACGACGGTCAGCCATATCGTCCTTCAAGTCAATTCAATCAACGACGGTCAACCATATCGTCCTTCAAGTCAATGCAATCAACGACGGTCAACCATATCGTCCTTCAAGTCAATACAATCAACGACGGTCAGCCATATCGTCCTTCAAATCAATCCAATCAACGACGGTCAGCCATATCGTCCTTCAAATCAATCCAATAGCCATATCGTCCTTCAAATCAATCCAATCAACGACGGTCAGCCATATCGTCCTTCAAATCAATTCAATCAACGACGGTCAACCATATCATCCTTCAAATCAATTCAATCAACGACGGTCAGTCATATCGTCCTTCAAATCAATTCAAATCAACGACGGTCAGCCATATCGTCCTTCTCAATTCAGCGATGATCAGCCGTATCATCAGCGACGATCAGCCATATCGTCCTTCTCAATTCAGCGATGATCAGCCATATCATCAGCGACGGTCAGCCATATCGTCCTTCAAATCAATGCAATCAACGACGGTCAGCCATATCGTCCTTCAAACCAATTCCATCAACGACGGTCTACCCGTCCTTCAGATCAATTCCATCAATAACGATCAACCATATCATCCCCTCAATCCAACTAAACGGCGATCAGAATATTGTCCGCTTCAATCCATCAATGGCGATCAGTCATGTCGTCCCTTTCAAATCAAAGCAACGGCGATCAGAATATCGTCCGCTTTAATCCATCAACAGCGATCAGAATGTCGTCCCTTTCAAATCAAATCAACAACATCAGAATATCATTCCTTTCAATCAATCAACGACGATCAGCCATGTCATTCCCTTCAATCCATCAACAGCGATCAGCCATATCATCCGTTTCCAACCCTTCACGGCATTCAGAATATTGCCCACTATTCAACTCAGCGGCGGCCCACCCAATCAATCACCACAACGGCGGTCCGCCAGTCCAAATAGTCTATAACAACCGTCCGCCTATCCTGATCCACATCTATCTACAGCAAGTGTAGCTTCCAGCAGTCTTATTGCTCTGTCTCAGATGGTCGTTGATAAGGAGATTGGCTCTGATTCCCAACAAATGGAATTCAACCTACCTGACACGACCTACCCGTGGATGTTGGATTTCTTTGTACCGAGGACAGTTTGATCCCCGTCAACGACGATCTATTCGGCGATCCGTCCGGCCAATATCAAATCAACGGCGATCCGTCCGCCCAATATCAAATTCAACGACGATCCATCCGCCCAATCTTAAATCAACGGCGATCCGTCTGCCCAATATCAAATTCAACGGCAATCCGTCCGCCCAATATCAATTCAACGGCGATCCGTTCGCCCAATCTCAAATTCAACGGCGATCCATCCGCCCAATCTCAAATTCAACGGTGATCCATTCGCCCAATCTCAAATCCTTTCCCCAAACAGAGTCGATACTCTAGCAATGGTTTATCCCCAGGAAAGTCTGCCTTTGTTGATAGCTCGTTGTCCTTCCAATTCAATCAAGCAGCGGCGGTCCACCTACCCATATTATCCCCAGCAGTGGCAGCCGCTCGTCCAAATTCAACCAACCAGGTTCTTTAAAGTTTCATACCTACTTTGACTCGTATGTTCTGTTCTGGATAGCCTTGAGAGGGTGTCTAGAAACCTTTGACATTACTTGTACCAAAACAATGGTGCTCCAAGTGCCGTCAAAGGGGGGCTACTGTAGCCACCTTATTCTGGATTGTCCAGATTAGTTTACTTACGGTATTTATTTCCCCGATGATGAAGCGGATCAAGAGCATCCCGGAAATGTTAGTGCGTTTGAGTTTTGAGCATTCCAAAAACCCTTTCAAACTCTCTAAACCAGAACCAAAAGGCCTCAACAAAACCCTACTTGCTTACGCCAATATTGTCCTGGCGTGCGCTGGTCCTCTGCCACGTGTCAGTCATCGGTCAACTTTGACCGTTGACCAGGTTTGACCTGGCGTACGCCAGGTATCTAGTGGCGTACGCCAAGTCAAACCTCCAGTCAAACTTGTGTTTTTAAGCATGCAGAAGCCATGGGTATGGATCTACAACATAGGGGAACCTTCCAATCCATTGAAAAAGCAATCTCCGCCGGGGGACATTTTCTTACGCAAATCCCATCATCATATTCCCTCTCATCCAATGAGAGTAGAGACTTAGTGGCTAAGGCTCCAGTCACTTTGACTGGCCTTAACCCCTCTCTCTCCCTCTCCCCCTATATTTTCCCCCTCCATTGGTCTTTCAAAGCGTTGCTTCTTCAAGTTTTAAGTTCCTAAGTCTCTTTCTCTCTATTTTTCTTTGGTCTTCTTGCTTCTTCTTCTTTCATCCATTGAAAGAGTAAACAAGGGACCCCTCCACACACCTCTTGCAGTCAAACATCCACCACCATCCATCCAACCCTCAAGTTCAAAGCTCAAACATCTTTCAAATCCAAAAGCCAAAGGTATACATCTTTGTACTGCTTTCTGTACTGGTCCCTGAGGGGAGCTAACAGGGTCAAGGTTGGTAATCAATATCAGTCCTGGGCCTAAAGTTGTCAAGGTTTCAAAAACAAAAAAAAATACGCTTCTGACTATAAACGACGTGCGCCTGTCATAGGCCTGCGTACGCCGGTCAGTGGCAGTATGTACAGTTTTAAAATTTGATCTGTCTGGGATCTGTCTGGACCCTGCGTACGCCACTAAATAGGTGGCGTACTCCAGGTCCGAGCCCTCCGAAACTCGCATACTCCAGTTGTGAAATGGGGTCTATATTTTTGTTTCATGCTTTATTTCTTGTCTATTCATCACCTTATTGCATGCTAAAAACCAATTTCCAGCTTTCTGTATTTAGAACTATATAGGTGTAGCATTTCAATACTTGCTTTCTTTTGCCTTGAAAGGCCCCTGGGATCTTTCTGGTCATGTTCCAGAGCCCAGATGATGTAAAGCCAAGCACTGGACAAGAGGTACAACTGGCGTACGGCCTCTCATGAGGGGCGTATGGCAATCATACCAAGGTCCAATGGCTGGCCCTTGCATCATAGCTCAATCCTGGCCTCTTGTTATCTCCCCACTCTGTTTGTGGGGCTTCCAGTCTATTTTCATGGCTTCAAGCCATTTCAGCTGTCTGTAATCTGTAAATATGATCATATTATAAACTGCGTGGTTTGTCCTAGGTGTGCACTGGTCCATTCCAGAGCCCAGAGGGTTGAGAACAAAGGCTGTGAGTGACAAAAGGTGGTGTACGCCAGCTTCTTGGTGGCGTGCGCAGGGTATGGTGGCGTGCAGAGGCTCGGCCACTGCATGCCAGTATGTTGCCTGCTCACGCACCTGAGAGACAGCATACACCATTCTGCTCAAACTGCTCTCAGGTCCTTGTTCTCGATCTATATTCATTGTTTCAATCAATCATCCATAACATTTTGTCACATAACTGCAAACTATTACAGTTTTAATCCCCATTATCTGTTCCCCGCCCCTAATTGGCTAAAAATGACTAAATGAGAGGAAAACGCAAAAGTTTTACAAAATGCCTGAGTAGAGACCGATCTCCGGATTGGGCGAGAGGGGTGCCATAAAACCCTTCCCCTCTCGTAACCTGGCTCCCGAACCTCAGATATCGAAGGTGACGACGGACCAGTCTACGCCTTTTTCAAAATCAAATAAACGTAGCAAAGCGTTTTCGAGTTCGGTTCCTTGGGTATTCTTCCGCTAAAACCCGAGTGACGACTCTGAATCGAAGCGTTTTGCCGCGCTTTTCCAAAGAGGGCGGCACCCCAATTTTAAACAACAAAATCCGGGATTTTGGGGCGTGTGCCCACACTTGCTTGTCTAGGCCATTTGACCAGTGTTTGGTTTACATATTTTTGAGTTCTGGGACAGGTCCAGAATGATCCCAGGGGTACTCCATAACAGCAGAAATACATATTGAACTGCAGCTAACATTTCTATAACAACCCTTATTTTTTGGAAGGTAAAAATTTCGTTAAATATTTGAATTTTATTTGGATTACTTATTTTTACTTTCAGTAATCCGTCGTAATTAGATTCTAGTCCTTCGGGGCCAACCGAATTAGATTCCAACTGACTACTTGGAGGAACCGAGCAACCAAACTCACCTAGTTACTAGATGAACCATTTGAACCTCTTGAACCGTTTTGCCTTTACCCATTGGTCAATAGAAGTTAGGGTAATATTTGTCCATTGGACAATGGGCTTTCTATTTAAAAAGTGAGATAAGTACATGGATATAGTATTATATACACATGTGCAAGTACATTTATTCTTTGTTTATTGGGTATTCTCCCACCCCTCTATTATCCGTTGGTTATTAACCACTAGGGAAACTATTACCATTGGGTAATAGCACTAATCTTCCAACAAGGTACAAGGTTGTATTTAAATAATCAAGATTGGATTCTCATGTACTTTTATGCATTTAAAATATTGGGGTATATCTAAACCCTAGATTTCCTTATTACTTTTGTCCATTGGATAATAAATACTAGGGGATTTATTATCCATTGGGTAATAGGATTAATCTTTCAACTAAGTACTAGGGTTTAATAAACAAATCATTTTCTAAATTCCCATGTGATGTTATACCTATATTTTATTGTGTATGTACTTAGTAGACTTAAAAAAACCTAAGATTCCTAAGTACTCCTATATTATTTTATATTGGGGTTTTGTACCCAATTGGATTAATCTAATGGGGAGATGATGTCCCTAGATTACATAAGTACCTATGTATATATTATATTTGTACTTGGATGATTAAAGAATTTACTTAGTACACATGTGCTTATTAGTTGTTTAATAAGAAAAATCTTGGCTTTTAAAACTTCTTTGATCTCTAGTACCAAAAGTACCTATTATTTTATTGTTCTTATACATTATATGTATATATAAGTGTATGTAGTGTACTAGGAGAGAGAGAGAGGGAGAGAGAGAGAGAGAGAGAGAGAGAGCGTAGCCGAGAGAGAGAGAGAGAGGGAGTAGCCGCGAGAGAGAGAGAGAGGGAGGAAGAAAGAGAGAAGAAAGAAGGAAGATTTTGGTTGTACCTTAACTTGGTCACCAAGATCTTCTTCATCCTTCCAATCCTTGACAAAATCTAACCTCCATTGTCCTACTTTGTACAAATGTCAATTTTTAAACTTGTACAATCCTCCTTTCTACCACAAATCTTCCAAGAATCAAATCCAAAGGACTAACCTAGCCATGCAACCCTAGAAATTAGACCTTGATCTTCCAAGATTGCATGACAAGTGTCAAAAATTCAGATATGGAGAGAGAGATAGGGGCCGGCCTTTAGAGAGAGAGAGAGGGAGTCCAATTTTGGCTATAAATAGAGCCACCTCCATGCCCTTCAACTCACACCTTCCATTCTTCAACTTCTCTGTCTAGAAATCCTTTGTTCTTCTTGTTCTTGAGTTTTTCTTGTGTTCTTCAAGAAACTCATCCAAGGCTGCCACTAAACCGCCACCCGACCACCCTTCGATCCATAAAGTAGAGTAGTTTTAGTCAAGAAGAAGTTTCGAGAGAAACCTTTCTCTTTCGAAACTACCGGAAGCCTACCGTAGAAAGTTACTCTACCCAATCCCCGACGTACCTTCCATAGTCGTCACTACCGCCAAGAAGAACGGTAGATTCTCCCTATGCACTACTCCAAATTATATGTAGCGTATCATTACCTATTTACTTTAAGTATTCGTGTTTTGATATTCTGAATGGTTATGAGCATGCATACAGGAATTGCTTTGTATTGCTTAAAATAGAGTTGGATGATCTTGTTAGATTACAATGAATGATTTGTTGTTGCATATGTGGAAAGTCCTACCACGGATTCTATGCATGAAACGAGACACGAGAACCGAGAAAGTAGAAACATGACACCTAGGGTGTGGTTAATGAAAAGGCATGTTTGAAAAGAGTGAAATATTTTGGAAACCGCATTGTGGCCGGACTCCCCCATTGTGTGAGGTGTGTGTGTGTGTTCCAATGGGGATCCGGAATAGCGGAACCATTGTGAGGGTGTGTGTGTTCCCATGGGAACCCGGAGCGGCGGAACCATGGTGAGGTATGGCTTGGTTATCCGCGGTACGGAACCAATGCAATTGTGTGCCAATGGGAACCCGGCGCGGCGGAACCATTGAGAGGATACTCAGGAACCCGGCGCGGCGGAACCGAGGTTGGGTGTGTTGAAAAATGATTTTGGAAATGCTAATCTGGTATATGAGAAAATGTTGACATGGTCTACGACGAGTCACGTAGGAAAAACACGAAAATCTTGGATACCAACAATAGATAGTGAATGTGGGTGTGTGATTGTTATTGTCTGTTGTATTTAATATCTTGTTTGCTAGTTATGGGTTAGCGGGTATGGGATTGTCTGCTGAGCTTTTGTAGCTCATGGTGTTACCTTCGGTGACCTTGACATATAATGTTGGTGGCGACGCTGGTATAATGTGTCAGATTTTGTAGATGAACAGGGTAAGCAGTTCACTGTGGAGGCTTTTGGAGCTGAGGTGCTGGCAAGAATGGAGGATTAGGTGGAGCTGTAGTTAGGAACCCTAGAACCCCCTCCATTTGTGTAAATATTGAACTATTGTGGGAGTTTTGTTGTAATAATGAGCCAGACTTCAGTTGATTTTATCAATAAAATATCTATTTAACGTACCCAAAATTCGGGGCGCTACAATTTCGAACAAAGGAAAGCAGTAAACTGGTTATTAGCATGCTTACAGTGGCCTATATACAAAATACAGCATAAAACAGTAGGACACCAATCCCCACGCGGACCTGCACACACAGCGACAGAGTAGCGCGCGCATATATGTGTCCAACGCTCGCTGGCTCCTAGCACAATGGTTTTTGAAACCTTGCCAGCTTTAGGACCAGGACTGGTATTGATTACTAGCCTTGGCCCTGTCAGCCCCCCTCAGGGATCAGAACAGAGAGCAAAACAAAGGTAAACTATACCTTTGGCTTTTGGGTTTGAATGGATGTTTGAGCTTTGAAGTTAGATTGAGGTTGGATGCTTTTGAGTGGTAGAAACAAGATGGATTGTTGCTTGGTGTTAGGGTTAGGATTTTGGAACCCTTTGGATTTTTTAACCTTTCAAATGGAAGACCCATGGGGTGTATATATATAGAGAGAGGTGGTAGGTTTGATGGCAAAAAAAGGAGTTCAGCCAGCCCACGAGGCTGGCTTTGCATTGCATTGGTGGCCAAGTTTCCTCCTTAAGAAAGGTTGGTGACAGGCTTTGACCATCGCGCGCTGGAGTCAGTCTGGCGCACGCGGGTGCGCCCTGGTGCGCATGGGTCATACCCTGGCACGCGTGCGTCAACGGTCAACCTTTAACTGTTGACCACACCTGGCAGTTTGACCGGCGCGGGCAGGTTCTAAACCTGCGCCTGCGAATCAAACCATCACACATGTTGGTCAAAGACCAAGCTTTGACTGTTGACCAACACTTGTCAATTTGACCCGCGCACGCTAGTTCTCAACCAATGCGTGCCAGTAGGGTTTTTGGCTTTTTGAAATGGCCTAGGATTAGTTTAGGTTCAAGGGTTTTTCATACACTCAATGTAGAGACCCGTATTTTTTTTTAGGTTGTATTATTTTTTTTTCTTTTGTTAATGTACGGCTCAACGAGATAGACGGTACGGATATTCGGTGTAGCGCCTTCGTTGGAGGATATAAGGGTAAATGTGTGAGGGGTGCACGTGTGAGTGTGTGGTGCGAGAAGCGGGGGATTGCTCCCCATGCCAATAATTTCCCAGGAGACAACTTTTCTCCCATTTTCTCTTTTTCTCTCTCTCTCTCTCGGCAGCCTCTCTCTCCTCCTATCCTCCGAAAATTTTCTCCTCTCTTCTCTCCTCGATTTCATCTACTTAGAGCGTGATTCCGAACAAAATTCAAGAATTAAAGTTGTTCTACAGCGCATGGGCTTTCTGAATATCCAAGAAAAATCATGATCGGACCTCGTGGAACTTCGGTTGACTTGGTCAAAGGGCCGGGTTTTGTTCAAAACCCTTGAGGTAGGGATTTCTTACTCTTGTTATGCGTTTATACGGTGTTTATGTAGCTAGATCGTGCCTCTCTTTGTTGTTGAGTTTGTTCCGTCAATTTCTGAAATTTTGCAGAAAACGGGTTACTGTTTATGAGGTTTTTCATTGTCTTAAACTCATGATTGAATTTTGGTTCCTTCATATGAAATAGAGTAGACTTAGAGCTCGTTCTAATGCCGCTGGAATCACTCGAAACCATTGAGAATTGAATTTATGGTGATTTTTAGAAAACTGGTCTGTACTCTGTCTCGTTTTCTGGGTTTCAGCCCACTTCGAACGGCCATAACTTCCTCGTCCGATGTCCGATTTATGAAAACTTTATATCGATTCGAAGGTCTTGAAGTTAGCTTTCGTTGGCCACTAGAATCGCCTTAAAAACCTTAGTATACAGAAAGTTATGACTGTTGGAATGAAGGTGTGTCAGTCTGCCAACTTCAAAGGTTGTTCTCGTTCCGTCGTAATGGCTCCCTATGTAAATAGAACATGTTTAAGTCACTTTCGGACATGATTTCTCTTGTCCTAGTAACTCGTTGTTTGACCTTATCCCTTGACACTCATTAGTGTATAATATTAATGTCGTTTGAGAAGGAAATGTACCGTAAGATTAATAGGAGTACCGTAGACTATATGGGTGCCATGGTGAGTGTTATGGGTAAATGTGAGGATGTCTAGCAGGACCATCTGTCCTCTTGATTCGTTAAACAATTAGTTTCCAATGGTGTTGTCTTTTGACGTTTAAATGTCGATACTAGTGGGTGGAAGGTTATAGAGTTACTTACGGGTAAGATTGTCGTGTAAGATATGGTGAGTGTTGTGGGTAAAATGTCATTAAGACGTTTATGGGTTAAGGTGTTGTATAGGGCGTAGCGTTATGTTCAAGGAACGATATGGACACATGTGATAATTGATAAACGTTTTAATTGGCTGTCGATTATGAAAACGGGAGTACTAATGATTGTATTAAGAATGGGACGGTGATAACATGACTGGTTATTGTGACATAAATTGAATGAGATTGAGTTACGAATAGACTGATGATAAAATTGATTATGAGAGTGTGAGATGTGACCCAAGTGGTCGTTATTGAGGGAAAAGACTCGGGGTGACCCTACGCTCGAGGGAACTAGACCCGAGGTGACCCAAACTGTTATTATTCTTGAGGGAATAGACTCGGGGTGACCCTGCGCTCGAGGGAACTAGACCCGAGGTGACCCCACTGATTACTATTATTGAGGGAATAGACTCGGGGTGACCCTACGCTCGAGGGAACTAGACCCGAGGTGACCCTAGTGACTATTGATGGGAAGCACTTGATTAAAAGAAAGGAAAAGTTTTGAAATAAAGAGATTCGATGATGAAACGAGAAATGGAAAGATTGCGATAAATTGAATGAAATGTGATAGTATGGTATCAAAGCCGTTTCTAACTTATTAGGTATAGTGATGTGGAGGCGTTATTAGTTCTCGTGTGGGTTATATTCAGTCGGGTAGTGCATATCGAATTGCTTAAGATCCTTTGGCCATAGTGAGATGCCTGTCGATAGTCATATATTCTGAGAGCATACCTATCTATACTCATTCACTCTAGTAGCATACTCATTGTATTTTTCTCATAACCGGTGTATAGATTTCTCTACTGGGCACGTGTTGGCTCAACCTACCATTTCAGGTTCATTGCAGGTCATGGTCATGGAGTACTAGGAGTGCATGCTGACGTTATCAAGTAAAGCTATTTTGGGAAGCACTTTATATTTCTTGTAGAACTAATCGTTTGTCATGAAACTCCTATTTTGTAAAGTTGTAATTGTAGGCCAGTTTGTGTATATTTGGGAACTGTATTGTATTTTGGGGGTAATGTACGTATGATTGTGAGGACTCTGTATTTTAAACGGTATTGTTGATTTATGTTAAAAATTCGAGGGCGTGACAACTTGGTATCAGAGCGTTAGGTTTGAATACCTAGAGACCGTGGGGAGACTTTTAGTCTCATGGGTTCAAAACACTGCATAACTTTTCAAAAAAAAAAACAAACATGTGAGTGCTTGCATGACTGATGTGTAGTGATTGTAATTGCATTTGTAATGATAGCTATTGTCATCGGTTGCAATCTTGGTCTTGAACCAACTACGGTAAAGTACTTTTTGATGAGATGAGATTTGGAAAGAAACCGTGACGATATTGATGTGTGAAAGAGGGAATTTGTTAGCGTATGATACGAGTGTTAGAATATTAATATGACTTGCGAGTTAAGTGTTAGATGTGATTTCTATGTGAACTGTATGGATTATGTAATTAGTTTTAAGTGTGTTCAGTTTTAAATACTTTAAGTAAAAATTTTTTTTTTTTTAAGTGCGAGAGGTGTATCATAGTTAGAGGATTGAGCTAGTGAGCGTTTTGAATGTGTTCGAATGGATAATGTCTTGTATGGTAATGATTGTGTTTGTCATTGTTATGGTAGTTATAGGGGTAGTGATTTTGAGAATAGGTAAGACAGGTGGAACCCTTGTAAGTATCTGTGGTTGACTTAGGAATATGAGAGTTATAGGTAGGGTGTCTAGAAATAGTATGTGTCTTCTGGACACCCAAGCGACTACCGATGAGATCCAGTTGGAAGAGGCGATTGATCACCGCTCCTTCTAGATGGAAGTCTCGGAAAGTCAATTGGACAGTAGGATTGTGTAGAGGGGTTAGATCCATAGGCTTGAGATAGATGGCTCTACGGAGGAATTTCGTAGAAAAGGGAAGTGTTATGGTGTCGTAGTCTTCATTGTTGAGGTGAATGCCGTGGAGGTGTCATTATGAAAGGATGGTAGAAATAGTGATAGAATTGTTTGGTAAAAAAAAAAAAAGGGAGACAAGACTTGAAGTGTACTATATCGATGTGACTGGAGGCAAGTGATTGATGTCAGTGTGTGGTGAGAGACTTGTTTGAAGTGAGTGCAATATGAATGAGAATTGTTGTGAGTTGAAAGATTAGAGTGTAGAGATTGTGTGTGATGTGTAATTGGTGACGTAAACTAGACTGATGACAGTATAGAATGCATTGAGGTATGCCGTTGAGGTGATAGATCTGAGAGAGACTAAGGTTTAAATAGTGATAGTGATAGCAGTGATGGTGATAGGAGTCTTAGAATATAATGAGAAGTATAGAAGGATTGTTTACAACCCCGAAGTCTTGTGAGTATTCAGGGATAAGTTTATCAATCGGTCTGTGTCGATATTTGAGTTCTAGCATGAAGATATTCGAGAGTATCAGATGTTCGTTGGTGCAACTATTGCACACTTTGTGTAGGTGCTCTAGCGATAAGATGTTAATAGATTGCAATATTGTTAAAATAGAGGAATGATTAGTATTAATGATACCTGTATTTATGATGTGATGTTTAAGATTGTGAATGTGAAAAGTACATGATTTGATTCGATCGAATGAATGAGAAAGCTCGAGATTGGTAGAGTAAATAGACACTATATGAGGTTTTGTGAGAGTAAAAGGAACAAGATGATAGTTGGTCTTCCTGAAGCCATGAATTGTAAAGTAGTGGATGTTGGTGAGTCAGTTGGACACTCGGGGAGTTCGTTGGATACCTTTTGAATTCGTTGGATATTGAGTGAGTGAATGCGTGAATATGTGGCTGGTGTTATGTAAGCTATTAAATTGTACCGTGGGTTTGATGAAATATTTCAAATGTGCTGTTATTTAGCTTTAACCTACATGTTTGATTTATTATGTAATCTCAATGCGTGAAATTTTCTTTTAGTATACGATGTAGAATAAATAGTGATGCTTATGTGGGTAGTTACTATGAGTGTATGCCTTTCTTGAGTAGCAGCAACGATGTTTGGAGAATTGGGTTTAAGGAAAATAGTGGATTGATAGTTTACCAGAACGGTTTTAATGTGTGCTGTGGGGAGTTATGTAGAAGGGACGCGTTACAATAGAAGTGAATTTGGATTCCCGAAAATAGAAACCGGTAGTGATTCAAGGTGGGCTAAGGAATGTGAAGTAGTGTTGGATTCTTAGTTGTGTTTGAATGTTAAATGGACGAAAAAGCGTTTGAGATTTGTACAGAGTTGATAAAAGAGTTATGTGGATACAAAGAGGTGTGAGTTAGAGATTGTGATTAGCGGTTTTGATTTATGAGTATTGAGTATCTATGTATGAAATTATTGGTGTTCGGTTAATAGAAGTGTCCTATTGATATGTCTGAAGATCGAGTTGAACTAAAAAAAAAAAATTTCTTTTCCTTTTTCGAATGGGAGTGATATTGTATGAAAGCTGATTCTTAGTTTAGTTCATTTTGGAGAATAATAACGATAAAAGTTTGAAGTCGGCTATATTTGGATTATGTGTCACCTTATTTTAAATTCATTACCATGTTGTCTAACTTATCGTTACCCTTCAAGACTACGTGAGGTGCATAAGATTGATTGGTGAAGATATCTTTTTAAAAAAAAAAAAATTGTAAATGAACTTTTCCTATTAAATTCTATAAGATTTCGCCACAAGGTGGACGTGTTTTGATGATTTTTTCAACTACGGGAACTAAAATTTTCAATGGACTAAGTTTTTCGTCAAAACTGTTTGAAAGTGTGTGATATTACGCTTCTACTATGAGAATGGTGAGTGGAAAACTCATTATTGTTGTTTAATTCTGATCTCATTGTGTCAGACACGTAGACTTTGAGCTAACGTATGCCTTTAAAGGGAACTTGTCTTGAGTTTGTGATAAGGGTCATTAGAGCTTTGCTTATGTAAGTTTTAAGAGCGAGAGTAAGTTGAATAATAAGAAAGGAAGTGAAATAGAAACGTTTGGGAGTTGACCACTTTGTCAACGTACATGAAAAAGTCTAATAAACCTCGAGGGAGAGAAGGAAAAATCTTAAACTTGTTAATTGTATATGGCTTGGCAAGTTGTTGAGTTACGATGTCGTGAAGTTCTCCTTTGTGTTTGGATACTATCCTTTAAAAATGGAACTGATTAATCGGAAAGAGTGAATATGGATACGGTTTGGAGGACCAAAACTGATGCTAACACGAGTAAGATTCATACGAATAAGGTAGCTCCCTCATCAGATGTGTGTGAAACTTAGGATCTGACGATCGTTTTGGTAAGAGGTAATACAAATTGATTGTGGCATTGTAAAGTTCATTGCGTCTTGGACACGAGATTAGATGGGTACGAAACGTCGTGACTGGATACGGTTTTGTGGGTGGATACGGTTTTGTGGATTAGAGTTTCTTTGATGATGTGTTTTCGTAGGTTTGATTTAAATTTCGAGGACGAAATTTCTTTAAGGAGGATAAGATGTAGAGACCCGTATTTTTTTTTAGGTTGTATTATTTTTTTTTCTTTTGTTAATGTACGGCTCAACGAGATAGACGGTACGGATATTCGGTGTAGCGCCTTCGTTGGAGGATATAAGGGTAAATGTGTGAGGGGTGCACGTGTGAGTGTGTGGTGCGAGAAGCGGGGGATTGCTCCCCATGCCAATAATTTCCCAGGAGACAACTTTTCTCCCATTTTCTCTTTTTCTCTCTCTCTCTCTCGGCAGCCTCTCTCTCCTCCTATCCTCCGAAAATTTTCTCCTCTCTTCTCTCCTCGATTTCATCTACTTAGAGCGTGATTCCGAACAAAATTCAAGAATTAAAGTTGTTCTACAGCGCATGGGCTTTCTGAATATCCAAGAAAAATCATGATCGGACCTCGTGGAACTTCGGTTGACTTGGTCAAAGGGCCGGGTTTTGTTCAAAACCCTTGAGGTAGGGATTTCTTACTCTTGTTATGCGTTTATACGGTGTTTATGTAGCTAGATCGTGCCTCTCTTTGTTGTTGAGTTTGTTCCGTCAATTTCTGAAATTTTGCAGAAAACGGGTTACTGTTTATGAGGTTTTTCATTGTCTTAAACTCATGATTGAATTTTGGTTCCTTCATATGAAATAGAGTAGACTTAGAGCTCGTTCTAATGCCGCTGGAATCACTCGAAACCATTGAGAATTGAATTTATGGTGATTTTTAGAAAACTGGTCTGTACTCTGTCTCGTTTTCTGGGTTTCAGCCCACTTCGAACGGCCATAACTTCCTCGTCCGATGTCCGATTTATGAAAACTTTATATCGATTCGAAGGTCTTGAAGTTAGCTTTCGTTGGCCACTAGAATCGCCTTAAAAACCTTAGTATACAGAAAGTTATGACTGTTGGAATGAAGGTGTGTCAGTCTGCCAACTTCAAAGGTTGTTCTCGTTCCGTCGTAATGGCTCCCTATGTAAATAGAACATGTTTAAGTCACTTTCGGACATGATTTCTCTTGTCCTAGTAACTCGTTGTTTGACCTTATCCCTTGACACTCATTAGTGTATAATATTAATGTCGTTTGAGAAGGAAATGTACCGTAAGATTAATAGGAGTACCGTAGACTATATGGGTGCCATGGTGAGTGTTATGGGTAAATGTGAGGATGTCTAGCAGGACCATCTGTCCTCTTGATTCGTTAAACAATTAGTTTACAATGGTGTTGTCTTTTGACGTTTAAATGTCGATACTAGTGGGTGGAAGGTTATAGAGTTACTTACGGGTAAGATTGTCGTGTAAGATATGGTGAGTGTTGTGGGTAAAATGTCATTAAGACGTTTATGGGTTAAGGTGTTGTATAGGGCGTAGCGTTATGTTCAAGGAACGATATGGACACATGTGATAATTGATAAACGTTTTAATTGGCTGTCGATTATGAAAACGGGAGTACTAATGATTGTATTAAGAATGGGACGGTGATAACATGACTGGTTATTGTGACATAAATTGAATGAGATTGAGTTACGAATAGACTGATGATAAAATTGATTATGAGAGTGTGAGATGTGACCCAAGTGGTCGTTATTGAGGGAAAAGACTCGGGGTGACCCTACGCTCGAGGGAACTAGACCCGAGGTGACCCAAACTGTTATTATTCTTGAGGGAATAGACTCGGGGTGACCCTGCGCTCGAGGGAACTAGACCCGAGGTGACCCCACTGATTACTATTATTGAGGGAATAGACTCGGGGTGACCCTACGCTCGAGGGAACTAGACCCGAGGTGACCCTAGTGACTATTGATGGGAAGCACTTGATTAAAAGAAAGGAAAAGTTTTGAAATAAAGAGATTCGATGATGAAACGAGAAATGGAAAGATTGCGATAAATTGAATGAAATGTGATAGTATGGTATCAAAGCCGTTTCTAACTTATTAGGTATAGTGATGTGGAGGCGTTATTAGTTCTCGTGTGGGTTATATTCAGTCGGGTAGTGCATATCGAATTGCTTAAGATCCTTTGGCCATAGTGAGATGCCTGTCGATAGTCATATATTCTGAGAGCATACCTATCTATACTCATTCACTCTAGTAGCATACTCATTGTATTTTTCTCATAACCGGTGTATAGATTTCTCTACTGGGCACGTGTTGGCTCAACCTACCATTTCAGGTTCATTGCAGGTCATGGTCATGGAGTACTAGGAGTGCATGCTGACGTTATCAAGTAAAGCTATTTTGGGAAGCACTTTATATTTCTTGTAGAACTAATCGTTTGTCATGAAACTCCTATTTTGTAAAGTTGTAATTGTAGGCCAGTTTGTGTATATTTGGGAACTGTATTGTATTTTGGGGGTAATGTACGTATGATTGTGAGGACTCTGTATTTTAAACGGTATTGTTGATTTATGTTAAAAATTCGAGGGCGTGACACTCAAACCTCAAATATTTATCATTCCCGAGGTGTTCTTGATCCATTTCATCATCGGGGAATTGGGGAATCAAAAACCGTAAGTAAACTAATCTGGACGCCCAGATTGGGGTGTCTACAACACTACTCAAGCAAGTAACAACTTTGACATGACTCACTATCCCATACCTCCACCATCTATATTTCCACCTTTTGCATTACAGTATAACACCACAAGGGTTACCGTATTAAAGGACTTACATTCCGAGTCTTGAGAACCCCATACATCTCCCAGAGATCTCCAACATGAGTCCAAGTAGCTCATTCTCCATTGACTCATCAAATAGGAAACTTAAGAAACTTTCCGGGTCTTAGGGCCTCATATACCCACAGTACGTTCAGGTGCTTGTGACCCTGTACATCCATTTCACGTTCCGGGTCTTAGGGCCCCATATACCCACAATACATTCCAGGTACTCGTGACCCCGTATATCCATTTCACATTTCATCCCACGTATTAACAAGACCCTAATTTCAAGAATGTAGATGGGAGAAAGACATTGATATTAGGTAAGTTGTTCACATATTAACTCGTGTTTCCATTTTATCTCGACTCACCCCTCGTACTACATGGTATCAATTGTAAAGTACTCACATCGTACATTAATAAATACCTTAAAATCATGTTAATCCTCTAAGTCTATCACGACGCCCTATGACATGTCCCGTACCCACAAATGACTCCACGACACACCATCCGCTAGGTTCTAAATGAGAGTCTCACCGAACGAGTGCCAAAGGAATCTTGGAAGGTCAACAAGAGGATGCATGAAGATATGAATCATAATCCTATCCATCAGATCACTAATATTATACTCGAATGAGTGCCAAGCGACAAGATTGAACGAGTCATTAGGAAGTAATCATGCTCGAGGGTGACTTAAACATGTTCTAATTATATAGGGAATCAAAACATGGAACGAGAACAACCTTAAGAATAGCCACAAACATTGGCAGACTGACACACCTCTACTCAAATGACCATAACTTTTTGTGTACTAAGAGTCTAAAAGTGAATCTAGTTGCAAATGAAATCTGACTTCAAGACCTTCGAATCGATATAAAGTTTGTATGAAACAGACATGGGACGAAGAAGTTATGGTCGTTTGAAGTTGGGCCGAAACCCAAAAGACGAGCAGAATCCAGAGAGGGGAGGAATCGATCCCCCCATCACTAGGGTTCGATCCCTGGGCTTGCTGGTCCAGAAATGAAAAGGGGGATCATTCTCCCAAGTTTAGGGATCGATCCCTATGCGATTTTGGGCGATTTTTTGCAGATTTCGTCAGCTTTTGAAATGAACAAAAGGAGACTATCAAAGCCCGATTCTTACACCAAATCAACATATAAACACATAAAAGAGGTAAAGAAGTCCCTACCTCGCGACGATAACCAATATCTACGAGATTAGATCAAGCCCTAGCTTCCTTGAACTTCAAAACTTTGATCCAAGCTTAACCCGAGGATTTCTGAGCTCAAGGACACGATCGGAAGGCCGGAGGGTAGTTGATTCTTGGAGTATTTAAGAGATGGAGTGGAGTTTTGTGTGAGGAAGCAAGAGGGAGAGAGAGAGAGAGAGAGAGAGAGAGAGAGAGAGAAAACGTGAGGGAGAGAGAGATACAAGGAGATAAAAATCATCTCCTACACCACACACACACCCTATTTATACTACTATATCTTTTTATCACACCTATACTCCCTCAACCCTCAATTCCTTCATTCTAGTCCTCAATTCCAATATTCTACTAATAAACATATTCTTTCCAATAAGTCATTTAATATCCATTTCAAAAATTAAAAATTTTCCTAGTCTCTACAGTCTATCCTCATTAAAGAAATTTCGTCCCGAAATTTAATAAACCAAATCCAATCATGCCAAACAACATACTCCAATTGTATCATTATCCCTCATACAACAATTCGATAACCATCAAAATTTGTATCCAAAATTCATATTATTCAAACCACAACAAACACGAGTATATCTTTCTAACTTCGTCCTCCCTTCCCATGTAAACTCACACCAACGGCATTGGCTTACCTCTCAACACTTGACTAAGCATGTAATGCCCCGAATTTTGGGTACGTTAAATAAAACATTTTATTGATAAAAACAAAGCGAGTCCAGCTCGTTATTACAACAAAACTCTCACAGGAGTTCAATATTACAAAAGAGAGGGATAACTAGGGTTTCCTATCTACAGCTTCTCTTGATTCTCCATCCTAGCCAGCTCCTCGGCTCCGAACGCCTCCAAGGTGTACGGCTCGTCCTGTTCATCTACAAAATCTGACACAATATACCAGCATCGCCATCGATATAATATGTCAGGGTAACCAAAAAGGCAACACCGTGAGCTACGAAAGCTCAATAGAGTAACCCCATACCCGCTAACCCATAACTTACAAACAACCGATCATAGGAATCATACTAACGACGATAACACATCCACGTTCACTAACTAACGTTGGTGTCCAAGATTTCTCGTATTTCTCCTACGCGACTCGTCGTAGACCGTGTCACCATTTTCCACTTTCAAATCAACTTTTCAAAAAAAACATTTGCATTGGCTCCGTACCGCGGATAACCAAGCTAAACACACACCCAACCTCGGTTCCGCCGCGCCGGGTTCCCGAGTATCCTCACAATGGTTCCGCCGCGCCGGGTTCCCATTGGCACACAAAACTTGCATTGGCTCCTTTCCACGGATAACCAAGCCATATTACAAATAAGGCTACCACGTCCGGCCCTATTGGCAATCTTCACAAAGGGCTACCAAGTCCGGCCACTTTGTGGTTTTCACAACCCACGTAATGGGCTACCAAGTCCGGCCACATCGCGGTTTCAAAACACATTTCTCTTGTTAAACACACCCTAGGTGCCATGTTTCTAACTTCCTCGGTTTTCGTGTCACGTTCTCATGCAAGACTCCGCGTGTAAGACTTTTCATACAATCATGCATTCAATCAAAGCCTTGAAATAGTACAACAAGATCATCTAAGCTACATAGCATGCTTGAATCAAAACAACACACATCATGCATTTCCAACTTTTTATTTACGATCAAAGTAACTTCCAAACAACATGCGATTTATACAATACATAGAATTAAGGTGAAAAACTACTTTATACTTGGAAAAGTAGGTAAGGATAACTACCTTGATCCGAAACTAGTCGGGGCCGAATAAGCTAGTTGGAAAAATTCTACGGGTGGTGAATCTGGACTGAACTTCGGACGATAGTAACTCTGTCAATCTTTGGCCGAATACAATCGTTCTTGGGTCGAAATCGAAGATCTCGAAACCCTCTACAACTCTCGTGAAGGAAGTTAATCCTAGAAAAGACTTTAGGTTGGAGAAAAATGGGGGTAAAGGAGAAGAAAGTAAGCTGTCTGGAAATGAAAATCCAGAATTTTCACTGAACTTCGGATGACAATATCTTTGTCATTTCTGAACCGATTGGGGTGGTTCTTGAGCCTACCTTCAAGCTCTCGAAGTGTTCTACAACTTTCCCGAAGGAAGTTGGCTCTAAAAACTATTCTAAACAAGAGAAAACTGAGGATTTTCAAAGGGACAGTAGGCTGCCCAGAAAATCAGAAATGGTTTTCTAGAGAGAAGGAAGAGCAAGCTTGAAGGTGTGTGTTCAAATGGCATGGAATGGCCTCTATTTATAGGCAAGGCTTGGCTCTCTCTCCTCTTTTCAAGGCCGGCCCCCCTCCCTCTCACTCTTCCTCAAATTTTGACACTTGTCATGAATCTTGGAAGATCAAAGGCAAATCCAATGGCTAGGATTGTTTCTTGGGAGACTTGGTGGGCAAGAAGAATATTGGTACAAGATATTGTATTAAACAATTGCTAATGGAATAAAGGAGGACAATGGAGGGTTAATTCCTTAGCTAGGAAGGAAGTTTCCCATGGATTTGAAGTACAAAGAAGATCAAGGAAGGTACAACCAACTCTCCTTCTTCTTTCTTCCTCTTCTTTTCCTCTCTCTCTCTCTCTCCCTCTCTCGCTAGCCGAATTTCTCCTCTCCCTCCCTCTCTCTTGCTTCCTCAAGTACATATACATACATATACATGCAAGTAAACAATTAAAAATATAGTACTTTTTGTACTAAAAGATCAAAGGACTAGAAAGACTAAGATTTACCTAATAAACTAATGGATTGAGCACATGGTACTTAGGGCAATACTTTAACCTCTCATGTACTTAAATAATATAACCATGGTACTTATGTACAATAGGAAGTTCAAAACCCCAATAGAATATAATAAGGAGTACTAATGAAATCTTTAAGCTTTAAGACTACCAAGTACTTTCATAATAAAATATATGTACTTCTTCACATGGGTTTAAAGAAAAGATTAAATTAATAACCCATGGTACTTTGGTGAAAGACTATTCTTTTATCCATTGGGTAAAAATTCCCCTAACTTCTATTATCCAATGGATAATAGTTATTAGGTCACCTTTAATATTAGAATAATAAAAAAAGTACTTTAAAGTAAGTATACTTTTAATATAAACAAATGGGATTCTATTATCCAATGGGTAATAGTTTCCCTAACATTTATTGTCCAATGGACAAAGAATATAACCAATTTGATTAAAAGAAAAAAAATATTGAAATTCTTAGTCTAGGGTTCAAAAGGGTCAAAAGTTCCAATGAGGGGCAAAACGGTCATTTTACGGTGACTAGAAGGCTTCCTAGTTTAGTTCCTTCAACCGGATGGTTAGAAGCTAACTAGGCTTGCTAAATAGGACTAAAGTGCAAGAAACGAAAATTGAAGGGCAAAAACGTAATTTTGACAAATTACAAGGAAATTAAGGAAATTAAAATAAAATTCAAATATTTAACGAAATTTTTAACGACCAAAAATCAGAGTCGTTACAAAGCAAATTTAGGATAAGATCGGATTCTCACCATGAGACACGTCGGCTTCTAAATCAAGTTTGGATCTTTCCAACTCATGCAATGGATTCGGCTCGTACCTCCTCACTATCCGTATGTATAACGGCATCATAATGCCCAAGGTCTCGACGGCACTTCCAAATGGTACTTGATTTATAAGCTTCCTATTTATTGTGAAATTTCTATATACAATTTTCTATCTTAGCACGAAGATCTTACCTCTAAATATTACCCGAAATTCCAATTGACATCCCGAGATTTCCATCTAGAAGGTGCGGTGATCAATCGCCTCTTCCAAACGGATCTCATCGGTTGTCGCCTGGTTATCCAAAAGACACGTATCGTATCCGATACATAACATACCCTTCTAACGAATAAAGCTCCCTCTTTTTCTACCTCAAACAAAACAAACCTCAACAGTTCTGAAATACGAGAGTTCTCCTGCTCCGAGTGACAATGGGTGACAATAATGGTCAACACAATCCTTCGATTATCTCATACAAAACAAGTAAGCTCCAAAACTCAAACAACACTGATCAAAAACTTCAAGAACGGGAACGAGGTATCCCGAATTCAAGGAACACGTGAAATCTTTAAAATTGTTAGGCCACCAACTCAACGTACCAATGGTCAACATAATAATGAGACAAGCCACTAATAGCTGCAACGACGGAATCCAAATCAACCAATGAAGTATAAATGAGCAAACTGATACAAAGCGAAAACAAGTTCAAATCACGTAACTTCAAGGTTGAGGAGTCACAACAAACTGTGATGTCAAAGTAAGCAAAAATGGCAACCAAGTGAGCACCTAACGGCACCAATGAGTTTGTACAGTATAGAATATGTGAAATATTTTTTTTAAGTGGCTACGAACTTGATGCACCAACTCACAACAAACCCAAGAATCAAGAAAAAGGCAACTTCAACTTCCCTACTATTCCACGGGTTTAGGAAACGAATACATATGCCTTAGCAAAAGAGTGTTTTAATATAGATGATAAACACAATGCGAACGATAGGTCCAAAACTGACACACAGATAGACAACCAAACTTAGTCCAATACCAAAAGGTGTAATAGAAAGGTAGTAGAACTGGGTATGAAAACTCAGAAAACTAAGATCAAAATAACTAAGTATAGGGCCAGATTAGGCCTTGGGTTACAAAGGTAAATCCAGCAAGAAGCTTGAAGCCAGATAGAGAATATTGCTAGTAAATAGGCAAGCTTGAATGTCATCCAAAAAGAGTTGAAAGCCACAATGGGCAAAGTGATTGTGTTAAGGCCATGAAAGGGCCACCTAGGTGCCACGACGGGCCAAAAAATACCAACACCCCGATGGGGCCCGAAAGCAAAAGTTAAAAGTTGTGTGTAAAATGCCATGAAGGGCACCAACGCAAAATTAATGTATTTAAACGGCCACGCAGGGCCAAGGAATTTGTTTCATCTACCACGTAGGGTAGGAGTGAGAGAGAGATGGGATGAAAAACTTACAAGGGTCAGGCAACTGGTGCGATCATCTCTTGATCAACATCAATGACTGGAGTGATAGGATACATAGGTGCAGTAGGGTTGGCTTGGGCCGCTGTGTCACCCCCTCAATTTTCAACATAATTAAACACAGCTTTTTATAAATAAATTCCTCACGTTATCTTACATAATACCCCAAAAGAGTTCACCATGTCCAAATCATTAAATTACAGATTCAACTCCAAGAGTTTGAATATATTACATCATAAAAAGAAATAGAGTTATGGTTCGATTACATTTCCAAAACTTGTCTTATAAAAGTCCATGAGTCTCTTTTACCACTTCTTTCGAAAATATGCACTTGAATGCAAGCACTTCGCTCCATGCTACTGTTCCGAGTTCACACCTGAAAATGATAGGTTGAGCTACACTAGCCCAGTAGAGAATTCTACACAACCACTATATGCAAATGTGATGGCAGGTAGAATGAATAACAAAAGCAAGAATGAATAACAGAAGCAAGGTACGATATCTCAATGGAGAAACAAAACACGACTAGTAGTTTTCCCAACGTCGACGACATAAAAGAAGTGCCATGACTACACACCAAGACTCTAAGCCAACCACAACCCCCTATTCCGAATACTCTATCCGCTCCTCGACTTCACTTTAGTCATAACGTCACACATTTAAAAAAAAAAACCTGTTGATACATGATCCAATGATGTTGTTTCAGCAACCAATCACTTCTCTCGTATATTCATCAAATAAACCCTTACGTTAACTCATATATGTCACCGTTGCAATTCCCGCATCACACATCATAAACGATGCTCCTTTTGAGCTATTTATGGAGTCCCGCTACTCCTTACAAATACCTTCCTTACTAAAGGAACTAAATCGCATCACGTAGTATAGGTCACCGTACCACAATTCCTTCAATTCACCTCACAACTCAACCATTCATCTCAATCACATATATTGAATTCACAATAAAGACTTATTCACAAAGAGGTAGTACGGACAATTTCATCTCAATCAACTCACGATCATAACGTTATTAGTTTCTCATCACCATACAAGCACTCACATATCAAAAGATATTCTCTCACAACGATTCATAGATTTTCACCTTGCAACTCGTAAAATTGTATAACTTACGCAAGAAGTATACCACATATCAAACACAAGGAAATGTCTCAAGTACCCGCGCCTAGTGTTGTTTAACTCAAATAAATATTCTGCGCATTCGTTTCTCACATCACATGTCAACACATACGACTTTCGCCTACCTGTATCCCTTATGTTCTCTAAATCTTCGTTTCGGTGTCAAACGACTCATACGGAACTCAACGACCACTACCAATCGTTAATTATACCACTAGCCTTGTCAACCCATTCAACTAGTACTCAGGAGAACCTAAGAACACCCGTGTCTCACCCAAACAATTCTAAGGAAAAGGATTTTCCAACATCTACGAACATATCTATCTTATTTTGGCTACCAAATCTTATTGGTTAAGAATTAGGAGATGAGACCACCACCATTGGAAAGTAGACTTCCGGCACATGAATTTCGATATAAAATTTGCCCAAAACGGAGTTCGGATGAAAAAGTTTTGCCCTTTCGAAGTTTTGCCAAAATGCTGAATTTTTCATTCCCTACCGGTAGGACACTTTTTCCTACCGGTAGGAGGCCACATTTTCACGAAAATGACTCTACTGGACAGCGTTTCTACTGGTAGGGCCAAAATTCCTACCGGTAGGACTTGGGTTCTCAGTGCACGACTTTCAGATTTCAATAGAACAATTCCAACAACAAAACCAACGATCTAGGGCGCTATTCAAACACCAAATCAACACATAAACATGTAATAGAAGTGAGAAATCCCTACCTCATGGGTTTTGAGCAAAACCCGAGCCTTTGACCAAATCAACCAAGCTCCAATGAGGTCCGATCATGAATTTTCTTGAATATTCGGAAAGCCCGTACTCCGAATAGCAACTTTAATACTCGGGCTTTGCCCGGAATCCCACCCTAGGTGAATGGAATCGAAGAGAAAAGAGAGGAGAGAAAGAGAGCCGAGAGAGGGAGAGAGATCGGGAGTTAGAGAGAGAGTGGGATTGGGGTTTTTAATCCCCTGGACTCCCCACACACACACATATACTAGGACACACACACTAATCACACTTGCACTCCCTCCACTTTCAATCCTTATCTTTTATGCCCCATATCACATAAATCCAACAAATTTTATATTTATTCAATATTCTAATATTAATAAAACTTTTAAACAATTTCCAAAAATACGGGTCTCTACATCCTACCCTCCTTAAAGGAATTTCGCCCTCGAAATTTGCCAACCCAAATCCAGCCGAGTCAGCCATTGTAATGCCAAACCTTACTCCATAACTTCATCATCTCTTTTCCCAGGTAGACTTTCCTTATCCCAATTACTCCACAAAACCCTCTCTAACAGTATGATCCAACTACTCAATACTCAGTCACAAATCTCTATCATTTGTATCAGTTCCTCAAGTCCTATCTTTCATACAAGAATCCTGGTTCTCAGATACCCATATGACAATCTCACCGAAACTCAATTAATAGTACCTCCACGTTCTCCAAACTCCAAATTCCACCTCTTCATTCCATACATTTCATTCCACCATATAAAATTTAATTAATAGTACAAGAATCCTACCCGTGAACGTTCTAGGACATATTGAATTGCTTATAAAACTCAAATTTTAAACTCCAAACTTTATTTTTTTCTCAATCTACATAAATCCACAGATCAATCCTTTACTCATCAGCCCCACAAACCTTAAATAACCTCCACTGGAACAAAGCTAAAAGTCTAGAATCCTTAAACCATGTAATGACTCATCACCCGTTGCTCAACTATTCCCATTCACTCTATGGTCAAACTCCTCATGCACCAAGCTATTGATATCTCTCTCGACTTCAATTATAGACATATCTCAATGTAACGTGTCATCGAAACCATTATGGTAAACTCCCAAGTTCACTATTTTCCTTATCACAGGTCATTGGTTACTCTCAACTAAGGGTTGACAGACATATTGCTGATACCTTTCGCATCTAACTTTTTAATTAGATCATACAAGAAGAGATAGCAAAGACAAACGACAAATTCTAACTAATAATCGCCTCATCGTATTCACACAGCCCTCAACGTCTATTCTGCACTGTAACTATGAGCCAATTACATACATGGAGATTGCACATCAAGTCAAGCATGCATGTTAACATCAAACAATAATAAATTTTGTACATGAAATATTTCAACGAACTATCCATACAAATTACTGACTTACAAAACACCAAACTCATCCACGTTTTAGCAAATTCACTCAGTATCCCACGGACTCACAGAGTATCCAACAGACTCACTAGGTATCCAATAGTCTCACCAAGTATCCAACAGTCTCACAAAGTATCTAGCGGACTCACAAAGTATCCAGCAGTCTTACAAAATATCCATCAGACTCACCAAGTATCCAGCGGACTCACAAAGTATCCAACGGATTCACCAAGTATCCATCAGTCTCACAAAGTGTCCATCGAACTCACAAAGTATTCTACAATCTCACAAAGTACCCATCGGACTCACAAAGTATCCATCAGTCTCACAAAGTATCCAACGGATTCACCAAGTATCCACGGACTCACAAAGTATCCACGGACTCACAAAGTATCCAACACTTCACATTTCATGGCTCTTGAAAGCCCAATGGTAATCTCGTTCTTTCCAACTTCATAATACCTTTCACATTTTCTGTTCACCCGTCAATCTCGAATACTCTCGTCAATTAGTCTACTCAAGTCACATGTTTTCCATTTTCAAAATCTAGAATATCATATAACAAATATGCAACATCAATATTAATCATTTCTCTATCAACTGTACAATCACACGGCATTTCATCATCAAATACCTACACAATGTATGCAATAGTTGTACTAATGAACTTCCACTACTATTGATTATCTCGGTACTAAAATTTAAACACTAATACAAGTACAAATAATTTGACAGACTCATTCCTAAATACCAACAAGACTCGGGGTTTGCAAACAACATATCTATACTTCTCATCATATTCTAAGAATTCAACTACTTATCACTCAAGAATCAATCTCACTCGCACCCATAACCTCTAACAATTACTCACCACAAATTCCATAGCTCATTCTTTTTTTTTTCTTTTAACTAAACAGTCTTATCGACATCAATATAACTTAAAGACCTTCACCACATTTTCACTCAACCTCAATCTCAACAACTTTCATTTCCATCACCCTCACTGTTATCATTACAACTATTTAAACCTTAGTCCCTCTCAAGTCTATCACCTCAATGGCATACCTCAATGCATTCTATACTGTCATCAATCTAGTCTACGTCGCCAATTACACATCGCACACATTCTCTACATTCTAATCTTTCAACTCACAACAATCCTCATTCATATTGCTCTCACTCCAAACAAGTCTCTCACCACACACTGATATCAATCACTCACCTCAAATCACATCGATATAGTACACCTCAAGTCTTATCTTTCTTTCTTTTCTTTTTTTTTTTTTACCAAGCAATGCTATCACCATTTACTACCAACCTGTCATAATGACACCACCACTACAATCACCTCAATAATGACAACTACAACACTATAATTCTTCTCAAGCCTTGAGGTCTAGCCCCTATACGCAATCCTAGTGTCCTATTGACTCTCCGAGACTTCCATCTAGAAGGGGCGGTGATCAAGCGCCTCTTCCAACTGGATCTCATCGGTAGTCGCCTGGGTGTCCAGAAGACACATAGTGTTTCTAAACACCCTACCTATAACTCTCATATTTCTAAGTCAACCTCAACTTCATATAAATCATTATGTAGTTTCAGCTTGCCCAACGTATGCTCACAAGCACAACCTCAATAACTGCCACCATAATGACCGCCCACAATACGACTAACCACAAATGTTACCTCAACCGCTAACACCTCAAAGACACTTTCTAGCTCTATTCTCGACATATACCTTACTCCCCTTGTACTTAACATAACCCATATCACACGAGACTTACCCCATGCATGTAAAACTTAACACATAATCCAAGCGATTCATATAGAAACATATCAAACATTCATCTCGTAAGTCACATCAATACTCTATCTCTTTCATCACATATTAACATATATCCTATTTCGCCCTTCAATATTGCCACAACTCACTACCGCTACAATGAGGTCAAAGCCTCCAACTTCCCATCACAAGTCAACAATTCTATGTCACTCTGACATAATACAGAATGCAACACCCCAATGATGTACTGACTCATTCATGCAAGCACACCCGTGTTTTGAAAATGAATGCAACGATTTTGTTTTGAACCCATGAGACTAAGTCTCCCCACGGTCTCTAAGTATTCTGACCTAACTCTCTGATACCAAGTTGTCACGCCCTCAATTTTCAACATAATTAAACATAGCTTTTTATAAATAAATTCCTCACGTTATCTTACATAATACCCCAAAAGAGTTCACCATGTCCAAATCATTAAATTACAGACTCAACTCCAAGAGTTTGAATATATTACATCATAAAAAGAAATAGAGTTATGGTTCAATTACATTTCCAAAACTTGTCTTATCAAAGTCCATGAGTCTCTTTTACCACTTCTTTCGAAAAGATGCACTTGAATGCAAGCACTTCGCTCCATGCTACTGTTCCGGGTTCACACCTGAAAATGATAGGTTGAGCTACACTAGCCCAGTAGAGAATTCTACACAACCACTATATGCAAATGGGATGGCAGGTAGAATGAATAACAAAAGCAAGAATGAATAACAGAAGCAAGGTACGATATCTCAATGGAGAAACAAAACACGACTAGTAGTTTTCCCAACGTCGACGACATAAAAGAAGTGCCATGACTACACACCAAGACTCGAAGCCAACCACAACCCCCTATTCCGAATACTCTATCCGCTCCTCGACTTCACTTTAGTCATAACGTCACACATTTTAAAAAAAAACCTGTTGATACATGATCCAATGATGTTGTTTCAGCAACCAATCACTTCTCTTGTATATTCATCAAATAAACCCTTACGTTAACTCATATATGTCACCGTTGCAATTCCCACATCACACGTCATAAACGAATGCTCCTTCCGAGCTATTTATGGAGTCCCGCTACTCCTTACAAATACCTTCCTCACTAAAGGAACTAAATCGCATCACGTAGTATAGGTCACCGTACCACAATTCCTTCAATTCACCTCACAACTCAGCCATTCATCTCAATCACATATATTGAATTCACAATAAAGACTTACTCACAAAGAGGTAGTACGGACAATTTCATCTCAATCAACTCACGATCATAACGTTATTAGTTTCTCATCACCATACAAGCACTCACATATCAAAAGATATTCTCTCACAACGATTCATAGATTTTCACCTTGCAACTCGTAAAATTGTATAAGTTACGCAAGAAGTATACCACATATCAAACACTAGGAAATGTCTCAAGTACCCGCGCCTAGTGTTATTTAACTCAAAGAAGTATTCTGCGCATTCGTTTCTCACATCACATGTCAACACATACGACTTTCGCCTACCTGTATCCCTTATGTTCTCTAAATCTTCGTTTCGGTGTCAAACGACTCATACGGAACCCAACGGCCACTACCAAGCATTAAGTATACCACTGGCCTTGTCAACCCATTCAACTAGTACTCAAGAGAACCTAAGAACACCCGTGTCTCACCCAAACAATTCTAAGGAAAAGGATTTTCCAACATCTACGAACATATCTATCTTATTTTTGCTACCAAATCTTATTGGTTATGAATTAGGAGATGAGACCACCACCATTGGAAAGTAGACTTCCGGCACATGAATTTCGATATAAAATTTGCCCAAAACGGAGTTCAGATGAAAAAGTTATGCGCTTCCGAAGTTTTGCCAAAATGCCGAATTTTTCATTCCCTACCGATAGGACACTTTTTCCTACCGGTAGAAGACCACATTTTCACGAAAATGACTCTACTGGACAGCGTTTCTACCGGTAGGGCCAAAATTCCTACCGGTAGGACTTGGGTTCTCAATGCACGACTTTCAGATTTCACTAGAACAATTCCAATAAACAAAACCAACGATCTAGGGTGCTATTCAAACACCAAATCAACACATAAACATGTAATAGAAGTGAGAAATCCCTACCTCATGGGTTTTGAGCAAAACCCGAGCCTTTGACCGAGTCAACCAAGCTCCAACGAGGTCCGATCATGAATTTTCTTGAATATTCGGAAAGCCCGTACTCCGAATAGCAACTTTAATACTCGGGCTTTGTCCGGAATCCCACCCTAGGTGAATGGAATCGAAGAGAGAAGAGAGGAGAGAAAGAGAGCCGAGAGAGGGAGAGAGATCGGGAGTTAGGGAGAGAGTGGGATTGGGGTTTTTAATCCCCTGGACTCCCCACACACACACATATACTAGGACACACACACTAATCACACTTGCACTCCCTCCACTTTCAATCCTTATCTTTTATGCCCCATATCACATAAATCCAACAAATTTTATATTTATTCAATATTCTAATATTAATAAAACTTTTAAACAATTTCCAAAAATACGGGTCTCTACACGCTGGGTTAACTAGGGCAGGATAACTAGGGCAGGAGGAGTCACTAGGTCAAGGAGGACGGGGGCAATAGCGGTAGTTGAGCTGTTATCGGCCTTTTATTGGCCACGAATGGCACTAGTCGTAGAAAGCACAACAGGAACTGAAGGGTTGGCCTCATAGTCACTGACCTTGGTCTTAGTGATGGTAAGGTCCAAACCCTCTAGAACTTGACTTTGAGCCCATAGAGGGGAGTCCTCCTACATGCTAGCTTACCCTAAGGAGTATGCCCAGCACTTCGCCCAGATCTTTCGAATAACGCCCGACACCTTATCCTCAAACTACCTTGATGCTTCATCAAAACCATTATCATAAGCCTCCGAAGTGTTTTCCTCAAATATTCTCACGTTCTCTTCATCTTTCTCAAGTTCCTCCATCGCCTTTGCAAAGTTTTCCTCGACCTCCTTCCCCTTCCCGCGCTCAGTCTCCAATTGTCGGCCTAGCTGCACGGCCGTGTCTTTCAACTTGAAGTTCTTCTTTCCCAATTTGTTGTTCTCAGCCAGCAGCCTGGCATTCTCACCTGTAAGCCTAACCACCTCGGCATCTCCTTGGTGAGCCCTCCCGCGAACTTCGATCATCTTCTGGATGGACTGTGAAAAGAGGAAATAGTTAAAACACATTGAAGTACCACCAGGAAATAACAAAATTGTGGGAAAGGAAGATTTGTTACCCTAATCCCATGAGAGATTGCTGTCCTCTCGAGAATGATCAGAGATGATTCTTTCTCTTTGATCATATCAGGGAGGAGCAGGAGGCCTTGGGCCAAGGCGATAGCCATCTCTAGGGAGCCTGCGGAGTCCTTGACATTAACCGGGCGATCACTTCCAATGAATGACGGTGCCTAGATAGCGGGAGAGGAAGAGTTGAGGTGGCAACACAGCCCCTCTAGTCTAGCAAAAATGCTTCGTCTGTCTATATATCAATATATGATCACCTCAAGCGTAGGGTCAATACATCAGTTGAAGCAAAATATTCCGGAAGTCCGGGATCGTACCCAAGAGAATATCATCATGGCTTGATTGGATTTGTAGGAGTAAGAATTGTGGCCTTGAGGCGGCTAACTTTAGGCGTAGTTGAAACGAAGAAAGTGTGCGATAAAAGTGTGATTTGAAAATAATTTAACTAAGCGGTGTAGACACCCCAATCTGATTTCCCAATCATTTTATTTCTTTTTCAGTTTCTTGTTCCCCCGATGATGATTCAGGTCGCAAACAGTATTGAGAGAATGAAATGGCTTGAGCTTGGTGTGTATGGAACTTATCCTTAGCCCCAGAACCATTAAACCCTAACCCTGACTAGAGGTTTGACTCTCGCGCGACTTACTGGGTCTCTCGCGCGATGATCTACTTGCCAGATGGTGGTCAAAGTCAAACTTTGACTAATGGACCATCGCAGTGAAGCTAGAACCCTCGCGCGATGGTTCCACTCCATCGCGTGATGATTGACACCCGTCATATCCAGCTGGATTTTGTAATCATCAGGGGGCTATAGGTCTGTATGACCCCGTTCCATCGACTGAACGGCGTTTGCAGGGCCAGCCTTGCACCACCTAGTCCCCCACTCTCCCATCAACTTTTGCACCCTCTTCTTCACCAAGTAAGTGCAGCCAGCATTGTTGGCTGGCTGCATGACCTTGTCTAGCCACCAACTACCTCTCCACTCTTCCTATAAATATCCCCCATGGTTCTTCTTCCAAAGGGTTACCAAAAAAATATCTGGCATATCTCACTGTTTTGCATGCTAAAATCAGCATGTTATTTCATTTCATGCCTTTACTTACTTTGGAATGCCCCTGGGTTGCTTCTGGATCTGTCTCAGAGCCCAGGCATGCAAAGCAATTCCTGGAAGTCCAATCAGAACACTCGCACGATGATGTGACTCCATCGCGCGATGGTTCAGTCATTTCCAGTGATTGCCCTTGCATGGGCTGTTAGGTTGTAGGCCTCAGTTTTGACACCCTCACTGTTTAAGGGTTGCTTTTTTATTTCAATTGTGCTCATTTGTAAATAATGGTTTACTTTCAGTACATATACACTGCTTGGTTTGGCCTTGGGTGTGCACTGGTCCTTCCAGAGCCCAAAAGGAGGTAAAATTTAACCTGTAGATAGGATGTCAATACTCGCGTGACGGTTTGAGTATATCGCGCGATGGTTTGGCTTGCATGTATAAACTTCCGTGCATGCAAGTTGGCCACTGTTCGCAATAAACTTAAACCAGAGCACTGTTCTGGCATCCTGAAATCAGTGCTAAATATTATCTCATTTATTCCTCGTCATTTCATTTATCCATGCTATCACCTACCGCACCTTGCAAATTGTTACGGTTATAATCCCCGATTAACTGTTCCCCCGCCCTAATTGGCTAAAAATTGATTAATTAAATAGAATCGCAAAAACAAACATTTTCACAAATGCCTAAGTAGAGATCGATCTCCGGATTGGGCGAGAGGGGTGCCATAAAACCCTTTCCCTCTCGTAACTTGGCTCCCGAACCCAGATATGGTTATGACCACTACTACAACAATAGATAAATACCACACTAAGGAGGTTCATAAAGATCACAGTTTTCAGTGAAAGCGTGATAAAAATTGTAGACTAACTTTTTAATCTCAGTTTAAATCAAAAGCTGAGATAAAAAGTGGTGCTTAGACACGAAAAAGAGCAAGATAATAGATCTCACTCTTGCAACGAGATAAAATGAAAAAGACCTCACCCTTATAGTGTGATAGAAGACATTAAGACCTCGCTTGTGCGGTGAGATAAAAAAAAAAGACCTCACCCTTGTGGTGTGATAAAAAACTTTGGCACGAAAAAGAGCGAGATAAAAGATCTCATTCTTGTGGCGTGATAAAAGACTGATAAAAACCGGAAAGTTCTGAATTTTTGCGTGGGCGCTGCTTCTCTCATTTAGGCACGAATTGAAAAGTGATGTGCTCAAAACGACGTCATTTCACTTAGCCCAAAATAAGCCCTAGCTACCCTCTCCACTCACCCGTTGAAGCTCAGTACTCATTCTCCTGGCCTCTCCAGTACACGTTTCATCTCCATCCCCATCCTCACCCGCCGCCGCCTCTTCGCCCCCCTCCTCTCACGCAGCCGCCGCCTTATCTTTCTCCACCACCACTGTGAAAGAAGAAACGGCGTGCTCCCTCAAGCGAGTTTGTTATCAGAGAGCGAGAGAGCGAGCTTCAAATGGAGAAGTCAATCAATCGAAAAGGAAAATTCCTAAACCCAACAGGTATTGTCTTCTCTCTCTTTAACGATTTTCTCTGTTGTTCTCAAATCAACGGGTATTTATGCAGCTTAAGTGTTTGCAAGCATTTTGGTTTAGGTTTTTAGTTACTGCTCTTGAAATTTTTTGCTCCGCTTGAAGTTTGGCTTCCCCAGTTCTTATAGATTTGTCTATTGAAAATCCATTCCCTAAGATTGCCAAAACAGTTATTAGTATATAATTATTACCAGCACAAAACAGGTTACAAACAGTTAGCTTTAATTCATACCCAAAAATTGGTACGAACATACTTCCCTTGAACATCCTCAGCCCTAAGTCAGATCTTCCTGTAAGCATGGTCCTCAACACCCTAAAGGTCGGCCAAGGAGACCTTAAAAACACGATGTTTGAGTCCTTATGATGCAATCTGCACATGGACAATGGTTTAGTGGAAAATGGTTTGTTTTTGTCTAAACGAGGCCTATGGGATTCATATGCTTGACGGGTCCCAACCTAGTCCGGAGCATAATTCCTACTCCCTAAGAGCCAGATTTTGATGACATTCTTACTTTTGAAGTTGGGAGCAAGGATTCGGAGTCACCTCCGTAGGAGGATCCTGCAACTAAGATGAATCTCATACCATGACTTTAAAAGTACTGTACAGAAAATTTATGGGTCGATGTTTTCAACCACTGAAAAAAGCAAGATATTAATTTGGGAGTGGAAAGCAGGATGCTAAACACTCAAATAGTTAGCCATACCATGCTTTTACTCTTAATTTTTGCTTGAGCTGGCTTAGAAGTGTTGAAACTTGTGTTGGCGGGAAAGTTAGTCAGAAGTAGTATTAGGGTGTTTTCTGTTTTGGTAGAGAATGTTTTCAGATAGTTAGCACTGGTAGGTGATTGGGTCCTATACAGGAAGAGTAGCTGTGTGAGATGGGTACTTTGTATCTTTCGCTGTATTGAGACTCTTCTTCCTTAATATAAGTTGTAAAGAGTCTGCCATTGGCAAGAATCCGCTTTTCTCTTGTGTTCAATACTGGAAAGACTGCCACAGGAGTTCTCCCAACTCGGGATCATCTGTCAGTTCCTTATGCTCCTATCTCATGTTTATGTCCTGCATGCCAAGAGGAGGTGAACCATTGGAGCACCTGTTATGTTTGCATTGCTGATCTTGATTCGGTTTGCTTTTGTTCTCTGCTCAAAAATTGTATATGGCAGCTGCTTCACATCTTTCCAAATTGTTGACAGGCTGGTTGGTGTTTTTTGGAACTTCCGCACGACACAGTTCTGCAGTTTTTGGTTTTTATGATTACCTCTGGACTAATTTCAAAATTTACAATGTGGTATATATGCATGTAGAAATAACGATGAATACAAACCTCTTCACAGTGTGTGTAGCCCATTCTTGCCGAGGTTAACCGGTTAGTATTTTGCGGGATTTTTTGGGTGTCTCTCAAACCTGCTCATGATGTTTCTCAGACAGTTCTTCCAAGTTCTGTTGGGTGTTTTTGTTGTGCTTTAATTGGAGTTGTGTGTCTGTCCTGTTCTCTCTTAGAGCTTCTCATTAGTCATTCCCCTTCCTGAAGGCTTATAGGTTTTGAGTTCTGATTGCCAACCTTTAAGGGCAATGATTTACATCATACAAAGTGGAACTGCAAGAAGAAATCCACACATACTAAAACTGATTTCTTAAAAAACTTTGGGTTGCTATATTTAAGCTTTGGTGAATATAGGCTGCATTATAGTGAGATTTCAATTGAACTTATTCAAGGCTTTTAACAGCCATATTTTATGTCTGATAAAAGTTGTTGATTTAATCTTATAGTTTTCGGCCTTTATTTTTGGGGAGTGATAATTACAAATTTACAATCCAGTTTAAGACTCGTAGAATTTCCTTTTTTTGGCCACTCAAAAGGGGTAGTGTGAGGCTAAAAGTAGAGTCCAGATGTCTTTCCCTTAACTCGATTGCCCTTGTTTTATCAGTATACATGTAGCAGTTGTATCAGCACCCTGAAACTTCTGCGCCTCTGGTCTTAAGAACAGCAGTCGAAATCCTTAAGCGAGAGCACATTTTTGACTTCTAGAACATTCTCAGTTCTCCTGTTGTTGAGGGAACAAAAGGGAGAGCTGTTCCAAACATGAGAAGGTGGATTTCTCGTGGCCCATGTGATAGTTGGCTGGCCTAGGGCTCATAACTTGAATAGTTTTCTAAATGCCCAACGGGGCTCAAAGGGAGTTTCCCACCCGTGAACTTTTGTGGTTCATGACATGTGTACTTATCTACTTCACCCAAATGAGTATGCTTGGTTACAAACTGCTCATAGGTTTCTTAACAATGTAGCTCTATACCTAACCCTCACTCATCCTTAGGAAAACCAATGGAAATGCAGTTGACCTTAGCTGTTTAGCACCTATTTGGTGCTTCATCTCACAATTAGTTCGCAAGAAGGCTTTGAGTGTCTTTTGGGAAGAATGAAACAAGATCTTCAATATACTTGGATACTATATTGTTTAACTATCAATTTTTTGAATTGAAGCACTTAACCAACTATATGCTTTTCTACATTCAGAGATTGTGAACTACAAAATTGTGCATCAGTCAGCAAAGTGATTGTCGCCAAAGAGCTCCATTCACTCCAAAGACCTTCGTAAGCTCTCTTTGTGTTCTTCTCCAATTTGGTTCCCTACATTATGTGTTCTTTTCCAATTTGGTACCCTACATGACATTTTTTTGTACGAGGCCTTCCTAGTGTATTGATTCAATTATGTCTGTGTTTCCCAACATGACAATTTTTTTACGATTTTTGTACGAGATCTTTGTAAATGTGTCAAGTACTTTCGTACTTGACACATTCAGTAGACTTGCATGTTGCTGCTCTGGAATTTACCGACATGACTTAGGTAGTTTTTAGTTTCCTGGAGAAGGAATGAAATTGTTATTTCTAGGTCTCCTCATGGAATGGGCTGCGTGGCCATGCAAAGCCATGTAGTTTAATTAGTCTTCCCTTCCATTAATAGCTTTTGTTTTTTCTAAATGAGGCCTATGGTTTTACCCCTTCACTATTGCTGCACTCAAACAGACGGGGCCTAGTGACAAAGAGATCAACTCTTAAGATTTTGCTTTACTTGTTTGTTTTTCAGTGAATAGGGATGTGATGTGCCAATGGTTATGAACCTTATGGTTGGGTTGACTGAATTAGGTGGTGGATGGTGTCAGTAATCTAAACTAGTCAAGTTGTTGAAAATAGTATTTGATATCAAATGGGCCTTTATGCTAGTTCATGGGCTTATGTCTAGGGGGAAGGTTGGCCCTTTGTTGCAAGTTTGTAATGATTATTAGGTGGAAAGGGAAGCCCATATCTGCAATGGACACAATTGTCATGTCTAAATGGTTTTAGTTAATAAGTTAGCAGCCACAAATCTCTTTGATTAAGGCTGAAGTTTTGGAACAGTTGCAGTGGCAGATCAGTCTAATGAAATACGTAACCTAGCCTTCTATCAGTTTTTTTGCTCATTTGGCATTATATTTTGTTGCAAAACCTCCTTTATTCTTACTTATATGGAAGGAATTCAATTGCAAGTCTTGTCCTCTAGGAGATCAACACTTAGTGTTGGTGATATTCAACACTTAGTAATTAGAAACAAAGTCTAACTTCTTGGAAAAGTTCAGAAAATCGAGAAGGAAGTCTTTTTTCTCTTGAAATAGAACCAGATTCAAGTCACATATTGTTGTGGAATGGGACTGAATTGTACTGGACTAGTGGTGTGTGGGATGGGAAAGTCTTTAGCCTTGTTACTGAGATAGCATTGCATATTACATCAAAAATTTGACATACGTTTCCAATGAGAATGAGAGTTATTTCACCTATGAAGCCAGTTTCCCTACCTTTTTCACCCGGCTTGATGTCACCGGGCACCTCAAGCAGTATGTTTGGGGAAAGGATTTTCCCCAGTGGAGTCTGTTGTGTGAACTCTACCATCCTCACAATGTGAAGTTTACAACTTCTGTGGATCATTTAGTAGTTGCAACCAGAATGTACCAATTTGTGCTTTCATTGAAGGGTTTCAGACCGAACCATCCGGCTGCATGGCAATTAGGAGATCACTCAGATGGGTGTGTGAGGGAAACTCCTCTGCAATGTTATCCAAACAGAGGAAATGACTCAAATGACACATTTGTTGTGGTAAATACCCAAATTAATTCAAGGCATTTTTGAAGATATAGTATATATGGGGAGCGTAGAGGAGTGCCAAGCAGCTTGCCTGAGAAACTGTTCTTGCACTGCTTATGCTTATGCTTATGCTTATGACATATGGTGTCTGATTATTTCAGCAATGGTTGACCTATTTATTTCAGCAATGGTTGACCTAATATAAAAACGCTCTCTTTTACAAGCAATGTTTTTTATGATGTTGCTAGGCTTATTATTCACTACAACAAAAATGAGAATAAGCGACGAAATTGCTTGTGAGGAAAATAGATTTCGTCTCCAATTGTGCATATTTGTGAGGATTTTTTTTTTCGTCACCAATTAAGAGGACAGACAAATTTAAGGTGAGGAAATTTTATTTTGTCACCAAAAATAGTTAATTAGTGAGGAAAATATAAATTTCGTCACCTAAAGGATTGACAAAATAAATATAAGGTGACGAAATATTTATTTCGTCACTAATTTGTTACCTTCATAATCTGCACAGATGTTTATAGCCAATACATGACAAATTAGTTCCTCACAAAAGGCAAGGGTTTTGGTGAGAAATTTTTATTGTCGTCGTTGAGGGGTAATTTTGGCGGGTGAAAAGGGGCGCCGAAAATTTCAGGTGTTAATCCCAAAATTTTAGTGAAAACCCTTTTTCGTTCTAATTTTTTACACCCCCCTTATTTCTCTCACAAACCCCATCACCGTCTCTCACACCGAGCCCCACTCCATCTCTGCAACTCCATCGCTCACACCGCTTCCCTCGCCATCTCTGCAACTCCAAATCTCTCTCTCAAGGTATGTGATTCAACTTATTTCTTTTCTCCTCTATGGATTCCCTTCATTACTTTCCTCCCCCGATTATAACCTCTACTGCGTTCTTTTTCTTTTTTGCAGCGGCATCAGCAGTTATCAATGTCTGATTCTGGTGAGCTCTCTCTCTCTCTCTCTCTCTCTCTCTATATATATATATATATATTTTTCTTGATTACGTTCCCATTTTCTTACTTTGGAGTGTTTGTAAAGCCCTAAATTTGTATTCCCGAGTATATCCTGTAAGCCGCCCTCGATTTCTTCATAAAGTCATTGTAACCTATTCTATGTTTGCTATATAGATTTCCCATATTGTGATTAGTTTATTCTGTAATCAAGATTTGTTGGTTTTTTTAATCTAATTTGTTCCTTTTGTGTGCCGACACAATGAGATTATTTAGCATTTCTTTATTTTGATACTCATACCCTTATGTCTTATGCCTAGTTTTTTTAATGGAGCTAACTTCATTTTTTTTTTAACGTTTTATATTCTTCAAGTCAAACATGATTCTAGATAATAGAGGAGGAATAAGGGTGGGGCTATGGCTGCTTGGGGGCTGTTTTGGGACTGGTTTTAGAGATGATTTTAGACTTGATTTCATCTGGTTTTAGGATTTTTTTTTTGTAGGGTCTTAGGGGGTTTTTTTTTCCCCCTTCATGTAGGCATTTTTCTTTGGACTATGTTCTTTTCTTACCCCCATAACTAGAGAGAGCACGTATTGGTAATTAGCAGTCAATATAGAGGAGAGGGGTTAGGAGTAATAGGGATAGCCTATATAGGGTACAGGGAATTGTCCTTAATTGGACAAAGAAATTGATGCAGTAGCTAAAGAGGAGTTTCATTTTAAGCATGCCAAGGATTTCTACTAGTCGGTTTTTTCGTAATATCATTGACCGTGGATTTAGGTGACGGGCCTAACTGGGTTCGATCCGAAACGGGCCAACGATCAGAACACATGGCCTATGGCCATGTGCCGTGTGGATTTTAGCCTTCCGAGGCCGTCTGGGCCTCCAATTGGGCCTTCATTCCGTTTTTGGGCCTTTCTTTGCGACCTCATAACTTTCCGTAGGAAAGTCCGATTCAGCCCATTCTTTTTTGGGCAAATTTTCGTAGTAGTCCCTGTAGTTTTATGGTTGTCTCACTTTCGTCCCTCTAGTTTCAAAGTGCTCGAATTTCGTCCCTGTAGTTTGTTTTACGTTCCAAATTGGTAAAATCGTTAACACCGTTAACGAAACTAACGGAAAAAAAAATAAGTGTTTCAATTTTCAATCCGTTTGAACCGGTGCGAAGATCTTATTTTTTTGATCATTTTATCCTAAATAGTCGTAATGAATTTTTGGCTCTAAGGCCTTTCAACGAGCACCCGAAGACTCCTTATTTAGTTTCAGGGCTCTCTTAGGGTGCTCATTGAAAGGCCTTAGAGTCAAAAATTCATTACGACCATTTAGGATAAAATAATCAAAAAAATAAGATCTTCGCACCGGTTCAAACGGATTGAAAACTGGAACACTTATTTTTTTTTTTTCCGTTAGTTTCGTTAACGGCGTTAACGATTTTACCAATTTGGAACGTAAAACAAACTACAGGGACGAAATTCGAGCACTTTGAAACTAGAGGGACGAAAGTGAGACAACCATAAAACTACAAGGACTACTACGAAAATTTGCCCTTCTTTTTTTTGAAGTCTTGTTTTTCCGTCTATTTTGTGGGTCCGTATTCCTTTTGGTTTTATTTCTTTATGTTTTCTAGGGTTCGTGTTGCTGCCTTTATATTCGGTTTTGTAGCGACCCGTAATTTTGGCCCGTATTTTTTTTTAAAGAAGTATTGCAATTATTAGTAAAGGCGTGACACGTGGAAATACGCGTAAAGTCGTGGTTATATATGATTAGGGGATCGATGTGACATTATTGCAAGTGCAAGGGTGTAAGTGTGATAAGTATATCTATCAATATCCTAAGGGAATGTAGTTGGACCTCCCAAAAGCCTCCAAACCTCTAATCCTAATTTCCTGATTTTCAAGACAGTTTCCAGACTTTTGTACGTTTTTAATAAAAACAGTAAAACAAAAAAACAAAAAAAAGACCACCCCACGTTCAAGACTAAAAACAGTAAAACAAAATAGTAAAGAAAAATCACTTAACAGGTGTTCTACCCAAAACAGAAAACAAACCCCACGTTTCAATTATTATTATTATTTTTTCCCCGGATTTTCCCCCACTCCCAGGGCCTCCCTCCACGTTCCCTACCACTACTATTATATTTCTCCAATTCTAATACACGATAATCCTTGAACAACTAAAAACAGTAAAACAAAAAAAAAATCAGTTCAACAACTAAAAACAGTAAAACAAAAAAAAAAAAAATTCAACCCCACGTTCAAGACTAAAAACGGGAAACAAAAAAAAAACCCACCCCCACGTTCAAGACCCCCACGTTTCCTGGCTTTTGTACGTTTTAAATAAAAACAGTAAAAAAAAACCACCCCCACGTTCAAGAACCCATACCAATAACTGACTTCTCCCATTTTTTAACCTTTCTCATGCAATTCCTCCCCACTTTTTCCCTGCAACTCCTCCTCACTTTTCTTCTTCTTCTTCTGCTCATTTAATTCTTACCATTTCTGTACGAGTAAAAAATGAAAAGCTGCCATCTATTTCTATGAAACCAAAAGGGGAAGATTAACATACAATTGCTGACAAGGTAAGTCCACCACTACATCTTTGTCATGTATCTTCACTGTTTTCTCACATTCCCTCTCCTAATTAATGGTGTTTTGATTTTTTTGTTCTCCAGATTTTGAAAGTAAGAGGTTATGTTCACCGACTACAATAACAACACCGAATTGCATCATTGGTCAATCTCTCCTGGGTTTTTGCTGGTTGTGTAGAAATTTGCTGCTTTGTGAACTGGGTATGCACCAATGCTTCTGGGTTTTGTAATTTATCTGAATTCTGGGTATTGGGGTTTACGGTATGAACTTGGTTTTGATGCTGTTTAAAGGTTTTCAAGGTTTGATAAGCATGATTTTGTTGACCTGGTGGGGATATCAAATTGGCTTATGAATGTTATTGTGGAGAAACGAGAAACTATTTCGTTCCTTTTATCCGTTTGGGTTCAGTAAAATTTTAGTTGATGTCATAGGTGGTTGAATTCCTTTCACGGCAGTATGCTCATTCTCAATTTCTTTTTCTTTGAACTGAACAATTACGATGTCATTTTTTATGAAATTTCTGAGATTCGGATGCATTTTTGTTTGTATTATGAGTTCATAACCCATGCTTCACTCATCCTTTATGTGCTAATTCATTTGGCAGGTTTAAGGTTTTGACAATTGAAAGTAATTCGGAACTTGCACTACTCAGTTCTGCTAACCACAAGGTATGATTTCCTCTCTGCTTTATCTATTGTAGTGCCTAAAGCTGTGTTTTATTTTTCATATACAGTAATTGGATTTTGGTTAGTTGGATTTGTTTCCTGTACATAAAGAAATGCAACTAGATTCTAAAAAAAAGATTCACTTGGATGGATTTGTTTCCTGTGCATAAACAAATGCAGTACTCTATCTATCAATATCCTAAGGGAATGTAGTTGAACTCTCAAAAATCCTCCAAACCCCCAATCCTTATTTTCTAGATTTTCTATTTTGTTTAAAAAAAAAATACCCACGTTCACATCCCTCTCAAACTTCCTATATTTTCTATTTAAAACAAAAAAATAAAAACCCACGTTTTGCACAGCCCTAGCCCACGACTAACCTTTGAGTAAACTTTTAAAAAATAGAAAATAAAACCACGTCCACGTTTTGCCTGAGCCTTGATTATTTCTCCTATTCTCTTTGTCTGAATTTTCGGCCGCAACCTAAGCCATTATTAAAGAATAAAAAATACAGTAATTTATAGCCAAAGTTGTTACAGGTTCCAGAGCTGGAGAAATAGTCCATCTTCACTGTGTTGTCTTATCATCTTCTTCAACTCATTCGCCGTTCACAATGAAAAGAAGACAATTTCCTATCAAGTTGGCATTCTCTATGACAATCAATAAGAGTCAGGGGCAAACTTTGAAGAATGTTGGGCTTTATCTTCCAAATTCATGTTTTTCTCATGGTCAGTTGTATGTAGCTCTATCACGTGTCACTTCTCCACAGGGCTTGAAGATATTGATTGTTAACAAACCTGGTATGCCAGATGATGTCACCCAAAATATTGTGTACAACGAAATTTATAATAGGATACCCCAACCCCAGTAAACCCATCTACCAGTTGCTTTCAGTTACATAGTTTGTAAATAGTTTCTTAAAACATTTTTTAAGTTGCAAGGACATTATCTATCAGTTTTATCATTTCAAGCATGATTGCTATCAGTAATTGTGTTTAATGTGCTTATGCTAGCATTATATTTTTTCATGAACTAGCGTGCAACCCGTTCGATGCACGGGCAAAACCAACTCATTCTAGCGTTGTGCCCGTTCGAACCTACTTTTTTAAATTTTCCCATGCATTGAACGGGCACAACGCTAGAATGAGTTGGTTTTGCCCGTGCATCGAACGGGTTGCACGCTAGTATGTATATATGCATATGGACGTACGGGGGAAACCCATTTTCCCCTTTTCCTTTTTTTTTCTTTCTTTCTTTCTATTCTCTCGGCTCTCTCCCTCCGAAACTCTTCCTCAACTTCTCTCCTCGATTTCATCTTCTTAGAACAAGATTCCGGACGAAGTCCGAGAATTAAAGTCGTCATACGGAGCGCGGGCTTTCCGGATATCCAAAAAAAATCTCGATCGGACCACGTGGGCTTCGGTTGACTTGGTCAAAGGGTCGGGTTTTGCTCAAAACCCTTGAGGTAGGGATTTCTTACGCTTGCTATGCGTTTATATGTTGATTATGTTGATAGATCGTGCTTGAAATCGTTGTTTGAGGTTGATTCCTTCATTCCTGAATTTCTGCAGAACTGGATCTTAGTTTTTGGAGTTTTTCGTCTTCTTAAACTCGGAATTGAATTTTGGTTCCTTCATATGAAATAGAGTAGACTTAGAGCCTGTTCTAATGCCGCTTGAATCACCCGAAACCGTTGAGAATTGAATTAATGGTGGATTTTAGAACTCTGGTCTGCAATCTGTCTCGTTTTCTGGGTTTCAGCCCACTTCGAATGGGCATAACTTTCTCGTCCGATGTCCGTTTTACGCAAACTTTATATCGGTTCGAAGGTCTTGAAGTTAAATTTCATTTGCCACTGGAATCGTCTTAAAATTCTTAGTACACCGGAAGTTATGATCCTTTGAGTGGAGGTGTGTCAATCTGTCACACAGATTCGTATTGCTTCGATAATTGCCTGTTTAACCATACTTGGAGTGCGGATTTGACTAGGGTTCCTTCATGCCTTTTAAACTTCGTTCACTCGCGCAACTTTTGGGACTAGAATCATTCAAAGGTATTATGAATTCGATTTATAGTGATTTTTAGAAGATTGCCCTATAATCTGGAAATCTGGGCAGCGTACGGAGCTGCATTTTTCATCGTTTGCTATGGTTAAACGATGTTATTGGTTATGGGTCCTTATAGGTTTTAAAGATGGGTAAGTTGGTGATGTTTTGGTGTTGGAATTATTGAAAAATATTGAGTATGCTATTTTTAATAAATTTATGAACATGGACTGCTCTGCTGAAAATTAGAATATCTGACAATCATTCCTAAGCTTGAAAGATCGTATCGTACGACTGGTCGAACGTATCTGTGACATTGGTTTTTCGTTAGCATAGTTGGAGCATTATCGTAAAGGCTACAGTAGCATAAAAGAGTCCGTGAACATCCTAGACTATAAGAAATATTGTGAAGTGCGTAATTGGTAGAGAAGTACTTGTTTGATTAAATGACTTTTGGATTCGATTGAATGATTTGATGTTTGTGGAACGTGGAATGAACGTGGATGACAAATGGTCACAAAGAGATGGTTTGGTGCTTGTAAATTGGAAACGCAAATTGAAATGTGAATAACAATCGGACACAACGAGAACATTCAGGGCTCTTAAATGAATAAATGTCTGGGAGCTACATGCTCAAATCGTATAGTTACAGAGCTCTTGAATGAGTAATTGCCTGGGAGCTTTATGCTCAAATCGTATAATTACAGGGCTCTTGAATGAGTAATTGCCTGGGAGCTTTATGCTCAAATCGTATAGTTACAGGGCTCTTAAATGAGTAAATGCCTGGGAGCTACATGCTCAAATCGTATAATTACAGGGCTCTTGAATGAGTAATTGCCTGGGAGCTTTATGCTCAAATCGTATAATTACAGGGCTCTTGAATGAGTAATTGCCTGGGAGCTTTATGCTCAAATCGTATAGTTACAGGGCTCTTGAATGAGTAAATGCCTGGGAGCTATATGCTCAAATCGTATAATCTTGAATGAGTAAATGACTGGCAGGAGCTAAATACTTATATCATTTGTCTTTAGGACTACTTATCGAGTAAGTGCCTGGCAGGAGCTTAGGCTTAGACACGTGACACGAAATTGGTTTATGAAATTGATGAAAGGGATTCTGATGACTGATGAGAATGAGGAATGGGATTTGGTGATGAAATGTGAAATGCGAAAGACTGTGAAATTGTACGAGATGTAATGAATGGTACTAAAGCTGTTGTTTATTTACTTAGAATGACGTGAGAATATTGATAGTCCTTGTTTGACATATGAGCAAATAGATCCTTCATATAGGTCGCCTAGAATCCCTGATAATAGTGTGCTGCTGTTGACAGTCTTGTGTACTTGGGCTTATCTGTTGTTATTCTCTCACTCTAGATGCATAACTCATCATATTTTCCTATAACTTGCGTATAGATTTCTCTACTGGGCTAGTGTAGCTCAACCTATCATTTTCAGGTATTAAACAAGGAAGTTGGCATGGCGTGCATTGTGTGCCTATTGATCGTGGGTTTCGAAGGTATAAAAGAGGCGACAAATTGGTATTTCTTTGAAATTAGTATTCAAAAGAATGATTGAAGTAAAATGTAATATTATTTTGATATTTGTATATCTTGGAGCTTCGAGCTAGGGTTGTAACGTTTGAATTTAACTTTGTGGATTGGGGAAAATATGTCATTTGGGTATTATCGGTACTTCATTAATGATTTTTATTATTTAAAATGATTATTATTTATCTTGAAAATCGAGGGCGTGACAGGTTTTATGCCTTAGGGCTAGACAGTTGATTATTGATAAAGAAAAGAGTCAGAGAGAGTTTCTCTAAATATTGCGTTTGTGATTGTCCTTGCTGCGTTGATCATCATCTTTCTTATACGCTTCCCTGCATCAGAAATTCTAAATTTTCACCATTAACACAGAACATTCATGTGTTTCAAACAGAATTCAGCGGGTTCAATCGAACATCCTTCGTACTTAAAACTTCGTAGGTACAGCTCATATTTTTGGAAACTAGGGGTTCAGCTGAACCCTCTTATTATATGGTACAGCAGCTACCGCCAACAAGCTTGTACATAGGAATCGATGAAACAAGAGTAGCCATTGAGGTATAGAAATATGTTGGGACTAAACAATCCTTCGAAATAAAAGCTATCGTGAGGATTGGAAGGCATACTAAATCTTAACCAAAGTGATGTAGATGACCTTTTGACCAATAGGTGTTTAATGTAGTATTTACATGTTTGCTTTTTTACTTTAAGAGGTAGTAGAAGACGGTGATTCTTCCACATGCACACGTATTCAGAACTTTTAAGCTTGAAGTATGCATTTTACCTAATGTATTGTGTTGCTTTGTGCATAGCTAATTGTGAAGAGTATTCATGCTAATAGAGAGTTTTTTTGGCATTCTCTTTCTTTCTTTTTGGGTAAAATCGCTTGAAATAAAGAGGCAAAGCGAATGTACAGTCTACACGTGGCATACCCTAGGAGGAGAAAAAAAACAAAGATTAAAAAAATGATCTAAGCCAAGTGGTTACATTGATTTACGTCTAAAGTTACATTGAACATCCACATGTTTCAATTCCATCTAAGAGATGGAAGAGAAACACATGGCATTGAACATTGAAAATTGAAAACTGGTCCGAATTGCATAACAAACACAACGGCATAGCACGGTTTTAGTCAACAGTGTAGCTTTTAGTTAGCAGCATGAAAGGCCACCTTGAGAGGGTGATTGGCACTGTAGCTAACAGGATTATAGGCATCTAGTGACTATTAACAGCAGTAGACTAACTGCCACACATCAAGAAGCAGCAGGTATAGCAGTAGCAGTAGCAACTATCAGCTAGTTGACAAACTTTGTCAACTAGCTGGAGACAACCAGTAGTAGTAGTAGAGAGAGTAGAACAGCAGCTACTTGCTACCATGATAGGAGCAAACAGCAGCTACAACAACCCATATTATGAGAACCACAACAACAGCAGCAGCTGGACTTACCGAACTACAACAGCAGCTGCAAGGCAGTTAAGCATTTACACACTGTGCTGGAAACAGCAGCAGCAAGGCACACAGAGATCTATCATGGACACAATTTGAAACTCAAAAGAGAATGTAGGAAGCTAGGGACAAGGCCCTAAGAAAGCTTAAAACAGCCCGAGAGACAACCCCCCAAGGGTAGGTACAAAACATAGGGACTTACCAAGCTCCCAAGCTGGACAATTACAACATAAACACCTTATACAACTTTATGAAGGCATCAAAACAGTCCAGCACTCTAAATGGTCGAACAAAGTAGTTGCTCAGCCTAAGAGGAATAGGACAGCAGAAAACAGCCCACTCTAGACATTGCTGGACTGTCGTAGAATTACAAGACTTTTGTGAACTAGAATAAAGCATACATAACAGAACAAAATGAGTAACAAAATAGCAGTCTCTTTCTTTCTACTGGAGAATGTGAAAAGGAGAGAGATTCCCAGCATTTAGTCAAGTTTAAGAATATATGTGTCTAAGATGTTTGACATAATGTTCTATTTGGTTTTGATGTTCATTAATTTGGAAGTCTATGGATTATGGAGGTTTATTAACTTCATTAGTTGCTTCCATATGGCGCTTTAAGCTTTTCCCTTGCTTCCAAATTTTACTCCATTGTATACTTACTCACAGTCAAACTAAATACTTTCATTAATCAAATTACTCTAAAATTATTAGTTTGAACTTTGTACTTTGCCTTAGCTTCGTAAGTAGGTCTACTCTAATATTTTTGTTTATTCAAATCTATCCAATCCAAAGACCTCATTCATAGTAAGCAACTTAATTACTATGTGATGCATGACATGACATTAATTTGATTACTTAAAATGTACTTGCATTTGCTATCAGACATGGACAAAAATTGGATGAAAATGGGCGTGACAGCAGATGGAAGAATTAGTCAACTGTATTATAATGGTGTTACTTTGTTTATTCAATTTGCAAGAGCAGTTGTTGATGCGCAAGGTAATATTCTGTGTCCTTGTCTAAAGTGTGTAAACTTTTACCGAAAAAGTCCAGAAGATGTGCGAATTCATTTGCTTCAGCATGGGATTATGCAAAGTTACACCATTTGGAATGAGCATGGAGAAACCCGTAAATCAAATGATGTTCGGCGTCATGAAATGAGAGATGGTGATCTAGGTGGTATTGATGCGTTGGTGGAAGATCGAATAAGAGGGGAACCAATAGATACAACCCAACATCACGAGGAAGTCCAGAACTTTGATAAACTTTTGAATGATGCCCAACGTGAGATATACCCAGGGAGCAAAGATTATAATCTATTGAAGTTTGTTATTGAGGTATTTAATATGAAGGTAACGAACCATTGGACCAATAAATCGCTTGATATGTTCTTGAAATTCTAGATTAAACTTTTACCAGAAGGTAATTTAGTTCCCAAGAACACATACGAGGCAAGGAAGATATTGTCGGGCTTAGGATTGTCATACGAGCTCATTGATGCCTGCATAAATGATTGTATACTCTTTTGGAAGGAAAATGCAGCACTGGATAGATGTCCAAAGTGCAATGTGTCGAGGTACAAGATCAATTGTACTAGGGGAAAGAAGATTGCGCGTAAGATTTTGCGTTACTTCCCTTTGACACCGAGATTAAAACGGTTGTTCATGTCTAGAGCGATAGCCAAGGCCATGAGATGGCACATGAATAATCCTACTGATGGTGAGGAATCCGGGCATCCAGCCCACAGTGATGAGTGGAAGGAGTTTGATGTTAAGCATCCTGAGTTCGCTTGTGAGGCTCGCAATGTGAGACTAGGAATAGCAACTGATGGGTTCAACCCTTTTGGTAACATGAGCAACTCTTATAGCATGTGGCCTGTCATTCTTATTCCCTACAACCTACCACCATGGTTGGTTATGAAAGATTCGTTCTTCATGCTAACATTGCTTATTCCAGGGGATAAACAACCCGGGATTGATATCGATGTTTATTTGAGACCTTTGGTTGATGAGTTGAAGGAGTTGTGGCACACCGGTACATTAACTTACGACGCATCGAGTTGTGAGTGGTTCCAAATGCGTGCAGCTTTTTGGTGGACACTACATGATTGGCCAGCATTGGGTGACATCTCAGGGTGGAGAACAAAGGGCCATTATTCTTGTTATACTTGCAACGATGAACCATATTTTGAGTCATTGAGAAGTAAGACTGCGTACACAAATCATCGAGCCTACTTGCCTGAAGATCATGCAGAACGGAGAAAGAGATTGGCCTATAATGGTAAGCCTGAGAATCGGAAGAGGTCTTTAGAGTTGCCGGTGGAAAAGATACGAGAGCAGTTGAACAATGTAAGCGAGGTCATCTTGGGAAAGAATCCAGCCAATAAGAAAAGGAAACGCCACAAACCGAATTGGACAAAGAGAAGTATTTTGTATGAACTAACATATGTGGAGGATAGGAAACTTCTACACAACATTGATGTCATGCATTGTGAGAAAAATTTTAGTGAAAATATTGTTGGAACAATGTTGGGCATTGATGGAAAGAACAAGGACACAGACAAGGCACGAAAGGATTTGGAAGATAAGGGCATACAAAAAGATCTGTGGTTGACACAACGTCCCGACGGATCGTATGTCAAGCCTTGTGCGAGCTTTGCGCTAACCCTTAAAGAGAGGGAGGCTTTCTTTGAATTTTTGAAATCAGTCAAGTATCCAGATGGCTACGCAGCAAACATATCAAGGTCCGTAAGTTCAACTAATGGTAGACTAACTGGCCTAAAAAGTCATGACTACCATATACTTATACAACAGATTCTTCCAATTGGGATGCGTGGTTTTGTGGATAAGGAAATTAGTACAACATTATTTGAGTTGGGTAGTTTCTTCCAAGACCTTTGTTCTAAGACATTGAGGCGTAGTGAATTGGAGAAATTAGAAGAACGTATAGTGCTCATACTATGCAAGCTTGAAAAGATCTTTCCTTCAGCCTTCTTTGACGTGATGGTCCACTTAGCTGTTCACCTACCACGTGAGGCCATACTTGGAGGACCAGTACATTATCGGTGGATGTACCCAATAGAAAGGTAATTGTAAGAAACATAATTATTGATTGAAAAAGGTCATTGTTTTACATGTGTAATCTTACTCTTTACTGGTCTTGGTCTTGAAGGTTCCTTGGAACTCTGAAACAATTTGTTTCTAATCGAGCTCGACCAGAAGGTTCAATTGCAGAGGCTTACATTGTGAAGGAGTGCATTACTTTTTGCTCGATGTATCTTGATGAGGTTGAAACCGTGCATAATCGACCTCAACGAAATGAAGACTTTGGCGAACGTCGTAAAGGCTACACAGTATTCACAGAGACAGCTCGTCCTTTTGGGCTAGTCACAAGCAATGGCGAGATGTCACAAGAACTCCGTGACATAGCCCATTGGTTCATTTTATTAAACAGCCCCAAGATAGAGGAGTATCTAGAGTACGTAGTTGACTTTTTTAAGTGGCTTTGATGACAATAATAGTGGCTTTGTTTGGTTGAGAGTTTAGTTTACTTTAGTTTTGGTAGTGGGTGGAGAGAGAAATAGGATAATGATTGAAAATAGGGGTAATGATTGGAAAGAGATAGAGAGAGATGAAAAAGTAATAATTAGAGAAATAGGGTAATGATTGGAAAAAAAAGTAGGGTAATGATTGGAAAACAAAATGAAAACAAAACAAAACATCTAAACGAACATAGCCAGTATTTCGGCTATTAATGACATTCTTTTTTGAATAGGGAACACAAAAATATGTTGCATGTTCCAAATGGACAAAACATAACCAGTGTGCAACGAAAAGTCTTTCCCAAGTGGTTCAAAGAGAAAGTAAGATACTTCGAATTCTTTTAGAGATGCTAGTCATTAGTATTAAATGAACCATAACTTAAATTTACCTAACTAACTTTTTCATGGTTATATATACTATTTTAGGTAAATTGGTTGAGGGCTAACAAGTCAACAGAGGCGACCGATGAACTATGGTCATTAGCAAATGGTCCCAATTTGCTAGTGAAGGAGTACTACGGTTGCATAACTAATGGGTTTAGGTTCCGTACGAGAGAAGTAGATGACCGCCGTAGGAGTCAAAATAGTGGTGTGCTTGCTCATGGAGACCACAAGGGGAAGATGCACAACTATTATGGTCACATGATCAAAGTTTGGGAATTCGAGTACATGTGTGAGAATACAGTCCTTTTGTTTCAATGTGAGTGGTACAACACCGGCAACATAGGTCGAAATGGCACTATACGAACTGATAAATATTGCACAAGCATTAATGTCAAGAGTCGGTGGTGTCAATCTGACCCATTCATCTTGCCTAGCCAAGCAAAGCAAGTTTTCTACCTAAATGATACAAAATGGGGCGAACCTTGGCAAGTTGTGCAGTTGGTCAAGCAAAGGGGTGTGTTTGATGTTCCAAAGGTGGGAGATGGTGAACCACTAGATCCTCCAGAATGTACCGACGCTTTCCAACAAGAAAGTATGACCTCAGGAGTGCCAATTGACATTGAAGGTAATATTCGGTTCCGTAGGGAAGACGCTGAAGTTGAGGTTATTGCAGGAGTTGGGGCATTACATGAAACAATAGAAAACCTAATCGATGACGAAGTTGATGAAGAGCTTGAAATAATAGGAGAGGATATAAATGACGAAGCTGGTGAAGACCATGAAATATCCGATGCTGATATGGATGCTGATATGGATTATGATGTGTAGTTCTTCTTTTTTTGGGTAGATATATGTACTTCTTCTAAGCATTGTATGTGGATCCTTGTATGTATTTTACATGTGCTTAGTTTTTGACGTTATGGGTTTGCATTAGATATTTTGTTTTACACTGCTCTTAATCTGCATTAGTTTAAAACAATGTTGTTTATGTATAGTTCATCGTCACGCAAAAAAGTCCAGAGGAGAAAATGTGCTTACCAACAAAAAACAAGAAAAAGTAATGCTCCAGCCTAATTTTCTAGCAACTCATTACAAAACACATTATGAGAGGATAAGAGATGAGAAAATAAAGAGGAACAAAGAGGTATTGGAATCTCTTGGGGTTAAGAAAATTGCAACATCTATGATGGGATCGGCTCGGTTCCAGTGTGCAAATGATAATGGGAAGCGTGGTAGGGCTGATCAGGTGGATGACCCTGACTATATACTATCAAATGATGAGGATGGTCATGGCTATAACAGTGAGTCTGATGACTCTTTCGAGCAAGAGGTAATAATGTATCTTTTTTAATCTTTTCTTCTCGTACTTTTTCTATTGTCTTCTCGTATGAATGAAGTCCAATATGTGTTAATGCTGGTACATTTTGTATTATATTATTATAGGACATAGAGATACCACCTGGTGGTCTACCAGCACAATCGCATACAGTGCCACAATGTGGTGCAACTTTGATCTCTGAAAGGGTCACCCGATCAACACCACATCCCAGCATGGAAAGCCAGGCCTCACTACAGGCCATTGCGCAGCCACAAAATGAGGTGCTACCTGAGAACAATGGCGGTGAGTAATGTAATATATGGTATATTTTTACAGTTACATTATCTTGCTTTATGTAGTCTAAATAAAATTTTGACTGGTACACTTTTTGTGGAAAAAATACAATTGACTGATAACCTTACGAAAAAGAAAAAGTAATGTGATAGCTGGCTGCGTATCAAGGGTTTTATTCTTTGATTGTTTCTATGCATGGCTGTGATAGCTTGGTGGGCATTTATAATGTGATGTCCCTAGAGGTTTGTGCTCAGGACACCTATTCACCTGCGATTACTTTAACTTCTTGTCAATTCCATTGTTAGCATATATGTGCTTGTGTGCTATTGGAAAGTGCATGTGCTTGTGTCCCAAGTATATGATACTTCAATGTGCTGAATTTTTCTGCTAATACTGTGTATATTAGCCGTTCTGGCAGCTGTTATTGTAACTGGTCTCATTGACCATATTCAGATCAGCTGGTCTTTGCTTGGCTGCTTTGAATGACTCTAGCTGTACATTGCTGTTTTCTTTTAATAGCTTTTATATTCTGCTGCCAAAAGAAGTGTGGCTGCGTTGTGCCTGCCTGTCATGTCTGCCACTGCTCTTTGCTTACTGCTGTTTGCTGTACATAGCTATTTGCTTTTATATTCTGATGCTTACTGCTGTTGCTACTTCTGTTTGCTGCTGAAATAACAATAGTTAGTTATTTGCTGCTGCTGATGTTCCATCCATTTGCAAATGGACTGTCCGAACTGCTACCAGCTATCAGTTACTACCATGTACTACCATCTCTTTTGTAAATGCTTAAGAAGACTAGGGTACAAATAGTGTCCCTTACTGCCAGTTTGTCATAGTGAAGTCACTGAGTTTTGGTTACTGTTTTCTATTATGTCTGTTGTTTTCCAAGCCAAGGCAAAATGCAGTTTCCTATAGCTGCTGCTGCTGCTGCTCTGTTGTGTGAAGCCTAGTGCTACGGCTGTTCTGTCAGACCAGCAGCAGTGCTGCCAAAAAAAAACTAATTTTGTTGACTTACCAACTCATTAGTATGTCTTTGTGATAGAAATCAATAGACCAACCCGTGGACCTACGCGAGGCATTCAGGCTCAGCGACTCATTGACAAACAAGGAAAGCTTCCAGTTCCCATTCCACAACTATTCCGTGCGTCTGTAGGAAAGCATGCTGCTCAATTAGCCTCAAGGATTGGTGTCGAGGTTCGCACACATGTGATAGACCTTGGCGTCCCTAGGTGGAAGGCAGTAGATGAGAGTGTGAAAGCGCCTATACTTCAGCGCATAATGGTAAGCTCTGAGTATTTCCAGCAGTTAATCTTTCATTTGCAGCTACTCTTAGTTTGAGCTTCTAATAGGGTGTAGTGTACCAAAGTTACAAGGTTTCTAAATTTATTCACCAACTATCTTTTGTTTCATGATTTAGTTTGAGCTTTTAATGGGGTATAGTACTATACAAATGAAGTCTTGTACACGATTTTTTTACAATAGCACAAACTCGCGGCTGTCAACCTAGAGTAGTTCTTAGTTTACAAATAAGGTATTATGTCACACCCCACCCCAGGCCAGCACTCAAATGAATCAAACACTCACCACGTACTCCAAAAGAAAAAGAAAGTACAACTATGGTTTCGGTGCTCCTTGATTCGCCGACTCGTCACTTATCCATAGGCCAAATATTTTAGTATAGAAATACTTGAAAGGCTTGATAAATGCATTAACAATATGTTGCATGAATTCAACTACATAACAAATGCCGAACACAAGTAAATTCACCAATTCGCACTCCAAAGCCAAAGATCTCATAAACACACTATATAGCAGAACCACCAAACGAATTCTGACTATAGTATTCTACAGGTTTAGAGTTAGATTCCGAGACTACAACCATTAGAAAGTACACTCTCAGAACATCAATCTCGGTATAAAATTTGCCCTAAACGGAGTCCGAATGACCAAGATACACTCAAATGAAGTAACACATCTAAAACAGAAATCACAGTTCCAGCAGAACAGCCTGCGATCGAATGCTCATTAAAAATCACACAGTCAATCTTTTCCAATAACTCCAACACCAAAACATCACCAATTGATCAATGTTTAAAACTCATGAGAACCCATGTCCACCCAGCATGCTTAAACTTGAGGAATTCCATGAAGAACACAAGCCAAAAGCTGTCCAGAATTTCAGAAGTACCAAAACCTGAACTTTAATTTCAGAACTGCTATAATATAGAAATAACCACGACACAACCCATACATATTCAGGAAGATACGCGAGTCTAGTTTTTGAATCAAGAAACGGTGTGTAAAACCGATACCCGAGCTAGGAGATATGTCCGTTTTTCCAACACGTGTCTGTGCTGCCAGCACAGACGCGAACCAGACACCAGTTCAGTTCATGATTTTTATCTTTTTCCACACTTCTCAGACAATTCTGAAATTTTTACAGCATAAACTACACACACAGAGGCATCTACAGTAAAATTACCATAAAATAACATGGTCAGCGTGTCGATGAGAAAAATTCGTCAATACAGGACAGATTCAGCTTGGTTCAAACACAGTTATGCATATTCATAGCATACACGAATTTTCTGGAATAAAACTCAACTCCAACATCAAAAACCCCCTCCCATGGCTTCAATTCAGAGCAGATAAGATATAGAACATGAAACCTAACATGGGAGATATGAAATTCAGCGCTTAAGGGGTGAAAATTACCTAATTTAGCTTCAATTCAACCAACCCTAATTTTCTTCTTCTTTTCCTTATTCCTTGTTCCTCTCTCTCTCTCTCTCTCTCTCTCTCTCTCTCTCTACGTTGGAACAACTCCCCTGATGGGTTTTTTTTTCCTTTGTTTTAAAAGATACACACACACACACGGCACACATGCACAATTCAAAAAAAAATGCACTCTAGCCCCTTTAGGTTATTAAATATGACACAAGAGCACCCCATAAATTAAGGTTGTTACATATTAATTCTGTAAATTAGGATCAAGTTATCGCTAAAATTATCAAATATTGCAGGATAAGTTTGACTTGCAAGGAGATCCAGTCGATGTTAAAAAGGCAGTGGCAACACAATGTGGACGGAGGTTGAGCAATCACAACTTGGTTTTGCACAAAAAGTACAAGAAACTTAAAGAAACGAGGGGGGAAGAGTATGCTAGAAATAACCCACCAGCTGGTGTCAATCCAGAGCAGTGGACGAGATTAGTCACTAAGAAGTGGACTGTTCTAAAATGGCTGGTAATCTTGTTCACCAGAGAAATAGTCATGGTTCTTCTTATAGCATGCTACTTTTGGATTTTATTGAAAAAACCACATCCTAAACTTGAAAACCTTATAGTTTTCTCTGTTGGTTTGTGGTCTTGTAGGAGCGATCAGAAAAAAACACCTCAAACAGGTTTAATTTTCTCCCCTTTTCTAATGCTGCTTTTGCTGTTGTCTTTTTGCCTTTTTTTCTGCCCTTGTGCCTATTGTTGTTGATTCTGGGAGCTCTTTGTAGTGCCCCTTAAGTTTAGGATTGTTTAGGCTTGTTTTGGATATTGTTTTTTGTGGCATCTTCTATTTATATCAACCCTTATAAGAAATTGAAAGAAGTCCCATGGAGATGGACTCCATTTTCCAAGCACTTCACCAACTTCCATCCCTTAGTTGAAAAGATCATAGCATATAGATTACCACAGGGCCAGGAAACAGATTGATCATAGCATTATGGTTGTTTTCATGGCTAGTGATGCCTTAGTTTGCAACTGTTTTATGGCTCTGATCTTTGGGTTGATTCTGTCATGGATTAGGCCCATTAGGCCTTCATCGTGGCTTTCATCCATGTATGCTCACAACTGTAGGATTATTAGCTTGAGTTTTTCAGGTGGTATGTTTTCATTAGAAGCCAACCTTGAAATCTATTCTTTGTTTGAATATATACTAGTGCAAGTTACGGCCAGTTCTGATTCTGTAATATACCCAGTTCTGCTTTGGTTCTGGACACTTGAATAATGTACCCAGTTGCTGGATTTTGCTTAACACACTTGCTGCATACTCCGTCCAGGTTATGAAGCACAAAAATCAGCACTTTGGTTCAGCAAAAACATGCATTTTTGGTTCAAATCTGGGCTTGAAATCTGTAGTTTTCAGTGCACTTTGATTGACACAGTTACTGTATACTCAGTCCATGTTATGAATCACAAAAACATTCATTTTTGGTTCAAATCTGGGCTGGAAATCTGTAGTTTTCAGTGCACTGAAAGTGCACTTTGGTTGACACACTTGCTGCATATTGGGTAGTTGCAAAGGAAGGAAACAGAGGTGTAGTTGGCTGACACACTTGCTGCATATTTGGTTGACACACTTACTCTATTTTTCCTGGCAAGTTATGCATATAATGGGTGTATTATGTATATTCCACATTTGGAGGGAAACAGAGGTGTAGTTGGCGCCAATGAGTTGTGAGACTTGGAATGTCTATTTTGCCCCTGTCTTATGGGTTGGGATCTCACGTGATAAGCACATGAGGTTCTTTTCCGTCCAAATGCTGAGCCTAGTTATGTAGTGGATCACATAGGTAACGGAGAGATAGTTGAGGAGATGAAATCGCCAAATTAATAGTTTAGGGACGAAGTAGAGAAAAGTTGCATAGTTTAGGGGATAAAAGAAAAAAAAAACTCTATTAGCTTGGACGTGTACAGTTTGAGGGAAATATCTAGTGGCAGACTTGTATACTAGTAGTAAATGTGGTCTTTTGTACGTGATGTCATTTGGTCATAGCTAGCTGGGGTGTCATTGATACTTCTATTTGCTCTCTCTTTAAGCTAATTGATGAATTATTGGATCATCTTCTTTTTGAGCACTCCTTTTCTAAGCAAGTCTAGAACGCTGTTGCTAAGTTGAGATATATCCCTGCTGCTCCTACTCTTTACTTCCAGAAAGTTGCTTGTGGTTCTGTTCCAATTTCGAAAAGAGAGATTCACCTAATACTCTTAAAAGGCTTGCTCTAGATGCTATGGTCTGTTTCACTTGGGAAGAAAGGACCAACAGAATTTGAAGGGCATCCTAAGGTTTTTTTGCTCTGTTTTATTTGAGGTTTTTCCTCTTGGGCATAACTAGACCAATTTCTGACTTCACTGTTGACATAGAGTGAAGTTCACTTTAACTCAGTGAACTTAAGTCCAAACAATGTACTTATAAAAAAACATAATGTTAGGTATTTGAACTGCATTCATAATGCTAGGAAACACTTCATTCATTCATATAGGACAACATGACAGATAGCTACAAGGCATTTGGACTGGATGTGCCATTTTCAGTACATTGGTGCTTCTCGTGGCAATGCTAGGAATTCGCCATTCTAGATTCTATATCATCTTCAGCAACTCGTAACTCCTTTTTCTATTTTATCGATATATGTTTCTTTTGCCTATATAAAAAAACAAAAAACAGGTCTTGGTCTAAGACAAAACATAGATGTGGATCAAAGTCACTCCCAGTTAGGGTTGCCGCTGCGGTGAGTTTTCCATTATATTGGCCTTCACTTTTTTTAAAAATATGAACATGCTTTATTAACTCATTTGATGAGATAATAATATATCAGATGCACGATAATGGAGGTGTTGTGCCCGCGGTAACAGAGATGTACAAATCCACCCACTTCAATGAGGACACGCAAAAATGGATCTCTTCAGAATCCAAAGTTCTCTATGTACGTGTATCAAGTACTTGTGTGGTGTAGTCTGCTAAATTATTAGAACTTGTCTCTACTAAATTGTCAGAACTTAAATTTGGCATTTACTTTAAAATGACAGGATAAGATGGTACAAATAGAGATTGAACATAATGCGCAGGATGGTGCAATCCCGATTACGCAAGAGGAGCTCTCCGTTAAAGGTCTCAAGGCAAGGTCAGGCTATGTGAAGGGACTTGGCATTAGGCCTTCTTCCTCTATTAGGACTGGGAATGGGGAGTATGTAACGCACCTTGAGGGAAAGGTGCAAGAGCAAGCTGAGAAAATTCAAAAGCAAGCTGAGAAAATTCAAGAGCAAGCGGAAGGAATTGAAGCAGCAAACAATATGATAGACGAGCTTGCCTTGGCAAAAGAGGAACAGGGGAAGACTTTGGCTAATGTTATGGCGTTTCTTAAACAACAAGGATTCACCGGTTAATAACTTGCTGGTTAGTACATCATGCTTTCCCTATTTATATTCTTAATGAGAAAACTTGGAGTGGGCTATGTATTTTTGTTGGTTTGATTTTTTGCCCTTTTTCAGCATTAGACTTGTTATGAACCAGATTTGTGGTCTGTTTTGGCTTACGGTTCTATGTTCAACTTACAGCATGGCAGCCCTATTCCATTCTTTAATCCTTTTGAATCCCAAACCACCTTCCTCTTTAGGACAATAGAGCTGATCCCACTTCACTTTTTCCCTTGAATGCTTGAGCTCAAATCCAGACTAAAGAAATGCCATGAGAGTGCTTTCAATGTCCTTAACTAAAGAACTTGGATAGCGGGATTTCATGCTCTGTAACTGTAGCAATCAACTGATCTCTGAAGTGAACTGAAACCTTAGATTGAATGGCTAGATTAAGAGTAGGCATAGCATCCACTTTTCCATAGAAAGCAATCCCTAATAACGTAGCATAGTAACCCAAAATCCCCTGCTTCACGACCTTAGGATCATCAATCAAACAACCACTAGAATCAATAAGACTTAGAGTTGTATTTCTAGCTCTATGGGACACATTTTCTGGTGAAGTACTTAGAGTTTTGGTCTCTTAAAGCCAACCATTTCACTCGACTTCTGTTTTGTATTTCTGCCCTTAATTTTCTGGATTGCTTGGCTGATCTTTGCTGATGGGTTTTGGCTATTTTTTGCATTCCAACTGACTTGGCACCCGCACAACACACACCAATAATGAAATCCTCACCTTTAGAGGACACAACACACCTTTAGTGGACACAACACACACACAACTCACACCAACACAACTTTAGTGGATTTGAGAAGTGTTCCCAGTAAGATCCGCAAAAGTTTAGTCATAAGACCCCCAATTGCTATTTTGGTTTCAGTGTAGGTTTAGCAGGTTTAAATTTCTGCATATGCATTTCTGTTTCAAGTATGTTCTGTTGTGCATTTTTTTGTTTTACTTGCTACAGCATTAGACTTGTTATGAACCAATTTTGTGGGATGTTTTGGTTTAGGGTTCTATGTTCAAGTTACAGAAGTACAATGTGGTCTATTTTTTGTTGTTTGCTGGTGATATGTTGAGTTGCAGCAGTTATGGAAATTTGTTAGGTATTGACACTTTAGTTGGTATGGACACTTGAGTAGTCACAAACTTCAGTTCAAGCATAACATCTCTAACTTGGGTTCTGTTTCAATTGCACAAAAGGAAAGCACATATGGACAAGAGGAAAGCACTTATGTTTTAGTTGCACTTCGTCTTCAACTTTGGTTATATTTTTTGGCATTAGATTTTTCTGCTTGAAGTATAATCTGTCCAAGTTGTTTGCTGCATACTCTGTCCATTGTCCGTCCAAATAGTAATGTTCCAGTTCTATTGTCAAATTGTTTGCTGCATACGTGTCAATGTTTATGAAGCACAAAATGAAGGCTACTTCAGTTCATTGATTTTGGCATAAAACTTAAGTTTACATGATGTTTCGTATTTCTATTAACAATATCGTACCAATTTTTTCTGAATCTTATTTTATGTTAATTTGCAGATTGAGTATGTAGAAGGTTGGTAGCAGAAGATGATATATGCTTTTCTATGAAGACTTCTTTTTGGATGAAGTTCAGAGTCTTCTTTTTTTTTGATGATGCTACGAGAACTCTTCTTTTTTGAGGATTCATAGGATAAGAACTATGATGAACGACGTATATGGTCTAGTTTGGTTATTTTTGACATTCGTACATGGATGCATTACATCCTAAGTGTGGATGATTATTTTGGTGTGGATGAATGTTGGGTATGACGATGTGTTGGATATTATGGTAAAATAGAATGGGCTTACTATTTAGTGCAATTCATGGTATTATAGTTCTTGTTTGAGATCTATTGGATTCTAAAATGCACAGGATGTCGTATTTAGAAGAGTGCGAGACGATTTTTTGTCACCTATATTTCTAATATATGAAAAATAGGTGACAAATTTTTTTTGTCACTAAAGAGGATTTTTGAAGAAGCATTTCAAAGACGAAATTTTTTGTCATTAATTGGCTTTAATTTTACAATTATAGGAGACGAAATTATTTGTCATATTTACTATTTTACAATATTTAAATTAAATTCTTTGGAGACGAAATTTTTTGTCACCAATGTAGTTTTCTTGGTCATTATTCATTTCCTTTTAGTGACGAAACTGGACAAGGGTGACGAATAATTGATAAATTGGTGACAATAAATTTCATCTCCAAAAATTACTATAGGTGACGAAACATGATTTTCGTCACCATGTTACTTTCTGAGACAACCTATAGGTGACAAGTTTTTTCGTCTCTAAACTTTTGTCGACAAAAAATGTGCATTTTGTGACAATTTAATTCGTCTCCAAACACAAAATTTCTTGTAGTGATTCCCCTTATTGTTTTGTGAGTTCTGTTGATCCTATTGTTGGCCAATGCGATCATGGTTGTCCAGTTTTATGATTTCATTGTGAAATATGACAAGGCTACTTTATGCCCGGATATGTGTTTTTATGAAGGGTAATTTCAAGATGTTCTCTTGACTGCACACTCATGCTTTCAATATGCTAATGTAGTTAGTTATTCGCTTTTTTGTTTTCTGCTGGATTTAAGCATTGGAGTTCTTGATGCTCTACTACTTTTTGTTTTTTGCTGGATTTAGGCATGGTCTGTGGGACGAAGTGCTTGAAATTGGCTTCAGAGAATGGCGAAGTCACTACAAGAAAAATTAGATTTTATAGCGTTCGAAAAACGCTATTAAATCATATGCACAGCGTTTTTACGAACGCTGTATTAGCCGATGCTGTTAAAAGTCTTGAACCTTAGACAGCGTTTTAAAAACGCTATAGTATGGTAGACTTTAGACAGCGTTCCTAAAACGCTATAAAATTGTAGACTTTCAATAGGGGTTTTAGAACGCTATAGATTGGTAGACTCTCTGTAGCATTTTCGAAACGCTATAGAATGTAAAATTTCTATAGCATCTTCAAAACGCTATAGAATGTAAAATTTTTATAGCATCTTCGAAACGCTATAGAATGTAAAATTTCTATAGCATTTTTAAAACGCTATAAATTTAAAATTTCCCATAGCATTTAAGGAACGCTATAAGTTGAAAATATATTTCACCATAATTTTTGCCGCGCTGTCCATTGTAAATTTTTTACAACATTAAAACCTGCTATTCCAACTGATTTTTAGCAAATTTCTTGACTATAGAACCTACAATCCAACCTGGATAGCAATCCACATAAAAAGTTCATACAATGCTTACAAAAAAAAAGATGGCGGCTCCAATGACTTCCTTGACAATATATTTCACAATATTGCATACAAAACCAACAAAATATTTCCAAACATCAAAGCGATTACCATTACAAAAGAAATTCAATACACTAAATGTCCTTCCAACATTGCTATCTAGTACAAGCCTTGTCACCAAATATCAACAAAAAGGCATTCCAAAATATGTGTATACCAAAAGTAGAGTACAAGCCTTGTTACCAAATATCAACAAAAAAGCCTTCCAAAACATCTATGTATCCTAAAAGTGGAGTTCAAACCTTGACACCAAAATATTAACAAAAAGGCTTCAACCAAAATAGTCCTTCCAAAATCTATCCATCCCATAAGTATCAACAAAAAGGCTTCAACCAACCAAGCGATAATGACAGCCATCACACTAGTAAGATCATACCTACATCTTCCGCAAAAAGTCACAACAGCACTTCTTTATCAACCCATAAACCTACATATGGTAGAAGCAAACATTTCAATTTGATGGAGTCATAACAATTTCTACTAAACATTTGAATTAGAAAGAGCATCTTTTTTCAAATTATTCGAAGGTGAGCTTGGTGTATCATGTTCATTTTTTTCCGTATCATCCAAAAAATTGCATAGTAAAAAATCATTGTAAATGACCAATGAGACTGTGAACATATATAACAAGCAGAACACACAAATAACGAATGAGTCTGAATTTAATGCTGAAGCTGCCTTTAAAGCGTGGATACTCTATTTTGGCCTCCGTACCACGTATCGATATTCGATACGGATACCGATACTCTCGGATGCTCTTTGTACGTATTGTGTCCATGTCCCATCACTACTACAAAAATAGATAAAGACCTCGGTCATTTGGTGTGATCTTTCACTTTTAATCTCGCATTCAAAACCGTGGTCTATCAAGGTGTAACTAAAAATCTCTATCTTTTAACCACAGGATAAAAACCGTGATTAAAACACATTTAAACCGTGACTAAAAACATAAAACTATGATTAAAATGATAAAACCGTGACCTTTAATAGCTTAACATCTCAGTTTTATTGTAAAACTGTGGTTGTTTGGAGAGAAATAATCTCAGTTTTTGAAAAGACCGAGATTAAAAGTGGTGTTTTCCTAAGGGAAAAAATCCTACTCTATTTCTCCTGTTGGGTTTTGAACCCAAGTCTCTTGAGTTTTACACAGAAGCTTTAACCAACTACACCACACACACTTTTCAATATACAATTGAAATATTTAATATATAACATATGCGTTTAACTTACGACCTCAATTTTTAGATGACTGAGATTAAAGATTCTTTTTATCTCAGTTTTTCTGAAATGAGATATATTCTTTCATATACAATCTCAGTTTTTAAAAAATGAGATCTATTCTTTAAGTTACAATCTCACTTTTAAATTACTGAGATTAAAAAATCTTTTCATCTCAGTTTTTTTCGAAACGAGATATGTTCTTTCATATATAATCTTAGTTTTTTGAGAATGAGATCTATTCTTCAAGTTACGATCTCATTTCTTAGATTACTGGGATTAAAAAATCTTTCCATCTCAGTTTTTTAGTACAACTGAGATGAAAACTATAGTCTATAATATTTTATTACGCTTTTACAAAAAGTGAGATATTTTTAGTTTTTGTACCGTGATCTTTATATCATTTTGTAGTAGTGCATATCCGTATCCGTGCTTCTTATCTTGGACTAACAAGAGAGGTGGTGGTGGGTATAACATGCTAATTAATACTACAGTACAACTACTAGATTGGGCCGGTTGGTTATGACTCCTCTCTTGATGCTTCCTTCCGAACACACAAACACTCAAACAGGGAGCACAACTTGGGTCTTAACCAAGGC